>CM048822.1:254419-912826 GCA_026586065.1 Dioscorea zingiberensis | reverse complement strand
TCTCCAGTGACATTGGCGTTATATGTGCAAGTTTGGTCAGTTCCTTCTTCAGTATAGCCTTGACTGATTTCTTGCACACACCATTACCATTCTTAAAAAGAACTTAAATTTTGTTATACCTTTATATGTATTCATAAATTTATCATCCAAATATCTTGTGTAGGGAAACACTCTTTTCTGTCAATTATGCTGGACTTGTAACTGTCAAGCTATTTTTTCTCTGTAAATGCATTTACTACCATTGGAATCTTCCTGGTGATCTTTTCCCTTTTTTGATATGGTTCTTTTCTAGGTCGCCAAGATGTTTGTGTAGAGTGTTAACAGTTCTGAATCTTAATTTTATGGTGCTCAGGGCATATGTAGAGGGGCAACCAATGAGTTTTGCCTGGGAAGTCTTATTTTGAGTATTGAGCTTAGGTTTTTCTGATTTTTTGCATTAATACCGGTTATTGGGTGTGTGTGTATCAACTGGTTGAAGTGCTACTTTTGGATACCTTTCTTTGGCATAAATTTGATAACTAAGGTTATTCTTTTTTTTCTTGGGCTGTCATTACATTATGTATATTTTACAAGATTTGGCTTTTTACTGCTTGAGCACTTTATACAGGGTGGATAGTGGATCTTTTTTGCCATAGAGGCAAGAGGGTAATTCTGGGACTGGGGTTTCATTTACTGACCAATGCTCAAATTGATGGTGAAGCTCGACCGTTATCTTAAGGTGCGAAGAACCCCCATTTGACTTCAAGCCTTACTATGATACTTGGTTCTTTTTAGTAGGGTGTACATAGGTTTTAGCCAAGGTCTTTTAAAGATTGTTTTTTGCAAAGTAGACCGTCTTGTGGTATTTGTTGGACTATTAGAATGATGTCACAATGTCACAATATTAGAATGCTGCTACAGTTGAGCTGATGAGTGGAATTTCTTTCTTTTTCTTCTCTGTTTTTTTTTTTTTTTCAATGATGAATGATGATTAGAGTTGGGGTTTCCCAATGTTATGCATAAATGATTCTTCTCATCTTTTTTTACTTATACTGCATTCCCATCTTCTGTATGGAACAATTCACCAATATCTTCTGCTATAAGTTTTTCTTCTATTTGAGTGTTTTGTAAAGCTCTGTTCCAGTATAGTCTCTATACTGGTAGAATGAAGGTATCTGGTTCTTATTTCATATGTTGCAAGTTGTGGTTTTCTGGATATCCGCTTCAATTGAGTACGAAGTTGTGATATTTACACTTGATTTTTTGCTATATGAAATAGATAATTGCAGGTGATATGGATTCCACTCAATGTTCAGTTTTGATTGATTACTTCCATTTGTTCAAAGACTACTGTAAAAATGAAGATAATAAAACAGGAAATCTATGGACTTAAACGCTAAGATCTGGCAATTCAGAACATCTAATTACACTCAAACTCAGGTATGTTTCAAATCATTCCCATTCATGTGTCTTCCACTCTGGTAGTTGCTGAATGATGACCTGAAAGCACGAAAACTGCAGCTTAGGTGGACAATAATCTTCTCATTTTGGTTCTGATGCAAAACTGGATTTTAATCTATGAAATTGATAGGATAAGACTCAAGTATGTGCACTTGCCTCCCCTATTGAATCTGGTTTCCCAACAACAGTCTGGCATGCTAATCTCCACGTCTTTGGTTTCTGCAATTATTGAACAATGAAAAGTTATGTTCCATATCTCAAACATTACACTCAATATTCACCAAATTGAAGCAAATTATAGTGAAATGGATATTATATATGTCACCCTTTTGAGGACTTCTTTTTTCTCTCTCTGTGCGTGGACTTAGTAAATGCTTTCCTTCAACCACCTGCCATTGTTTGTATTTAGATGATGAACATCATCTGCAGATAAGATATGAAACTTATGTACCTCTACCAAGCATGTCCCACAAGTTCCTCCTCCCCCACAGTTAAGCAAAGGCTTCTCCTGCAATTTCATTTCATGCAAAACAGTCTCTGTTTTTGTCTCTTTCATAACAACAACACAAGTCATAACAAAGAGAAAGAAGATAGATGCATACATAAGGTCCATAGAGATCAATGTGGCCATCTAGCATTATATCCCTCAGCTTCCGCCCCCGACCGCAGACCGAATCTGAACATCCGGCGAGGCCATCTGGAAGCAGTCTTGGCTAATGGAACCAGAACACACACAAACAAGTAAGTTCTCAAGCTTAAAGAAGAAAATTACTAAGATGTTCCATATCCACTTACACTGACAAAACCAAAATCAATGGAAGGTGGTTCTTCCTGGTCAGTAGTGTCAGAAGATGAAGTTGTTTCCAAAGCATTGTGCTTATGAAAACCTCTAGACAGGTGGAGCTTGCTGCAGAATTTGTAGGACTTGGTGGTGTTGTGCTTGAAAACAGGGAGAGGAGGATGGAGCTGGAGGGCTCCCATGATTCTCATCTTGTATGTTCTTAGAATGAATTCATTGTTCTCTTATCTGAAAGCATTGAGCTGCTGTTGTTGTCTGTGGCTCTGTGGCTCTCCTTTCTCTCATCTCATGCAGTGAGTGGATCAATTTGTTAGTTGGCTAAGTCAGTTACTTGCCGAACCTGAAAAAGAACAGGTTTAGAATATTGTCTTTTTCTTATCTATTAAACTTTTGACACGGGATAAACCTCTCTGAGGGACGTCAAGGGATATGATCTTGGGTGCTGAAATGGCTGACCTCTCACTGCACGCGTATGCGGATGTGCACTCAAACTGGTAGTTTTGTCTTCTGCGATTGAATCAATTAGCCAAATCAAGCTACACTTATTTCACGGGGGACTCAACTGGCACAGGAGTTTTGTCTTCTAATAACTGCAAGTAATTATCCAGATTACTCCGCTTATCCCTTATTTACGGGGAGTGGTATTTCGAATCTGAGGATACCAATCAGTAAATTCGGCCTGGTGATACTGAGAACTTGAGATCTAAATTGGGCCCTTCTTTATCTATTAAACTTGAAGGTAGTGTTTGAACAGGGTGTAAGAAATAGATTAAATATTTTATTTTTAACCCCATATGTTAGAACGAACATATTTTTGGATAGAAGCTCTATTTAAAAGTTCAAATATATCCTCAAATTTTGAAGTTAGTCATAAAAATTATTTCCAATAATTCTCTTCTCAAAATTATTTACCCTGTTTATTTTTAAATTCTAAAATTTTTATTACTCCCACAAATCTAATAAAAAAATATTTTATTATTATTATTATATTCATTTACTTCTGTAAGACTGAGTTTTTGGCTGCCAGGTTTAATCTATGCATGAATAACGTGGCAATATCAGTTGGTGTGAAACCAACTACTGTCTTAGAAAATTCAATCTACTGACTTGACTGAAAAGTCTGAAACTTCCATAACTTTAAAGACCCTTATAAATCTCATTACAAAGATGACAAAAATATAATCTTTGGTTTAGAAACCTCAATGTTCAATTCCTGCAGATCAATTCCAACAGTGATGAAAGCCTGTGGAGTATTTTTCCTTGTCATAATAGAAGCCTACTTCTTCCACTTATTTGATTCTGTGTTTGATATCAAACAATTTCAGGTACTGCGCGCATCTCTTCCCTTTTATTATTAATACAAGCTGAATTATATGGAGGTTGCAAGGAATCCTCCAAACTGATGATACTTGGGAAAATGCAGGTCTGGAAGCTTGCTGCAAATTTCTTCTTCTTGCCTTCTCCCTTCTCTGGCTATTTTGGGTTTCGCCTTTCCATGTTGTAAGTCATCTTCATAACATGAGAATGCCATGTTCATTTCTGATCAGTGTAATTACACAAACAAATTTTGTTGATGTTTTTATGTATTCACAGAGCAAGACATGGCATGTGGTTACCATTAATGAAGTTGAGTGCTGTTGATTTCTTATGTATGGTGATTTTTGGAGCTTCATGGTTTCTGGTAATTAATTAATCCATTTCACCAACTATATATACTCAATGAGTTATAATATAATCTATCTACTATTCGATCTCCATTGCTGACAACAATATATGCTTGGCTTTATGACAGACAAGCAATTTTTTCTCAGTTTTCCGACACTGGTTTAAGGTACCCCTCTTTAGTGTTCATGTCCATCTATATGCATCTTCTCAAGTACTGTAGGAGTACCTTCTAATGCAAAAATGACAATATTATTTGGGATGGTTATTGTAATCATGGTACCTTCCTTTTAATATATATGATAATGTTTTTATTTGATTAATTAAATATATAACAATTTCTAGTTTTTGCAATTTTTCAGGGAGTTTGCCTCCCATGGGAAATGCTTCCATGGTTCTTGCTGACCAGAGGAAAAGAAATACTAAACAAGGAGTTCGCCGACAAAGCCTTTGAGGAGAACATTCCTAACAGGCCCAATTCAGGGGAACTAAGCAACTAATCAATCTTGTTATCGGTTGTTATCTTAATCATAATGTGTGATTTTTTGTAATCCAAATGTTAACATCAACTTTTATCAATAAATGTGGTTTATTAATTTATTTTAATATATATATATATATATATATATATAATATAATATAAGACTCAAGGCAATAAACAAAAGTGTGAATAAGAATCGTGGAGAAACTGGAGAAAAACTTGTTTGTTGGTTTTTTGAATTTTTTGTTCTTAATCTTTAAGAAGAAATCTGAAAATTAGTTTTATGATTATTGAATGGAACAAAGCAATCTTTCAATATAAATTACAATAATCAGATTTGTGTTTCATTTCATTGAGCATTTTTTAATATATTAAACAGATAAATTGTAATAAATTAAAAACAATACATATAATAAATGGGAAAAGTGTATAAAGTAAATACATGTAAAACATAAATGGAGAAAAGTTAGTCTCATTATTCTCCTCTCTAAAGATCAACCTCGTCAACCAACTTTTCACAAGTTAACTAGTCCATTGCATTCTCACAGAAAAGAAATTGAGGGTTCCAATCACACACCAATGAGATATTTATAATGGTTTATTCATATTTATCAAAAAAAAAAAATCAATCTCATCTACCATTATATTTGAATCAATGAATTATGATTTGAAAAATAAATATTTTTTGTCAAATAAAACCAACTAAAGCAGTAATATGTATGAAACCATGTAAAATAATAATAATTATTATCTCATATTGATTAATTTAATATATAAATATAGTCCTTTCTTTTTATTTATTAGATACCTCCTTAGATCAAAGCTCATCAGAATTTGACTTTAAAAATAATTATAATTAAATTTAAAATTTTAACTAACAACTAATTATTATAATTTATAGAATTTTGAAAGAAATAATAATAATAATAATAATTAATTTAACAAACATGAAACACCACCTATGACAATGAAATATCATTGCATTTCCATTGACTTGGACCAAGTTTTCCACAACACTACTACATTAATGTGGGATGAGAACGAATAACCAAACGACCAAACTTTCTTCTTCTCCACACTTCTGGTGAAGTTGGAACCATGACAAAATTTAATATATCTTTAAAATGTTCTAACAGACATACTATTCAACATTACAAAACTTTCCACACGTCAGCATCTGCCTTCTTTTTTTCTCCACGGCATTGACTTGACTTTGGGTCAATAATTTAATGTGTGACTCTTATTAAACTCTTCTTCTTGCATACTAACGAAGCACATGCAAAATACAATTGGTTGGAACATTTGAAGAGATGCTGTTTAAACATTATGTTAATGTGTGACTCTTATTAAACTCTGACATGAATGAATCCTTGGAGAAGAAGCTAATGAAAGAGTGCATTAATCTGTTGATCCTCTTGACCTCTTCTCATGTTGACTTTTAATTGATAAATCATTAAAGGGTAATTTTATATTATATATAAGAGGGAGGACTTGGGTTCATCCTCCTTGTCTTCCCTCTCAAACCAGTCTCAATGTCTTCACCTTCAGAGTATGTACAATATGTTCTCTCTCTGAATTTCTTATCATTCATTCATTCATTCATTCATTCATTCATTCATTTGGTCTTGTGCTTTCAGATACTACAGATCACTTCCACCAGTGACCAAGGCTTATGGAGTTCTCTGCCTCATGACTACAACAGCCTACTACTTGAACTTATTTTCTTATACTGTCATCTCAATGTCTTATGTTCATGTTCTAAAACAATTTCAGGTACTATTATACGATATATATATAAATAAGCCACAACAGCAAAAGATAGCAAAATTAAAGTTTGAATTTATGCAGCAGCAGATAGAATAATAATTAATCAAAAATTAAAGTTTGAATTATACTTTTTATGCATGGCTTAAAAATGCAGGTGTGGAGGCTTGTTACCAACTTCTTCTTCATTGCTCCCTTCTCTACTTATTTTTATGGCTTAGATTTTTTTGATGCTGTAAGTGGTCAAGTTAATAACTCATATATATACAGTTGTGTCTTAGAATGAATGGGATATTTGCAATGAGATGTTGTTTTACATGTGAATTAACAACAGAGCAAGATATGGTGTGTTATTGGAGAAGGGACCATTCAAACAGAGGACTGCTGATTTCCTATGGATGATGATCTTTGGTGCATTATCCCTCCTTGTAAGTCCTATATATTCGCGATATAATTACATACTAAATACTTAATCAGGAAGGGTAAACTAATTGAATTATATAATGGCAGGTGATCAACATGATCCCAATGTTTCAGTGGTGGTTCTTGGCTCCTTCAATGGTGTTCATGATCCTGTATGTCTGGTCAAGAGAGGTGCCCAATTCACAAATCACATTCTTTGGGTTAGTGACAATTCAGGTATTAATTAGTCGACAAACATGACGATGATACATTGATGATACATATTAAGATTCTGAAATACATTTGAACAAATTAATTATATGTTTGTTTTGCAGGGTGTTTATCTCCATGGGTTCTGCTTGGGCTGGACTTGATCTTCAACAATCCATTGAAGCCTGATATAATGGGGATTCTAGCTGGCCATTTGTACTACTTCCTTGCAGTCCTCTACCCTCTTTCTGGAAGGAAGAACATACTCAAGACCCCTCTCTGGGTGTATCCTTAAAACAATACTAATCTTTTTTAATTCTGCTATACATGCATGATGAATTTGTAAATTATTAATTAATTGAAGGAAATTTACAATGTTAATTAATATCCTTAATGAATTTGGATAGCTTCAAACTTGTTGCATACTGGGGAGAAGGAGCTCAGATGAACAGCCCAGTGCAGCCTAGTCCACATGCAGGAATTGCATTCAGAGGAAGAAGCTATAGACTCAACAGATAGGCCATGTATAAGTATAACATCATGATGGTTCTATCTAAGCTTTGCAAAAGTGAAATAATAATATTAATGATTGAGTTGCTAATAATATCAATGATGGGGACTATGATTCTCCCATGCTACAAACACAAACATGGAAAATTGTTGTGCGTGTACCTTGAAATCTGTCGCAGAGTTTTCAACAAGGTTGCGCTACAATAGGTTGTCATACCCAACCCAAAGTTTTTTTTTTCTAATTAATACCAGGTTACTTAATTCCTATTTGTGCATCGGAGAGGGGTTGTGTATTTCTAAGGTTACAATTTAATGTTGCTTGAGAGAGATTGCTCTGTAACCCAGGTTTTCTTTTTTAATAAAAAATATAATCGACCTTTGTGCAGATTGATATATGAAACTCATCATCTATTTTATGCAAAATCACCAAGTTTGAATCAATTTTATGGTGGAAATGATGTATCGTGCTCTAATTTATATAAGACAACTATTTCATGATATAAATATAACTATGTTTTTAATGTAGATTACTTAACATAAATCACCTTTCTTATTAAAGTGTGTCTCGGAATTCATGTTTATAATATCTATAATTAAAACCTAAATCTAGCTCAATAAACTAAAAATTCAAAATCTAGTTAGAGCTATACTAATTTATTAATCAAGTTAGCTAAATTACAGCCCTAGATTGAGAAAAAAAAAATCTATTTCTATCAATTCGAGGACACCATGAATAAAAACAAAATTTCTTTGTAATTTGAGAAAATAAATTATCTAAATATTCACCATTTTTATATATAAAAGAAGCAAACTAATAAAAACTAAAGATAGTACCATCAGAAGGAAGCAATGATAATAATAAATATCATACTTGGGAAGAAAATAATAATAATAATAATTTATTGAAGATCTATATATATAAAAAAAAAACCTCTCTCTTCTCCTATCATCTTACTCATAATAAATAAATAAATAAATAAATAAATAATCTATCATTTGAGATAACTACAATAATTCTAATCCTAAACAAGTGAACCCTAATATATAAACAAATAATAATAATAATAAGTAATAAACATAAACATAATTTTTGTCGTTAATCCAGTTTGCATGCACATGGATGGCATTGGAAGGCAGGTCATCCCAAGTACCGCAAAATCGTATAAATTGAGCAGCTTGCGCGACAACATCATCGAGACAATGGATTGGAAATCATGGCAGCACGTGCGGAGGACCATCATGATTGTTCATCACCATTGTCCAATGTCCTTAAATTTATACAAATTAAACAAATGTCCACAATAATTTTTAGTTTTATTCTGCTTAGAATGCGTGCCACTTTCCTTAATCAAGCCACTAATCATGGACAAGGAATTTAAAGCCTCTCAAATAATTGGCTTGGCACTCTAGTGGCCCAATTTGACCCGATTCCAGCCCGAATTCCCCTTTTTTATAATTCATTTATAAATAGATAAAATTTAATATTTAAATCTCACATTATTGTCAAATTGGACCATTTGCAATATATAATTTCTTAAAGATAAATAAATAATGTTAATTCTTTTTTTTTTGGTATTTAGTATTGAGTATTGAATCTATTGAGAGAGAGTAGTCGGACACAACCAAAATACCCTACGTTTTATCCCGCACGACAACACGTGTGAACCACACGGCCAAAGATTCCGCAAATCCAATGGATTATGGAGGGAGCCTACTTCACATGGGCGCGCGAAGACCCAGCTCAGCCTCGGCCCACGCACCGCACGTGCATCCACACTGTCTTCTTGGATGCCCGCACGTGCGTACAACCTCCCAAAATTCCACCCATCTTCCCGGCCCCCCACGTGAAAACCCTAGCCCCCATGTATCACACCACAACTAACGGTCAAAGATTAATCACACTAATAAAACTAAAAACTTAACGGATCCTCTCCTTATTTTTTCTCTATTTCTTTGTTTAATTTGGCCATCGGGATTTAAAAATCCAAAGGCCAAAATTCATAACTCAAATTTCCTCATTAAACGAGTTTCGAATACTTTGGAAGAATTCATGAAAGCAGATTCGATGAAGTGAGCAGTTAATGAAACTTTTGGCTGGATTTTAAAATCAATGGTCAAGATTGAAAATAAAGAAATACAAAGAGAGAATCCGGATCCAAAAAAAATTTAAAAATAAATCCAAGATCATGAGGAAACTGCCGGGAACCCAACCTCTCCATACGTGCCACGCAGTCCTGCCGGTCTTCCACATCACCCCACACGATCGGAATATACCGGCACGTGCCAGTCACATGGGGAAAGCTCGTACGGTGTTCCTCTCTCTCTCTCTCTCCATATGATGAGGGGGGAACACGTGGGGACAGCTAGCAAGCACTCGTGGGGGCATACTTAATCATCACCGGCCCCGACATCATGCCGGGGATGAGATCCATTGCTCCCGTAGGATGGGTCCCACCCTAATCCCCTTCTTAATAATTCATTATGCATGCATTTAATGAATTGGCCCTCCTAGGATTTCATAATCTCTTCGCTGTCCTTTGTCTTGAGTTTTTCGGTTTATAAGGGGGTGAAAAGCGAAAAAAAAAAAAATAGGAGGAAGAGAGGGTCCAATGATTGCGGGGAGTGGGTGTCGGGGTGGGGGAGGACACGATGACACGCACGACCGAGGGGTGTGGGTTGTTGGGGTCCACTTCTGCTGTCACGTGATGAGGTAAAAGACATGCGGGTCCACGTGGACGTAAGCCCGGTTCATCGCGCCTACCCACGTGAACCTCCACCCCCCTCTGTCCCCTCTTCCTTGTCATCCTCAAAACGCGATTCCCTTCCGTTTCCCTCTCCTTGAATTCGATGGAGACGTTAAAATACGAGTGACGACAAACAGCCACGAACAAATCATGCAAGTATTATTAACAGTGTACATATGTTTTGCTTTAAATAATAAGTATTAGACAACATTGGTTGTAAATAGATGCAAAATGAGAAATGGTTAGATGGGAGAGTGGTGTGATGATTGGTATGATTAGGATTATAATGATGATGGGTGAAGGAACAGAATGATACAAGTGTATGTGGATTAAGGGAATAGTGAGTGCTGTTATCATCAAGAGAAGCAGGAACAGCATGTGTAATAATTGCAAAACTAGCAGGCAATGATAGAGCTGGAGAGAGAGATTGGTACCATGTATTGGTGATGACATGATGGAGGTCTTGTCAGTAGTAGTACCAGCCTGCAAACTGGCAGTTGCCAGCATATGGAGTTTATCATGTTCTCTCACTGTCCAAGATCTGTGTGTCTCTCTTCTCTCTATGAGGGCATTATTGCATTTTGTGTACGTCTTGCTGGACACCTGCCACTACTCACCTCCATTCTTTCTATTTCCTTTTTTTTTTATAGATAATGTCCACATTATCATGTCATGAATTATTTAGCTCAAAATCAGTAAAAATATTAAATGAAAGAAAAAAAAAGTACAGTACCATATATAGATAGAGTAAAACACAAAAAAAGGAAAAAAGTAGCTTGGAATGAATTGATGAGGGATGGTATGTATGAAAGCAAAGTGATAGATAACCAAACCCAAACACTTGGGAAGCATGATTGTAGAGAAAAGCAAAACCACAAAACCATGAAAACAAATCCAGTCAGGGATTGCAGAGGATATGGTGCCCTTCTTGTCCAGCACTTTCAAGAACAATGAATGCTGTTTGTGTTTGGCCAATTAGACCATGGCCTCGGGTTGGGTGGGTGGGTCAAAGGTCAACACTCTAAGCCACTGGTTTTCAGGGACTCACGCTCATCATTCATTCAGTGGCAAACCAACAAGCACCTTGTAAACCGAGCCCCAATTCACAAGTTACATACAACTCTAGGGTTTGTTGGCAGTGCCAGCCATGAACCCGGATATAAATGGGGACACAACCTCATCATTGAAAGCAACAAAGCCAACAAACCCCCTCTTTATAACCCCCCCTTCCCTTAAATCCCTTCTCCTTCCAACTGTCCTCCAACCCTAACCCTAACTCCTCTCCAAAGAGAAGAGAATGATGGTGGAAAAGGAAGACCTAGGGCTGAGTCTCAGCCTCACTTCTTCTTCTGTTGCTGCTTCTTCAGACAACCACAACCATGGGAGGTTTCCCTTGCAGCTAAGTCTCATGCCTATGCCTATGCCTATGCCTCTGCCCATACCCATGTCCATGTCTCCCTCTCCTTTTTTCACAGACAGCAAGCCACAACAACACCCCCAGTACCATTGGCCGGATCTCGTCTCTCCTTCCGGTGAGCTCTCATCTCCTTTCATCTACTTTTATATATATATATATATATATATAATTTTTCAATTAAAAATCTTATTTTTATTTTCATGTATTATTAATAGAGAGGTTGAGAGGCATCGACGTCAACAGAGCACCGGCCGGAGAAAGGGAGAGGGAGAGTGAAGAAGAAGCCGGGGTCTCCTCGCCCAACAACAGCACACTCTCCAGCGTCAGCGGTAAACAGCTGGATCTAGTCCCCCACGGCTCCGGGGCCGACGAGCTCGACACCGAGCGCGCCTGCTCCCGTGGCAGCGATGAAGAAGACGGTGAGGGCTCTCGCAAGAAACTCAGGCTCTCCAAAGACCAGTCCGCCATTCTCGAAGAGAGCTTCAAAGAACACAACACTCTCAACCCCGTAAGATATCCCTCCCTTTTCTTGAATAACATGACTGATCTTCATCTGATGAACAGCATTTACTAAATTAGACTTGCACTATGTCTCCTGGCATTTGCAGAAACAAAAGGTGGCTCTGGCGAAGCAGTTGAACCTGCGGCCGAGGCAGGTGGAGGTCTGGTTCCAAAACAGGAGGGCGAGGACAAAGCTCAAGCAGACAGAGGTGGACTGTGAGTTCCTCAAGTGTTGCTACGAGAACTTGACGGAAGAGAACAGGAGGTTGCAGAAGGAGCTGGTTGAGCTCAGGGCTTTAAAGCTTTCTCCCCATTTCTACATGCACATGACTCCCCCCACCACCCTCACTATGTGCCCATCTTGTGAGCGAGTCCAAGTCCCTCACCCCAATCCCATTAACAACAACAACAACAACAACAACAGTAACATTAACAGTAACCATTCTCCATCTCCTTGGGCTCCTATCCCCCTCCGGCCATCCTTCTCTCACGCACCTCCTCACCGATCCTAATGGTGAAGAAGTAAATGTTTTTTTTTTTTTTTATGTGGATGTTGGGAAGATGAGATTAACTCGTCAGCTTTTCCTTTTGACGAGAGAAGAGAAAGATATAATCAAATCAAATTAATCAAAAGTGTTTGTTGCTTTTACTGTTCTATATATTGTTTTATTTAGATTTGGAAAGGAAGGAGGATGATCTGTAGAGGATTGGACTTCCTACGAGGACAATGGGATGTATGACGTCTGTAGTCAACAAAGGCTCAAAAAAGAAAAAGTTGGAAACTTTGTTCGATTTAGTCAGACTCTTTTGTGTGTTTGTGGGTCTAATCCTTGTAAAGTTCCTGTTGATGTTCATCATCGATCTGCTTTCTGCTTGGCTAATTCACATTATAAATATATATATCAAAGAATCCAAGAACAGTGAAGCTGGCTGGGGTGCATGTGTAGTGTGAGATTGGGTTGGTGTAAATGCACGACGTACTGAGTGTTAGAATATTAAGAGACACTAATCATTTGGGCTAACTATGCCATTAGTTGTTAATAGGATTGCACGCAGGGTTTTGTAGGGAGAGAAGGTGTACTAATTCTTAGTTTTAACAATATATATATATATATATATATATATATATATATATATATACATATATATATCCCTTGAATCTAGTTAACATTTGAATTTATTGGGGTTTTTGGGGAAAAAGACTCAAGAAAATCAAGAAAGAGAAAGAATCAGGAAGACAAACACTATAGGTTTTTAACGCCAAAACCCCATAAATCGAAACTACAAGTGGCCTACGCTTGTAAGTAAGCACTCTCAGCTATCAAGATTCTTTTTACAAGGGAGAGAGAGAGAGTGAACGTACAAGGAATCGCTGCCTTTATGTTGTAGGGCCTGGCCATTTATAAATGGGCCTTGGTCATGACCTCTTGGTTCTTCTGCTATTGAGCCTTCTAAAGGGTTCGAGCTCCTCTACAAGCCCTTTGTTACGGAGTGCTTCTAAGACAGGGAGGTCTTGAGTTCAAGGATGTCTCTCTTTCTCAAAATCTGGAGCCCTTGCTTCTTCGTGACCAAGAGAGAATCTTGTGATCTTCCAAGGGGATGACTCCGTGGGTGAGTTGTCGAGCTCACTTTAGCGATCCGAGGGGGTACAAATCCGAGGGGGTGATGGGTTGGCTTGTTGAAAGCCGACTATACGAGTTATGCTGCGGTGACTCCACGTGTTTTCCTCAATTTTCCCCTATCATATATATATATATATACATATATATATATATATATATATATATATATATATTCAATAATGTCTTATCTGTTTATATCTTGAATGTTGGATGGTGGCATTTGCTTCACATGGTGATGGTTTGGGTGGTGATTAGTAAATGAAGCTTGCCGACATAGTAAGGTGAGTATATATTGTTTTGGGCTTGTGGACCAAGTCCCATGTTCTCTCTTTCCATTCATTATCTTCAGATGTGATAGCTTGGATTTGGTTTCAATTTGGTTTAAGATACTCTTAACTATTCATCTTCCCATGCTTGAAGAGGCATGTACATGTGAGTATAGAAGAGGTTGTACTGAACCATCTCTATCTTCGGAATACTTTAAATTATGACACATATGTCGGTTGGATAGGTTCAATCCAACCTAAAAATATAACTAAAATGATTCTGAAGAATGTGAGCAACTCAACTAGTATGTTGTTTTTCCTCAACTTGTTTAATGCTTCTGCAATTAAGGAAGACATTAAAAATTTGAGAAAGAGGTCCAAGAGAATCTAATATATGAGAGACTGAGAGGAAAAAAAACATAAAAACACTTCCAATTAGTTACCAACAACCTCTTGGTTTATTGGTAAATAAATCCCTTTATAAGGCTTTCATTTGCAATGTCCACCCCCTAACTTTCTCACAGTTTGCTTGCGCCTTTGTCAAAAAAAAGAAAAAATTTCCAACTAGTTTTAAACTTTTGTTAGCTAGTTAAAGCCATTTTGGCCCCCTCAAAAATACGTTCGCTCATTTCATCTCAAAAATTTAAAATTTGTTTAATACTTGGCCCACATCAAGATATACCGACACTTATCACTTCACATCAAAGAAATAACGACATAAACATAATAATAAAAGATTATATGCATTTCATTGGTATTCCACACTTAATCGCCACGCCAGCAATAAGTGACCAAAACGCCAAAAATACTAATATATAGACTCAAAATGTCAAAATATGCAATACATAGGGTACTATATCAACAAATTTCAATTTGGGAATGAAAATCTAACATCGGTCCCGCTTTTACTTTAATTCAAATTTTGACTTTAAACCATTTTTTTGTTATTATAAATGTTGCAGGTGTTGCGGATGAAGTCCAAGACCAACATAAATTGATGCTCCTAGAAGCAAATTTCTCACAGAAGCAAATCCGTAGATTTGATTGACATGTGGTTGAAATGTGGCCGAAGTTGTGGTTGACATGCCGAGAAGCAATGTTGAGTTGTGCTTTCGACATGCTAGGAAACAAGGCCAAGTCGCGGGCCATCACCTACCTAGGAAGTAGTTCTGAGTTATGGCTGACTTATTGGGAAGCAAATTTGAGCTATGGCCAAGCTCTTGAGAAGTAGAGGGTCGAGTCGAGGCCAAGGTGCTGAGAAGCAAAGGGTTGAGTTCTTGGGAATCTAAGGGTCGAGCTGAGGGCTAGGTGCTGGGAAACAGAAGACCAAGTTAAGGTTGAGCCCTTTGGAAGCTGAGGATCGAGCTAAGGCCAGCTCCTAGAAAAAAGAGCTAAGCTATGAGCTCCTAAAAAGTAGATAAAAAAGTAGGAAAAGCAAAAAGGGAAAATTGAGAAAGAGAAAAGAAAGCAAGAACAATAAAGGAAAATGCATGAGGGATTTTGGGAGCATTCATCGTGGTACTTTTTCTTACAATGAGGATTCTCACACTGTTTCTATTTTCATCATCAATAAGATAAGTGTTATTCTTCATATTGTTGTAAGAGTTTGATTGTTTGAGTTTCAGTGCTTAAGATTTGTATCTTCTTGATTAATTTTCTTTTTGTATTTGTATGATCTCAAATTAGGGCATCAACTTGAGATCTAAAACTCTATATGTTGACTTTAAGTGGGTTTCTTGCTTACCAATGCCTTGTGTTTTTTAAGTCGATTTTGGAGGGTTTTCTATTTAACTTGTATGGTGTGTTGTCACTTTTGTTTTATTTCTCTTTTATAGCCACATCTCTCATTTGAGGTCTTCGATCTTATTGTTCTTTCCTTGACAGCATGTGACAAAAACTTTGGTGAAGTAGCATTCACCAAAAAAGAATATATCCATGACATCTAGGAGACGATCACTTCTTCTAGGATGTCCCATGCATCAAAAGAACCAGAGCGTCTCATTTGCTCACCAATGTACCCAACACATAATTACTCAGCACATGGTTAATTAACCGTTATAATTTGTATTACCTGCTATCAATAATAATAATAAAATATAATTTATCCATATTTTAGAGAAAAAAAATGTTGCTTAAAATATACATTTTCGTGTTTATACCTGTGATTGTGAACATGGTTGATTGACCCAGCTGGATCTAACTCTTGATTTGGCCAAATCAACCATCTTGAAATCCCAACAAGCTCACTCATATCTATACTAACTGTGACTCCTCAAGGTCATGCACCTTTTCAAATTCCAATTTGAATCCAACTTGAATAAAAGAGTCTATATATATATATATATATATATATATATATATATATAACCTTAATTTAGATATGTGTGTAATTTCAAATAATAAAAGATGTTTTTCTTGTACTGATAAGTAGGGTTGTCAAACAATCGCTTATTTATGAAGCGGTTCGAGACGCATGGTAAAAGCTCAAGGCTCAACTCGATCGAATCTCGAAGTTTTGAGAGCTTGAGCTTCAATTTTGTAAATTTCGAAATTTTGAGTCGAGAGCTTGATTGAGCTTAGCTCAAAAGTTCAAAATTTAATATTAATATATTAATATATAATATCAAATATTAAAAAATATTAATATACAATATAATATATAAATAAAATATTTAATATTTAGTATTGATATATTATATAATATAAAAATTTTAATTTATAAATAAGTTTTAATTTTGAGCTAAATTGAGCTGAGCTTGAAATTTTAAAATTATAATTGAGTTCTTAATTTCAAGCTAAATCGAGCCGAACTCGAACTCTCGAAATTAAAATCGAGCCGAGTTCGAGCAAATTTATTCGAACTAATTTCAATCTCAAGCCGAGCTCGAGTTCAAGCTAGGCTATTTCAAGCTGAATTTGAATTGGGCCCAGTCTAATCAATTTCGGCCCGTTTACAACCCTACTGATGAGAGATCCTTGAAATCAGAATAAACTTATAACACAGGTGGTAATAAGCGAAAACAACCAAAAACCCCAAAACCCAAAACCCCGAGCCCTACTTTCATTCTACTTTCATCTGCAAGCGGCAGCAGCGGCTTCTCCGGGTGAGCTGCTGCTTCTTCTTCTTCTTCTTCTTCTTCTTCTTCTCATGATCAGATTTTATAGAATTATGGATCGGTGCTGTAAATATTCAGTGAAAAGGCCTTTCTTGTTATCTCAATTTATCTTTTTTTTTTTATGAAATATTAAACCACTGCTAGCGAGTCGTTAAATTTGGTTTACCGTGGACCAGTGAAACCCAGTATTCCCTTGAATGTGATATATAAATTGTATATCAAGTGGGGGGCTTATGCCAATTTATTGTTAACTTTTTCTCTTAATGTTTGTAAATTTGTTTATACTGCTGTTTGTTCATAAAGTATTGACATCTCATACTTGTTTGCCGTGAATTTAGCCATCTCCGCAGTGTTTTCACAATAGAAATTATGGAAGGATTGTAGGCTGACTGCTTATTGTGAATGTTGTCATATCAATGTTTGTCTGATTTGCAATACAAGTGTCTTCATAATAAACTGATAACAGGTTGCAAAAATCCCTTTTTTCTGCTTCTATTTTTTTTTTGTTCCTTCAAAACCCTAGAAACCCCAATCGTAGAGAATCTGGAGAAGGTAACATTATTTTTCCTTTCAGTTCTCGTGATTTCACCTTGGCTGCTTGTAATTGCTCATTTTCTTTTTGGTTTCCTGTAGTGCGTCTTAATCCTCTCAGGATCAGGATGGGTATGTCTTCGAAGCGACCCAGAGACATGGATGAGGATGAAAGCAGTCAGGAGGAAGCTGAGAGTGATTATTTAGAAGAGATGGTAATGTTCCTTGCCCAGTCTATCGTATTTTGTGCATTATAATTCTTTCTTAATTTGCTTTACATGCATGGGAGGATGGAGAGGAGGGAAGGCAGCAATGACGATGGGAGTAGTCAGGAAGAAATTGGGGTGATCATCTAGAAGATATGGTATTTTTTTGAACTTTTTGAGTAGCCAGTAAATTTTCATTGCATTAAAATTTGTTTTTAATTTCCTCTTCGGTGCAGGAAGATGGAGAGGAAGAAGGTGGAGGTGATGAACAACAAAATGCAGAGATGGAGGAGCTTGAGAGGCAATATCAACACCTTGACATGAGGAGCAGTAAGGCTTTGTTCCCTGGTTGTGGGTTGAATGATATCATTTTAATTTTATTGTTCAGATTTTTCAGAAGACCAGATCCTTGAGTTTGAATTATCTTGAATTTTAATGGCTCTATTCCATTATAAAATTGTTGTTCTTTTGAAGGTTCACAGCAATGTATGTGGTTCAGAACCAAGTTTGTTTCTTTCATTGTTTTTAGTTAATTAGTTGCTTTTAAATGCCCCCTTTTAATTTAGGGATCATTTGAAGAACTTGAAGCGCCACAAAGATGAAGATGCTTTGAAAGGTCTAGCAATAAAAATCAAAAGGTAATGCTCGATTTCGGCCCATGTAATCAAGCATCCATGCCAATTGATCTTTCTTGTACATCATAAAATGCTTAGAGGAAAACCATAGAAACAATAACCTAAAGCTAGATTCTTGTGTGCATATTATTTCCTTTAGAAGGTTGTTTTCAATGGTGAATAATCTGTATAGAACCTCAGACAGATCAATTATGTATCATGTACATATAATGGTTTTAACAAAATATATCTCATTAGTATTTATACCAGAGAAGACATTAATGTAATATGCATATTAATTTAGTCAACTGATTAATAATTTCACTATTTCCCATACTGATCTGGACATGTTCATTTTCTCCCACAGTTCTGTTGGGATTATTTTTTATATTATTGAATAAACCTTCAACGCCTTGTGCCATTCTGATGCTGATTTTTCTTGATCTAATTTTTGATAATTGCTGTATTGATGAGCTCCTCCCTTGGTTTTCTGTTGACATGCTTTGCCTCTACTTTGTTGGATTGATGATATCAACACATTTTTAGATTTATCAAACCAATAATCACCATCCTTTATTCTTTTTTTGAAGGCACTGTGGGACAAGACTTTGGAATTCAGATTCTTGCTTCAGAAAGTATTTGCAAGTTCAAATAAATTACCACAGGTGTTGTATTGTCTTGAAGCCCATAGCATGCTGTTACTTAGTAGAGAACTTGCTTGATTTTTCTCTTAGTGGCTTGCTTCTGCATGCTTTTTGCAGCCTTTAACATAGTGTGACGATTATTTCAGGAATCTGTAAGGTCCTCATTTTGCATTTCAAGCACAGAGGTTGATCAAGCATATTCAGATTTAATATTGTCATCTAAGCAGACACTAAATTGCATGTTGGAGCTGCAGGAGGTATGGGTGTTTTGCAGCATTATTTATTTATTTTTTTTTAACCACCTGCACAATCTTATGAAGTATGCGAGTTTCTCTTGTTCCTTGGTCTCATGTTTATACATTCTGTTTTTATAACTGTTTCAGGCTTTGGTTGAGAGGAACCCATCCGTGATTCAAGGTATTGCTGTCTAAGTATAACATGATGTTTTACCAGTTTAATAAGGTTTGAAATTTTACTAGCATTTTCTTCTAGTCCTTAATACCCACTGATTCATCTAAGGCCAATAATTGTCTATGCTATAGAACATTTTGGTCCATATTCCAGGAAGTTGTTATGATGTTTCAGGTCCATATTCCAGTATGTTGTAGAACTTCAATGCATGGCATGTTGCACCTTGATATGGCTTATAATTGTCTAAGTGAAAGGTCTAATATACATCTTGTGTTCTAATGCTATAGCCAGGTCCATTTCGGTATAACTGAGTCCTTTGATATGTCAAATAGGCACTTCGATAAATGTTAGTACCAATTTCAAATTAGCATGAGAAATTTAAGCAGTTAAAAATGTGGCTTACTAGTTTCTCTTCTGTCAGTGATACAATTGCTAATGATGTCCCTGATTGAGCAGAGTAGCATGAAGTTCTGGGCATAAGGCACTCATAGTATTGTGTTTGTTTGCTAATTAATTGTGGATATGATTATTTTCTGTTTTCTTTATAGAAGATAATTTTTTTTATTTAATTTCCTTAGTTCTCCATTTTCTCAGTTACAAATTTTTGTTTTGAAATATGTGTGTGTGCATATATACACATGTATGTTTGAGTTGTCTATGCTGATTAATTTTGCTTTTTGTGATTTCTGTTTGACTCATTGAACATGTTCTCTCAGATGTAGAAAGTAGAAAAGGATCAGGCAAGGATGAAGTTTCATCAAATGATATAGGAGGAGATGGTGATGAAGATTGGTTACAGATACATAAGATGCATTCCAGGTATTCTGAAATTCATGTAGGTTCATATCGGAACTATTGTGAAATCTTTGCTTTTCCAATCAATCTATTGTCCTTGCATTGAGTCCATGATCGCATGATTTTTTCGTATTCAGAATTACCAATTAATGCATGTTTTTTAAAGTCCTTTATGACTGAAAGTCAACTTGATGCCATCCCTTCAGGAATCAGTTCCTGGTTCTTGACCAAGGGAACTTTGGTTAAGAGAGAGAGAGAGAGAGAGGTATGCCACAAACCTCCGGGTTTGTTGGGGACATGATTCTGTAAGGCTACTTAGTCATGATACTTTGTGAAAGGTTTCTATTGAGGTGTGTGGAAACAATTCATGTCAGATTCTTGTTACAGTAATAGTGGAATGTATAGTGTTCTTTTTCTGTTCTTATGCTATGCTGTTCTCTCTCTTATTTATATCAAGTTTACCATTTTTTACATTACTTGCAGAATAGCATCATTCCGAAATATTTCAGTAGACAAATGGCAGAGGAAGACACAGGTTACAACTGGTGCTGCTGCTGTCAAAGGCAAATTGCAAGCCTTTAATCAGGTATATCTCAAGCTGTTTCAGTATCTATTTTCCATAAATGCTTTTTTTTTTGTTGAAAATTCTTCCTGGGTTACTTTTGCCTCTGGTGCAGAATATTAGTGAACAAGTAGCTGGTTACATGAGGGATCCAAGTAAGATGATTAAAAGGATGCAGTTAAGGGCATCTTCTGTTGGTGTCTTTGGGAAGGTAACTTTCTTTTTTTGTTCAAAAAGAATTTAAAATGAATGCTACATTATGCATATAATTTTCGTTTTCTGACATGCATAAATCGCTAACTACCCATGCTTAATTCTAGGTTCCAGAGGACTCTGACGGCACAAGCAAAGAGGTTTTTTTTTTTTTTTATCCCAGAAATCCTAGTTTTCTCAATGCAATTCTTTACTTAATATAGTTGGATTATGCCTTGAGATGACTTGTTTAAATGTATCTCTTAAGAAGAAATTTATTGAAGAAATAATATTACTTGACAGTTTGTGTTGGCTGACCTTAGTATAAAAGATTTGAAGCTCTATTTACCTTTCAGATACTCTTTGCGCAATTCCAGTCCATTATTCCCAACAACAGTTGCGCTTCATTATGTTGTCAGCCTGGGTTTTATCTCCCAACAGCAGTTGCGCTTCATTATGTTGTCTGCCTGGGTTTTATCTGGCTCAAGTGTCTCTAGTTAAAAAGTTTTTCTTTTTGTTTTCAGTTCATTTCTGATCTCAACCTAAATTTTTTGTTGTCCGAGCACATTGCTTTTATTTTTTCTTTAGTCGATTTTACTTTTATAGCATGTGAACATTTTGTTAAGGTCTTCCAATTTGTTTATCATGAGAAGTTAAATAACTACAATCACTAAACTTCTAGTGAACAAAAACGAGACTTGTAAGTTGTATCTAAGCCAAACAACTTTTAGATGTCAACTGTTGCATTATTTGGCCTTCATCTTTGTTCAGGATACAAATATGGATGGAGATCCTGAACTGGTTGATGACTCTGAATTTTACCAGCAGCTTCTTAAGGAATTCTTGGAGTCATGCGATCCTACATCATCAGGTTGAATTTCTATTAATTTGGTCTTTTCCGAAGAAGGCTTCCTTACATAAAAAAACTTTCTGTGCTTTACCTGCAATTGACAATCATCAATCATTAAACAATATACTAATTATTTGCACTTTGCAGAGGTGGCATTTTATGCTTTGAGAAAGATGCAAGCTAAGAAGAGAAAGATAGTAGACCGCCGAGCTTCAAAGAGTCGCAAGATAAGGTCAGATTATTCTTTACTTCTCTGGTGCATTTCTTGATTGTTCGTCTCATAATTATTTCAAATATCTTAACAGATACAATGTCCACGAAAAGATCGTCAATTTTATGGCTCCTGTACCAATGGTTCTTCCATCAATGGCCCCAAAGTTGTTTGAGAACTTGTTTGGCTATGGTAATCAAAAGCATGCCTCGGTTATATAAAGTTTCTGCATAATACAGCAATCACCAAGCAGAACCCTTGCATTCCATCTCACCAAGGCGCAAAGTGCATCGGTTCTACAAAATTTCTGCAACTTGTTAGCTCTCTATGGATGTAATGTTGTGTTTAAATAGTAATTTAATTCCTTTGTTGGATTATAATGTGCTGAGAAACATCATATTGGTCATGGATATAATGTTGTGTCGATAGTAATTCAATTTCTTTGTTAGATTACAATGAGCTGAGAAACATCATATTGGTCTTTGACCAATGAGTCTTTTGGAGGAAGATAATGTCATTCCAATTTCAAGTTATCAAACACTCTTGCAAAACATTGTTGTGAAAATCATCAATCAGGGCTAATAGAAAAAAGGTCTAATACCTAAATTAGTCCTTTTATTGTACTGAATTAGTTTTTTTAGTTCCTCTATTATAATTTGAGCTCCAAGAGTCTCTTTATTTTCATAATTAATAAATATCAGTCATTCCATTCATCAACTTTAAGGGCTAAATAGATCTTTAAATATGTCTTTAGGAATTAACATTTTTTAATCATAAAAGTAGAGGGATGCTCAAATTATAATAGAGGGACAAAAGTGTCGATTCGATATAATAGAAGGACTAATTTAGATATTACACCATAAAAAAATATAAAACAATTACACCAATTTTTTAATTTTAAAAAGCAAGCATTTCAAATTTATAGTCTATCTAATTTGATTTTTTAAAAAACAATCTAAATTTCGTATGTAGTGAACATATGGACTCACCTCCGCAACATATTTGGGGTGAGAAGGGAGCACAATACACTATAATTATGTGGAACCAAAGATACTAGTCTCAGGATGTGCAACCCCCTGCAATAGGATTGGGTTATGGCAATCACATAGAATATTTGGGGTGAGCAAAACATGCGATGTTTTAGAAACAAACAACGTTTTTCGGTAACTAATTCATGATATCCATTTCTCATTCTTTTTATGGATGAATAGAGCTCCACTCTCAAAAAAGGCTTAAACTTGAGGCAAGACATAACCTAATGAAGAGGAGAGTCTAGAGTTCACCATTAACGGCCGACACGCGGATCACGGGGGAGGTGGACGAAGCCGCTGAGCACGAGCCACGGCTGACACAAGTGGACCGGGGAAGGTATAAGAGCAATACACTACCAAACTCAGTCAAAAGGAGGGCTCTCAATCAAAATTTTAATTTTTTATGCACTCTAACTGAGTTTGTAGTTTGAAATTAACTATTTTTATTAATAAATAAATATGGTTTATACACTTCAAAAAATTAAAAAAACATAGGTTACATTGTCCAAGGGTATTTTAGTTATTCTCAATCACACTTCAAAATCCCTCCCTCTTCTCTGAAATGCCAAACTGCCCGCCATTGTGTCTCACTCCATTCTTCTCTAATCTTTCTCGAGTTCTCCTCCTCCGATCCGATTGCGACGACGAGAGGGTTAGGGTTTCATTCGGAATTCAGGTTTGATTTCATCTCTCCCATTGAGTTCATCAGCTGTCTCACTCTCTTCTCTCTCGTCTCCAGTTTTCCTCCGGCGCCGGTCTTCGCTATTCCTACGCGTTCACTCCATTCAGAGCCCGAACACTAAAACTCCGAAGCCGTTTAACCTGAGAATCAGGTATCTTCACTGATTTTTGCACCCTTTGATCCTTCGATATATATGATGCTCGTTGCTTCTTGTTTTTGTTTGATCTTGCTAATACCCTCGGTTTTAGGTTTTGTTTTTTCATTTTCTGTTTTTCTTCTCTTATTTCTTTCTGATGTTCTTTTATTTTATCATGTGTAATGATGAAAGAGTCTTGCGTTGCTTGATGTGAATATTGGATTCTTGTTATGGTGGATGTTCAATAATTTGAAGTTTTAGAGATATGGATGATGTTCAACTATAATGAAGCTTCTTCACCCTCAACATCAGTAGAATAAAATCTTGAACAAATCCCTCAAAATATTACATCAAATCTTGTTCTTGTCTTAATTCCATCGACATATTTTTCAATTGCTCAGATAGAGTTTCTTCAATAGAATCAGTTCTTTCTCCCCTGTTTGCCTTGCCCTCGTAAGCCATAGCATTGATCAGTGAATTCTTCTTTGTGGGGTTGTGCTTCACTCTCCACTGTGGTATGAGTGATAATAAAGCTTTGCATCTCCTTGATATGTCCATAGTCCTCCAGTCATTGTCTTCCTCTCCTTGTATGGTTTTTGTTGCGGTTGAATTTCCAATGAGTATTGTTGCTTCTGTTATTCCCATGTTAGTCAGCTTCTCCAGCCCTCTTAATATTGCCTTCAGTTCTCATTCGTATGGTGTTTCAGCTTCCTCCAGGTTTGCTCCTGCAATCCAGAAATGACCTTCCTTAGATATGATAACATATGCAACTCCTGTCTCCATACCTATCTCAGCCTTTGAAGCTTCAGTCAGCAATATGTGTTTGTAATTGCTTCGCTCACAGTCTCCACCCTTGTCATTCATTGTTTGTTCCATAGGTTGAGTTTGCTGGATGAAATCCATATCAGCAATTATAGCCAATTCTGTTGTGTTGTTGCTGCTTGGTTTCCATCCCTCAAATTTCATACTCATCATAATGCTTCCCAAATGTTCTGGCAGATCCTCTTCATGTAGGAAATTTACCTCCTTTCCAGTTAGTCTTGCCCTTTTTGCCATGGCATCAGCCATCCTATCCCTTTCCCTTGGAATGTACCTTACTTCCCAGTGTCTCAGCAGAGATAGCAGTGCTTTGCATCTTCTTATAGAATCCATTGTTCTCCAGTCTTCCTCTTGGTTTCCATCCTTCAGCAGTCTTGGTGCAGAGGAGTTATCTGTGAAGATTAATACCTCCCTTGCTCCCATATATTTCAGTTCCTGTAATCCTCTCTGTATTGCTCTCATTTCTCCCTCGAATATAGTGGCAGTATCCTCTTTCTTTGATCCTGCAATACAAAGGTTACCTTCATTAGTGAGCATTATGAATGCTAATCCAGTTGCCATACATGTCTCATGTCTTGATGCATCAGTCCACATAGAATATTTATAATTATGTCTTCCCCATTCTTCCTTTTTCCTTTCCACAGCTATGCTGATATCTGGGTATCTGTTAATGAATTCTGTTGCTGCATTGATACCCAGGTCTATTACTTTCTCTTACTTTCTCTTCACTTATCCTCTGATTTCTGAAAATCAGAGAGCAACTTGCTTTCCAAATATACCATAAAACATAGGCCAGCTTGCTGCAGTTTTCCTCCTCCTCCTCCTGTGCTTCCTGCCCCTTATGCTCCATCCACTCACCCTGCAGAATGTCCTCAGTCTGAATATTTCTGTGTTGCAGAATTCTGGCATTCTGTTGTCTTCCCAAATCTTCTGTGAACACCTGCATTCAATGAAGATGTGAGCTATAGTTTCTTTATTTATTGTACATCTAGGGCAGGGTTCCTCAGGACCCATTCCCCTGATGTACAAGTATTCCTTGGTTGTTAATTTCCCATGAAAGACTCTCTATAGGAAATATTTGATCTTTGGTGCCACCTGTAGCTTCCACATTGCCTTCCACCCCCTCCATTTATGCAAGTCCTCAGTACCATTGAGCTCACTGTAAATGGAGGTGGTTAAGGATTTGCCTGAGGTCCCTGGTAGCCACTTCCAGCAGTTAGTTGCTAGGCTTTGGTCAACCTGCATTTTCAATATTGTATCTGACAAGATAGGATCAAAGATGTCTTTGACAATCTCAGAATCCCAGTTATCATCCATCCTAATATTTTTTATAGTCTTATTCTATTTTCTGATTGATTTTAGGAAATAGTTTATTTTTGAATGGTAATATCTTTGTTCTTGGAGTAGTAGAGTTGCCCCTAGTTTTGGGTTTTTTTTCCTTTCTTTCTTTCTTTCTTGAATGTATGAGAAAGTTTTTTTAATGCTGAAATTATATAATTTTTGTAGATGGAGTTCACTTGCTGTTCTGGAAAAATTTACAATGCCACTCAAAAAGATTTCTTAAAAACTCATTGCATATTGTGCCAAAAAACCATGTCTCCAAATGGTTTGACTGATCACTGCAAAGCGGTACACAGGCAAAATCAATGTACAAACTATTTTCAAGCTGTCAAGAACACCGAGGTCCATACTATCTCGGTTATATATATATATATATATATATATATATATATATATATATATATATATATTAAATATATTAATGAATTAATTAATTAATTACTTAATTAATTATTTATTTTTGGGTTTAGGTAGGGACCCAGTTTCAGAGCACTGCAATAAATATTGGCTTGATCTCTCAGTAAGGTGAGTAACTTTAAATAGACTGAGTTGAATGTCATCTCACATGCTTTATCAAAGATTGCAGTTTTACCACATCTTGTTCATGATTCTCACTGCAAAAGGGAAATTGCTGCTTTTTGTAGATACGCAGATTTCTTAATATTTGTGAAAACTATCTGTGAAATATTATTTGTTTGATATTTTTCTAAATGTTCTTAAAGTTTCCTCAACAGTGACAAATGAAATGATCTTCTGGCTGATTATCATTACAGGTGGCCCTCTTTTGCTTGTGCATGGCTCCATTTCTCAGGGGCCTCATCTGGAGATTCCTTGATAGCAGAATAAACTTCATTGTCCTGCACCTCCATCCAAGAGGAGGCACAGGACAATGAAGATTCTTCACCCTCAACATTAGTAGTATACAATCTTTAACAAATTCATGGACTTGATATCACTTCTCATTACTTTCTTGTTTGCATTTTCCGGTGCTTGGCTGGATCTGGGTAAACATGCAGTGCCCTGTTAAACCTTCATAATACTATGTAAATAGATCTCAAAACCACCATTATAAGGACATTTACTAGTAAACATGCAGGAAGTCTTGTGTTTGCCCAAGGAAAATCTTATCTGATGTGATTTCAACTAGTAAAAAAGTTCTCAAAACTTTCTCCATTTTGTCATATAAAATTATGTGTTATCTAAGCTAATGGATGAACTATGGATTTTGTTTCAGTGCCATCACCAAATAGTAATCACAGTTGAAGCATGCTTTATGAAAATTCACATCCATTGTAGACTATCTGTAAGTGTCCTATAAGTAGCCCCATAAAATGAACTGAAAAGCAGACCAGCTTATGCTTTGGTGAAAACTAGTAGGTAGATACATGCAAAATTGACCAATATAAATTTGATGAGAGCGATAGAGTCACATTGTAACCTGGGCAAAGTCAAGCTGAATATTAACAGCCAAGTCCAGAACAATTTTACCCCTTTGATCATTCTAGAAATAACAATTTTCCATAGAGTTATATATAACTTAAAGTCAGTAGATTCAACTAGAGTCTTCAATAAAAGGGCACAGACATACCTCAGAGAGACCCTTCCCAAAACTTCCAGAGATAGAAAGGAACTGTGTCTGCTCTTCATTGACAGATGCATCCCACTTGTTGAACTCTATATAATATCTGCCCTCCACAAGAAATATAGATCATGTCATTGATGGTATACCTGTGTTTGATAAATGCATTGACATTAACTGTAAGAATGAAATATTTGGCTTCAGAGTAAATGATCTGACCTTCTCTGAGATAGAAACTTCTGATGAAGCATTGCCACCACAGAGTCAATCTGATGTACTCCAATTGGAACTGTTCAACCCAAACTAATGTGAAATTCTCTCCCTAAAAGAACCTTTTCAAGCTTCTCCTCATCTTTGCTCAATTCACTGACTGGAATGTCAGCATCAACCACATAAAGACTAGGTATAACAGGAGCTATTCTTTTCACAAAAAGCACCAGTTGTTTCTTCACCATACGCTGTATAAGAACTGCAGACTAAAACAACAATCAGTGAAGACATTACAATACAAATCAAAAGGACAACTAGATTTTCCACACATCAAACACTTGTTGAAGATATACAAGAAACTCTTGCAGGATTAAATGAAACACTAACACTCAACAATTCAGCACAAACCAAAATGCCATCTTGTGGACATGCAAATTGGTATCACTGAACAAGAAAACTCAACAAGTACTCTGCTTTAAAAAATCAAATGTGAAAAAGGAAACAACATTGAGTAAAATTATAAATGGGGAACATAAATAGAAAATCAAATTAGAGAAAGGAGTGGGAACCTGGACGTAAACACTCTTTTTGCAGCCATCTTCTGCATGCTTTTTGCAGCCTTTAACATAGTGTGATGATTATTTCAGGAATCTGTCAGGTCCTCATTTTGCATTTCAAGCACAGTGGTTGATCAAGCATATTCAGATTTGAGGGGAGGATTGTTGGGTTCAAACAAAAGTCCCACATTGCTTGTGGAAGAGAAGTGTAAGGGGTTTAAAAGAGTAGGACCCATCTTCATTAGTGTGAGGCCTTTTGGGCTTGTCCCAAGAACAAAACCACTTGGGCCCAGGTTTGGGCTCAAGTGGACAATATCACACTAATGTGGAGATGTGGTCGGGTTACCCCCAGACGGTCCTACAAGTCCATCAGACATATTTTTCAATTGCTCAGATAGAGTTTCTTCACTAGAAACAGTTGTTTCTCCCCTGTTTGCCTTGCCCTCTTAAGCCATAGCATTGATCAGTGAATTCTTCTTTGTGGGGTTGTGCTTCACTCTCCACTGTGGTATGAGTGATAATAAAGCTTTGCATCTCCTTGATATGTCCATAGTCCTCAAGTCATTGTCTTCCTCTCCTTGTATGGCTTTTGTTGCGGTTGAATTTCCAATGAGTATTGTTGCTTCTGTTATTCCCATGTTAGTCAGCTTCTCCAGCCCTCTTAATATTGCCTTCAGTTCTCATTCGTATGGTGTTTCAAATTCCTCCCGGTTTGCTCCTGCCAATCCGTAAATGACCTTCCTTAGATATGATAACATATGCAACTCTGTCTCCATACCTATCTCAAATTTTGAAGCTTCAACAAGAATATGTGTTTGTAATTGCTTAGCTCACCAGTCTCCACCCTTGTCATTCATTGTTTGTTCCATAGGTTGGAGTTTCTTTGGATGAAATCCATATCAGCAATTATAGCCAATTCACATTGTGTTGTTGCCGCTTGGTTTCCATCCCTCAAATTTCATACTCATCATAATGCTTCCCAAATGTTCAAGTGAGATCCTCTTCATGTAGGAAATTTACCTCCTTTCCAGTTAGTCTTGCCCTTTTTGCCATGGCATCAGCCATCCTATCCCTTTCCCTTGGAATGTACCTTACTTCCCAGTGTCTCAGCAGAGATAGCAGTGCTTTGCATCTTCTTATAGAATCCATTGTTCTCCAGTCTTCCTCTTGGTTTCCATCCTTCAGCAGTCTTTGTGCAGAGGAGTTATCTGTGAAGATTAATACCTCCCTTGCTCCCATATATTTCAGTTCCTGTAATCCTCTCTGTATTGCTCTCATTTCTCCCTCGAATATAATGGCAGTATCCTCTTTCTTTGATCCTGCAATACAAAGGTTACCTTCATTAGTGAGCATTATGAATGCTAATCCAGTTGCCATACATGTCTCATGTCTTGATGCATCAGTCCACATAGAATATTTATAATTATGTCTTCCCATTCTTCCTTTTTCCTTTCCACAGCTATGCCGATATCTGGGTATCTGTTAATGAATTCTGTTGTTGCATTGATACCCAGGTCTATTACTTTCTCTTACTTTCTCTTCACTTATCCTCTGATTTCTGAAAATCAGAGAGCAACTTGCTTTCCAAATATACCATAAACATAGGCGACTAGCTTTGCGGTTTTCCTCCTCCTCCCTCCTCTGTGGCTTCCGCCTTTATGCTCCATCCACTCACCCTGCAGAATGTCCTCAGTCTGAATATTTCTGTGTTGCAGAATTCTGGCATTCTGTTGTCTTCCCAAATCTTCTGTGAACACCTGCATTCAATGAAGATGTGAGCTATAGTTTCTTTATTTATTGTACATCTAGGGCAGGGTTCCTCAGGACCCATTCCCCTGATGTACAAGTATTCCTTGGTTGTTAATTTCCCATGAAAGACTCTCTATAGGAAATATTTGATCTTTGGTGCCACCTGTAGCTGCCACATTACCTTCCACCCCCTCCATTTATGCAAGTCCTCAGTACCATTGAGCTCACTGTAAATGGAGGTGGTTAAGGATTTACCTGAGGTCCCTGGTAGCTGCCACATTACCTTCCACCCCCTCCATTTCCAGCAGTTAGTTGCTAGGCTTTGGTCAACCTGCATTTTCAATATTGTATCTCACAAGATAGGATCAAAGATGTCTTTGACAATCTCAGAATCCCAGTTATCATCCATGATCCATCCTAAGATTTTTTATAGTCTTATTCTATTTTCTGATTGATTTTAGTCAGAATCCCAGTTATCATCCATCCTAAGATTTTTTATAGTCTTATTCTATTTTCTGAATGATTTTAGGAAATAGTTTATTTTTTGAATGGTAATATCTTGTTGTTGGAGTAGTAGAGCTGCCCCCTAGTTTTGGGTTTTTTTTTTCCTTTCTTTCTTTCTTTCTTGAATGTATGAGAGTTTTTTTAATGCTGAAATTATATAATTTTTGTAGATGGAGTTCACTTGCTGTTTTGGAAAAATTTACAATGCCACTTAAAAAGATTTCTTAAAGACTCATTGCATATTGTGCCAAAAAACCATGTCTCCAAATGGTTTGACTGATCACTGCAAAGCGGTACACAGGAAAAATCAATGCAATGTAAAAGCTTTTCAAGTCATCCAAGAACACCGAGGTCCATACTATCTCGGTAATATATATATATATATATATATATATATATATATATATATATATATATATATATATAATTAAATAATTAATTTCTTAATTAATTATGTATTTTTGGGTTTAGGTAGGGACCCAGTTTCAGAGCACTGCAATAAATATTGGCTTGATCTCTCAGTAAGGTGAGTAACCTTAAATAGACTGAGTTGAATGTCACTCACATGCTTTTATCAAAGATTGCGCTTTTACCACATCTTGTTCATGATTCGTGACCGCAAAAGGGAAATTGTCGCTTTTGTAGATACAGATTTCTTAATATTTGTGAAAACTATCTGTGAAATATTATTTGTTTGATATTTTTCTAAATGTTTTTTAAGTTTCTTCAACTGTGACAAATGAAATGATCTTCTAGCTGATTATCATTACAGGTGGCCCTCTTTTGCTTGTGCATGGCTCCATTTCTCAGGGGCCTCATCTGGAGATTCCTTGCTAGCAGAATAAACTTCATTGTTCTGCACCTCCATCCAAGAGGAGGCACAGGATAATGAAGATTCTTCACCCTCAACATTAGTAGTATACAATCTTGAACAAATTCCTGGACTTTAGACATTTGACATGTTATACACATTCTTTTTTTTTTTTTTTGACATAAGGAGCTGTTTAAAGCTAATTCAGAAAATGCAAACTAATTAAAAGAGCAGTGTTATCAGTGAAATAGCAGCCCAGCTGCTTTCAAAACATCTTCAAGCCAGCGTGGTTTGTCAATGCCTTGGTGAAACAGTGAGATCTGTGGATTATTCCTTCCATAATTGGCCAGTGTATCGGCGACAAGATTGAGCTCGCGAGGGCAATAGAGAATCTCCATCCTATCATTCTGGCGGATGGTGTCCCTGGCCATCTGAATCTCTCTCTGGAGTCTCCATGCATCATTATTTTTATCAACAACATCATTGTGCATATCATTTGTCAGCAGTGTCATTGCCTCAGTGCAATCTGTGTAAACCTTGTCAGGCTCATATCCAGCTCTCCTACATTGTTCAATAGCCATGATAATACCCAGAATTTCAGCTTGGAGGCTTGATTCCACACATGTGGCTGTTGCTCCTGCAAGTATTATAGTGTCACAGCCTTTCAGTATCAAAAAACCTGTTCCACAAGGATAGTTTTCAGCAATCCAAGAAGCATCACTAAATACAGTAATCGAAGAAATATTGACTGAGTTTGTTAGAAACTCCCTGAATCTGCCCTGCAGCCTCCATATGTGTTCTCTAGTATTGGTGAGGGCTTGTTGAAATATCTGATGTGGAGGTCTTCTTGTGTTCCTGAACACCACTTCACATCTGTATTTCCATATACTCCATGCACAGTTAGCCATAAGTGCCTGCGAAAATAAAAAACCATTTCTATCCCTAATTCCCTGGTCATTACCCCTCAATAGCCATTCTCCTTCCATGAATTCATCAATATTATCACAGTTAAGTCCAGCAAATTCAGAGATTAGTTCCCAGCATTGTCTTGCTATTCTGCATGAAAATATGATATGCTCCAAGGTTTCATTGCATATGCCACATAGAGGGCATTGTGTTTGAGGCCCAATATTGAGGCTATAAAGAAAATCAAATGTTGGAAGTTTACCATGATACAGCCTCCAAAGAAATGTTTTAACTCTTGGTGCTGTTGGTAATTTCCATATTCTTTGCCAACCCTTCCAAGTATCAGAATCAGAGGACTGATTCTGATTTAAGTGTCTATAAACCATCTTTGCAATTCTTACAGATTGAGTGTCAGGCATCCAGACCCAATGATTGGGGCTAAGAGCATTGACCTTCAGTTTAGATAATCTACTCCAATCAAGTAAATTGCCAAAACATTGAGTAATTTGAGATTGATTCAGTTGGTTTCCCATCACAAAATCAATTAGAGACAGGTCTTCCAAAGTCATGTCCATGTTAACATAAGTAGGCTTTAGTGATAATGGTATGTCAAAGAGCCAAGGATCCCCCAAAAAATTGGTATCTTCAGGGTTGCAAACATTAATCCAGAGGTTAGATATGATGCTTTCAGCAGTCTTATATAACATCTTATAAAACAAAGATCTATTACTTGATTGAGGGTTGGCCCAAGGATTAAAATTGCCATATTTATGATGTAAGATTTTGACCCACAATTTCTCCTCATTATTGAGGAGAGCAAGGATTACCTTGGTCATAAGTGCAGTTTTAGCAAACCTTAGATTCTTGATTCCTAACCCTCCCTCAGATTTGTCAGGTGTAGTAGTGTTCAATCTTATAGCATGGAGCATTGCCATTGCCCCAAAGGAAGCCCCTAGCCAACTTGGAAATCAAGTCTAAGATTGAGTCTGGAACAGGATAGCATGACAAGGTATAAATTGGGATAGACATTAATGTGGTATTTACTAAAATGGCTCTACCAGCTAGTGAGATAGAAGATTGATTCCAGGAGCTCAAACTGGATCTGGTTCTGTCAACAAGGGTGTTTAACTGCTGGAGAGGGATTCTTTTAGGGGAAATTTGGACCCCTAAATATTTGAATGGAAATGATCCAATCTTCATGTGTAAGATGGATTCAATGGATGCCCTAATCCTCCTATTACACCAGGATGGAAGATGTATAGTGGATTTGGAAGGATTTATCTTTTGTCCTGTAAGATTCATGTAAATGTCAAGACACAATTTGCAATTCCTGGCATTTGATCTGGAAGCTTTTGTAATGATAATAAGGTCATCAGCAAACATAAGATGATTGAAATTGTTGCTAAGCCTATTATCAAAACCAGAAATCAGAGATAAATTCATGCATTGCAGTAAGATTTTGAGAAACTAAAAGGAAAAGAAAGGGGGATAAGGGGTCTCCTTGCCTAATACCCTTTTTGCTGGAGATCCATTTTGTAGGTTGGCCATTTATTAGGAATGAGAAGCTAGGTGAAGTAATGCAAGATCTTATCCAAGATATCCAAGTATTGGGAAAGTTCATCACTTTGAGGGTGGCAAGGATAACATTCCACTCCAAGGCATCATAGGCCTTTTCAACATCAATTTTTAGAATCATCCTAGGGAGGGATTTAGTGTCAAATTCTAAGGAATGAGCTATTTCTTGGACAGCTATTATATTATCAGCAGTTGATCTGCCAGCTAAAAAACCACTCTGTTCAGCCCCAATGAGTTTATGCATGACTTTTTTTAATCTATTGCTCAATAGTTTGGCTATAATCTTATAGCAAACATTGCATAGTGCAATGGGTCTGAAGTCAGAGACCTTGTTTGGTGAATCTTTTTTGGGAATCAGGACCACATAAGTCCTGCCCAAGAATTTGGAATATGTCCAGTTTGGAAGAAATATTTAACAGCTGTACACAATGATTCCTTGATCACATCCCAGTAGAATAAATAGAATTCTACATTGAAACCATCAGGCCCAGGACTTTTCCCCTTGGCCATGGATTTCAATGTTTGATAAATCTCAACAGAAGAGCAAGGGTCATTAAGCATATTCCTGTCAGATTCTGAGAGTGAAGGTAAATCAGTTGGTAAACTCCTAGCAAGGTCCTCATGATTTGTATTATTAGTTGAAGTCCATAGATTGGTGTAGAATTGGGTAAACAATTCTGCAATATTATGGTGTTCATACTGTATAGTTCCTTGGTCATTAAGGATAGCTGAGATTTTGTTTTTGTGCCCCCTAATTTTGGCTTGTTTATGAAAAAATGTTGTGTTATAATCTCCATTTCTCAACCATAACATTCTAGCTCTTTGTGCCCAACGAATGGTATTTTGTCTTAGAAGTGCTGCATGTTTGTTGTATAGACTCCTAAGTATAACATTATCAAGATCAGAGTATTCATTAGAGTTTTCTAAGGACTCTAGTGATGATATATCAGATTCAGTTCTTTTTATGGCCTTGTCTAAAGGTGTCAAACCAGTTTTGGTCCATTTAGTTAAATGAAATCTAGTGTGAGCAATAGAATGTGAGAAGGCATGCATAGGGGATGTTGAGGAATTATGGTTCCAAGTCCTACATACTGTTTGGTGGCAATTCTCGTGTTCAAACCAATAATTCTCAAATCGAAAAATTTTCTTTTTATGGTGAGTGAACAGTTTAGCAGTAAGGAGCATGGGATTATGATCAGAAAAAGTTCTAGGTAGGTGTTTATTGGAGTATGAATCAAAGTTCAAAAGCCAGTCATTATTTGCTAGGAATCTATCAAGACGAGCCCATCTCCTGGCTAAGCCCCTCTGGTTATTACACCAGGTGTATGGAGTGCCAAGGTAGCCCAAATCAAACAATTGGTTATCAGCTTGCACTTGATATCATTTCTCATTACTTTCTTGTTTGCATTTTCCGGTGCTTGGCTGCATCTGGGTAAACATGCAGTTGTTGGGAATGGGCAAACAAAGCCCCACACACATAAAAAGAAAGTCCCACATTGGCTGTGAGAGTAAAGAGTGAGGGGGTTAAATAGGATTGACACCACTTCATAGTTGTGAGGCCTTTTCGGTGAAACGGAAAACAAAACCACTTGGGTTTCGGCCCAAGGGTAAAGTTGGAACGAAGTTCCCCAAGTATAGCGGTGTGATCGACAGGCTCGGGTGATTCACGTAAGGCGCGTGCCAACCGCAGTGATGTTGAGCAGTCAATGGCGTTTCACCGCAGTGATGTTGAGCAGTCGATGGCGTTTCCCTTGAGCGGAGGCTGGGCGTAGATGGAGCAAGTGTTTCCCCTGAGGGGAGGCTAATTATGTGGTCCTAGTAAAAAAATTCTCAAAACTTTCTCCATTTTGTCATATAAAATTATGTGTTATCTAAGCTAATGGATGAACTATGGATTTTGTTTCAATGCCATCACCAAATAGTAATCACAGTTGAAGCATGCTTTATGAAAATTTATGAAAATTCACATCCATTGTAAACTATCTGTAAGTGTCCTATAAGTAGCCCCATAAAATGAACTGAAAAGCAGACCAGCTTATGCTTTGGTGAAAACTAGTAGGTAGATACATGCAAAATTGACCAATATAAATTTGATGAGAGCGATAGAGTCACATTGTAACCTGGGCAAAGTCAAGCTGAATATTAACAGCCAAGTCCAGAACAATTTTTACCCCTTTGATCCTTCTAGAAATAACAATTTTCCATAGAGTTATATATAACTTAAAGTCAGTAGATTCAACTAGAGTCTTCAATAAAAGGGCACAGACATACCTCAGAGAGACCCCTCCCCAAAACTTCCAGAGATAGGAACTGTGTCTGCTCTTCATTGACAGATGCATCCCACTTGTTGAACTCTATATAATATCAGCCCTCCACAAGAACTAAATATCATGTCATTGATGGTATACCTGTGTTTGATAAATGCATTGACATTAATTGTAAGAATGAAATATTTGGCTTCAGAGTAAATGATCTGACCTTCTCTGAGATAGAAACTTCTGATGAAGCATTGCCACCACAGAGTCAATCTGATGTACTCCAATTGGAACTGTTCAACCCAAACTAATGTGAAATTCTCTCCCTAAAAGAACTTTTTCAAGCTTCTCCTCATCTTTGCTCAATTCACAGACTGGAAAGTCAGCATCAACCACATAAAGACTAGGTATAACAGGAGCTATTCTTTTCACAAAAAGCACCAGTTGTTTCTTCACCATACGCTGTATAAGAACTGCAGACTAAAACAACAATCAGTGAAGACATTACAATACAAATCAAAAGGACAACTAGATTTTCCACACATCAAACACTTGTTGAAGATATGCAAGAAACTCTTGCAGGATTAAATGAAACACTAACACTCAACAATTCAGCACAAACCAAAATGCCATCTTGTGGACATGCAAATTGGTATCACTGAACAAGAAAACTCAACAAATACTCTGCTTTAAAAAATCAAATGTGAAAAAGGAAACAGCTTTGAATAAAATCATAAATGGGGAACATAAATAGAAAATTGAATTAGAGAAAGGAGTGGAAACCTGGACGTAAACACTCCATCTTCTGCATACTTTTTGCAGCTTTTAACAGTGTGATGATAATTTCAGGAATCTGTCAGGTCCTCATTTTGCATTTCAAGCACAGAGGTTGATCAAGCATATTCAGATTTGATATTGTCATCTAAGCAGACACTAAATTGCATGTTGGAGCTGCAGGAAGTATGGGTGTTTTGCAGCATTATTATTATTATTATTTTAACCATCTGCACAATCTTATGAAGTATGCTGTTATATCTTGTTCCTCGGTCTCATGTTTATTTATAACTGTTTCATGCTTTGGTTGAGAGTAACCCATCTGTGATTCAAGGTATTGTTGTCTAAGTATAACATGATGTTCTAACAGTTTAATAAGGTTTGGAATTTTACTGCCATTTTCTTCTAGTCCTTAATACTCCTGATTCATCTAAGGCCAGTAATTGTCTATGCTATAGAACATTTTGGTCCATATTCCAGGAAGTTGTCATGATGTTTCAGGTCATATTTTAAAATATCATTTTCTAGTATGTTGTAGAACTTCAATGCATGGCATGTTGCATCCTTGATATTGCTTATAATTGTCTAAGTGCAAGGTCTAACATACACCTTGTGTTCTAATGCTATAGCCAGGTCCATTTCGGTATAACTGAGTCATTTGATATGTCAGATAGGCACTTCAATGAATGTTAGTACAAATTTCAAATTAGAATGAGAAATATGAGCAGTAGCAAAATGTGGCTTACTAGTTTCTCTTCTGTCAGTGGCTAATGATGTTCCTGATTTAGCAGAGCACTGGTATAAGGCATTTTTACTCTTTAGACAGTAGCATGAAGTTCTGGGCACAAGGCACTCATAGTATTGGTTTTGTTTGCTAATTAATTATGGATATGATTATTTTCTGTTTTCTTTATAGAAGATAATTTTTTTTTATTTAATTTCCTTAGTTCTGCATTTTCTCAGTTACAAATTTTTGTTAGAAATATGTGTGTGCGTAATATACATGTGTGTTTGAGTTGTCTATGCTTATTAATTTTGCTTTAAGTGATTTCTGTTTGACTCATTAAACATGTTCTCTCGGATGTAGAAAGTAGAAAAGGATCGGGCAAGGATGAAGTTTCATCAAATGATACAGGAGGAGATGGTGATGAAGATTGGTTGCAGATACATAAGCTACATTCCAGGTATTCAGAAATTCATGTAGGTTCATATCGGAACTATTGTGAAGTCTGCTTTTCCAATCAATCTATCACAACAGATAAAGCATGATTGAGTGTGAGTATCAAAAACCTTTTGTGGATGGAAGATCTGAAGCATATCCACAAGCATCAGGTAGTACTTCATATTTGTGAAGCCAAGCAGTCTGCATGGAGAGTTTATCTTATGGTAAACATCAAACTGATTAAACTAATCTTTCACAACAGATAAAAGCTATCTGTGGGAACTGGAACCAACCCAACCAACAAACTAACCCATCTTTTAAGAATTTGTGCATAGAAAATGTTAGCCAAATCGCTTGATACGAAGTAAACAAAGGAGACACCAGCACAGCCTGTTCTGTTCATCATGGGTGGGGATACTATTGTCAATAAAAACATGTCTTTGAAACTTTCCATTGATCAAAACAAGAACAACCCAAAAGGCGCATAGAAATACTAGAAAAAGCAGTGTCAAAATCCTTCTAGACAAAGTTGTATTAGAAATATAAATATCAATAAAGAACAGAAGAGAGAAATATTACTGCTTTAAAATCCTCCTCTGCTATCCTAATTTTATCTTTTAGTTATTTGTAAATAGAAGTGAAATTATATTGAAACATTCTTTCATCACCTGGTATGGTAAAAGGGTAGCCTGATAGAACAAAAATTGATTCATGAAGGATTAATTATTGCTTTAATTCCCAATAGTAGCTTTAGTGACATTTTAATAATAAATAACTAATTATTCATATGGTCGGGTTATAGGTCATCTTCAGGTGACCCGGACTTGGCCTGAGCCACCCTGTAGAACTGGCGGGTCGGGTTGTAACCCGCCGGTTCATGGAGCAAGTGGCAACCCACCGGCTTTTATTATTTTTAAAAAATTATAAAATCATAAAAAGCATATAAATGACAAGTTACTTAAGTAAGGAAATTAATAACCATAAAAAACCTTCATTATTAGCAATAGAATGCAAAAGGAAAAAATCTCAATTTATAAAATTCATTATCCTGCACTAATTTTTCAAATATTAAGAAAATCACAAAATAGCGTATAGATGACAAGCTTCTTAAAATAAAGAAATAACTATAAAAAGCCTTAATTATTGACAATCAGAAAATACAAAAATCTCTATTCAAGGGAAAAAACCCTCAAACTACAAAAATTCATTATCCTACACTAATTAGTCAAATATTAACAACAACAACAACAACTAAGCCTTAATCCTGTACTAGACGGGTCGGCTATATGGAGTCACTATCTCCATGTCGCTCTCCAAATAATTATTCAAATATTAAGAAAACCAAAAAATTATAAAATTACAAAAGATCATATAATTGACAAGTTACTTAAAATAAAGAAATAACCCTAAAAAGCCTTCATTTTTTACAATCATAACATGCAAAAATCTTGCTTCAAGAAAAAAAATAAAAGCTCAATCTATAAAATTCTTATCCTACACTAATTATTTAACTCTTAAAAAAACCAAAAAATTATAAAATCACAAAAGAGTATATAAATGACAAGCCACTTAAAATAATGAAATAACTATAAAAAGCATTCATGATTGTCAAGTAGAGAATGCAAAAGTCTCCCTTTAAGGGGAAAAAAACTCAATCTATAAAATTCATTATCCTATACTAATTATTCAAAGATTAAGAGAACAAAAAAATTATAAAATCACAAAAGAGCATATAAATGGCAAGCTATTTAAAATAAAAAAATAACCATAAAAATATTTCATTATTAGTAATCAGATAATGGAAAAATCTCTCTCCAAGGAAAAAACGGTCAATCTGTAAAATTCATGGGAAAAAAATTTTGGGCCCAAATTGGGTCAATCTACCGGGTCACAAGTTGGGATTTTGCCAAGCCGTAACTGAACCCATTATTATAGCGGGCCGATGACGATTTTTCGGCTCGACTCGTCCGGTCGGCTGACCTGGCAGGTTTTGCTGGGCCGATCCGAGCTAAGTCTGGTTAATCCTGGCCCGTGCTTCCCTCCAGCCGGGACCTGAGTACATTATAGACCTAAGAATAGATTGATTAAAGCCAATTGGGTTGACCAATTTAGAGATCACAATTGTGATTTAATGTGATTCAACCAACATAATCTAATTCATTATACCATTCAACTTAGGTTAACTTTATAGGAAGGAGATAAAAAAGAGATAATCATTAAGATTTGATATTTGAATCTGAAATGAAATTAAAATTCATCTCATAAAAATAATTATGAAATTTTTATGATTTATTAATATAGATTTGAGCACTAAGACACTCTTGTCTACATAACAACCCATTAAAATAATAAATAAAGAAATCGGAGCTCCAAGTTATGATCTGATCCCAATCTCTCTCTCCCTCTCTCTCTCCCAATATCTCAATCTCTCTCAGTCTCTCTGATTTCTCCCTCTCTCTCCATCTCTCTCCATTTCTCCATATCTCTCGATCTGTCTCCCCTTCAATCTCTCTGCCCTCTATCAATCTCCTAGTCTCTCTCTTGGATCAGAGGCCGAGAGAGACTAGGATTTTTGGTTTTTGAGGTTTTTTATTTATTTTCCTGTAATTTTTTAGGTATTTTCTGATTTATTATTTTTTAAAAAAAAATTTCTGAGTTTTTTGTTTTTTGTTTTTTTTTTTAATCTGTAGGCGGGGACCCTTGGGCCGACTGGAAGTTTGTCGTGCCGGTGTCTTGGTAAGACTCTTATATAAATTTGTTGATTTTTCTAGTTATCTGCATATATATACATAAATATTTTGAATAAAACATTAATATCTAATTAAAACAAAACTTATATATAGGGGAGAACTCAATTCTAAATCCTACTCAGAGTTGGAGATAACTACTCTTTTTGATGTCTATATCAGAGTTGTGACTACTTATCTCTCTATAAATAGGATAGGACTTGGTAGCCAAGCAAACAAATAACGATTCAGTTTGTGGCTTCTCAAGTTCTCAAGGTATGTCTTTTATATTATTTTGATTATTATTTATTTAAACACATTCTAAGTCATCTATTTAAACACATTCCAAGTCTCTCTATCAACATTAGCACGCACACTCTCCATTAAGATTAGAACAACCAAGTCTTGAATGTGTGTCTGTCCGTGTTTTTTTTTTTTTTTCTGTTTTTTCCTATTATTTTTATATTATATTGTGTTACTATCAAATATTGTTTGAATTAATCAACGAAATCTACTTTGTTTGCACTAAATTTGCAGAAATTATGGCACTCAATGAGGAGGTCCAGAAAGATGTTAGAGAAAATATTATAAGTTATTTTCCACCTCAAAATTATATTAAATGGGGTCCAATTTGCTCATCCTTGTCTATCATGGCCAAAAAGAGAATCTTTCTTCAAAAAGATTTGGCCTCCCATTATTGGTCTTTTTTGATGCTTACAAAGAAGATTCCACAAGATTTTTCAGTTTATGTACTCAAAGGATTTATTGCCACTTCAACTTCCCTGAATTACACGGCTGTCATATTTGTGGTTCCTCCCATGGTTGGCTAGTGACAGTTGATATCAACTTACAAATCTATTTGTTTGATCCATTCTCACAATCTCAAATCAAATTACCTTCACTATATTTATCAGATGATGACCATTATGATCTTAGTTTAAGATATATAGACATTGATCTACAGTTGTTGGAAACATCAAACGAACAGTTGCGAGATCGTTTGGTTATTAAAGCTATCTTAACTGCAGACCCTCTAAAGAGTTCAGATTATATGGTAGTTAGTTCCTATGGTAAGTGCAAAATAGGAATTTGGAGATCGATGCTTCATGGAGCCCACTAGATAGTAAATATTCTAGATCTGCCGCAGATTTTGTATTGCATAAGGAAAAATTATATGTTTTGTCCAATACTGGCCATTTATTGAGTTTTGATCTTGTTGGACCACATCCCAAGTTTATTACAATTTATAATTTCATGTATTTGATGACCTATTCGCCAAAATATTTGGTAGACGTCAAGGGAGAGTTGTTGATTGTGGAGACTGAAGCACCTTGTGTGGATGATCATACTCAAATAACAACTTCCTTTGTGATTTCAAAGTTTGATTCGGAAATTGGGCAACTTAGGAAGTTGAATAGTTTGGAGACAATATTTTGTTCTTGGGCAGCAATTATTCCATGGCCTTAGAAAGTGATGAGTTTTCAGGATACGAGAAGGACAACATCTATTTCACTGATGCTAATTATCCCGGGATTCATCCAAACGGATTTAAAGATATCGGCATATTCAACATTAAAGACGGAACACTCAAACCATTTCTTCCAAATGATGTCTACAATCCCACAAAGTCCCACAAATATGGCTAGAAGCACATCGGTGGCTTCCAAACATGGGAGGAAAATTGTAGCTCGTTATTTAAATTACTTTATGGCATTCAACATTTATGTAATTGTGCTTTCCTATTCAACATTTATGTTAGCTTTTTTATTAAACATGTGCTTTCCTATTCCAGTGAAGATTCAAATTTTTTTATTAAATCTCAAACCTTGGCACTATTAGCATGTTATCTTATATGATCATGTGATCTTATCTACTATTTGAAAAGTTCTTAGTTATTAGGTTGTTAATGTTGTAAATAACCTCCTTGATTTAAGGAGTTATCAGATTTTTCACCATGTATTTAATCAATAGTTTGGTTCAATCAAAGACAGTTAACTTTCATTACATTCTTGTATCTTCTTTAGGCACAACCTTGGAGCATTGTTTCTTCATCTATACTGTTTTGGACTTTAAAATCCTTACAAATTACTGCTGTTTATAAAATTTATCATAATCTAATTATTGTTTTTTACCATCTATATCGATTTGTAGTAAAATAATAGTTGATTGAGTTATTTTCTATTAAAAGATAAAATTTGCTTTTTCTGAATATTCTGTCTATTAATTTAAAAAAAAAACATCTAAATATGGGGAGCAGTATTAATTTTCTATCAAAGTTTAAGTTATTCCTCAAACTTGGCTCTAAATTTTAAATACAAAATTATGTACATTAAAATATATTTATATAATATATATAGATGCTCATCAAATCATTTTCACATTAAAAATTTTTATATTAGTTTATTTGGGTAATTAAAAATATTTATTTTCTATATTTACGCTCATGAGCATTAGCATTATAAATTTATTTTTTTATATAGTTAGTTGAAATCTCATGAATTTTTTTTTAAAAAAATATTATATAATTTATATTTTTTTATATATCAAAGTGCATAAAAAAAAGTCAAGTTGTGCAACCAAATCAAACTTGACTCAAGATTAAATATATACTCAATTTTAATCTCGAGCTAGACCGAAATGAGTTTGTGCTTCCCAAATTAAAATCGAGACAAGCCAAAGATACATGCTCGAGTTAATTTCAAGCTCAAGTTTGAGCTAACCAATTTTGAGCCGACTTATAGTTGGTCTCAGCTTGGCTAAAAATGCTTCTGGCTAGTGTGGAAGAAGATAATAGCTGCCACTGAAAAATTACATGGGTTGTATGTATTATTTGCCATGAGAAGCATGTCAAATCCACATGGATATTACTATATTAGAACCTTCTGCTTGATATGGAGCTAAGATTTTCTAATTGGTTTTAGTTTTAAATGTGTAAGCTGTTGGAATTTTAAAAGGTTTTAAAATTGAAAAAACTTAAAAATTAAATTGGTTATTCATTGTTCTTATTTATGGTGACCGTTTTATTTTCATTATATTTGTTTTATTAGAAAATAATGATTTTCATATTTGTGAAGACCATTGATCTCCTAAAACGGCTAGAATTTGTTATATATGGTAAGGCCAGATATGGGTTTCCATAGAAAACCCTAGCCGCCTCTCCGGAAAAGCTTGAAGGATTTTTTCTTTGTTTCTTCTTCTTTGATCATTTCTTCTAGTTTTTTGGTTTTCACTTTGGTACCGCCCATGAAACGCTCCATCAGCTCTCTCCAAGTCGTGCTCTTAGGAGAGACTACATCGGTCCAATCCTTGGGGAGTATTCCCGGCAAATCCTTGCACGAAATGCGGGAATACGCCTTAGGACAGCGATAATATCGCGCTTCCGGTATTTATATTTGTTATATTTATTCATAAATTACATTTGTTCTTCTTATTTGTTTTTGCGGGAAAAGAGTCAAAGAAACAAGTTTGTAAGTTCATTTGTTGTTAATTTTATGCTCATTTATTTACTTTAATTATAATCGATTTATATATAGTGCATGAATATTTGTTCTAACATAAGCTTTATGTAATGTGACTTTGCATGATAATCCACTTTCTTTCCGAATTTAAAATTTTATTGCATACTTTCTATCTTGATATAATTCAGATTTGGTGGAAGTAATAGTTTAGGATGAGAGATAAAAAGATGGATTTTTCGCACTGACTATTGGGCTTGTAGAGATGTAACAAAAGTGCATTCCTTTGGTCGGTGTTCTATATTATAATTCAGTTATATTATCTGCTAGGGTTTGAAAGTTTTTAAGTATCCTGATTTCTTAACATCCTTGTCTTATGTAGTATGGACGACAAAGCCAAACTTCGATTTGTATCACAATACCATTTTAGTATTAGTTTGTTTTTATCCTACAATTCAACTTTGATTATCATAATTACACCGTTCTTCTTTTTAAAAGTTCTGTTTTTAATTTAATATCTTTTGGAAATGAGATTTTAACAATACTCGCATAATAGAAATCTGATTTAGCTCTAGTTGTTGTCGCCGGAACTAGGCGACGCTGGGAGACTGAGTCATTTTTTTATGTAACTAACCTCATGTAAGGTTTGTGGTTTCTTCAAGTTTTATTTATGAATGAATGTGGTTTATCTACTTTTTTCAAAAAAAAAAAAAAACACTTGCATAATATTTCAGAAATAAGATTTTAGCAATATGAGCGGTAAGCCGCTAAAAAGTCAAGGGTGTACACGATCCTTGGTGAAGCAAGTGGGAGCGGGGCGCGTACACACTTGGGTGTTGAGACCATCCGCGCACAACCACTGCTCACACTTTCATAAATATGCCCTCACCTGTGACCACATTTGGGTGCACGCCATTGATGAGGAATTCTTACAGGGATCGAGATACCAATAGACCACTTGGTTGTTGTGTTAGAATTCCTTAGGCTCGTAAATCTGTGTGGAGAGATGACGGGTCACTGGAGTTATATTCAGGGATTAATGGGAGCGTTACACTTAGGATTAATGGACCTTTTGGTGTACCTATGAATTGACTATAAATGGTTGAGGTCCATCCTTCACAAGACACCAAAATATGTCTATTTCCCATCACATAGATTGAGTTCACTTGTGGGCTGGAGGAAGGTGTTCTTGTTGAAGGAAAGACAAGTGCTCTATTTTATTATGTTGCAGGGTAGTGGTTCTGTACACTTGGAGAAACTAATGGGCACATGTAAAGTTTTTATTTTTGTGTTCATGCTTCTTTTAATATTGACAATTTTATCTTGTAAGTGATCTTGGGATTCATTTTCTTGTATTAGATATGCGTAAAATATCTAACACGTTGGTCCTTCAATTGGTAACTTATTCTCTCTCATAAGTAGAGGTTGGGGGTTCAAACCATGCTACCGTAAGGCTTATCGTGGCTTGTCTATATATAAATATATAAATAAATAAATATATATATATATATATATATATATATATATATATATATATATACACACTCGAAGCTAAATATTCTCCCTCTAATTTCTCTCTCTCTCTCCCAATATCTCTCTCTGTCTCTCTGATTTCTCCCTCTCTCTCCATCTCTTTGTCCCAATCTCTCCATCTCTCTATCCCAATCTCTTTCTTTATCTGATTTCTCCCTCTCAATAGTCTCTCTCTTGGGATTAGGGGCCGAGAGCTCGCCGGACCTGACCGTGGGAGGCTTTTGGTTTTTGAGGTTTTTTCGATTTTTCTGTATTTTTGTAGGATTTATGGAAATTTTTTAGGTATTTTCTGATTTATTATTATTTTTTAAAAATTCTGAGTTTTTGTAAATTTGTGGGCAGACCCATGGGCCAGTACACAGCACTGGCCCATTCATATTGGGCCAGTTTTCAATCCTCACACTTAAAATTATATGCACTTGAGGATATATGTTTGGTAAGACTCTTCGAGTCTTATCTCTATAAGTTTGTTGATTTTTCTACTTATCTGCATATATATATATATATATATATATATATATATATTTCCTGAAGTTGTAGCCCTTTTTTGCATAAAACATTAATATCTAATTAAAACAAAATTTATAGGGGATTATCTCAAACTATGTTTGTCCAAATCAAATTAGAACTGAATTCTAAATCCTACTCAGAGTTGGAGAATAACTCCTTAATTTTGATGTCTTTTTCAAAGTTGTGACCACTTATCTCTCTATAAATAGACAGAAATCAGGCAAACAAGTAACGATTCAGTTTGTGGCTTCTCTCAGAATTCTCAAGGTGTGTCTTTTATATAATTTTGATTCTTATCTATTTAAACACATTCCAACTCTCTCTATAAACATTAGCACGCACATGTTTAAATAGGAACATTTGAACACTCGTCCAGGTGAATTGTCGTCCTCAACGAGTGTTCAAATGTTCCTATTTAAACATGTGCGTGCTAATGTTTATAGAGAGAGTTGGAATGTGTTTAAATAGATAAGAATCAAAATTATATAAAAGACACACCTGGGGATTGGGTAACTAACTTTCCCAGAGTCTGGCAGTCGGCACTCCCACGAATCGGATCTGATCACTCACCCATATGCCTGGAATGCGGAAACTTAGACCGACCCAAAGCTATTTTCCGATTCAACAGGGCATGGAGTAAACGAGAAGGATTTTGGGAGATGGTAAAACAGTGGTGGGAAGGGACCACGTATGGAGGACATGGAGCCTTTGTGATAGATAAGAAGCTGACACTGATCAAGAAGAGGTTGCGCAGGTGGAACAAAGAAGTCTACTCAAATATCACTATGCAAAAGGAGGAGTTGCTTGGAAAAATTGAGGTACTGGATGTACTCCAGGAAACACGGGACCTATGCCAAGATGAAGCAGAGGAGTACCTCAATTGTAAAAGGGGTTATGAGGACATCATCCGAGGGGAGGAAGAACAATGGAGGCAGGGGTCGAGGATCACCTGGTTACAGGAAGGGGATCACAATACAAGGTTTTTCCATGCTATGGCCAGCCAGCGGAAGAATAGGAATTGGATCCACAAGATTGAGCATCGGGGCAGGTCCCTTTCGGAAGAAAATGATATTACACAGGCTATCTCCGACCATTTCAGGGAACTAATAGGCAGCACAAGTGATCTCAGGTATACCGCCGACTGGGAGATCATCTTGGCAGACAAGCCTCCTGTCAACCTAGAATGCCTAGAAAGGCCATTTACAGTGGAAGAAATTCAGTCAGCTATTCAAGACCTCAATCCGGAGAAGGCCCCAGGACCGGACGGATTCCCTATGACAATCTACCAACAAGGATGGGAATTCATCAAGGGGGACCTAATGGAGTTGTTCAAGGAACTTTATGAAGGGGAGGGGCAATTGGAAAGGTTAAATTGGGCTCACATAATCCTTATCCCAAAACGGGAAGCCCCCCAAGAGCTCAAGGATTACCGCCCCATCAGCCTTATTAATTGCTCTATGAAGATTATCACTAAGGTGATGGCAAACAGGCTACAACCACTAATGCAAGAGCTTGTGGATGAATCCCAAACTGCCTTCATCAAGGGAAGAAGTATCCAAGACAACATCGTGGCAACAGAGGAGCTCATTCATAGAATGAAGATGAGCCGACAGGGGGGAGTGATGCTAAAAGTAGATTTCGAAAAGGCTTTCGATATGGTGGAGTGGGGCTTCCTCTTGCAAGTGCTCCAAGCACGAGGATTCGGGCCCAAATGGGTTTCATGGATCCGACAAATCCTTCAAACTTCCAAATCCAAATTTCTCATTAACGGAACATCCACTGGATACGTGAGACATAAAAGGGGTCTTCGGCAGGGGGACCCCCTCTCCCCCCTATTGTTCGTCATTGTGGCAGATGTCTTCAACTCCATGCTGACTCAAGCAAGAAAGGCCAATCTTTTCAGAGGAATTCCCTGTGGGAGCCAGGAAGAGGAAATTACCTCCCTGCAATATGCCGATGATCTGTTAGTCCTATGTTCGGGAGGCGCTGAGCACTTATGCACACTCAAGTTAATCTTTTACTTGTACGAGGGGCTCTCGGGACTGCGTATAAATTATCAAAAAACAACACTGATTCCGATCAACACCAGGGAACATCCCCCCGAAACTTTGGCAAATATCATCAGTTGTAAGGTGGAGAATCTACCCGTGACTTATCTGGGCATTCCCATATCCGGTTCCAGGCCAAGGAAGACAGACTGGTTGAAACTTATTGACAAAATCAAAAAGAGAATCGGGACATGGCAAAGTCGATTCCTTTCCTTGGGTAGGTAGCATTCTGTTGATCAACTTCGATTACATGTCGCAATCCACATCTCTACTGGATGTCAATATACAAGCTCCCAGAATGGGTCATACATCGAATTGATGCTTTACGACGGGATTTCCTATGGCGTGGCCCGGACCTTAGTAAAGGTGCTTATAGGTTGGCGAATTGGCAACGCCTATGTAGACCTAAAGAGCACGGTGGGTGGGGAATCATGAACCTGCGATGTTTCAATGCAGCTATGATTGGCTACTCAATGGATATGCTGGCATCTGTCTTAAAGTTATTCGTCACTCCTACTTCCGAAACTCCTACATCAACCCCCATAAGAAACCATCGGGAAGGGCATCACTTTGCTGGAAAGGAATTGTGTCTCAATGGTATCCACTCCAGCTAGGGATAAAGGTGCATCCAGGTAAGGGAGACACGATTAATTTTTGGAAAGATAGGTGGCTCAACGGAACCGCCCCCATCAATCTATCCGAAGCACTGGCACATCTGATTAGAGAACCGGATATCTCGATGCAAAAAGCCCGTTGGCAATTGCAGGACAACATCCCACTTCTCAAGGAGGGTCCTCTCACTCCTATAGAGGACATAATATTTGCAGACATCCTCACAAAACTGGAGGCGTCCCCACAAGATATTGCAGACGAGCGACAATGGTTGTGGGGCACATGTTTCTCCGTTAAATCCTTATATGAGTTCCTCGTCGATGGTGGCCTCCGATGCCCTATACAACACGACTTTTGGGGTATAGCTTGCCCAACTAAGGTCAAGCTATTTGCATGGCTAGCTTGGGATAACAAACTGCTAACACTGAACAATCTAAGCAAAAGGGGATGGCAAGGGGACAGAACTCAATGCTACCTATGTAATGGGCACGAGGAAACAGTTGACATCTTCTCATTACATGCTCAGAAACACGGAGAATCTGGGAACACTATTGACCGCTATTTGGGCTCACCTCGACTCCCCATAACATACCAGATTTATGGGGAGCAAGAGGAGGGAATCTAGGGACTCAGCTTTACAAAGAAGCCAGCATAGGATGGAAGCTAGTGATCATGGCTATTATTTGGAGCATCTGGCTCGAAAGAAACCAAAGATGCTTCCGGGAAAAACGCGTTTTTTCCGAAATTATTCATGGGATAGACTTTCTATTGTTTTCTTGGTTTGATGCAGCTAGTGCAGCCAAGAAGCAAAAGCTGGTGCCAATGGAGGCCATTGTTAAGCGAAGCCTTGCCCAATGCTTCAATGAGGAGGAAGAACCTAGGGTAGGGGGAGATGATTTCGAGGAAGAGGATCCAAATATCGGAGACCACTCGGAGTAAGAAGCTACACTTACTCCAGTGGGGCCATGCGGCGAAAAGGATGTAACATTTGGCCATGTATTCGGTTTTCATAGTCAATATGTACCTGGCTACCATAGCCAATATGTATCTTCTATAAATAAATGAATGTGGTTTATCCACTTTTTTCAAAAAAAAAAAAAAAAAGAACACTCTCCACTAAGATTAGAACAACCAGGTCTTGAGTGCGCGTCTGTCTATGTTTTTTCTTTTCTTTCCCATTATTTTTATATTATATTGTGTTACTATCAAATACTGTTTGAATTAATCAACTAAATCTACTTTGTTTGTACTAACCAAATATTATAAGCTACCTTCCACTTCAAAATTATATCAAATGGGGGCCAATTTACTCATCTTGGTCTATCGTGGCCAAAAAGAGATATTATACTTCAAAAAGGTTTCGCCTCCCATTACTAGTCTTTTTCGATGCTTATAAAGAAAATTCCATAAGATTTTTCAGTTTATCTACTCAAAGGATTTATCGCCACTTCAACTTCCATGAATTACGCAGCCGTCATATTTGCGGTTCCTCGCATGGTTGGCTAGTGACAGTTGATATCAACTTACAAATCTGTTTGTTTGATCTATTCTCACAATCTCAAATCAAATCACCTTCACTACCTTTATCTGATGATCACCGTCATGATCTTAGTTTAAGATATATAGACATCCATCGAGATTTGTTGGAAACATCAAATGAAGAGTTGCGAGATCGTTTGGTACTTAAAGCTATTTTATCGGCAGACCCTCGAAAGTGTTCAAATTATATGGTAGTTATTTCCTATGGTATGTGGAAAATAGGAATATGGAGATCGGGTGATGCTACATGGACCACGCTAGATTTTGATGCTGCCGCCGATTTTATATTACAGAAGGAAAAATTATATGTTTTGACCAATTCTGCCCATATATTGATTTATGACCTTGTTCCACAATTCAAATTTATTACAATTTATGATTTCACTGGTTTGATGAGCAATCCAAAATATTTGGTAGATGTCAAGGGAGAGTTGTTGATTGTGGAGAGAATAGCACATTTTATGGATGATTATTCTCAAATGACAACTTTCTTTGTGATTTCAAAGTTTTATTCGGAAACTGGGCAAATTAGTAAGTTGAATAGTATTGGAGATAATATTTTGTTCTTGGGCAGCAGTTATACCATGGCCTTAGAAAGCGATGAGCTTTTCGAGGATCACGAAGGACAACATCTATTTCACTGATGATAATCATCCTGGGATTCATCCGAACGGATTTGAAGATATGGCCCATATTCAACATTAAAGACGGAACAATCAAACCATTTGCTCCAAATGATGTCTACAATCCCACGAAGTCCTCACAAATATGGCTAGAAGCACATCTGTGGCTCCCAAACACGGGAGAAAATTGTAGCTAGTTATATGAAATTCCTTTATGGCATTCAACATTAATGTAAATCTCAAACCTTGTGTTTTCCTATTCAACATTCATGCTAGCTCTTTGATTAAACTTGTGCTTTCCTGCATTATATATAGATACTCATCAAATCATTTTCACATTTGAATTTTTTATATTATATTATTGAGGTAATTAAAAATATTTATTTTATATATTTATGCTCGTGAGCATTAGCATTAGAAATTTATTTTTTTATATAGTTAGTTGAAATGTTATGGAATAAAAAATTTATTTAATAAAATATTATATAATTTATATTTTTTATATCAAAATCCATAAAAAAAACAAGTTGCCCAACAAAATCAAACCTTGCAATATAGTCTGCTTTGTTTCAAAATTTTAAATTTTATTATTTACTGCCAACCCTCACGATAAAAATTGATAATTCATTCACTCTCATAAGAGAAATTGGTGGTTCAAACCATGCCTATCGCAAGGTTCTTATTAAGAGAGCTTTTGAAAATGCTAAAACTGTATTATAATCGTACGATCCAAATATCCAAATTACATAGTATACATACTGTTCAATAAGAAAAATTATGAATTCACATGGTAATGCAAGAATAAATTACCTGAAAATGGTTTGCTTTCTCTAAATCTAGCTCAAAAACCCACTCAGTATCATGCAATTTGTCTAAAATAAAACGCATTGATAGACACCAACAACCCAAAGGTCTATTGGTACTTGGATCCATTGTTAAGATTGAGATTCTTTTGTGGATGACCTAGGATCGAATCCCCACTCGGGATCGAACCGCACACGTCCTTAACCCCTCTTCGGGAAGCATAGGTAATTGCTCCACTTTTTTTAGTAGCTTTCTGATTACCTCTAATAAATTCACAAGACATGGAAGCCATACTTTGCATGAATACTGATTGCACAATTGTACTGCAAACATGTACTCCCACTCCACCTCAAAATAATTAGAAGACAATAGCTCATTCATAGTTTTTGCATATTCTCAGGAGAAGTTTGCACCCTTCCAATCAATGAGAGAAAAACCCGAACAAATAATATATATACCCAAGCTGCAAATTTAGGGTTGGCAAATGATCAAACTATTTGCAAGCAACTCGAGTTCAGTTCAATATTGGCTCAAGTTCAGTTTGATTATTTTAATAACAAACTGAACTTTAACTCAAATTTGAGCTTGAATAATAAATAAGTCGAACTTAAGCTAGAGTCAGCTCATTTGAGTTTGGTTCGAAATTCGAATATATATATATATATATATATATATATATATATATATATATAATGTTTGGCTTTCTTAATTTATTCTTATTTTTTATCTTACAAACTATAATTATGACTTAATTATTTATCAGTCTTTTTGCATAGATCCTTTATACTTGTAAATTTAAATTTTTAACAGTTGGATCAAAGGACCCAACGCTCAAAATCTCTCATTTGAATCATCAATCAGGATTCAGGGCTAATAAATAAATAAATAAATAAATAACAATTATGCCAAAATTATAAATCATTAGAGCAATTTCAGGATACAGATGTCATTTCTTGTAAACGAGAAGGGCACTGATGGCCACACAAACTTCATATAACTATGGATTATAGATAGATAAGCACTTCACTTGTATGAGACTCGGCAGTGGCCTAAAACTCCAAAATTCTCGGGGAAAACTCAGTAGTGAAGTGCCAATGCTATTGGCTTGAAATCATCCAAAAAGAGAACCATGTCACTCATCTCTTGTTCATCTCTCTTGAATTCAACTCCAGGTATGCTCATCATCATCCTTTCCATGGTTTTCTTTTCGTTTTTGAGCAAAGTTGTAGTTTTTTGGGGGTTGAATTTGTGTTAAATTTCTTGTATAAGCTGGAAGATTTCCACCAGTGAAGGCAACCACGAGGATTTCTTCAAGACTCCAGAAGAACCAAGTGGCAAGGTGTTAACTTTCTCTGTACTGTGGATTGAATTTGTAGCTTGTTTGATTGATATATGTGAAACAATTTCTTGAAGGATAGAGAGAAGAATGCAATCGTAAACAATACTCTAGGGCATGGAAGCAGGAGAGGCTTTCTTATTTTTATGCTCCCTCTGGTTTCCTCTGGTTTATTGGTTTCATTCTCCGCATCCGGGAAGGTGAAGGGTTTGAATTCATACAATGAGAAACGGATTCTTGAGCAGAACAGGAAGATGCAAGCAGCTAATAATGTTCCTGAGGATTTCCCCAGTTTCATCAGAGAAGGTAAAACCCCACTCAATGGCTAAATCGCTATAACTGCAAGTTTTGTGAAAACCAACCAGTAGTTCTTATTCACTTGGGTGTTGTGAAAACAAATGGCTCAAAGTTTATAAATATATTGAATATGTTTGGGTTGAAAAAGATCCGAGCATGTATTCAATTAACATTTCCAAAAGATTTGGTAACCCTTTACTACGCAATTGATGGCTATTCATATTATTACAGTTGCAATTGTTCACATGCACAATCCTGGATTAAAGTTGTTGAATGTTTCACTAAAAAACATTCTATAAGGTATTCCTTTGAGTGGATAGGTTCCTATAAAATCTTATATGAAGATGTGAGAGTCAGTGGGTTTGATTTTAGATAACTAAGGTTTACCAAATCTAGGAGGAGGCATATGAAGTATACAGGGAGGACTTTCAGTTGGTACTGAATGGACTTATTGCTACATCTGAGTTACAGAAAGTGCTGTGCCAACCCAATAGCAGATAGCAGGAGGGTTATTGAAATTGATAAGAGATATTTGTTTGATGACATTATTGTATTTTCTCGTGATAATATGCAGGTTTATGTTTGCAGCATTTTTGTATTTTCTTGTATTTTAAGAAATTTATTATCAAGAGGAGGTTATAGCCTTATAGGTGGAGTATTTTCAATTTTGACCTAACTATTGTCCATGGGACATTATTCAGGCTTTCAAGTTAAAGTAGTGGCATCAAATAACTATCAGAAGCGTGATTCTGGGCTTATATATCTGGATATAGAAGTTGGTAATGGTGACTGCCCAAAGGATGGTCAACAGGTTGTCCCTTTATCATTTTCAAATTCATGACACTTGCAGTGCTTGCATTAGGATCACTTCTAATTTAAGTGCCATTGGAATGAGTGTGTGCAAACTAATATAACTCACCATCAATATGTTATCATCTTGTTTCACTGTGAGTCAAGTTAGGTGTTTATTTATATATTCCCGTTCCCCCATGCTGATCGCAGGATAATGTTTGTTCATATTCCATGTTCACTTTGAGGTTAGTTACTTCAGTATAACCAGCAATTATAGTTCATCTTTATTGCAGATTATCTTTCACTATGTTGGTTATAACGAATCAGGCCGTCGAATTGATAGCACTTATCTTCAGGGTACACCTGCCAAAATTCGGCTGGGGAATAAAACCTTAGTTCCAGGTGAAGCCTCTTGAACCTAAAGGCTTCAGGACAAAAGTATTTTCCTGTGTTTCTATTACTTTGTGACTAAATTTTGGAGAACTGAGGAATATATATAATACAGGATTGAAGAGGGATTAGAGATATGAGACCCGTGGAAAGCGAAGGCTCATAATTCCTCCAGAGCTCGGACCTCCGGTAAATTCTCAGAAATTGATGCAAACATTTTCTTAATTAATTGCAACATGTCATACATAAACATGTGTTATAAGCTACTAGTGTGATAGACAAGACAACAATATATAAAACAATGGTTGACTTGGGTCAGACTGCATGGTAGATCAAACAATATTTGAGCTCTGAAATCTTTTTTGTTTACCTATCATAAGTTTCAGATTATTTCGTGGTAGATTCATGTTCTTCAGTTATTGATTGTTATGTAGATTTCATGTCTTTTTATTATAGATGAATACTGAAGAGAAAAATTCAATTTTCCTTCAGGTTGGCCCATCAACATTTTTCAGCTCAAAACAGTTTGAGGTATTCGATGTTGAACTGCTGAGTGTGCAGGACTGTCAACGAAGAACTATTGGCTTTTACTCTGATTTTGTTTGTGGCTAGACAACAAAACTTCCATAGTTCTTTTGTAGTTTTCTTTGCACTTTGATTTATATACAAACACTGAGATTAACTCGTAAAGATCATTGTGAACCTTCATTGCTTTGATACTTAAAGGCTCGTCAATGAATTACTTGGCCCGTACCCAGTGTTTCATTTTGGATACATGGAAGTATAAAATAGCAATTTACTTAATAGATTCATAAAAATTGGTTAACAAACAAGACGAGTTTCAACATTTTACTTTGATTTGAACGCAGCATAAAGATGATGCCTAATAGAAATTAGAAACAAGATAATTGATAGCCCTAATATTTTGGGCCGAGTCATATACAGAGCAACATACAAGAGATTTTATTTTATTATTATTTTGAAATAAACAATCTTCCTTAAATTTTCTTAATTAGTTTTTATAGCAGATAACTTTCCCTAGATTATGTTATGGAAGCAAAATATAAATAACCTGAAAAATCAAGCATGTATATCTCTGGATATTTACACTCAACAGCTAGCAAAATATATAACACGTTTGTCCTTGCATGTTAATTTAAGGAAATGTAACAACAAACACAAAATTGTGACCTTGACTCCAATCAAATGGTGGCCAAGTGTTACTGTTTTACAAATACTGCCTGATATTTTCACCACTCAAAGTCTCCATCTTCTTAAGAATCTCTTGAGCTAGGGATTTAACAGAACTCTCCACATCCTCAAGAAGTTCAGCCAAAAATGGCACTGTCTGCGCCATTAGACTCAGATACTCCTCTTTCAAGTGGTCAAGCAAGTAATCCACAACCCTCAAACCTAAAATCCTTGCCCTAACTTTCTCACTCCTCGTTTGCATCAACACCTGGGTAATAAGAAAGTTACGTTTGTGATTGTTATAAACATGTTTTATAGATATGAAACCTCACAAGTACAAGTTAAATAAATAAATCAATAAGCTTTCAGGAGAATCCATAACACCCAAATAAGATTATCAAGAAAAGCGGTAGTAATATCACACACACACACATCTTAACAATTCCATCTTATCTTCATGAAATTTTACGAGAGAATGATCTGACACATACCTCATGGTTCAATGGTTGCCACAACACATCAGAGCGAGATGTAACAGCCATCTGACCCAAGCACACAACAATTAATTCATTAACCTCTTCCACACTGGGTGCATCTGAAGATGGTTCCGAGGAGGTGGGCAGTTCCACCACAAATTGAGAGACAATAGGTTTCAATAAAACCTAGAAATAGACAACATAAAGAAGCAATTGAATAATTAAAAAAGCACATATATCAATCTTGAACAATAAAAATTTTAAAAATATATTTTTAAAAAAAAAAAAAGAAAAAAAAACAGAAAAGAAAGAAGACCTGAAAATTTGAAGAATCTAGAAACTTCTGCTCTGATGAATCATATAGGAAGCATTTATACAAGCACTTCAAAATAAGGCTTCTCAAATGCCATAATTTTGAAGACAACACAGTCTGAGGTTTTGTATCCCCAACCTTCGCCTTCTTTCTCCTTGGGGCTAAAACAACATCTGCATCTGGATCTTCAGATAGGTAACGTGTACATCCATCAACCAAATATTTGAAGTAAGGTACAAACAACGATCTGCAAGTAAAATAGAAGTTCATCTATTAATGTTAAGTCTTAAAAATATAATGAAATGAGTAATTGAAGAAATAATTTGTACTATAAAATTTATCAAAGAAATGAACCTTTACTCAACAAAAAATCAAAATCTCCATAAAGACTTTCAAATTTAAGAACTGGTAATTCAGAAGGTTTGCTTATTTATCAGGTTATTTACTCCGGAATCCTTTCCATGAAAGGCCACACAAATGAAAGCAAAGATGGTGACACAGTTAGTGCTACTAATAGGTGCAAGACATTGTGCTCTATACCCAACCTTCAATATAAGGCATGCCTACAAGGGGAAGGAGGAAGGCCAGTAGCTAGCGACGGAATCCTGTTGACTCGCATTCTCTGCTTCAACCTCCCTTAAGCCACACCTCCACACAATACGTCAAATCAGGAATTTATAATCTCAAATAACTGACCAACTACTCTTATCAACTATTTCTTTCAAATGGAGCATTCCATGAGTAGAAGATAAACATTAGGTCATCAATGCTGACAGTAAGTCATACATACTCTACACTAGGGGTGGGCGTTTTAAACCAAAAACCGATCCAATCCGAACCGAAAAAATCCGAAAAAATCCGAGTTGACTACAAAAGTTAAGATCCGAATCTTAATGGATCGGTTCATGGATTTTCCTTCATAAAATCCGATCTGATCCGAACCGATCCGAAATAATATTAATTATATTATATTTTATTAATTAACATATGTCATAGTGTTAAGAGGAAACTCTCTAAAGCAGGATTTTCTAATTACTCAAAAAGTCATTAATTTCATTATAGCTACTTCGAGTCGTATCTATTTTAATTCTTGAGAATTTAATTTTATTCGCTTGTTCGTATATCTTGATGGTGGTATATTGATTTGAATTACGAAAGTCAAAAGTCGAATTGTACGAATTACGATCCGGAAATCCGAATCCGAACTGTGATCCGAACCGAATTAGTTGGATTTGGATGACGTTGGATTGAATTATTTTTATCTCCAAATCTAATCCGATTAATATTTATGGTTTGGTTCTCGGTTTTAGTCAAATCCGATCCGATCCATGCCCACCCCTACTCTACACTAAATTGAAAGTTCTATCCATATAACACTACGTGCTAACAAGATAAACAGCTGTTTTGTACCTTCTCATCAACCATACCTTAGATGTCTAAGTATATTCAGTTTTCACTAGTCACGGAGGGTCTAGGATGCTATGTAAACAGAAAAATTCCAAATCATCTAACATTCTTTTCTCCTATAATTTTCTATTCAAAATCATAGTTCTTCATCTTCTATGCTTGCGATCTTTGTTTAGCAAAACATTATCAGGAATTTTACCTTCTTATTTAGTTTTGGTAATGAAGAGTAGTAATTAAAGGCATATCTACAGGAAAATATTATTTTTATCCGAAAACAATGTAAAAGAAAACCAAGATGCAATTACTTCAAACAGCATAACTAATGCTCTAAGAAGTAAAAAATAAAACAAGTTAGTGTGGCCAGAATATAAGAAAACAAGAGTTCAAAATACTAGCTTGCAAACAAACTTACCGGTGATGTTCTATAAGTTTATGGACCAGCTTGTAGAAAGAAATTGATCGGTCTATGCTTCTAATTTTTCTCAATTCGCTTCCTTCAAGTTGAGAGTCTGCCCATTCAAGACTCCGAAAGAAAAGAGGTCTAAACATGGTCTCTGTGAGTTTCATTGTCAGAGTGACAATGGCATGAATAACATTTTCTTCTACCATGTTCACATCTTTAATTGACTCTGGAAGCTGATGGCGAAGATCAAGAGCTAATATACACTGCTCAAATATTTTGGCATGATATGAGGCGATTGATGACCTATCCATTGAACTGATCATGTTGGCCAGCATTTCAAACTCTAATGTCAAACTGAATTCACCACATTTAAGAGCACTGGAATATATCTTTAACAAAGGAGTAAGCATAACGCGAACCTGCAATGTGTACATCGTATGTGAGATGAAAATAAGAACAAGACTTATGCCAGAAGAAACAGTTCATAAAATGAACCAAGAGCTTTAGAAGAAACAAACCGGTATTTTTTCTGTTAGAAGCTTTCTAACAGTAGAAGCATTTGATTTTATCTTTGTATCTGAATCTAGAGCATATTCTGGATGAAGAACCATTATATCTAAAACATCCTCAAGATAGGGATTTAGAAATCTGCCAAGACTTTCTATGATAGCCTTCAAAGTGACAAGTATAGAATTTAAGATCGAGACTTTAAAATTTGGAAGTCCAAACTTTTTGCAATCTACTCCAGATCTTCCTATTGGGCAAGTGGAGACCTCATGAGCTCTCTGTAGCATATTCTTCATTACATGCGGAAGTTGAGATAAAGCTTTTGAACCAAGCACACAGATCAAAGCACCAGTGGCTCGAAGGCTGCCTGAAGAGATGGCCATATCAGTAGAACTAATATATTTTGCAACACATTGAAGACATGTGATGAAAATCATATCATCAGATGGAAATTCTTTGGCCAACACTTCGAGTGAAGATATTGCCGCCAGCTTTACAGGAGTTTCTGAATTGTCTTCAGTTCTATCAATCAACTTCACTATTTTGAAACACATCTCATGGAAGGAAGGCCTGGAACTTTCATCTATATGAAGTGACACAGACTTTTGCCTTTGCTTAAAAAGTTTAGCATTTGTATGATTCTTTTGCACGAAGCTAGCATCCCTCACAGATTCACATAATAACCCAAGTGTCTGGTTACAAGAACAAAGCAAAGAGATCAAAGTAAGTTCAAGAATTGATAATCTTCATCCATCACACAAGCAGATCAGAAAAAGAAAATCAGCTATGATTTCCACTAAAGAGAAAACTAACAGACTAACTGTTTAAGGTATCATCGGTTTACAAAACAACCAAGTAATTGCTTGGTCATATACAACATATGCTAATGATTAAATAAATAAATAAATAAATAATGTACATTATATAAAAAGATTTCTTAATCCAGAAAAATACCTTCTTCTTCACATTATCATTTGGATGCACCAGTAACTGAGTGATGCTTCTGAAGTATGTGGAGGGAGCCATCCATTTTGTAATAGTCATTAATACCCCATGCACAAGTTCTTTAAGTTCTTTTGCACCTCTTCCTGTACTGCTTCCTCTTTTGCTTCCAACATGGACAAGTTGCAAGAGCAGGACAATCTGCTCCATAAGTGCTTCAAAGGTGGACTGTGGAATTACATTAATTCAGACAACAGTATGCAGGGAAGTTTTATGGAATATCCGACCAGACTTCAAAATTTCAATTCAACAAGGATCATTATTACATGAATTGCAATAATTCAGCATTATTTTTCACTAGCACAAACAAAATGTAAGATTTAATGCCAGACCATTGCTATGGTCTAAAATGTAGAAAAACACGTGGTACAAAATACCTATTCTGACTTGAAGATTCAAGTAGTAGATGGGAAAATTTATAATTGATGCAAACATTGACAACAATAAACAAGGGAAAAGTGTGCAAGGGACAATAAAAAGCATAACCCAACAAAAGGAGATTAATATAAAAGAAAGTCGTCTATGGTTCTGTTAACAACAATTGATAAAGCACTCAGGAAAGTGATGAAGCAAACAATAGCAAAGTAAAATTTGGTAGAAGGCATTCTTCTTAAGAGACCTTTTGGGAATGCTAAAACTGTATTATAATCGTCTGATCAAAATATTTGAATTACATACGGTTCAACAAGCAAAACTATGAATTCACATGGTAAAGCAAAAATAAATTACCTGAAAATGGTTTGTTTTCCCTGAATCAAGCTCAAATACCAACTCGGTATCATGCAATTTGTGTAGAATAAAATGCATTGATAGACAGAGCACAGGTAATTGCTCCTCTTTTTTAGTATGTTTTCTGATTTCCTCTAATAAATTCACAAGACACGGAAGCCATACTTTGCATGAATACTGATTGCACAATTGTACCACAAACATGTACTCCCACTCCACCTCAAAATAATTAGAAGACAATAGCTCATTCATAGTTTTTGCATGCTCAGGAAAAGATTTTTGCACCCTTCCAATCAATGAGAGAAAAACCTGACCAAATAATATACCCAAGCTGCAATCTTCTCCCAGAGTCCTGGAAGCCATTGAAAACTAATTCAGCTTGTGGAAAGTGCATGAAAAGAAACTAGTTCACAAAAGCTTAGATTTACTTCTGTAAGTACCTTAACAGGTAAACCATAAGAGTCAGCCTCCTGTGTTCAGCTATATCTGGCAAGGCTGTTATAAAGATCTGTAAAGAATATTTGTTCATTAGTAGAATAATGGAATACATATAATATGATGCATATCTCAATTGAGCCTTTTCAGGACCTGAAGCAGCCTCTCAATGCTGTTGCTTTTAGATAACCAACACGGAACAAGTGTCGCTATCAACTCCTCCAGCACTGCTTGTGAATGACAATCGCCCTTAAGAAAATGAATACATAATTAAAATAAAAACACTGATCTTGCCAGGCAAATAATAAAAAACAAATAAATTTAATTGGATTTGAGATCACAATATCAAATTGCCAATAACATGTTTCTAGTCCTTAAAGAGGTTCAAGGAAATTGACATCAAGAACAAGAAATTATTGTGACATACACTTATTTGAAAATTAAAAATAGATGCACTCACATTTCCACAATTTATCTATTCTTTTCTTTTTATGATAATCAAACAGTTTCACTCAAGAATAGATGCCAAGAAACTTTAATCTTGTATGTGTAATTCGTGCATGAATGAGTTAGACATTCACTGGGTTCGAAAGTGCACATGTGTAGGTAGGAATATTTCATAAGCCTTGTGTCAGAAAATTTCTTAGCTGCATCCAACACCACATTTATGTCTCCACATGTTAAATATAAATTTGGTCAGAATATAATAAAATATGAATTGTCAAGAACAACTCTAAGCTTTATAACCAAAAAAAACAGGATATCATACAGTAAGATATTCTTCTTTCATTAAATACCAACAATACTATTATTTATAGCAATATTTGCATCATTCTTGATGTCCACTCTAGAGATATGTGAACACCAGCAAGATAATTTTTTTCATTAAATACCAACAATTAGGACAATCAAGGAATTTTATTGGAATTGTTTGATAATCCTTTTGAAATGAAACAGAATCAACTAATAGTTTGACAGCTATTAGATGCTACTTTATGGTTATACGAAAACATGAAAAGAGGAAAAAATAACAGAAGTCAAAACATTTATTGATGATAATAAAGTACAGCAGACCTACTAAATGAATTTAGTTAACTAGTTATCCAGATTAAAATCGACTTGCCAAAGAACCACAAACCTGTTTTACAGAAGATTCTCCAATTAAACTAAATATATCAACTATATGTTCCAAAAGCCATCCTGAAGAAACCCTGGCAACAGATGACAGCAACATGAATACATGATTCCGAAAGTGATGACATCTTTTTGCAGAACGAAACACAATTGATAAGAAGCTCCAAGTTATTTTTCAAAAACTTGTCATCCTGCAAGGATATACACATACAAAGACGTTGAAATAAATAAAACAAACTAGAAAAAAAATAGCTAAGCCAAAACCATGAAATTCAAAATCATAATGTGCTTGCCTTCATATGAGGATTCATACTAAGAAATTCAAAAATATCTTTAAGAATGATCAATGTCGTCTGTTGGGCATGACATAGAGCACCCAAGTTGCTCTCAGAAAGTTCAGTGATCCCAGCATTTCCCTCTTCACTTTGACCAATTAGGCTTTGAAGCCAATTATTAGAAAACAGTTTCTCTAAAACCATAAAGAGTGGTTGCAACAGAGAACTCCTGAAAATAAATGGTCCAACACACAACAAGCACCCGGATGAGAACAAGACAATTGCAGAAAAAAAAAACCAAAACAAAAATGTTTTAAAATCTTAAGCTTGAATGAAACAGACCTTTCAATGATCTCTTTTTTTAGCAACAAAATATCAAGAAGAGAGCCAAGAAGAGAAAGGGATGATTCAACTTTATCAAATAAATCTTGAGAAAGCCTAAAAGTGTTATCACTCGGATATTTCTTTCTTTTTGTTCTTTTCAAAGTAGTAGATTTCTGATCCTGGTCAATAATCACTTCAAATAGCCTTACTATGGTTGATGGATTAACCTGCAAATTCAAAAATAAAGGTAAGAAAATAAGTTCATTTAACATGGCATGAGTACTGGTTCATATAAGAATATGGAAATAAGATATGATCAACAAAAAGTTTACAGCTATTTTTCCAAAGATGCAGCCAACTATTCTGAGTTGCAAATTTCAAACTAACATAATGTTCACTCAAACATAGTGCAAGCCAATTTAACACAAAACAGAGACAAAACACAGAAAAATAGGCATCCTTAATTTCATTTCAATAAATACGAACATTTATTCGCAGAAGGGTCTCTCTGGCTGCATTCCGTATATACCCATTGTCATTCCGGAATAGAACCACCAAGTTGCCAAAGATCTCATCCTACAAAAAATAAATAAATAAATGAAATATAATATGAATAACATGTCCCAATTCAATTTGGGAAAATAATTTTAAAAAGTGATCCATAATGACATCTTGCCTATATATAACAGAAAATATAGAGTAACAAAAAGTAGCAAAATTTAGATTTTAAAATTTCTAGAACATAGGTAATGCAACTTTGGTTTGTTATTTATCAATCATCTGGCTTTCATAAACTTATTGCAAGTATTTAAGTCCGATAAATCCCACATTTCTCAGCAAATTCTAAGGAATGCATAAACTCTTTATGTTTGCTTCCATACATCCTTCCGATATGTTAATATCACTAAAGACTCCATTACACAAAACCTTACTTCCTTCCTTCAGAAAGTGCAATCTATGTAATGGAAAAGTTAGATATGAAAGTTATCTTAAAAATTACTATGGATATACAGAGGCCAATCCTACTCAGCTGAAGGCGATATAGCTACGCATGGAAACACTAGATACAATGTGGAAAGCATGCTTCTTAGATAGCTAGAAATGAATTCTCCAATAGATGTATCATCAATTTTCTAATCAGCTCGAGATGCCTCCTTTAAGGTTGTCAATGAGCAAAGACTGCTAAGCAACTCGTTTGCTGTATTTTTCTAACTGATTAGAGTCATTGGATCACCAAAACAGAAAATTATGCTGTAAGTATAATTGTATAACAATGGCAAAAGTTCATTGTGTAACCCAGAGCTGTCATTTTGTACTTACTTGCACATCAGTCTCAAAATGATCGTACAAGAAACTTGACAAATTTTCCATGACAGTCACACAGGGTCGTACCAGAGCTTGATCTTCTGAAGATAAACCATCCACCTAAAGTTTATCCCAGTCACAAAAGGTCAAAGCAGCTCAGAATATTGGAGCAAAAAAAAGAACAATCCAAAAACAACTCAATATCCATTTGCAAAAACAAATAGATACCTAAGATCATTGCACCTACTTTTAAAGATTTAATTAGAGAACTGCTGACATCAGCATCATAATCTCCAGAGCATGGTCTTGAAAGATAAATCTGTAAATTTTAAGACTATGGTGAATGATGCACAATAACCAACTACAATAATAAAGGAATTTAGAAGAAACAAATGTAAAGCAGGAAACCTCCAAGAAAGAAGCCTTTATGTATATTACTCACCTTCAAAAGCAAGCATAAGGTCTCTAATTCAATGGTTGACAGATTTTGATCTTTGCCAAGCCCAATGCAGTATTTATTATATGTTTCCAACAGTTGAAACAGCAACAATTTAAGTCCTTCTACATGAAATATAACACTTCCTACTCCTTTAAGCAGAGACAATATTGTTAGCTGAAAGAAAGAATAAATTTGTAAGCCTTCTAAATTATCTTTCCTTTCAGCAAATTGAACTAAATCATCATGACAAAACAAATAATTAATATAGAAGATAAAATACCCAATTTCTATATATATCAGAAAGTAGTAAAGAAGATAAAATACCCAATCATTATATATCAGAAAATAACTTAAAGAAGGGGGTTACCTTTCCATAAGAAGAAAGCTTAAGTGCAGAACTAAGAATAAAGAACAATATGCCATCCTTTGTTGACTGATCAAACCTGGAAAAGAAATAGTCAATACAAGTAAACAACCAGCAAATACTAAGAAGAAAATCTACATGTCTTATTTTCTAAACCTGAATCATATTTTGGCATACAACAACAACAATGCCTTAATCTCATACTAGATGGGGTCGGCTATATGGATTCTTTGTCTCCATATCCTTTTATCAAAGGCAAGATCCGGCTCAATATCTAAAATACATAGGTCCTTAGACACTATCTCTCTCCAGGTAATCCTAGGTTTACCTCTAGTTTCTTCTTTTTATTACTAAACTACCACATTTTCGAACTAGGGCACGTGGGGGTCTACGACACACGTGTCCAAACCATCTTAAATGTCCTTCTCCTATTATATCTTATTTTAAAGAAAATGTCATGTCAATGACTCAAACATATCATAAACTCATTGGTCTAGTTACATGTTTGTAATACCAAAGCTTGAGCCCACCTCATCCAATTGGACCCTATCTTGAAACTCATGTCTAGCATACTGGTGTTTATAATTCCAGCCATGCCATTGGCAAATAATATTTAAGAGTATAAATTGCTCAAAAAGCAACAAGAAATTTGGACAACATACAATACATATCATGATAAATGCCAATGCACTACATTCCATTTCGAAGTTCATTATATCAGATGAACTAAAGAGCATCAAACAAAAATAGGATGTACAAGAATGAGCCAACATCTCATAAATTTGCAAATCAGAACATACAACCAAATTCCATAAGGGTAGTCATGAACGCAATAATCCAGGAAAAAACCCAACTAATATTGGAACATGCAAAATAAGAGGCTTGAAAAACAAGTTATATTTAAACCATTATCAAAAAATTAGATGCTAAAAAGCAAATATTAATAAAGACACCAAACATATCTTATGATATGGCCACAGGACCAAGTGATTAAACAAGTCTGCTTCGGCTAGGCAAACAATATAAATGTTAAACCCTCAATATATCAGCAGCATGATGTTTTGCAGAAGGCAACAAAAAGAAATGTAACCTTTTATTAACATTCTCAGGGGCCCGCAGTGTATCTGGACATGGACTCAGCATAGATGTCAGAAACGATGAGAGAAAAGCCGCATCCGATATTATTAGATTCTTTTGGTAGACTATGGACTCCAAGAAATCCCCAAAAATTGTAGTCGATACACCACGAGGCATCATCATGTCATTCCCTGACATTTTGAATGTGTCCAGATCATAACTACCATAAATATTTTATATAGAAGGTAGCAAAAAATTAGTAAGATTAATAACCATTTCTTAACCGAGAAACATCCAAGGAACGCCACAGTTTAAGGAGGCTTTCCGTGCAACTCACTGCAGCTGCTCGTATAACCTATAGCAAACAAAACCTAACAGTTCAGTTTACAAGATGAAGGTGACAACCATTACTAAAAAATTGCATGATTATAACTAAAAACAATTGAAAAGTGAAGAAAGAAGAATTTATATAGACATTGTTGAACAAGGTGAAAATTTTGCAAAAAGCAAAAAAAAACCATTGCTTAAATTATAAATTTGATGAGAAAAGACAGCAAAAAAACACCAAAACATTCATGGAAAGACCTTGTTTTTGTCAGAAAGTGGAACAAGGAGGGAAGGAAATCCAAATAACAGTTGCAAAGCACCCTTCTCCTTAACACTGCTCAAATCCGGTGAGATATGCAAGGAACAAATTGCTGAGACAGCATTGAGGCTCTCTATTTTAACTTCTTCATGAAATCCTGTAAAGGACAAGCAGAAAAAAAATATAGAAGATAATTCTTGATAAATAATGCCTGCTATGTCTAATAAAAAAAATCTAATGCATGAAACCTATATTGCGGAGTAGCCTTCACCCAATCAAATTATCAGCAAAAATAGTTTTTCACTAAAACAGCTTCTTACAATGAATTGTTAATGATCAGAATAACCTGAGTATCACATTACCTTCACTTTGGCAACATTCATACATATAAACAAATCTAAATGAAATGCAAACCATAAATTATTCCAATGAGAAATTATAATTGCATGAAATAATCACATCAACATCCAATAACAAACTTGTGATCTAGCCATTAATGACACACGGACCTAATAAGATGAAAGTGTACCATGCAAGTTACAGTAGACAATCCATAATAAACAAGACTAACATCATGGAATGACATACAATACCAGTTACTTTGAAAGATCATTCTGTATAGTGCAGTACTATGACAAGAAATATGAAAGGAAACAAATTTATAAAAGAAAAATATTAAAGGAAAACTTAAGATACATTGGGGATATCCCCATTCGATGTACACAAGAAAAGGGTATTCAACAATTGCAGAAAATCAATCACATCATTGTGGAAGTGAGGCATGTAAGAGTCCATAATCAATAAAAAGGATATAAAAATTTGCTTGGGGCATCCCCATTCCAAGTAAACAAGAAAAGGCATCTCTTCGATTGCATAAAAATTAATCAAACATGGTAAAAGTGTGAGATGGTGAAAAAGCATTTGATTAAATGACAGAAAAAATTGTAACAAATTTACAGTGCACAAACAATTATGGAGAAAAATATTAGACCATATAAAACAAAAAAGATCATGGACACTTCCTAACTAACACCATAACCAATGGATAAAGTGCTGCAGGTTTATAGGTGATCATTTGTATTTTTATAGCCGATTTCAAAATTTTAGCAAGACTGACTTTGGATATTTAATAAAGGCGGATATTTACACATGAAGAATTATAAGTAGGTGAAAGATAATAGACCTTCATCAGTGAAGTATTTGGAAAGGAACTGAAAGGAAACTTTACTACATTTTGTGACAAAAAAATGAAGGTGTTTCCTGAAGGCATTTTGGAGCAACTTTGCAAAAAAACAGAAAAGTGCATCAAGTATCTGGCCATTGCAATGTTCCTGCAAGTAAGAGAAATTTCTCAAAAGAAAATAGAAGAAAGATTTTCCAAAAATAAAAAAATATAAATAGTGGATGCAAATCAACTAACCAAATTACTGTTCACACATAACAAAGGAAGAAATACGATAAATTGAAAAGCATAAAATCGATAAAAACTGCAAGAATAGACAGACCGTGGAATTCTGGTAAGCTGGTTCAGCATATGCTTGCACTAGGCTCCAAAATATATATATCATTATCTTGGGATTCTTACCATCCACATTAGCGCTAAACAGTTGGTCCACAAACCCCATGTACATTTTATCAAGTTTTTCCACATTGAACTGCAGAGAAAATTATAACAAACTACACAGTTAAATATCTGAACAATCCAATTCTAACAACTAACTATTAAAATCTCATGTAGTTCTGGAATCAACCACAATGGCAAACCTCTTCAGAAGGAAGAATAATGCCCCTAGACTCCATTTCATGCCACTCATGCGTCAAAGCTGGAAAGCAAGCTTCATGCAGTGCCAAATAACTGCCATGAACTGATCAAAATGAACACAAAGGGCAATTTATAAATTAGAAATCCAGAAAGAAAGCTATTGTATGGAATTTAACCAACACCAACCATGAGTAAACCAAACTCCTACTTTCTTCTTGATTCGGTAGTTAACAATATAAACACATTCAGGAAGGTCATGATTTAGCATGGTTCTGAAATTCAGTTTCTTTTTGGCTCAAATTTGCAACAATATCAAAAGTTTTGGTAGATCCGGCTGTTAATGGAATTGTTTCATTTTTAAACATTTTTATACAAAAAAAAGGAAAATTGAGTAACTTCTTATGTAATATTTTTATTTGTCCCTTCTCATACAGATGAGCAACAAGCCATCCAATTCAAGAAAGGGGCATATAGGCCCTAGTTAATTATGTTAAACACAGGACACTGGTTTTCTTGTCCTAGTTAATTATGTTAAGCATCTTCCCCACTGTGTTGCCACTCTTTACTCCACCCATACTAGCATGTTGACTCCGAAGTGCTTCACCATCCTCTCCTCATCACAACTCTCAAACAGCCCACCCACAGATGATGTTCAATTGGGCCAAATACAAGCCCAAATATGAGCCAATTGTGCAGTGATTTGACTCAGGTTGCGCACTTTAGCTCAACTGGCCTCAATTGCCCCCAATCATGACCATCCTTGGCTGAACCAGAGTTCAAACCTAGATTTCAGATTGGCCTCTGATGAATGAAAGGGTTTCAGTTTCACTCAGAATTCAAAGCCATAGTTTGATACATTAATTACTTATCATATAGACAGATAACTCATTAGTAGTGATTCCCAGATGTTAAGAAGGAAACAGAGAAAACAGGCCTTCATGTTCATCTAACTATCTAAGTAGCTAACAGGTGATTATCCGCAATGAGGAAATAAGAGAAACCAATAAAATGAGAGACAATCATGAAATCTATTAGCTTTCGGTAAGCGTCAGATGAAAGACACAATAAAGAAAATCATACAATATGCTGGGTTTAGAAAGTATCAGAACAAATAAAGAATGCAAGTGACATAGAGCTTTGCTGAAGGAAATACATTTAAGAAATATGATAAAACATTTCGTACTTAGGGTAATAGAGATGCAAAAATTACTCAAGAGAGAGAGAGAGAGAGAGAGAGAGAGAGAGAGAGAGAGAGAGAGAGAGAGGATATAAACCATGGTAAAGAGCAATGCTCTGCAAAAGCTTGATAAATTCAAAATTAATGTGATTGATTAACAAATGTCATCCTCCCACAGTTAAGAAAATTTAGAGATTGAAGTTTTAACATGCAATAGAAAATGAAATGATGTCTCCATGCAGGAAAAGCACTTGTTCTGAAGTGGTTTGTGAATGATAACAATGTTAAAAAGGTCACCAAATAATTAAAGAGGGAGTGATGGAAATTTCAAGGAAATCAGCAGCTGATAGTACAAACACCTTTCAAGTAAAACCCCTCTTGATATATATTAAATCATTCTTATCTGATTTTCTGATAGATTCCTCGGTCAGTGGGACATATGATCATATACAAAACACAAGGAACTAGGCAAATGGGTGTAAGCACATGACCAGCGCATACAAAGAGCAAATTACCATATAATATTAGAGAAGTAATAAAATGAGGTGCATTTACCTTCATTGCAGATCATCAATGAGCGTAATATAACCAACAAAAACAGATTCTTGGAGAGTATACTGGTGTTGCTGCAGTTTACCAACCATTGGGTGTGCTTTTGAGGGTTTGAAATGAGTGCCTTGGCTAATGAGTCAATAGTTTCCAAATTAATTGAATTGACATAATCAGCATTCCAACCCTGCAAAACATATACATAATTTACAGAAAATAATTATCTCCATTTGGCAAAGAGAAAATTAGCTACAGCTTTTCTAGCTTTTGTATTAGTTCAAATTTCTGAAGGATGAAGTGACACCAAATATAGATCAATGATTCACAACAGCTGAAAAGTTAATAAGAAAATTCACATGCAAAAGAGAAAAGGCAAGTTGGTTCAGTCCTGGTATGTCTCACAGTTATATCCAAGGAATCTATTCAAACAGAAAAGAATCTTCAGCCATAGCATAGAATATCCTCATTTTTAAAACTTCTCTATTCTACTCTGAACTACCAGTCTAGATCAAATGTATCACATCAGGCAGGATAAGGAATTTTAATGTTGATAGCAAGAGTACTGACAGAATCCAAACCGAGGTAAGAAGCACAAATATTAGGAAATGGGTTCCCACAATGATTTCAACTGCACAAAATTGAAATGCAAGAAAGTGCATTTTTATATAAAAGGTCTTCTTGCCTTAATTTGTTCAGAAGATGCTGGATCAAATTTGATGTGTTTATCGTGATAGAACGACCATTCTACTTGCTTAATTAATTCCCTGACCTTCAAAGCGACCCTCCAAGTCTGCAAAGACCATAAGAAAAGATGTTATTACCCAAGTATAACATAAAGAATCAAAACTAATTCCAGAAACCAAGCTGAAACATAACCTTCGGTAAGACAAGAAGGAATGGAAACAGCATTGTAGCAACTTCTTTAGAATAATCCGACTGAGAGCCAAAATCCGTGACAAGGCGAACAAGGCACAATATAGCAGCATCAGAAGCCTGAGATGATTTAGAGGTACCTACAGATAATACAGTGTGTATCAAAGCAAGTTAAGAGGATGTGCCATAAGAATCAATCATAAGAGAGAAATTTATTCTATCATCATAGTGGTAAACAGTAATGTTTTCAGGCACCACTCTGGAGACCAAGTGACAAACTCAAACCCACTCATATTTAAGACCGAATCAATGCATTTGGATTTCTAAAAAACTCCAAAAATAGTTCAACACTCTGACCTGCTTATGGATGTAGTTGATAGATTCAAAATAGCAAAATTTTCACTTGCATCATGTTACCAGACACGTCATCTAAAGCTTCCACAAGCTTAGTATACAATTATCTGAAACAGATCCAAATAGCCTGTATGATTCGTATTGAGAGTGATCAATCCACTTTACTCTCTCACTATTTTCCATTTTGACCTTTCTTACCCTTCTGTAAATTCAGTAGCGATTTCCTGCTTCAATTCTGCAATAAGAAGCCACTGCCCCTATTTAAAGGAGCTATCCCAAATAGATGGGGTGCTCATAGATGAAGTTGTACACAAAACCTTTTTCATGTCACCGCCTTTCCAACTAGTCTAAACAACATAACAACTCCATTTCCTAATATTCAGTGTTAACCACCTTCCTAAACTTACCTTAAATATTTACCATTTAAAAACCTATGTCCATGAACAAGCAAAACAAATTGCTGTCCAGATTATCAAATGATAAAAGTTTTAAAAAAATAAAAAATAAAAAAACATCCATTCGCAAATATAGAAATGACCATCAATTCCCAAATAACCGTGGAAACATAACCCTCATTATACACTCGTAAAAATTTTGTGGTTAAGAACTAGGATTGAAATATACAAATATCACAAGCATAGTAAGAAGTGCTCACTTTTTTCTATAATAGCAACAGATCTAGAAAGGACATCCTGATAAGCTCTGAAGAGACGTGCAGGATCAATTAATCCATATAATCCATCAACAGACAAAGCTGCCTGGACCACATTAAGTTCATCATCATAAAGCCGTCGTACAATTGCATCTTGTATGTTTATAAGCTTCTGCACGTACAAAGAAAGATCAATATTTAGTCAATGCATAAAGAAGTCTGTGGCTTAGAAATTGCATAAAGCAGCCAAAACACTACCCACACAGTAATACCAAAACAATGGTAAGAACATACCTGTGAACTATCTGTAAACTCCTTAAGGATATCAGATGCAGCAATACGTGATAGAGTAGCCTGACGAACAACAGCCTACACACAAAACAAAGCATGACACAAAATTTTCACAAGGGCAGGTAATTCAAAAGGAATGAATACATAGAACTAGAAGATAGGAGTACATTGAAGAACCTAGCATTACAAGTGATGAATTTAAATTGTAGGTTAAAAAAATGTTAGAAATAACCTTAGTCAAGTATTAATTCCACATAAAATTGAATTTGTAAAATGAAGTGATACCTTTGGGTGCTCAAGAGAAAACCAAATTTTCGAATCAGATGAGGCTTGTTCTACATCCAATTGACCATCAAACATATGGCAAAAAGTATCAAAAACTGATTCTTCTTCTGTAGAGTTCCTCATGAAATTCTAGAACAACCCATTACAGAAGCTTAATTTAGAAAATTATTAAAGAAGATACTGCTAAGACAAGGTCTCCAAAACAAACCTCAAGAAATTTACAAACAGCAGCTTGTAGTTCACATGGATAATGATTACCAATAACAAGCAAGAGCTGCTTCTCCGAATACCTATGGGAAATAAGGAAAATAATATGTAAAAATAAAAAGAAGTGACAAAGAAGGACCCACATGGCATTAGAATTGAAATGCACAAAAAGAAGGGGAAAAAGAAAACAAACTACCATGAGCATGATGTAATTCATCAGCAGCTAGTAAAAGGAAATGGCAATTATATATGGGCAGTGACTCCACTAAATCAACTTCTAAAACCCACCTGCATCATGCAATTTAGAGCTGTCTGCTTTCCGTGATAACTTCATGCAGGATCCAAGGACCTTAAACACAATCCTTTCGACAAAATCCTTCAGAGGAAGTTTTTCCATAGTTTCAACTAGTGTAACATGGCAAGATTCATCTGACATACTGTGACAAGAAAATTGATAAGTTTTTATGTGTTAAAAGATGAAGAAAGTCGAAAGAAGCAAAGTTGTAAACCTGTAATCAACCAAGGTTTCTAGGTAAAGGCACAAAAACTTCTGAATGTTGAAGTCGAGTGACAATCCAGAAAGTATTGCTGCAAAATCCCTTGAAAAAAGGGAGGAAAAGAGCCATCATGAGTGCAAACCAAAACCATTCCCTTACAAGAGAATTGAAAATTAAAAGGGGGTTAGCATAAGTTCATGTGAAATACCTAATATCCTTCAAAATCATCATTGTCTTCTTCGGGAACATTTGAGTTGATTGTGCCTGGAGTAGATATAGTTAAATCAGATTATATTGAAACTGGGAAAAAACATTATGCATGCAGATCATTCTATCAACAATGCTTAGTATTTGATTTGTTGGTGCAAGGGGAAGTCAAGCTTGAAGAGTTAATTAAGCATTTACAGGACAAGATTCTTAGAGTAAGAAGGAAGAAAGACATTCAAGGGGAGTTTGAAAGACTGTCAGGAGCCTCCTTGCACATAAAACTTTTCTCAGACAATTTCTACCATGAAGCTAAATAAGGTGTTACATGAGAAGGTAACAGGTGCTGGACATCCACTTCCATTTATTTTTATAGCATTAGAGGTAGATATATAATCTATATATTTGAATATAACACCCGAATATAATCTATATCTTTTATTGGAAATATGATGAGAAAGCTTTCTGTAAGAAAAATTAAAAGACATGAAAAGAATAGAGAAACAGAATCTCACCTGCACAAGGCTAACCATGGCCATAACCACCACACGTAGCCAAGATATATCTGGTGATTGCATTGAGTCTTGTTGAGCCACTCTAGCAATAAAGAGGATTAAATTTTGAACAAGCTTAGGTGCTAGTGTTGCTCTGGTTGCCAATAAACCCACAACCATCAGTGCACCAGCCTGCAAAATAACATATTCAAACATCAAAAATTGAACATCACATTTTGTATAACCACAAACATTTAACAAGAAGCTCCTTCAAAGGATGGGGAAAGAACCAAAACTTTATGGAGACCATCAATTCAATAAGAGGAATAGCATCAACTAAAATAATAGGAAATATACAGTATAAAGACATACATAGCATACTTGGCTAGTAGAAACTACTTCATGAAGGGAAACAACAGGCCTCATATTAGAGGCATAGCTCATTTGAAGGTTAAAGACTACCTTCAGAGCTATTAGATCATAGAAAAGAAAGTTGATCTTCTATGGGTAACACCATAGTAATTGAAATTTTAAATGCAGAAAAAAATTTATAAAAAACATTGAATGGACCTGCAGAACTGACCTTGAGATCTTGGCTACTTCTCATGTCAGGATTAAGCCCATCAAAAACAAAATTTATTACTCTTTTCACTGTATCAGTGTCCAGCCTAGGAATGCCACCTAAAGCCTCTACAATGACTGCAGTACAAAAGCAAATCACTGGTCTTGAGTGTTGGAACTCTTTACTTGAGGTGATCCCTGTGAAACAGAAGCACAATAATCAATAAAAACTCCATTTCATGTTAGACAACCATATACTAAAGTAGTTACATACGTAATTGCATATCGTCTCCAAAATGCCTTTATCACGGAGGCTCTGCTGCACTATGATTTTCCTTGGGGGAGGTGCTCCAGATGCCTTAACCCCCTCAAGAAAAGTCCACTTTGAGTTTCTGCATTGTGTATTAAAAAAAAAATATGGGAAAACCAGAAAAAAGAAACAAGATTCAATAAAGAGCAAGAGCCCAAATCTCACCCCAGGTCGAGCAACTGGACAATCCGAACAAACGCATGGGTATCATGATAAGGCAGTGCACATAGAATTAGTTCATCTACATCCAATACATGCACTCTGCACCCCCAGAAGAATCAATAAACAAAAAACAAAAGAAGAACACATTAAAATTTTACAAGAATAAAAAAAAAAAACCAAATATTAAAACCATGAAATAAACGAGGTTACAAATACTATACTTATATCGTCGTATTAAGTATTCAAGAGTCTTCAAAGCTGCTGGGGTTTGCAAGTAGCCGGAAAGTAGACGAAGGTACCCCCGAATAGAAATATTAAGCTTCTCCTCTTCTTTGGGGACCATCTTTTCACGATCTACTTCAAGACTCGTGTGACTAAACAGCGTATTCCTATACCTCGAGAATCTATTGTCCAATTCGATAAGAACATCCAAACCTAGAATCCAACAAAATTTGATACAAAAACAGTAAAGAACAGCATAAGAAGAACGATAAATAGCGAAAATTGGTAAATGCTTACCCGACAGAGCTAAGGAGAGGATAGATCGTAGGTCGATGTCCGCGGCCTCTTTGGGGTCGAAAAGGATGGAGGGGCGAGTGATAGGTCTGCGGAGAGGGTCCTCACTGCCTCTAAGAACTGCTTTGATCTCCCGGATTTGAGAAGCGAGGGCGGTCGCCATTATTAGGCTTTGGAGACGGATCAATCGATGAAACGAATTCTACAGCGGTTGCACTCTGCTTCTCGGAGGGCAGATGCAGGGTTTAGGGTTTAGTGCTTATAAGGAGGAGGAGGAAGGGTTTCTTTTTGTTTAGTATATAATTTTTATTTTATAATTATTAATTTATAATTATATGAATTTAAATATGTGTTTAGTTTGCATAAACCATAGTTACTAAGAAAATAATTGAAAAAACCACCCTGCTTATGGCTTAATTAATCCTTAATTTCTTCTCTAATTATATTTTAATTGGTAGTCCCTTGACATGGAGTTACATGAAGGGTTAAGTTGCAAATGGTGTGCTTAGTGTTAATGGGTACTATTGGAGGGTTAAATCATAAAAAGGGGGCATAGTTAAAAATTCATAAGCCTAGAATTTAATGGGAGTTATTGAAAAGATGGGACTCAGATGTAAAATGGGCCTTAAGGAGTTTAATTAAAAAGGAAGGACTAAATGGCAAAAGATGGGGTTAATTACATAGATGGTCCCTCAACTTTGGGCCAATCCCACTTTCGTCCCTCAACTTAATTTTGTAACAAAATCGTCCCCCAACTTTCAAAACGTAACAAAATCGTCCCTTCAAATGGTTCTTAGGTTATAAACCTCGGCGATGGCGGTCGCCACGCCTACCGATCCATTTGTTGAGTCACCCAAGTCACTTTGCTGAGTCATTTAACATTGCATAATATAATAATGAGTATATAAGGGGTTTAGGGTTTCCAATCGAAAACCTAATTGATTTCACAGCCGCCACCTTCACACTCTCTCACGTGCTCGCCGCCGGCTAGCTCGCCATCGCCCCACTCGGCCATAGGCTCCCTGTCACTGCTGTTCAGCGCACAACAAGTCGCCGGCCATGAGCCATCCCCTACTCGAAGCCTAATCGGCATTCTCCGCCAAAGGCCACAAATTGGGCCTCGACGACTCCCCGGCCCAAATTACTGACCGCCACCCAAGGCCGCGTCCTCCCCCAACCTCTTCTCTTCATCCCCGACCCCTCTTCTTTGAACCTTCCCCTTTTGTTGTATGATCCGATTCTAATCCACCTTTCCCTTTTTTGTTTACATTTGTTTTGTATAGCCCCCAAAGTCCAGGGGCCCACGGGCGTATTCTGGTGCCATACGTGCAGAATAGGGACGGGCCCTACCCGGGCACGAAGCCTCAGTGTTCAAATATTGCACAATTTATGCATAACGGAAACATAAAAGGACATAATGTATCAAATCAGAGTACACTATGGAACCAAATACGAATTCAGGAGTTCACAAACCCTGCAGTCAAATCAGAGTCATAATCATAATATGGCTCCTACATGGGAACCTACAACATGTTCTCACACATATTAAGCAGAAGATAAACAACCTCAAGAATTCTAATAACCCACGCTCAACTCCTTCAAGGCCCATGACGGCTACTCCTTGGGATCTGAAAGAAAACATATCAACAAGTAGTGAGCTTTCGAAATGAAAACTCAGCAAGCACCCGCTGGATATATGTAATCGTGCCTCATAAGTAATGATGTGCATCAAGGAGAGATATCCAAGAAATATATATATACATGAAATGATCACCTCAAACAACAGGGTCACACACATAAACAAGAAAACCCCTGTCAAGTAAAAAAGATAAGGATCTATATCCTACCAAGAACACACCATCACAAGTGGTAGGGAAAATCCAAACCTCAGGCAATAAATCGTACAGCTAATCATGACAAGCAAACTACCGAACTCGCAAGTCCTCTCCCTAGGCAAACACGGTCGAAACCGCAGTCAAGTCCGTCGCCGCGGTAAGGTAGCGCCACCTCCAAGCGCATGTATGCATTACCCGATGCCCCGCCCCAATCGACAGGAATACGGGACCGCCAGAGTATCGTCCCTCGACAAGGAAAAGCTGGATGAGCGGGTGTCCTCGGCCACGAACATCCGTGACGCCAATGTGAGAATCCTCAACGACAAAATAGCTGACGATATACGCTCAACGGTATAAAACCAGAATACCAACAAAGATTGAGGAATCATAGGTATGTGTATTAACATGGAATCACAATTAATCCAAGGAGACAGATACACATACACCACAATGAATCCAAGCATCAAGGAGACATGATAATCAATATATATATCCAATAAAAGGAGTGCGGTAGTACTTGCCTGAGTCGAGAATATTGTTTCTACTTAATCACGAATCTCCTTCGACGCGCCTTCTCGCACAACGCCAAGATCTGGTACACACATAAGTCGTACTCAACACGCGTACGTGTATACAAGTAAAACAAAACACTACGACCACAATGTGTGCTCAAATAAACTGACCCGACTTCTCTCAAATCCACCGAACCCAACTCGCTCCACGAGTTCGTACCCAACTTACCAAACCGGTCCGTACCTCACTTGGTCTCGGTCAACCCGAATCAAGTCTCTATAATAGTTAGTCTCCACTAACAAATTCATTAATTCAAATTAATTAATGAATATCATAACTTCATGTTTCTCCTGCCAAACCTCAATCATCTCATAAGATTAAGAAATCCTCAAAATCATGCAACACCACATGTATACACTCATCTCAACTAAGCCATGGCTTTGACTCTCCATTATCCATTCTTCCAATGAACAACTAGTCCTTAATACAAACTGCAACCACCTTTTAAGAGATGAACCATACACTCATATAACATATTTAACTATGGCTTTGAAATAAGTTACTACCATCTTAATGAGTTAAACATACTTCCTCTTGGTCTTCCTAAACCCCATTAATTAATAGGTTTCTTTATTCTTGAAAACCTTCAGTTCTCAGCTCCTTAACACCATTTACATAACTTGGTCAGCAAGTAATGTCTAATTCCCAACCATCATCCTCCATGCTCAAGGAGATTAAAGATCTGTTACTTGAACCAATTAAATATCCATCTTAAGCATGCATGCTCTACCATTCAAACTCAAGCTTTTAAAACCATAACTTACATTCTATTGTTCTTAACTAACACGATTATGGTTCTCTCTTCATAGCAAGATATCGGCCTTCATACCCGATTCATTTAACTTCAAACAAGTTTGGGCTTTCATCATGGCGAGAAAAATACATTGGAGATTAGACCCACACTTCCCTCTCTTTACAACCCATCATGCATGCATACATGGTAAGTCTCATCACCAACCCATAACTAGTTTCAAGATTGACGTTGACTCCTCTTAAAACCATGCATGAATGTTGATCCGACCGAGAAGGGACAGAATTTACCGCTCAAAGACCTACTGCGTGCCTTCCGGTCTGAGAATGGTCCAAGCTCGGTGAGGTGCCACGGTGAGGATCGCTCAACTCCCTTCCGTCGAGCTTACGTCTTCACGCGGTGGGGTGGGGATCGCCACCTTGCTTCGAGGATTTCGATTGGGATTCCGGCCACGAGTCACCACTCTCTCTGTTTCTCTCTCTTTCTCCTTGTCTCTCTTTCTCACCCCGTCTCACAAACTCCTTCAAACTTTCTAACTTCTTATTAGGAATGAAGTGCGGGTTGAGGGAGGGTATATAGTGGTGTCTCCATATCATCAACGCTAAAGGTGGGTGTGAGGGTATTTGAGGCTGGTGTTGAGGTGTGGCCGCTTGTTTTACTCCGCCCGCGCGTCCTAACGCTGCCTTCGACTTGTGTGGCCCTTGCTTAGGCCAACGAGTAACAGTGGAGATGCTTCGTACCCATTACTCCACGTAGATGGGTAGTGAGTGTTAATCCTCCGCACGGTGAGGGTGGGGCTTCTTTCTCTCCCGTGCCCCAGGATCGAAAGTGAGACCTAGAGATGAGCGGTGGATTTCTCTCACGCTGGCAGCGTCGTGTCCACATGCGTTCTCATCCCCTCACGATGAGTGGTCTCGTATTAGCCGTTGCTTTAAAGAAACGAAAATCAGTTGTGACCGTTGATTCATGGCTTCTAAAGGTACATGCGTGTGTTAGTGTCCTTTTTCAAAGAAACCCCTCCTTTATCTTATAGTTGCATGCAAGCCCCTCTTTACTCTCCCCTTTTTTTTTTGTTATTTGCTAAAACAACCCTCTGCCTCTTGTTTAATACATGTGGGTCCCATGGCTTTTCTTTCTCATCAATATGAAAGAGATGTTTCTCTGACTAAAAAGCCCACCTTTCTCTTTATTTTTCCATCTTGGTTCATTGCTCCCATTTTATTTAATAACAAAACTTGTTATTAAATCCCCCCATAATTATATTAATCTAAATCGGGACCCCCAATTACTCATCATAATTAAGGGCTTAATTAAGGATTTAATTAAGCCGAAAAAGTGGTGTCTCTTACAGTTTTATTGGGTTGAGGCGAGGGTTTTCGTGATTTGGTAGGTTTTGGGTGGATTCTGGGGAAAGATGTGATTTTTGCAGGGTTGGATTGGTTTTTTCTTTTCAACGGTTTTCCATAAAAAGGAGATTTTTTAGACTGATATGTTTATGTATAGCGTGGAATTGACGAAAGATTTGATCTTTGGGGAGCCTGTGTTGGAAATTGACTAATTATGTTAGTAATTAGGATGTGAATTAGGGATGTATGGGTTTAGATTTATCCGATGATTGGGGGAGAAAAAGGTGGGCATATGTGATTTTGGAGAAGTTGGATTCATGTTTGGTTTTTGTTTTGTCTTTTCTTCCTCCTGTTAAATAACTACACCCAGATTGCTTGATTGGTGGTTTCATGACTTTCTTGTTTGCTTCGCTGTCTGCAAGTGTGATGAGAGCATCAATGTGGTTTCAGAAGAAGATGGATAAATCAAAAGAATTTGCAATGTTATGGGAACCTGTGTTCTTAGGAGTCCCCAAGGTTCAGTTTGCCCAATTTATGTGAGATGTGAATTTGAATTGGTGTAATGTGAATTTTCAGGTTGTTGTAAATGTGTAATGCCAAATGTGATAAGAAGAATGTGAATTTGAATTGGTGTAATGTGAATTTGAATTGGTGTAATGTGTTAAGATCCGAGCGACAAATCAAAGCAACAGAAAGAAAAGAAGAAGAAGAACACACACAAAAACACGTGATTTTTGTTTCTTTTTTCTCCTCTCAAAAACAAAAAATTAGGGTTTTACAAATAAAATGAAGCGCTCGCGCCCTCGGACTCCCGCAAGCGACGTAGTCAAGGTCGTCAAGGCATCCATCAGACTCCACATACTCAACATAATGTGAATTTTCAAGGTTGTTGTAAATATTTTGGCCAAATCATGATAAGAAGAATTTGTATGTGTTTAAAATTAGGTAAATGTGTTAATTGCTTCATATTTTGAGTGGAATGTATTAACTGCACATTTTTTAAACTTATATAAAGATAAGCGACCTTTCATGCAACATACCAAAGTTTCGGGACCATCCGTGAAACGACGTAAAAGTTGAGTGGCCATTATATGAAATTTACACTATTTTTACTACGCCATTCGGCCCGTGACCGGTAAGCATGATGATTTGGCATGGTGACCGCCACGTCGGTTTTGGAAAACCGGCAACCGACTGAAGGGACGATTTTGTTACGTTTTGAAAGTTGGGGGACGATTTTGTTACAAAATTAAGTTGAGGGATGAAAGTGGGATTGGCCCAAAGTTGAGGGACCATCTATGTAATTAACCCCAAAAGATGGCATCAAATGGCTTTGAACCATATACTGATATACATATAAATGGTTGGTTTGACCGAGATGTTGCATGCGGACAATAAAGAAAAGAGGGTTAAAAAATGCAAAAAAAGGTAAAGAACCAAAGAGTTGCACGTGAAACACATGCATGCACGGAATCCTCCCCATTAGATCAATCAAGGGCCAAGATTTCAAAGGAGGAAAATCAATAAAACCATGGACATGGTTTCTCGGAGGGAAACCGACGCGTGTATAATTATAAACCGCGAGAGATTACAACCTCACTTTAGGGCCCGTTTGGTATTTTGCATGTAAAGTCTTTGCATGCAAAATCTTTCCATGCAATCACTTCTCCTGTAATCACTTTCCCATTGCAATGTTTGTTATACCCAATAAAAAAGTGTAATTAAAATGCATGCAAAGTGATTCATTTGTTTGGTATTAATAGGTTTACCATGTAAAGTAATGTTGATTCCCAATTTTACCCTTGATTACTTTATTAATAAAATTAGGTTTTATATAAGAACTTTTTACTTACCATCCCTTGAAAAATAGCCAAATCACTTGTCACCTCTTCGTTTTTCAATAATACCCCATAATCCCATATTTTATTTTATTTTCCCTTGTCACTCATTGAGTTAGTTCTCTCAATCAAAAGTTTTGAATAATCTATAAAATAACGTAATCGGAGAAGTATAACACAAAAATACCTTTTTTTTTAATTATATTTATCTATGCCTAATAAATAATTAAAAAATCCTAAAATTATAAGTAAATTATGATTTTATTACTCTACTTAGTAAAATTGAAAGAGAGGGCAAGAGAAGAAATAACTAGTTAATAGATGGGCAAATTTGACATTTTATCTCTTCTATACTTTCCCACCAACCTTGTAATCCTTTTCACACCTCTCCCCATGTGAAACACTTTCCCTGGTCAAAGGGAAAGTAATTACAAGTCAAACTTTACTTTACATGGTTCATTTTATAACCAAACGTGTGAAAGTGATTCCCGGTCTTTACTTTCCCTGCAAAGTTCTTACCTTCCCTCATACCAAACGGGCCCTTAAATGCATCGAGAACTCACTGCGATTGGTAAGCACCCCTCCACGTTCTCTGTAAACCAAGTCTTATGAGGTAGGGATTTCTATATGTATGAGTATGCATGCATGCACAAAACAATGATTAACATGGATATATAATTATGGGCATGAAAATAACTAAAAGTTGTTGCATAATTGTTAACCAGAGGGTGCATGGGTTTGCATTATAATGAACTCAGGGTTAGTCACTTATAATATTTCACTATAAAATGGTAAAATAGTCTAATAAGATATATACGATGAATCTCATGAACTTAATTTTTTAGTCTTATCCTATCAATTTCATAGATCCAAAGCCAGTTTTGCATCAGAGTCCAAATAAGAAGATAATCCTGTTTTAGAAGAAAAAATTGTTCACATAAGTTGTAGTTTTCATGCTTGTAGGTCATCAGCAACTACTAGAGCGGAAGACTCATGAAGGGGAATGATCTGAAACATACCTGAGTTTGAGTGTAATTACATGTTCTAAATTGCCAAGTCTTGGTTTCTGTTGTCACTCACCATTTTTACAGTAGTCAGTGAACAAATAGAATAAATAAATAAATATATAAATAAATAAATAATGTACTTGCAGAGTGATACGTATGGACTTCCCCTTGCCGCCGGGGTCATCGGACCCATCTTATGTGACTGCTGTTGACGAAGGAACGAAAGTGGCGCATGCACGACCCAGGTGATTCAAGCTCAACCCTGGTAGCACGAAAGTGGCGCTTGAGCGAGTGATGGGAGTCACGTGGGAGAGATGGACGTAGCTACCCTTTTTATTCCTTTTGCTTGCATTGTTTGTCTTTGGTGAGTTAATGCGCTCAGAGGTGGTTTACGTTCTCTGACCATGCAGAGGATAGTGGAGTAGCTAGCCAATGCTAGGTTTTGCTTTAACGAATATATCAATGCAGTTTCTCCGTCTTCTACCTCTCTCTCCCTTCCCCCTCTTCTCTGATTATCCTCTCTCTATCTTCCGGACTTCTTTTCTTCTGGAGTCCACACCCACTGGAAGTGGTGTTTATCTGATACTCCCGGCAACGAGGGCGTATCACAGAGCCTCCATTTCAACTCGTTCAGGATGGAGGACAACGGCTCTGTGGTCAATATGTCCTTGCCCCCATTGTTCTTGCCATCGGGGATGAGGAGAAGGAGCACGTTGGTAGTGCTCGTGGTGTCGCTTTAGTCGGGCCACAGGGAGATCTGGTCGCCATTCTCTTTTTCTTCTCTTCTTTTGTGTCTAGTATTCTTGGAATGTAAGTTTCAATTGATTTGCTCTGAAGCCAATTAACACAATTAATCTTTAATCATCTATAAGAGTTAATCAAGGCAAATAACAATCAATTTATTAGAGTGACTCAATGTTGTAATGGCAAATAATCAACAAATTTTTGGTTATTGATGCATGTAGCCTTTAATTTAGGTGTTTTGTTTTGCATTTATTTATCAGGATTTGCTCATTTGATGTCCTAGTGAAATGCATGTCGACTTGAAATTCATTTTATTATTTCAGTTATGCTAAAAGTGTTTATTAATTTTTTATGATCAATGTAGCTTCAAATTTCCCCTATAGTTTATTGTATTAGATGATCAAGTGATGATGATCATCTTAAAACTATCTCTATTTATATAATAGCCACATAAATAACACCAATCCATCCCTTTTTCTTATAATATCTACAACATTATTGTAATAATTGGGATAAAGTTTCTTCATTTACTCATATTCGATTAATACTTTTTAACACCTTCCAATTCATGTCCTAGACTTTCCTACCAAATGTCAACTAAATCAAATGCATATTAGGTTTATCATAATTCATCCTAAAATTAAAGGAGCCTTTTTCATAACAATAAAAAATTTATTTGAATTTCAAGAAGTCAATTATACCAAACCATTAATCAAGTTTGAGCTCAATTTCTCCAACTCAGTAACAAACTCCACTCAAAGCTCTAACTCGTGGGGCGTTTCACGTGGCGTGTCCGTGGCGAAAGTAATCGTGGAGCCAAAGACTTTGATCTGCATTATTCCCAGTTGCATTGCCGGGATTCGAACCCAGGCGCCCCATCCTTTGATTAGTCTTAGCGGATGGTCACTTAACCACCTGCTCATTCTATCAAAAAAAAAACTCTAAGATAGAAAAGAAAAATGTTTTAAAGCTATGTATAGACGTGGCCATTCTAAACAGGAACCATGGAACCGAACCTAAACCGAACCTGGAAAAAAAACGAACCGCAACCAGAAAAACCATAACCGTCCTTAAACCGGAACCTGAACCTTTATACAAGGTTCGGTTCAGGTTCCAGAATTTCAAAACTGTTGAACCGACGGTTCAACCAGCGGTTTGAACCGGCTCAAAGTTCAAATCTTAATACGCGTATTGACCGTTGTATACTTAATATCTGAGTTGGTATGTGACTGTGACGTCTGACTTGAGTTGAAAATTAAAATAATATATTTCATCATCATCAGACGAGTGGGTAAATGATGGCTCTTGTACAACAACGACAGCTTCCTCTTATGATGAAAGTTGAAACAAGTAATTAGCCAATTAGAAAATGTGGGGAAATGTGTATAATAAAAATAAAAGAACTACGTGGGTTTTGATTCCTCTATACCCTGAGAGGATACGTAGGCAACTTAATATAAATAAGTTCAAGCCCTTTATTTTTTTTATTTTTATTTTCTCATGTCGTATTTGTATTTTTTTATAAATTATTATATTAATTTTTTATTTTTATTTTTTATATAAAATATTGTATTGAATTAATTCTTGCATTTTTGTAAAAGAAAATATTATACTTTTTTCCCACTTATGTTCATTTTTACTTTAAAATATTAGATTATTTGATTTAACAAAAAATTAATTTTTTTTTTTAAAAAAATCCAAACCGTTTGGACTGGCCATTAAACCTGAATCATGAACCCAAAACCGGGCCGTAATCGAACTGGGAACCAAACCGAACTCAACCGCCAAGAACCTTGTCCAGCGGTTCTGCTCCAGCTCAAGATTTCTTTGAACCAGAACCGGCGGTTTCTAAACCGTGGCCACGTCTAGCTATGTATAATAAAAATAAAAATCAAAGCTCCATAAGAATTTTTAATTCCAACTTACCTCTAAAATTCAAAAAAACAAAAAGAAAAAATCTTTCCTTTTATAAAACTAAAATATTTCAAATTAGAAAGAGATTAGTTGCAGGGCTCCTTCAGTACTGTAGCAACCGGTAAACAGCAGGAGAAATGCCGGAATAACAAGCGTTAATAGGTCATCTCTCTTCATATCCCTCTCGCATCGCGCTTTCGTTTTCCCGTTTTCACGCCAGTCCTGTTACTCGTTCACTCTACTCGAGCTTGGAGGTTCTTTGGAAGCCCAAAAGTATCTAGGTATCTTGAATCTTCACCCCGAGAATTTAGGCATTAGGCATTCACTGATTGTTGCACCCTTTGATCCCTCGAGGTGATGCTCGTTCTTGATTTTGTTTGCTAATATGCCTCGGTTTTAGGGTTTTTTTCATTTTCTTTTTTTTCTTTTTTTTGTGATTTCTTTCTAATGTTTTTCTATTCTACGAGGAATATTGGATGTGTACTTGTTTGGGTGGTACCTTTTGCTGGATAATCGGGAAAGTTATTTGATGCGTTTTCGTTGTTATTATGATGTGAAATGAGGAAAAGGTCATGCATGGATTGATGTGAATGATATTGTTGTGCTGGATGAAGTTTTAGAGATATTGATGATGTTCAAATATATATTTTTTTTTTTTATGATTTTCCAGGTCAAGAAATTCTGTCAAAATCTTGTGATGCTTGATCTTTATTTGTGGATGATTGTCTTTCCTTGTTAATCATCATTGATCTTTAGTTTATTATTATTATTATTATTATTATTATTATTTTTTTTTTTTATAAGATCCCAATGACCTAACTCCTTAAACAAAACTCTACTATGAATTATAGAATGCTAATTGATCTGCTATTGTGTGTTGTAGTCCCTCCCAATTGCTAATTTCATCCTTCATCCTCAATTTTTGCTTATGATTCTTGAAAAAAAAGGAGGACAGTTTCTGTTGGGATGTGGTACTATTGTTTACATCCCAACATCCCCACTCAAGTTCAACTGGGTTCTTTTTTTTCGTGAACCAGTTATAACTTGTTTTTTTCTTTGGTGTTTTATTTTTTTATTTTTTTGGTGCATTTGGCAAGGGCCAACGTCTTGACCTTTGTTGCGGCGTCTTGGTACATTTATGAGCTTACTTGTGTCTTGGGTTAATTTACTTAGCTCTGATACCATGTTAAAGTTTTTAATATGAGGGTAACCACCACTTATAAAAATGTGAACATGCTTAAATAGAAAAGGGACCCACCATGAAATACCTAAGTGCTTCGGTTTTATAAGTGGTGGTTACCCTCATATTAAAAACTCTAACATGGTATCAGAGCTAGTAAGTAACTTAACTACAAGACAAGCCTTGCCATCAACCACACTTGCCAAAAGAACACCAAAAAAAAAAAAAAAAAGTTACAACTGGTTCAAAAAAAAAAAAAAAAAAAAAAACAGTTGAACTTGAGGAGAGATGACCTATTAACGCTCGTTATTCCCGCATTTCTCCTGCTGTTTACCGGTTGCTACAATACTGAAGGAGCCCTACAACTAATCTCTTTCTAATTTGAAATATTTTAGTTTTATAAAAGGAAAGATTTTTTCTTTTTTTTTTTTGAATTTTAGAGGTAAGTAGGAATTAAAAATTCTTATGGAGCCTTGATTTTTATTTTTATTATACATAGCCACTCAAGTTCAACTGCTTTTTTTTTTTTTTTTTTGAACCAGTTGTAACTTGTTTTTTTTTTTTGGTGTTTTTTTGCGGGGCCGTATCGTGTGGTAGCCGCCCGGAGCTTACTTGTGCTTAAGTTTAAGCGACTTACTAGCTCGGCAGGGTTAGAGTTTTTAATATGAGGGTAACCACCACTTATAAAACCGAAGCACTTAGGTATTTCATGGTGGGTCCCTTTTCTATTTAAGCATGTTCACATTTTTATAAGTGGTGGTTACCCTCATATTAAAAACTTTAACATGGTATCAGAGCTAGTAAGTCGCTTAACCTACAAGCAAGTAAGCTGAATAGAATGGACGCAACAAGGCTAAAGCACTGTTCACGCCAAAAAAAAAAATAAAAAATAAAACACCAAAGAAACAACAAGTTATAAATGGTTCACAAAAAAAAAGAACCGATTGAACTCTTGAGTGGGAAACTGGAACTAAACCGGCCGTAATCCTAACTTTAACCCAACCGAAACCAACCGGGCCAAGAACCTTGTCCAGACGGTTCCGTTCCAGTTCAAGATTTCTTTGAACCGGAACCGGCCGTTCCTAAACCGTGGCCACGTCTAGCGAGGACCATATGCTTGTATGCTTTTTTATTTAAATTAGAATTTAAATTATATATTTTGTGCTTATTTAGTATGTAATTGAATTGCTTGTAACTACCTTAATTAATTATTGTGATATTTTATTCAATATATACTCATCCATAACGATAATATCTATATATACACTTCCCTTATAATGATACTACCTATTTATATAATTGATTACATATATATAATGTAATAACAAAGAAAATAATAATAATAATAAGGATGTATGTTCTAATTTTTATATAAGGTAATTATCTATTAATCCCTCACACTATTTATCACTATTTCAATTTTACATACTACACACCCAACCCACTATTTACATTAAGCCCCCACAACTCCCTACCCAAGGATTCATGGGCAAATACTTCACTGTTCAAGGGATGAATAGTGAATTAATTTTTTTTATATTTAACGTTAAATGTAAATAGATTTTTTTTAATATTTTCTTTATTTTTTTTTTACAAAATAATTAAAATAATATATCGCATAACTTGACCGGCCCTACGCACTGCACTGTAGAGGGTATGTGGTCGGTCAATCCGCTGCGTTGATGACAGTTGAGTCGACGCGTCAATTTGAAAAAATCCCAGCCTGTTACTATAATAGGCCAGTTATGACTTGTACAAGCTCTACTCTGTCAAAAAAAAAAAAAAATGGAGCATTGTTTCTTCATCTATACTGTTTTGGACTTTAAAATCCTTACAAATTACTGTTGTTTATAAAATTCATCATAATCTAATTAATGTTTTTTTGACCATCTATATACTGATTCGGGAAAAATGAACAACTTTATTTATGTTTTTAGTAAAATAATAGTTAATTGAGTTATTTTATGTTAAAGATAAAATTTGCTTTTTCTTAAATATTCTCTCTATTAATTTAAAAAAATAAATAAATATGGGGAGAAGTAGAGCTGTCAAAGATCAAATTATTCCTCAAACTTGGCTCTAAATTTTAAATTTAAAAATTATGTATATTAAAATATATTTTATTATATATAGATACTCATCAAATCATTTTCATATTGGAATTTTATATTATATTATTAGGATAATTATTGAATAGTCTCTGACACTATTACAATACTATTTACCTTTTTCCCTACCCCACCCAAAACCCTATTTACATTAGATCCCCAAACACCCCTACCCAAGGACTATGTGACAATTAGTTTACTATGCAAGGGATGAATAGTTAAAAATCTATATAATATTCAGGTAATTGAAAATATTTGTTTTCTATATTTATGCTCATGAGCATTAGCATTATAAGTTTATTTTTTTATATAATTAGTTGAATGTCTTACAAAATAAAATTTTTAAATATTATATAATTTATATTTTTTTATATCAAAGTGCATAAAAAAAGTCAAGTTGTGTGACTAAATCAAACTTGGCTCAAGATTAAAAATATACTCAATTTTAATCTTGAGCTAGACCAAAATGAGTTTGTACTTCCAAAATTAAAATCGAGTCAAGCCAAAGATACATGCTCGAGTTAGGGCCTGTTTGGATTGACTTCCAAAAAAAGTGTTTGACTTATAAAAAAACGTTTTTTTCAAAGTTGCTTCTCCAAAACTGTTTTTTTCAGAAGCACCACATGACTAGCTTCTGAAAAAAAAAAACAGTGTTTGAGCTTTTTTTTGAACTTCGATTTTTTTAAAAAGCTAATCCAAACAGGTGTTTTTGAGTTCAGAAGTGCTTAACTTATAAAAAAGCGCTTCTGGACTCAAAAAAAGTTAATCCAAACATACTTTTAATTTCAAGCTCGAGTTTGAGTTAACCAGTTTTAAGCCAACTATAGTTGGTCCAAGCTTGGTTAAAAATGCTTCTGGCTAGTCTGGAAGAAGATGATAGCTGCACTGGAAAATTACATAGCTTGCATGTATTGTTTGTCATGAGAAGCATGTCAAATCCACATGGATGTCAGAACCTTCTGATTGATATGGAGGTAAGATTTTCTAATTGGTTTTAGTTTTAAAAGTGTAAGCTTTATGTAATGTGACTTTGTTGTTGGATATTTTTATAATAAAATATATTTATGAAATGGTTTTATGAAAGGATTTTATGAAAGGGTGTAAAGAAGGAGATGGACACATTGAAAAGGCTTGACTCATGCAAAGGGGTGTTACCTATTTGAAAGGACACTCTTCTTCATGATAAGTTGTGTCTTTTTCAAAAGAAGTGTTACTTATTGGAAAGGACACTCTTCGATAGGTTGTGTCCTATCCAAAGGGGTGCATCATTGGCTATATATAGCCTATGAGTATTCCAACAATTCATTACAATGCTCTCTCAAGTATTCACTCTCCTTCTCTACATTCCTCTCTAAAGACATTACGTAGTTTTGGTGCTCCGTACAAAGCATCAAAATTCCGATTCACCTTCTTGATTTTCCACTTTTCAAAGGTTTCACTTTCGATAGTACAAGCGCAGGTGAAAGGAAGTTCCGTTGTATCCTAAAGGAAATTAGCCGGTAACCCGTTGTACTACTGGATTGGTGGGGGCTAATTTACCCTTTAAGGAGAGCGACATTGTAACGTGCCTCGAGACTTCATCTCTACTAATCCATCTTCCACTGGTACACTTCTACAACAATCTTAAGGGTAAATTAAGTCATGATGGATTTGGCGACATTGAAGGAGATGGGCAATTTAGTCAAGTTGGAAAAATTCAATGGGACGAACTTCAAGCGTTGGCAAAAGATGATGCATCTACTACTTGCAACTTTGAAAGTGGTGTACGTGTTGTCTACTCCAAAGCCTATTGAACCCGATGATCCAGAGCGAGAATCTTTGCATGCGGCTCGAAAAAGGCAAAAATGGGAGAATGATGATTTGATGTGTCGTGGACATATTCTCAATTCTATGTCCAATGCTTTGTTCGACTCATATCAACATCACACTACTACAAAAGAGATATGGGATGCATTGGAGCAAAAATACATTCTTGAAGATGCTGCAAATAAGAAGTTTCTGGTCAGTAAATTTTTCAGTTATAAAATGATAGATGGTAGATCTATTATTGAGCAATTTTATGAGATCGATAGGATTCTGCAACATTTAAAACAAAATAATATGAATATGGATGAAACCATCATAGTGACCTTTATAATAGATAAACTCCCTCCTTCTTGGAAAAATGTGAAACATAGTCTTAAACACAAGAAGGAAGATATTTCCCTGGAGGATTTGATTAATCATCTCCAAATTGAAGAGGAATATCGAAAACAAGAGGATGGCATTCAAAAGATGGATGAAAAGTTCAAGGTCCTCTTAGCAGAGGAGGAAGTCTCATCCAAGCTCTCAAAGGGAAACAAGAAAAGACCTAATCATCCTACAAAAGAGCACGCCAAGAACAAGAAGAAGAAAGGTGCTTGCTATTATTGTGGGAAGCAGGGGCATTTTAAGAGAGATTGTCGGTCTCGTAAGAAGGACAAGGAGAATGAAAAAGCTCCAAAAGACAATTTCGCAGCCATGATCTTTGAGGCTAACATACTTGAAGATAATGTTTCTTGGTGGGTTGATTCTGGGGCTACAAGACACGTCTGCAACAACAAGAGTTTATTCAAGAAATTTAAGCCTAATGTGGAATGAATTTCTCTCTTCATGGGAAACTCAACTAGTATATCTGTTCAAGGCAAGGGAGTGGTGGAATTGGAATTCACATCCGGAAAATTTCTCACTCTAAATGATGTGTTGTATGCTCCCGAAATCCGAAGGAACTTGGTGTCTAGAAGTTTGCTTAATAAGCATGGGTTTAAACTTGTATTTGAGGCAGATAATTTTGTACTATCTAAGGGTGGAGTCTTTGTTGGAAAGGGTCATTTGTATGATGGGCTCTTTAAGCTTAATATTAAAAGTAAGAACTTTGTTTATGTGCTTGAGTCCTCTGATTTATGGCATGGACGTTTAGGACATATTAATTATAAGAAATTACATAATATGTCTAAAATGAAATTATTACCTCACTTAAGTGATAATGGGAACAAATGCTCTACTTGCATGCAAACTAAAATTGCTAGGAAGCCCTTTTCTACTGTTGAAAGGAATTTAAACTTGCTTGAATTAATACATAATGATATATGTGATTTGCATGCTACTCCTACTATTGGTGGTAAAAAGTATTTTGTGACATTTATAGATGATAGCTCTAGATTTTGTTATGTTTATCTTTTGTGTTATAAAGATGAAGCTCTGGATAAATTTAATATCTTTAAAAATGAAGTTGAAAACCAATGTGGAACCAAGATAAAATGCTTAAGGACTGATAGGGGAGGGGAATACTATAGTCCTTCATATTTTGAATCTCATGGGATTATACATGAAGTGACAGCTCCGTATACACCACAACAAAATGGTGTGGCTGAGAGGAAGAATAGAACATTAATGGAGATGGTTAACTCTATGATGTCTATGTCTGGCCTATCAAATGGATATTGGGGTGAAGCATTATTAACTGCTTGTCATATTCTTAATAGGGTACCTACAAAAGGGAAACCTATGACTCCATATGACGCATGGAAGCATAAAAAACCCAATCTCAATTATTTGAAAGTATGGGGATGTCGTGCTATAGTGAAGTTACCCGAACCTAAAAGGAAAAAGTTGGGTGAAAGAGGAGTAGAATGTATATTTCTTGGGTATGCACACCATAGTAAGGCATACAGATTTATGGTTATAGAACCTAATGATTCAATTTCCATTAATACGGTGATTGAATCAAGGGATGCTATATTTGATGAATCAAGGTTCACCTCTTCACCTAAACAACATGAATTTAAGGAAACTCACATAGAGAAAGCAACTTCTAAGGAAGATTCCAATGAGCTTCGACGGAGTAAGCGACCAAGAATACCAAAAACATATGGATCTGACTTCTATATGTTTATGTTGGAAGGAACCAATGAAGATATTGTTGCACAGATTCCAATCTGTTTAAATATTGAGTCAGATCCCAATACCTTCAAGGAAGCTATGTCATCATCAGATTCAGCTCTTTGGAAGGAAGCTATGAAGAAGGAAATGGACTCAATAACATGCAACAATACTTGGATTCTAGTAAATCTCCCACCAGGATCAAAACCAATTGGTTGTAAATGGATATTCAAAAAGAAAAGAAGGATTGATGGTACTATCGAAAAGTACAAAGCTAGATTGGTCGCCAAAGGCTATACTCAAAAAGAAGGAATGGACTTCTTTGATACTTATGCTCCTGTGGCTCGAATGACTTCAATAAGAACTTTGATAGCCTTGGCCTCCATTTATAAATTGGAAATTCACCAGATGGATGTAAAAACAGTATTCCTGAATGGTAAATTGGAAGAGGAAATTTATATGGAACAACCTGAAGGTTTTGTGGTACCGGGCAAAGAAAATAAAGTATGCAAATTGGTTAGGTCATTATATGGTTTGAAACAAACTCCTAAACAATGGCATGAAAGATTCAATGAAGTGCTTTTATCAAATGAATTTACAATTAATCAATCAGATAAATGTGTATATAGTAGATTTTCTGGTGGCAAAGGAGTAATTATTTGTTTATATGTTGATGATATGCTCATATTTGGGACTGATTTAGAACAAGTAAAATCTACTAAGATGTTATTATCTAGTAATTTTGATATGAAAGACATGGGTGAAGCTAATGTCATTTTAGGAATCAAAATATTTAGAAGTTTTGATTGTATTATGCTTTCTCAATCTCATTACATTGAAAACATGCTTAAGAGATTTAAACACTCTAATTGTTTACCGGTATATACTCCTTATGTATCAGGATGTAGATTTCTACCTAATACTTGTAGGGATATCTCTCAATTGGAATTTGTGAGAGTAATTGGATGTCTAATGTATGCAATGACGAGCACACGACCAGATATAGCATTCTCAGTCGGAAAGCTTAGTCTGTATACAAGCAATCCAGGATATCAACATTGGGATGCAGTTAAAAGAGTCCTCAAGTATTTGAGAGGAACAATGGATTATTATATTTGTTACAATGGGAATCCAAGGGTGCTTGAAGGTTTTACCGATGCAAGCTTGATCACCAACTATGAAGATCATTCATCTAAAAGTGGATGGGTCTTCACACTTGGTGGGGGAGCTATTTCTTGGGGATCCAAGAAGCAAACATGTATAACAGATTCTACAATGGCTTCTGAGTTTGTGGCATTGGCTGCAACAGGAAAAGAAGCAGAATGGCTAAGGTCTTTTTTATTAGAGCTACCGTTATGGTCGAAGCCTATGTCTCCTATATCTATACACTGTGATAGTCAAGCAACTTTGGCTAGGGCGTATAGTAATACTTATAACGGAAAATCAAGACATATTGGTTTGAGACATAGTTATGTGAGACAGTTGATACAAGATGGAGTTATCACTGTGGATTGTGTAGTTGAAGATTTAGTGACTTTGCCAAATGAACCATATCTATACTAAAATGATAATATCGAGACCACCTTGTAAGATCTTGTCAAAATTTGGCTGATCCTTTTACAAAAGGTCTCTCAAGAGAGTTAGTCTACAAGACTTCTAAAGGGATGGGTTTAAAGTCAATATCTAAGATTCATCAGTGATGGAACCTCAACTCAATTCATGAAAACTTCATGTCTATGAGTTCAATGAGAAAAAGTACATCATAAGTATGAAGGCAAGCACCGATCATATTAACATCCCAAGGTTAAGGTCTTTGGTACCCGTAAAAGAAAAGGAAGGGTTAGCTCATGCTCTTAATGAATTCATGGACTATTTGTCAAGTATCATAATACGGGGATACTAATTGATTCATCTATATGAATACAGGAGTGGGGTCACTTCTAAGTTTTTCAAGACTTTAATTCTAAGCATTCATGAAAGGATATGAGACAAATGGCCATAATGGTGTTTGGTAGTATAATGAAAAGATGGAATATTCGAAGAAGTTTCTGTAAATTCAATGCGGTTATCCATATGAGATGCTAGTTCAAGGCAGTGTCCACTATGTATCTCTGCTTAACTTTGATTGAATTCTACTAAGTGAAGGTTTAAATCGTGAGATACCTTCATTTATGCAAATGACTTCCAAGAAAGTGAGAATGCCTAATATCAAAATATTATTTATTTATTTATCTATTTATTTTTATTTTAAAAATAGTGGGGGAATGTTGGATATTTTTATAATAAAATATATTTATGAAATGGTTTTATGAAAGGATTTTATGAAAGGGTGTAAAGAAGGAGAGGGACACATTGAAAAAGCTTGACTCATGCAAAGGGGTGTACCTATTTGAAAGGACACTCTTCTTCATGATAAGTTGTGTCTTTTTCAAAAGAAGTGTTACTTATTGGAAAGGACACTCTTCTTCATGATAGGTTGTGTCCTATCCAAAGGGGTGCATCATTAGCTATATATAGCCTATGAGTATTCCAACAATTCAAGATAATTCTCTCTCAAGTATTCACTCTCCTTCTCTACATTCCTCTCTAAAGGCATTCACGTAGTTTTGGTGCTCCGTACAAAGCATCAAAATTCCAATTCACCTTCTTGATTTTCCACTTTTCAAAGGTTTCACTTGATGAGTACACAAGCCTTGCCAGTGAAAGGAAGTTCCGTTGTATCCTAAAGGAAATTGGCCAGGTAACTTGGATTTGTACCTCTTTGGATTGGTGGGGGCTAATTTACCCTTAAGGAGAGCGACATTGTAACGTGCCTCGAGACTTCATCTCTACTAATCCATCTTCCACCGGTACACTTCTACAACATTTGCAAGATAATCCACTTTCTTTCTGAATTTTAAATCTTATTGCATACTTTCTATCTTGATATAATTAGATTTGGTGAAAGAAATAGTTTAGGATGAGAGATGAAAAGATGTTTTTTGGGTAAGAGCACGGTGGCTAACTACGTGTGTTCAAAGTCTAAGTTACAAAAACCAAGATCAAGCCTTCCTGGAGGCAATTGATCAAGTGTCTCATAGGTCATTTTTCTTCCAGTATCCCTTCCTTCTCAAGCCAATGCGTCTGCAATCATATTATTCTCCCTCCCAATCAGCCGAATGTAGCGTTCCTTGATTTGCTAAAGGAGTTGTTTGCTAAAAAGATGGATTTTTTGCAGTAACTATTGGGCTCGTAGAGATATAACATAAGTGCATCCCTTTGGTCGGTGGTTTGAAAGTTTTTAGGCATCCTGATTTCTTAACTTCCTTGTCTTACGTAGTATGGACGACAAAACCCCCTTTCTGTAACATGTGCTGTTGGATTCCACTTCTATGGTTGTGTTATTTGTAAGAAGGAAAGAATGGGAAAACTTGATTTGTATCACAATACCATTTTTAGTATTAGTTTGTTTTTTATCCTACAATTCAACGTTATTTTTAAAAATCTGTTTTTAATTTAATGTCTTTCGGAAATGAGATTTTAGTATACTTACATAATAGGTGTAATACCCAATTTAGTCACTCTATTATACCGTTTTGAGACTTTAGGTCCCTCTATTATAATTTGAGTATTTTTAGTCCCTGTTCTTTCATGATTTAGACTTTTTAGTCTCTCCCTCAGACTGACGTCCGCTTTTCACGATTGTTCCAGATTTGGTTATGATCAAAACTATGTATTATGCTTTGTTGTGGTTTTATATGGTCAAAAACTATGCTCAAAGTGGACGTCCATAAGAGAGAGGAACTAAAAATTCTCAATCGTGAAAGTACATGGACCAAAAAGACACAAATTATAATAGAGGGACCTAAAAGCTCAAAACGGTATAACAGAGGATCTAAATTGGGTATTACACCACATAATATTTCGAAAATTAGGTTTTAGCAATATGAGCACAAGCCTCTAAGAAACCAAGGGCGTGCATGATCCCACACACACTTGGGCGCTTGGACCACCCGTGTTCAACCACTACCAACACTCCCAAAAATGTGCCATCACTCGTGAATCAAACCCACGCCACTGGCGAGGAATTCTTACGGAGACCGAGATATCAATAGATCACTTGGTTGTTGGTCCTTTATAAGGAAAGTTGGTAACTTATTCTCTCTCACAATGAGAGGTTGGAGGTTTGAACCATGCCTATCGCAAGGCTTTTAGTGACTTGTCCACATTTATCAAAAACACACACACACACACACATACAATCATGTTAGTATCCGACCGGCCCATACTAACACACACAACCCACTTGGATATACAACCCACACACAAACCCAAGTGGGCTATGTGTGTTAGTATAGGTCGGCCGCAGTTGCGACTTCTCGGATAGTATCAATATCCTGATTGATGCAACCCACCAATCTAAAATGACTAAGCTGGAGTTTGGCAACCTAAGGCCTGGTCAAGCGAAGCCTACTATTCACTGAAGAAGCAGTTTCACCAGATACGACAGGGGGAGTGGAGGCGGCTAGCGGCGAATGGTCGGAGACATACCTCTAACTACATATATACTTGTTACTATCTCTAAGTTGTATTTCATTCCCATGCAATAAGGGCATTATGTGCTACTTATGAACTCCTTAATCATTAATAAAGAGTGGTTTGTCCAATTTTTTTTCAAAAATAGTAAATTTAATTGCATACGATGAAAAGATCAATTTTTTGTAGTAATTATTGGGTTTTTTTTCTTACATTTACATTACTTGCTGGGGTTTGAAAGTTTTTAAGCATCTTGATTTCTTAACTTCCTTGTCTTATGTAGTATGGATGACAAAGCCCCCTTTTTGTATCCGTATAGGTTTTTTTTTAATAAGGAGTAATATGTGTTGTTGAACTCCACTTCTATGGCAGTGTTATTTGCAAGAAGGAAAGAATAAGAAAACTTGATCGGTATGACAATACCATTTTTTTGAATGAGTTTGTTTTTTATCCTTAAACTGAGAGTTTCCATGCTGGTGTGCATATTATTTTGTAGGGTTGTGTTTGGTTGGGGGTTATCTCACTTGAGGATAGGAATAAGTTTTAAAAAATTTTGAATTTTTTTGGAGGCAATTTTTAAACCAAATGTATTAATGATAAGATAGTGATGTGTATTCTATGCATTGATGATTGATGGGTTATATTTTTAAATTTTAATTAAAAATTTTGGTGAAAAAAACTTTTTTATGGGGAATTGTGTTGGGGATAATTCTTGGTATAAGTATAACCCACTTATGTTTGATTGCTTGTAAAGTGTTCATCCCTTGGATGAGGATATTCAAGGATGGGGGTTTTTGGGGATGTGAATTTATGTGAATGTGTTTGGTTAAATGAATATAAAAAGTGGATATAGATTTTTTGGTGTTAGATTGGATAAGTTAAGATAAATAGAAAAAATGGATTTTGACTAATGTTTGATTGTATAGATGAGTGGACTGGGAGATGATATGGTGACTCTCCCAAGGGGTGGTAAAGTTATCCCCAAGTGCATAAATTTTTCATAAAATTTTTTATTTGTCACCCTTGAAAAATTTTAAAAATTAAAGAATATAAGAAAATTCTAAAATCTTAACCGAAATTTCTAATTTTTTTAATTAAAAATAATATACTCTCACTTAATAATATAAGGTGGTGTTTAGTTTATGAAATGAAAATGTGGAGGAATGGAAGAGAAATGTGAATGAAAACTATATTTAGTTAGAAAGGGATTGGAAGTAGTGACATCATAATACAACCAAATCAAGGTAGTAATTTGCAAAAAATCAAACTCACATGGTCCAATGGAAACTAGTCAATAGCACTTGATTAGGACTCAAATGATTAGATTTGGAGAAAAGATATTCTTACTAATTAGGTTTCCCAAAAACATGATTCCCGAAATGGTTTATGGTGCTTCAAGATGTGTGCTGATGATCCCAAGGCACCATAAACGGTTTTGGGAATCGGAAAACTTAATCAGTAAATTTGTGCCTAATTATATGTTCAAATTACATAGACATGTGTTAAATTACAAAGAAAAAAAAGAAAAACACACACACACAGATTTGAAATATATTGGTAAATATCATCTACCAATAAATGTGGTAGATGATATTTACTAAAAATATGGTTTATTCACTCTAGATGTAACACAAGGACTAGGAATAGTCCCAAATGTACCACAGGGATCAGAAATGGTCCCAATCACAAATTTGTACCCCACGCTCAATTAGGAGCTTCTAAATCTCAATAAATGTGGTTTATCCACTCTTTTTCAAAAAAATATATTGATAAATAGGCTGCCAAAGGGCTGGATTCACAATTACGGCCTAAATAATTATTGCTTTAGTTGAATTGGTTTTTTTATTAAAATAAATAAATTTTATTTATTTATTTATTAAAAAGAAAGAGTCCATCCTCATAAATGAGTTTTACATCAGAAATTGAAACCATCCCAAAACTCCAATATACATGCATGTGTTCTGAATTCCACATTTGAAGCATCATTACTACTCTCCAGCTTGGGTTGGCCCAAAATCATCGGCAACTTTTATAATTGTGTCCAAATTATAAAAGAAATCTTCAAAACATAAATTTTCTTTTATTTATCGTTTTGCCTTTATCACTTAGGCTGTGTTTGATTGACAATATTTTCCATGGAAAATATTTCAACCAGCGATTTTCCAGCTTTTTGGACTGTTTGATTGCCAAAATTTTCCCTGAAAGTTTTTTCCACAAACCCCATCACGTGACCCCATTTTCCCTCAAATAGATGGAAAACTTTTCCAGCCTCCCCTCTAGGAAAAGTTTTCCAGAGAAAACAGAGGGTGTTTTTTGAAAAAAAAAACCAAAAACAAAACGCGACAAACGTGAAAACCCTATCGTTTCTCTCCCTCACCGCGGCGCTCATCAGACTTCCCACCGCCGAGCTCTTCCCACGAATCGAACCTCCGACGAGCTTCAAAACTCAATAGGTTAGCATTCCTCTTTCTCTATCCCTCTTCCTTTCTATCCCACTCTGCTCACACCGATCAGGCAAGCTTCACAAATTTTTTTTTTTTTTTTTGGTGGAAGTTTGCTTCTTCTTCTCTTCTGATTTTGTGCAAAACTCTTGTTTTAGATCTATTTTTCATTCCATTAATCTTCATCCATTATCCATTAGAAAGCACACAAGATTGTCTTCATCCATTAGAAACCTTAATCTTCATCTCTTCATCCATTAGAAAGCACACAAGATGGTCTCACTATCATCTATAGCAACCATCCTCCTTAGGATGATCTCTCACCTAACGATAGATGATATTAAAAACCAGATGGACTTTATTTTCATTGGTAAATAAATATATATTACCCAACGGTGATGTTATTCATCAATATTAACCACCAGCGATCATTTGTGAAGTCCTGAGATAAGTGGAGAATGGTTTCATTAGGTATGTGTGAAGATGCACGGTAGGTGTTTGTTGAATTGCTTTATGGTCTATTTGGATGATTAGATGTTTTGTTTGTTGACAAGATAAAACCTTGGACCTAGTTCTGTTAGAATAAGGATTTGGTGAACTTTTCCTTTTTTTTTTTTTTTTGGTGAAAAGATGTCTTCTTGGATGATGATGATGATGAGAACTTATGTTTCTTAAAAAAATTAAATCTTGGAATTACTTGTGTTGTTTTTTAAAATATGAAGAATTTTTTTGTTTATGATATATCTATGTTGAATTACCTAAATGCTTTGGTGAAAAGATGTCTTCTTGGATGATGATGATGAGAAATTTGTCTTAAAAAGATAAAGCCTTGGAATTATTTGTTATGTTCTCTTTGAAAAAAAGGAAGATTTTTTTAATTATTTAATGATGTGTCTATTTTGAATTACCTGAAGACTTTGGATGATGATGAGAACTTGTGTTTCTTAAATAACTAAAAACCTTGGAACTATTTATGTTGACTTTTTAATTTAATGATCTCTATGTTGCATTGCCTGAAGGTTTCGTGAACCTTTTTCTTTTGTTTTCTTGGAGGAAGATGATAATTTATATTTTTTGAAAACCTAAAACCTTGGAACTATATGTGTTATCTTTGAAAGCATGAAGATGTTTTTAGCGGTTAATCAATATAGTTATCCAGTGATTTGGAACTATATGTGGCTTGATAATTTTTGTCATCTATGTTTGTTTGACCTATAATGTCAAACTACAAGGTTGGTGATTTGGAGAAAAGATTTGATAGAAATCCAATAATAGATTCTATTTCATTTACCAGAAACAATTAATCACTTTCTTTCTCTTTTCTTGTCCTCCACACTTCACCTTTGATTTAAGTTTTACTCTGACTTTTCAGTCTGTATTATAGTGTCAAATCATTTAAGTTTTATTCTCTACTAATTCCCATTGATTGTGTTAAAAGTATGTGGATTTTCAATTGTTAATTTTCCTGCTACTATGATATGGATTCTTTGTTAATTGGATTGGTTTGTTCTGTTGATTAAATATATATATTTTTCTCCAGATTTTGTTGTTCTGAGATTGATTGGAGTGGTGATTAGTGAGGACCCCTTTGAGGTATTGTCCTTCTCTTCCTTCAATCCAATGTGCTCTTGTTTTGTTCTTTTCAAAAATTGTTGTTTTATGTATATGCTATAATGTCTTCGATAGTGTTGAAGTCTAACCATGGTAGTATGAATGGTAAAATGGTGACTAGTGTTACTTTATCAATTTGATTGAAAGTGAGTTTCTTTGTATGTTAAAGGGAGACTAGTGGATGTGTCCATTACAAAAGGAGAAGTTATTCTGAAGAAGGAATCAAGACATTGTAACTTTGTTGTATATGGTTAGGTTTGAATGTGAATTCCTTCATGTTGTATATGGTTTTGATTGAATGTGAATTCCTTCAAATTGTTGTAACTCCCTTGTATATGGTTCATGTAAGTGAACTTATTATTTTTTGTTGATAAGTTATCATATATTTACGATGTTATGTTTGTCATTTGTGAGATATATCGTACATTGTTTCTGTTCCTCATTTTGCAACTAACTGTTAAGCCTCTATATGGGCATTCTAATTGAGTTTGCTTCTAATTGAGTTTGCTAGATTACAGAAGTAGTGTATGTTAAGTTAGTAAATGATGAATAATTCTTGTCCTCAATCCTAACTCCGGACAAAAGGACAATGATTATCCAAATATAAGAACATAAACCAATACTGTCTCAACTGCCCCATCACCATGATGTATGTATGTGTAAAATCCGTGATTTTAGCTTGAAATAAAAGGTTTAAGATTTTCCCTAAATTAATTAATAATAAAAAATTTCCAGAGGGTATTTTGGGAATTGAATTAAACCCGAGGGCATTTTGGTAAATAGACACGGGGGAGATTCGAAAATATAAATAAAATTATTTTATAATTTTATTTATTCTGATTGATGAAAGATTTAATTAAATTTGGAAATACTTAATTTAATTAAATTGGAAAGCTCATTAGTAATCATGTTAAAAACTTAGAAGGAAAGGGGGGATATTTGATTAAATCTATTAAAGGTAATGCCCTAAGTTTAGTAAGGGTGGGATTTAATCAAAAGAAATCAAATCAAATTTAAATTCAAATGAATTTAAATTATAGAAGTTATTAATTAATAACTTTGAGTTTAATTTGGCTGATAGGGACCTAATAGGAATTTTATAAATTGCAAGGACTGCAAGGCAAAGGAAGTTGTCTCTGGCGAGGGACCTAGATGTAAAAATAAAAAGAACAAGGGTTAAAGGAGAATTATGCCCACTCTCACAGAATGGGGACAAGAGGTAAATTTGGGGAAAACTGAAGGATTTAATCGCAAAAGACCAAAACAGATTTCCATATATAGGAATAGACGGCTACGATTTAATTATCGTGAGATGGACTTTAGTTCGAGGCATGGGTTTAGATCTTAGCCCTTCATCGTCGGTTAATCGGAGGCGTCCATACGGGATCAGACGGGATCCAATGCTAGAGGGCGTAATCACCGTTCATCCGAAGTGAGAGCTGATCTCGAGGCGTACCGCTCTTCTTCTCCATCGCCAGCCAAATACCACCGCGAGATCCCTTCTCCGTATAAGGAAACCACCGTACAAGGAAAGTTTGGCGAGTGATTTGCATGTGATCTCGATGATCACTGGATTGAGTTCACCCGGGATTCTCTTTTGAATCCTATAAAGGGAGGGTCGAGGAGGCTTCAACCTCCAACTCCACCACTGTCCCTCCGGTGACCGGGAACAGAAGAGGAGAAGATCCTCACGGACGGCGGAGGAGCAAGGAGAAAGGGCGGGGGAAACTCCACCAAACACCAAGTAGGGGTGCCTGATAGAGACAGCGCCAGTGACGAGCCCTCCATCGTCGCCTCCGGTGAGTAGACCTTCTCTGTCTTTACTTTCCGTTAAGCATGCATGGTAGATTCTAGATAGAACGGCGAGCAACGGGAAGAGCCACCGGACACTCTACCGGTCTCCGTCGAGGTTCTGGGCGCCGGAGATGAGGATTTTCAGAGTCGAGCTACTACTGCGGACCTGTGAATCAGGGGGAAGGAGAGGAGATAGGCGCCGGCCAGAGGAGGTCTCGGGACTGAGACTCTAGCCACGGCCGTCTGGGAACTCGCCGGCGATGATCGGACGGTCACGGCAACTCCTCTTGGCGGCAGGCGTGGGCTCCGTTCCGGCGAGGTGCTCGGCCTGAGAAAAGACAGAGAGGCGGGAGAGAAGAGAAGAGAGAAATAGGATAGGATTTATTAGATAAATTAATAGATAAACATTTAATTTATAAATTTGGATTTATATAAAAAAAAACGGATGGATAAGAATTTGAATTAAGATGAACTGGTTTGGATTAAAATTCTAAAGTGAATTAATTAGGTTAGTTAATCAATTAACTAAGATTACTTGATAAAACTATGGTGAATTTAATTAGAAATCAAGTAATTTGATTATCAGATTATTGGTTGAATAATTCAGAGAATTAGTTTAAATAAAAATTATGACAATTGAATTATTTTAATTAATTGTCATAATAGATTTGTTGTAACTTAGTCATTTGACTAATTAGTCAGATAAGTATAGTTTTAATCTAATTATTAATATTATGGATAATTAGACTAATCAAGGGATTAGTTGACTAATCAAACAAGTATGGGTTTGGTTAACTAGTTCCGATTATTAAATTTAATCAAATTAAAAAGGGTGGGATCAAGTATGATGGAGGATAATCAAATAAAATATTTCCCTGATTAATCAGATTAGTTAATTAACTAAATTAACTAATGTCTACTTGGTTGGGTAACTAACTAATGAATAATTAATTAATTGGGAAATTAATTAATTAATTGGTTTGAGCCAACTAGCTAAACTAAGCAGACTGAATCCAACCAATCTATGGATGAGTCCGGGGCTAGTGAGTTGGTTAATGGATGATCATTTAGGAGATTAGTAATTAGTTAATTTGTTAACTAATTAAGGGTTCAGTTTAATAATCAATTAGTAGATTAATTAACTTGATTAGTTAGTTAAGTGGCTAATTGAAATAAAAGAGAAGGTGAATTGATTTAATAAATCAATAAGTTGAGTTGGCTAAAAGATGAGCTCAAGGATGGTTCGAATAAATTCTAAAAGGGATGGAACCAAGATGAAATGACAAGGAAACGCGAGGGAAGGCCCACAAGTCAGACTTGGGCCCATTAGAGCATGCATAGTAGATGCAATATTCTTAGACGAGTATCTTATTGAGATAAGATTTTTATTTATCAGATTTTTGACCTGGATGCGCCGAGAAGTCCCGTGGAGCAATTTATACTTTCTATGGGATTTTAGGGTAAGTACTTCGGCCTAGTACCTTTACTCTTTGATGAGTATTCTTGACCTTGTTATTGCATGTTGAGCATGCCTTGTTCCTCCCTTCAGGGATTTTATTTTTATGTCTTTGTTGTGACATATTGTTTTTCTTACATGCTTCCATGAATTTTGTTGAATTCCATATATAGCATGTTTGATTTGTTTTGGGGATGTTGGGATCCCTACTTGTACTGTTCTTCGGTCTCCGGATCTGATTAGGCGGGTGAGCTCCGGATTTTGCGCGAAGCGTTAGGGGCGGGACACCCCGACGCAGGCTCCCTACCCCGGAGGGAGAGTGTTACGGATGTCCTTGCTAGTCGATGGGGTCGATCACCGGTGGCCGTGTCATTTATGAGAGGCAGGTGGCGCTACCGACATACCAATTCGAGAGGGCCAAGGCCACCTGATGGTCGCTTTCTCAAGCCAGGTTCACTACTTGATGGTACCGACCGGGGAGACGTTTGAGAAGCTTCCATTGAACTCTTAGCTAGGAGTCACGCATCTTGTTATTTTATTGTGATAGACTCCTAGGGTTTGTTTTTGAGGGGCGCGGCCCCGTGGTTTGCTTTTGATATTCATGTCTTTTGATATCATATTTTCTTGAACCGCTAGGGTACTTACCGAGCTTTCCATTCAAAGCTCATGCACTTGTTTTCTCCTCGCTTACGGATCCCGAGGGCGAGGGACACTAGTACGCAGGATTTGGCCGATCGTGGGTCGGTGATTTGCAGGTCCGGGACCTTGTCTATCTTTTGTTTTGAGTGAGATATTATGATTTGTAGGTCCCCTTAGGGCTGATATTTGTAGGGTACACAACCCTTGTTATTTATTTCCGCTTAAACTCGCTTATTTTGAATAAATTAAGTTGTTATTTTGCATTATCTGCTTACACACTTAGGCCTTGTATCCGGGTGGGGCCCGTCTCTACTCGGCTACGGCCGGTCTGCACACGTGCCCGAGGTCCCGGGATCGGGTCGGGGCGTTACAATATGCATGTATTAATTAGTAAAAATGCTTGTGAGAATCTCAATTATTGTATACAGATAAACATAAATTGTTTCTGGTAAAGTTACTGCTGATCTGTTTGTTTTCATTTTAATGTTTGTATCCAAAGTGCAGCAATAATAAAGAAAAAAAAAGGGAAACATGCATAAACGTGCATGTACTAGCTAACACTCACTCAACTCATTTAGGTTTTCTTGATCATTAGTCCCTTTTTATATCAGTAACCACAACCACATTTAAGTAGGATTAGTGTGCACTTATCTTAAACACTTTTTTGTATATAAATGTCACCCTTTTTGTATCATTGATCAGTACCATCTTGAGGGTCTGTGCTTGTGAAAACAAGAGAAGCCATGGAGAAAAGCAAAAGCAGAAAAAATAGGGCCATGAGAACACCAGAGTTCCCTACTCTGAAGAAGAGCTTCATGATGAAGCTCGTTAAGTTAGTTGGAATAGCAAGCCAACAAATAGCATTATTGATCTCCATGATGAAAGCTTGCAAGTGGAGACCAATAGCACTTAGCCTCTTAACTATAGCTCACAAAGGAAAGCAAAGAAGCCTGACTTACCTTTGAAAATAATTAATCCTTTATCATTCTTGTGATAAAAAGCTTCTTCTTCTTCTCTATTTCTCTCTCTTTCTAGAGAGAGAGAAAAATAGTCAACCTAGTAATGCAGTATATGGAAGGTTTGCACTTAGTATTTGCCAGTTGTCAGTAAATGAATGTAGGCAAAGAAATGTGATTGTATGCTTCCATTTGATAACAAACCATGAGGTTTAGAACCTCCTCCTTGGATTTTTGCATAAATTTCTTTAACTTGAATCTAACAGGAGCAGAGATTCAATGCATGTATTTTGTACTACCATATGTTATAATTAATTGGTGTTCGACTGTAATTAGGTCATATTACTGATAATAGACATGGTGCTTTGGTTTTCAGACCATCTCAGATAGAGCTAATCTAGATGCATGCAGTAGATTAATCTACCGGCCCATACATCCATATCACTTATATATAACTTAAACACTTATATATATGGTACTGATCACTTATATACAACTTCTTCAACAAACATGAAATCTATTTTTAATTAAAAATTATTAAATAAATTTTATATAAAAATGATATAATTTATTTATCTACACTTAATAATTTAAATAGGTTATATTGAATGGCGAGAGCACCGACTCAAAGGCAACTTGTGTTAGTATTTTGGATGATGATCATGCAAGCTTCAGCGATCTATGATTATATGAGGCAATACTATCGTAACAGAATTCTCCATAGAGCTCCTCATAGGAATTGGAGGGCTGAGAGGGAGTTAGTATTGAACCGAATGTTCAACACCAGTGATAGGACTTGTCATGAGCTACTCAGGATGAAAATGGGTGCATTCCATAATTTGTGCAATCGCTTACGTGCTTACGGCTTAGCTCATAGCCGATTTGTGCGTGTCGAAGAGCAAGTAGCTATTTTCCTATCCACAGTTGGCCATGACTATCGCAACAGAGTTTGAAGTTTTACATTTTTTAGGTCTGGCCAAACTGTTAACTATTATTTTCATAGAGTGTTAAATGCATATCTTAATCTCTATAGAGATGTTGTCACCAATGCTACTGCTCAAAACTCCCCCAATGATAAGGAGAATGTTCAAGATTGGTTCCATTACTTTCAGGTTAGATGTTTATAATAATAAGATTGATTTATATTTCTGTTAGGATTTAGATACTTACCACTCAAATGTATTGTACCTCTAATAGGATGCCGTGGGTGCTATAGACGGTACTCATATTGCTGCTTATGTCCCTGTGGAGGAACAACCAAGGTATCGGAATAGGAAACAAGTCATCTCTCAAAATGTATTAGTGGCATGCACTTTTGATATGAAGTTTACCTATGTGCTTGCCGGTTGGGAGGGATCAACACATGATGGTCGTTTGTTGAGGAGTGCAGTCTCACGACAAGGAGCTAGGTTGACAGTTCCTCTTGGTATATTATATATCCCTTGATCTATTATAGTAAGAAGAATATATAACTATACCCCTAATTCTTCCTTCTAATAATATAGGTAAATACTATCTTGCTGACGCGGGGTTCCCCTTAGTCCCTGGTTTTCTTACACCTTATCGGGGTACACGCTATCATCGTAGAGACATTCGGGGTCTACTTCCTGAAAACCGCAAGGAGCTATTCAACTTTCGACACTCATCTCTTCGTAATGTTATTGAGAGGACCTTTGGCTTGTTGAAGAAGAGGTTTGCCTATCTTAGGCATCAACCCTTTCATGATATAGATACACAAACGAAGATCGTCCTTGCATGTTGTGCCTTGCATAACTTCTTACGTGTTGATGACTCAGATGATCTCTGTAGTGATGATGAGGTTAGTGACAATGAAGTAGACCCCCACATGTCGCATGTGCACGAAGACTCACATGTTAATGCCAACGCCGAATCACACCAAGTAACATGGACCAACCAAAGAGATTCACCGCCTAACATTATGTGGGATTGTTTCGACGCCAATGTACTTTTGACGCCGAATTCCACGATGATTGATTTATGTTATGTTATGTTATTAATTTCAACACCTTATGTTATGTTCTCGTCATGTCATATCTTTATATTGCACATTTATGTATTTTAATTGCAAATTTCGCAACTTATGTTATGTTATGTCATAAATTTACATTTCACATTTATTAGCTTTTATTGCATATTTCACCATATATGTACTATGTTTTCCTCGGTTTTGTTATTGATTTTAAAGTGAAATGTAAAATGGGAAGTCGGCAATTGGCAATCAAGGCTCATTTGCTATTCCTAGGTTCCTCAAGCATGACCTCCAAATTTCTATACATGGTGTGTTGAGGAAATCACTCCAGCTTCCTCCCAAGTAGAAACAAGAAAAAGGCAAGTTCGTTGGTCAGACGATATGGATGAAGCACTAATTAATACTCTTTTAGAGGTGGTGCTTGCGGGGCCAAGAAGAACTGAAAATGGATTTAAGGCCGAGGAATGTACAAAGGTTGTCAACAAAGTAATGGAATGTTGCCAAGTGGCTGTAGGAGTTACTCATGTGAGGGCTAGATTGAAGACCCTCAAAACGGATTACAAGGAGATCACGGAGTTGCTCAAGATAAGCGGGTTTGGCTTGGATGAAAATGGCCGAGTCTCAGCGGATCCTCTTGTTTGGGAGAAGTACCTTCAAGTAAATATGACTTTTCTCTCATTTCTTCACCTACATTAGAGTTCATTTTTTAAAAGTTTTATTAGATGCCATGACATTCCACATTAAAAAGAATAGTAAATTTTAATTAAAATTATGCTTCATCTTTCCAACGACTGTTTGCATTGTAGTACATTGAACCACAAGTGGAATATCATGTTTCAACTCTCATTTTGAATACTATTGATTTGAAATATATATTTTTTTTGGAGAAAAGTGTAAATCTCTATTTACATTGTTCTTTTATATTTGTGTGTGTGTGTTTGGTTGCAATTAAGTCATGTATTTTGTTTTTCTTTTTATATGTTTATTCTTTTAGTTGAAGTTTTAAGTTTTTATCTATCAATTATATCAAATAAAAACTAATGTTATTGGTTATTGAATCAGAAGATGACAATTTTTATGGATTTCATGCATTACATGTGCATCTGAACAATAATAGGACTTGTTTAGTATATTTTTATATGGAAAAGTAGTTGTTTATTAATTATGCCTTGTATTGTGTAGATAATGTTCCATTGGTTTTTACAAACTTTAGTATTTTATTTGGTTTAGTAGTTTATTAATAATTTCTTATGGTTTTATGTCTCATGATTTTTTAGGAAAATCCGGATGCAAAAAATATGAAGCGGAAGCCATGTCCTCGCTATTATGATTTGGCTACCATTTTTGGCAATGACATTGCAACCTGAGATCGAGCTATCTCGGGGAATGATTTTGGACCAATGAATGAAGTTGAAAATTTGAAATCAACAACCTAGTGGGAGATGAAGATGAGTTGGAGGAAACATACCCAACTCCCGTAAACGTGCCCAATACCCCCAATGAAGCCGCACAAGGGAGAGGCTCGAGAGCTAAACGTAAACGTGGGAAACCATTGGATGATGTCGCCTCGGCCCTCAAAATTATGGCTCAATCCTCGCAAGATATAGCCATTGCGTTGAAGGAGCAAGCACCTCCAAGTCGTGTCGATATGCAAGCAATTTTAGAGAAACTTCGAGGATTGGGACTTGTGGAATGTGATGTTATAGATCTCATGCAAATATTTGTACTTAGCAAGGAAGAGGGTAGTTTTTTCCTTGAGATGAATGATGAAGCGTTTTTGCGTGGTTGGTTGAATCGCAAGCTCGGGAAGTGATCCATGTCTCGGATTATGGTTTTGTTTTATCGGAAGAAATGTGTACTTTGAATTATGTTAACATGCTTTTTATTTGTGAACATGCTTAGGTACTCAAACTTTTTATATTTGAACCTTTCTTATTGGTGAAATATGTGAACATGCTTTTTTATTGGGTTGTTTGAAATTTGTGTTTTATTTTTATGTATTTTGTTTTTTTTTATTTATGTGTGAAATCAATGTTTTTTGTATATATATATATATATATATATATATAGGGTTATCTATAATCCATATATTATGTAAAATATACAAATGAATCTATATCTATTTAAATAGGTTATATAATATATAATATAAATTTTATATACACGGAACATATAAAAGGAGTGATCAATCATAATAATAATAATAATAATAATAATAATAATAATTTCTTGTGTTAAGATTAAGTAGTGATAAAAAATAGGTAAATATATTTTTCAGGGTGAAAATTAAAAAATTTTCATAGAAAATGTTATTTTTTTCTAGGGAAAATTTATGCAATCAAACAACAAATTTGACATTTTCCATGGAAAATGATAGATTTTCCATGGAAAATAAAGAAGCAATCAAATCCAAGAAAATACTTAATTTTCCATGGAAAATGTAAATTTTAAAAATACAACCAATCAAACAACCACTTTCTTATTTTCCACTTTAAAATTTTTCCACTAAGAACTTTACACAAAAAGTTTCTTTTCCACCCAATTTTCCATCTTGTAATCAAACACAGCTTTAATAACAATACACGTACGCATAAACAATTTTCAATGTTTTTTTTTTTTTTGCCTGTTGTATAATTTCAGTGAATTTTATCAATCTATGTATCAAAAATAAGATTTTGATTTGGTTAATTTAGTTGTTACAAATCAAAAACAGACCCAAATTCAACTCCAATTTTTAATCGAAATACAAGTTCAATTATTTTACACAAAACCAACCGAATCAGAAATTTAAACTCCAATGATCATTTAATAACCTAAAGTACTCATTACAAATCAAAATCTCAGAACCTCTTAATTTAAACGGCCAGATTTTAAGCCCAGTTTCAAATGGGCGCATTTAATGATGGACCCCACCAACGGATAAATAGGAAATAAAAAAGAAAAAAAAATTTCCAAACAACCACCAGAAAAGAAAGCGACCACCTCCCAACCACGCCTCACTGAGTCACCACACTACCACTTATCATATCACCTCACTTCCTTCGCTTCTACGACACGACTCGCTTCGATTCATCTCTCTATCCTTTCCTCCGTTGATCAAGCATAGCTCGAGAGCACTGAGATCTCCTTCATGGATCCCGGCTCCAGCTCGAATCTCCCGGACGAGACGAAGACACGGCCGAGGCCCGGGCCATGGCCGCCGAGGATCGAGCCTTTCGTCCCCAGGACCGACCACAACCCCAATGAGCTCAAGTCTTGGGCGAAGCGCACCGGATTCAACCCTAATTTCTCCGGGGAGACCACTATTAGCGTCATCAGCGAGCGCGAGGCTGAGCCGGAGCCACCTGCCGGTGGGTTGGATTTGGAGAAAGGGACAGAGCGCAGGAGGCCTGGGTCTCCGCCAAAGGCGGAGATTGAGCCCATGCTGGGTCGGAGGAGGAATAACGGGATGGAGGGTAAAGGGATCGAGATTGGTTCTAGGAATGGGGGGTTGAGAACCGATGAGAAGGATAAGAAGAGGATCGGAGTTGAGCCTGGGTTGGGTTTCAAGGAAGAGAAAAGCAAGATGATGTGAATGCGAGTGTGAATGTGAATAGGAATAGGAATGGTAATGGGGGCGGCGCGGCGATAGCGCCAGCGGCTAGTGATGAGGACTCGAAGAAGGATGGCAGGAAATTTGATGATGAAGTGGAGATTAATATGTTTTCCGAGTCTCCAGAGCCTGAGAATCCACCAGTATATAGGTCGCCAGGGCTTAAGTCCAGTCTAACAGATAAGCCGGGTTATGGTTAGTGCCGCTCACCATCTTGTTTTTGTTTAACTACATCCAGTTCCATGCTGGAGTTTGATGGTTATCTAAAACTTAAACCTTTACCATGCTAGTGTTGCATAGCTAATGGAAACATTTGCCTTCAATAGAACGGCTAGTTGGCTACTTATCGTTACTTGAGTTGTTTACATTGTCCTGGAACTAACTTACTAGGTTCCAAGATTAACTATGATTAAGCTAGCAAGGAGGGTGTTTCTATCTTGAACTGGTATTTCATTAATTTGCATTATAAAGCCTGTAACCAATTCATGTCTTTCTCAATGAAGTGAAACAAATAATGAACATAGAAAGAAAACCTGAGGTTTCTCACATGATTTCAGTGAGGTATTTAATGTTCCATTCAATATTGTTCAGTGTTGATTCTTGTAGGAAAGCTGAATTGCTTTTTAGTATATCCCAGCATGGCTGTGTAAGATAATTGGTATCTTTTGAATTTGTTGAATTAGAAAAGCTGATTTAATTATGATACAGGGAGTCAATTTTATTTTGGGCCTTATTGTGTCTGTTTGAATTGCAGCCTCCCTTATTCCTTATGGTGTCCAACATTATTTGTCATTGGCTGGTTCACTTGTATTCATTCCTTTAATTATGGTACCAGCCATGGGAGGAACTGATGTAAGGCTTCTTTTTTACTAATATCTTACAATTTGAGCAAAGCATAACAAACTCAAGCATTAAATTTTTTTTTTTATATGACAGGAGGAGACTGCTAATGTCATTTCCACCATGCTTTTGGTATCGGGTATTACAACAATAATGCATTCATTTTTTGGTACTAGGCTTCCATTGGTCCAAGGAAGCTCATTTGTATATTTGGCTCCTGCACTGGTTGTCATTAACTCAGAAGAATTCCGAAATCTCAGTGAAAATGTAATTTTGCGCTTTACGTTAATGATTCTTAGCAAGCAAGTCTTTTTGTAATTGATTGGTTGTGATATGTTGAATCATTTAGATTTGAGAGGGTGGGATATCCCTGCCATATTTATTTTTTAAACTCTTATATCTATCGGCACCTTCCCTATCATTAGGTTTTCCATATTTATATTTCCAAGAACTCTTTTGTATTACATATCTTACCATATGCCATGAAAAAATTTAAATTGTCTAATGCCCTAGTATTGAAACTTGTAGAAAGCCACACCTTACTAAAGCAACTATAATCATATTAGCGGCTGTACAACACTCCTTCATGTCACGTTTCATTCAAATTCATGGCCCATAAGAAATCCAAATAGTTCTCCTTGTTATCTTTCCACATTTGCTTGCCTGCTCGCCTATTATGCTTGTTATTCTCTTCATTCATTTATGCTTTTCAGGAACTGAATTGGATCCCATGAACCTAGTTATTGTCACAAAGAACTGGTAGCAAGGCTAAATCTGCATAGATCCTACTTTGCCATGACAAGTGTTCCTCTCTTCTTCCGGATCTTATAACTGTAAAGTTGCAATTTTTCCTCATGATATTCAAGCATGTTAAGCTAGGATATTTCATAGTCTGTCTCATGATAACGAAGCGCGTGTGATCATCTTTCGTTAATTATGTGCTGCATTGATATGCTTTTCACCTTCTTCCTACACCATGGAAATGACCTGTTTAAGACTCTCCTTTCGTGTGTGCTACAGATTACATCATAGCATTTTGTTGATCATTTGCACCTTTTTTTTTTGACATGTTCCATTAATAATTTCCAATCTTTATATCGTGAAATAGAAATTTCAGTTTATAGCACAAATCTTCACTTCATCCTGTTGACTGTATCAACCATTTTACATCTTATTTCCATCTCTATATTTCAGCACAAGCAACTGTCCTGCTTCAGTCAGAACTATGAATTTTTCATATGCTTATGCCTTGTGAAAATATCTTTCTGTATCAAATGCAGAAATTTAGGCATATAATGAGGGAATTACAAGGGGCTATCATTATTGGTTCAGTTTTTCAGACAATATTGGGATACAGTGGTCTTATGTCACTTTTTTTAAGGTACAAAGTTTCAATTATGCTGATTATGCTTTTTCTTTATTATTATGAGCTCCATCTGGATTTCTCTGAGCTGCTACTGATCACCTACTGTCTCCAAAGTTATTCTGGAGGCAAAATAACCTTAGTAATTAAAAGCTGAACTAACAATCATTTAGTGTTTTTTTTCCCTTTCTCTTTTTATATTTGTTAAAGAGTTGCATCATGAAACACTGGAATAGAATTATGCATGCCATGAATTAAGTGTTGTAGCAGCATATGGAAACTGTTGAATGTCAAACTTTGTTTTCCATCTAACATTGCCTTTAATATATTGTTCTTTGAATCCTTGAATGTCATCTATAAATTTCTTTTTCTTTCTTTTTTTTTTTTTTTTGCTCTATATTACCTTGATTTCTCATGCTTGTTGCTTATGGTGCCCCCTTTATTATGGAAAACATGTTTATTTATCTCTTCTATCAGTCTATGAGACCCAGATTACTATAGAAGTAATCTTAAGAGCTTAGAGTTCTAATGAATTGGGTTAGAAATGTGGACAGTGTGTGGCTGATCCAGAGCTCTTGATGTGGCGGCTAATTAGTTAAGTTTTTTGCACTTTTTGTAAACTTGTTGTAAGTAGTTGATTCAAAGTTTACAAGTTATTTTAGAAATGTCATGATCTTGTCTGTCTTTAGAGTCATTTACAAATAATTTCAAGGCTTTGCATCTACATTGCAGGTTAATAAATCCAGTGGTTGTTGCACCAACAGTCGCTGCTGTAGGTTTAGCATTTTTCAGCTATGGTTTCTCGCAAGCTGGCAGCTGTGCAGAAATTAGTCTCCCACTCATTTTATTGATTCTAATTTTCACTCTGGTACCCAACCCTGTAGCTATGGATGATGCTTCCATTATATATCATTCTTGTTCTTTTGTATTTCAATGCTTATTATGGCTTCCAGAAACTTCTTCAGCTTTAGAATTTGCATTTTTCCATGATTGCAGTACCTCCGAAGAATTTCTATCTTTGGGCATCACATCTTTCTAGTTTACGCGGTAATTTGGTTTCCTATCTCTTGTTTTTCTGAATTGTGTTTGTGAACTTCATTGGCACCAATCAGTGTGCTCTATAACTCTTCCATTCTTACTGTCTCAGGTTCCTTTAAGTGTTGCAATAGTATGGGCATATGCGTTTTTTTTGACGGCAGGAGGGGCTTACAACTATAAGGGCTGTAACTCAAACGTACCTAGTTCAAATATCTTATTAGATTCATGCAAGAGACATGCAGATACAATGAGGCATTGCCGAACTGATGCATCCAATGCTTGGAGAACTGCTGCTTGGGTTAGGGTTCCCTATCCATTCCAGTGGGGTGTCCCAACCTTCCATTTCAAGACATCTATTATAATGATCATTGCATCAATTGTGGCATCAGTTGACTCGGTGAGTTTTTTCAAAAAAAAATAATACCAAACTGTCAGATATGGCATGATTACATGAATGCAGGATGCATCCTAATTTGCCCGCCATCTTTTTTATCTGTGTATTGCTATAAAATTGGCCCTGGAAAACCATGTGTTTACAAATGTATGATGCGTTTCAGTGCAAGCTTTTGCTTGAGATAGACTTTCATGGTTAAGATTTTATATCAATTCCTTTTGTTGTTGTTTTTTTCAACACTTGTCCAGGTTGGAACTTATCATGCTTCATCATTACTAGTAAATTTAAGGCCCCCAACTCCTGGGGTAGTGAGCAGGGGAATTGGCTTGGAAGGATTTTCCAGCATACTGGCTGGACTGTGGAGTACAGGCATTGGATCAACAACACTAAAAACAGAGAATGTGCATACCCTGGGGATTACAAAGATGGGTAGCAGAAAAGCTTTGGTAGTTGGAGCTGCCTTCTTGATCCTCTTCTCATTTGTTGGTATGAATGATTTCTTCCATTGAAGCTTCTTACCCAACATGCATAACCTATATGTGTTTATGGCAGTTGTTTTAAATTTGCATGTCCACATGTCACAGGAAAAGTGGGTGCGCTTCTTGCATCTATACCACTTGCATTGGCTGCTGCTGTTCTGTGCTTCACCTGGGGTTTAATTGTGGCTCTTGGCCTATCAACATTGCAATACACTCAGACAGCAAGTTCGAGAAACATAATCATTGTTGGATTTACATTGTTCATCTCTCTATCCATCCCTGCATATTTTCAGCAGTATCAACCTAATTCCAGCCTCATCCTGCCCAGTTATTTTTTACCTTATGGAGCAGCATCAGATGGACCGATCCACATTGGAAATTCAGGAGTAAGCTTCCAAAACCTTTGATACATGCATGAATTATGTTGATGATTTCTTATCCCTGGATCTGAGTTTAACTAGTTACATATAATGGGCAGCTCAACTATGCGCTGAATGCTCTCCTGTCACTCAATATGGTGGTAGCTCTCCTTGTATCCTTCCTACTTGACAACACAGTTCCTGGTGGCAAACAAGAAAGAGGGGTTTACATATGGTCGAACCCCAGGAGTCCAGACATGGATCCATCTTCTCTTGAACCCTACTTATTACCCAAAAAGATCAGCTGTTTCTTTGGATGGGCCAAATGTGTTGGATTGTGATCCAGAACTGAATCAAACTGCAGTTATACATTTGTGTAGTGTTTTTTTTATTTTTATTGCTGACTAGAGATATAGGAGTTAATTAATGCTCAATTACATAGGGGATTCAATCGATTGTTGTATGATATAATTATGTTATAGGATTCCATTCAATAAGATCCAGTTTCCAGCATCTGAATTTCAAGCTGCAGGAAGGAGGAAACTCTACAGCCAGTGTGAAAGAAGGTTATATAACACCGGAAGTTCGGAACTGTAGTTGTGTTTTATTTGTACCTGGTAGAGTTAGATTCAAATTATCATTGCTGGTGTTGTTTTTATTTGTCATTATTTCTTCAGAGACAAATAATGTTCAATTGATGGTAATTATATATTGTGACTATGTTTTTGTTTTTGTTACTGCTGATTATTAGTAGTAGCTTATGCCTTTTCACATCAAATGAAAGAAATAAACCAATGAGATTTCTAATAAAGTGCACTCTATATACCAAGCTATGAATAAGATATCATTGGATGGATGTGAGACAGTTGATTATTGAGTTATTTTGTCACAAATTTCTCAAATTCACCCAAAATCTAAATCAAAATAGACAAAAATAAAATCAAAAAAACAAAAAAAACAAAACAATACAAAACAAAATTCTAATTTTAAAAGTTAAATAATAATTAAAGACTACCCTTTTCTGCTAATTATTCCATATTATAACTGATGAATGTTGGGGCAAGCCGAGCCGAGCCGAGCCGAGCCGGCTTGGGCAATCAAATTTAGATGGCGCGCGTGATGACCATCGTCTGCCTTCGCTTCGCTCCTTCTCCATCTAGGGTTTCTCTTATACGATGTTTGATGGTGCCCTAGAGGCGGGATCTTCATAGATCTTGGGGTAATGGAGTTCACGGATTCGTACAAGCAGTCGGGGCCCTGCTGCTTCTCCCCGGACTCCCGCTTCCTCGCCGTCGCAGTCGACTATCGCCTCGTCATCCGTGATGTCAACTCCCTCAAGGTTCGTCTTTCAATCCCAGCTCTTTGATTCACGAATTTTTCATCTCATTAAACCCTAGCTATTGTTTCGATCTTACCCGATTCGCATAGAAAAGTGGAACTTGGGCTTTTTGAGTTTGAAGGGACATTCTTCAGAATTTGTTTGTTGTTTTCTCCCTGGGCGCATTGAGTGAAGTGCGGAAAGGAAGAATTTTTGGATTAGCCTTTCAGTGCAAGGTGTCGCTGACGTTCTTTAATTCCTGCTAAGAACTGGACGATGTGCATTAGACTTCTTTTTATAAATCATTTGGTCACTGACTTCTTATCTTCTCTCCTCTCCACTTTAGGCAGCCTAAAGTAGTATACAATCAATTTTATAAACTTTGGATCATAATGCACTTTAATAGATGATGCCAGAAGGGCTATCAAGATACTTGATAGCTGAATTGGAGGGGAATGAGTTGCCACTTCCTCACAACAATGAGAAAACACATTTCTTAACTTTATTTGGTTCAATCTTCATGGCATTCACTCTTTTTTCCTAGTTTATATTTTTTGCTATAATTCATGTGCTTATATATCTGTATTGCAGGTTGTGCAACTATATACATGTGTTGACAAGATAAGTTATGTTGAATGGGCACTTGACTCAGAGTACATACTCTGTGGTCTTTACAAGAGGCCAATGGTCCAAGCATGGTCATTAACACAGCCGGAATGGACTTGTAAGATTGATGAAGGTCCTGCAGGAATTGCTTATGCAAGATGGAGCCCGGACAGCCGTCACATTCTCACCACATCTGAATTTCAACTGCGATTGACAGTTTGGTCATTGGTAAACACAGCTTGTGTGCATGTGCAGTGGCCAAAACATGCTTCAAAGGGTGTTTCTTTCACCCAGGATGGAAAGTTTGCTGCAGTTTGCACCAGAAGAGATTGCAAGGACTATGTAAATCTTCTGTCCTGTCATACATGGGAAATAATGGGCACTTTTGCTGTTGATACTGTGGATCTGGCAGGTATTGAGTGGTCTCCAGATGATAGTGCCATTGTTGTTTGGGATTCTCTTCTTGAATATAAGGTATATAATTCTGCTGTCCATTATTAAGCTCCTAGTTATTTCTCTGTTTTTTGTCATGATATACTTGTGCTATTTCTGTAGTCATAGTTTGTAGCATATTGTCTGATATACTTGTGCTATTTCTGTAGTCAGAGTTTGTAGCATATTGTCTACTCAATGCAAAGTGACTGTCAAAGTTTAATGATAACCTCTCCTTTTGCTGTACTTGCTTTCACCTGCTCAAATCATCAAAATATTTGCTAGTATGTCTATAGTAAACTTCAAGAATGAGTTTAGTCCTGTGGAATATTTGCAACTTAGTAATTTGTACCACCATCGAAGCTTCTTCCTTTGGTGGAGGACTTGGACACTCATGATGTCTTTCAGCTTTTCATGTCCTTTATGGTATCTCGCCTTTATAAATTAAATATTTTCTCTTCACACAAACTAGGGGAGCCTTGGTGCAATGGTAAAGTTGTCGCCGTGTGACCTGGAAGGCACGGGTTTGAGTCATGGAAACATCCTCTTGCAAAATTGCAGGGTAAGGCTGCATATAATAGACCTAAGTGGTCTGATTCTTCCCCTGACCCGCATATAGCGGGAGCTTTGTAGCACCGGGCTGCCCTCTCTTCACACAAACTAGATGGTTCTACAAAATGGTCATGAAAGCTTAATTGAATTCTAGAAAGTAGTGCCCTTCTTTGTCTTTTGAAGGGAATATCTGGACGCAGGTTCTGATTTATTCACCTGATGGGAGATGCTTATCCAAGTATCAAGCATATGAAAGTGGACTGGGTGTGAAAAGTGTGGCCTGGTCTCCTTGTGGGCAGTTTCTAGCAATGGGCAGTTATGACCAGATTTTACGCGCTTTAAACCACCTTACTTGGAAGAACTTTGCTGAGTTCATGCATGTATCCACCATCCGAAGTCCTTGTGGGGCTGTAGTATATAAGGTAAAATGCTTCTCCAACTAATACTTGTCTTATTGACATTCTGCCTTGGTGCATCTTATAGAAAATTAATTATTTTTTGTTCAAACCTTCTTTAGGAAGTGGACGAGCCCTTTCAACTTGATATGTCTGGTTTGTGTTTGAATGATGACTTTCCTCATGGTATGCAAGGCGATTGCCCTGGTGAGTCATGTAGGTGTTAGGATAACTAGAGAAATTCTCCATGTGAAAATGTGGAATTTAATACTTTTTCGTGTTCACATATGAATCCCCATTCATTCACTGTCTTGTTACGAGAAAGGATTTGCCATATATGAAGAATCTACACCAAAATTAATTTAATCCGACTCTCATTTACAAGACTGATTAAAGCATCTTCTACCATTCTGATTAAATTATCTCACTATCTCAGTTCTTCATTTGTGTAACATACATTTCTTGTTCAGAAAGTGCTGCTGATGGGAACTCCAGAGTTAAGTACAAATTAATGGATATTCCGATCAACTTGCCATCCCAAAAGCCAACAATGGACAAGCCCAACCCAAAACAGGGAATTGGTTTGTGTCCAGCCTAAGCTTTCAATGAACATCTACTTCTCTGTTTCTGCAACTTTTCATCATCTCTGTTTCTAGAATGATAGAACTAACTCTTTCTCTTTGTTTAAATCTTACTTGTACAGGTCTGTTGTCATGGAGCAATGACAGCCAATATCTCTTCACTCGTAATGATAGCATGCCTACTGTTCTCTGGATATGGGACATTCGTCATCTTGAGCTCAGAGCAGTTTTGGTACAGAAAGAGCCAATCCGTGCAGCTGCATGGGACCCCACCTGCCCACGCATCGTCTTGTGCACCGGGAGTGGCCATTTGTATATGTGGAGCCCTTCTGGAGCATGTTGCATCAATGTCCCGCTCCCAAATTTCATGGTCACTGATCTCAAATGGAATTCAGATGGAAGTTGTCTCCTCCTCAAGGATCGTGAGTCCTTCTGTTGTGCTGCAATGGTACCCATGCTGCCAGACATCAGCGAGGATAGCTCAGACGGGTAAAACAAGTTCACCCAGGGTTATATCTTTTAATATCTATTATCATCTGCAGATGGATCCCATTATGTTGTGCCTATTACTGCATGAGCTTCAAACAATGTTGTAATTTCGTGTGGAAATTTTGAATGTAATATGTTATTGTTGGTTATTATCATCTGCAGATCTCTCCCATTAGTTTGTTTGATTTCCCATTTATTGGTGATGTCTAAAATTTTTTGGATATGAATATTCTTTGCCTCCTGCAATTATTTTCATATATTTTAATTATTTAAATTTAAAAATCAGATTAAATATTAATTAATATAATATAATTAAGACATAATGAATCTAATTCATCAAAGAAAAAAATTATTAAGATATATTAATACAAATTATACAATTAAGATATATTTCATTTCATTCACATATGCTGCTAATTATTAGAGTAAAATAATTAAAATAATCAAATATTCTCCTTAAATGTTTACATATATCCAAAGAACATTGAAAATAATTTAAAATTTTTAAACACTGATAAATTTTATTTTTATTAAAATTATTTAATTGATTAGGTAATTACATAATAAATAATGTAATTTAAAATTAAATAAATTGAATTCATATAAATATTTTTAAATATAAAAAAATGATACTTTAGATTCTTTTGAATACATGAATTTATTTTATTATGAATGCAAATGGATACACACACAAACACATGTTTTATTATGAAAGCCAATACTCCAAGCATCGATACAAATAATCCAAAATGGCATCGATACAAACATTAACACACCAAAACAAGCATGGACACAAAACACATTCCATGGACTCCCATCATCACTCATGATAATTTTACCATGTACGCGCAATTCTAGGAATATACTTTCTTCCCCATATTTCTGTTCCTCTTACTGTAAACTTCACCAATCTTTCTCCATTCAATAAAATATCAATGAGAGCTTGACTTTTGAACACGATCCTCCCATACATGGGAGTCGTTCCAGTAGGCCTGCGCTCCAACATCACTCTATCCACGCATTCTCCCATTTTCCTACAAAACAAAATCATTCACAAATACAACAAGAGAATAAAAAAATTCATTCTAAACTAGATATATTTGATACATACTCGTTGAAGTACTCAGCAATCTCCTCTCTCTGCTTAAAGCAAATCCTATTGAAAAGGTGATAAATAATGAGCGGAAATCCTCCGGTGAGGGTATGATGTCAGAGTTGTATGGTTGGGCAAGCTCTCGTGGCATGGTTGGTAGCCTCATCCCTTGTTCTCGAGCAAAACTCTTCGCACTCTCGTAAGTATTCAACATACTACTCAAGTGGTCATTGAAGATGAGTGTGCCAACTCCATCAAGCATTTTTGTTAATCCTTGCACCACCACTTCTTTATTGAAATAAAAAAAACGAAGGTTGAAAGGTTACAGCATAAGCCGGCGTGAATGGTATAGCAACTAGCATCATCATCGGAAGGTGGAGAATCTTGGCGAATAATGTCGAGGATAGCTTGACCTCTTTGATGAAGTTAAGAAGCACGGTAGGAATAGTAATATCCTTGAGAAAATGAATGACGTTGATATCAATGAGCTCTAGCCACATCCACAATGCAATGATGTTGCGCGCCACAGTTGAAACACGGCCCGATTCCATAACTCGCTCATAAAGTCTTCTATCCATCTTGTGGTAATTGAGTGTGTCATGAATAGAGGCCATTGATGTCGACATTTAGAATTAGGAATAGAGGAAATAGAGGAAATAGAGTGCTGAGGTGGTGGTGATGGTGATGAGTTAGGTGGGACACTATTCTTGTTATACATATAGTGTTCTTGGAGACGCATCTTTTCAGAACAAAGAACTGTTGGCTGCTTCCCTTCAATCAAGCATGGTTTTGGAGAGAAGCCACCATTCCCACCATTAGTTGCTTCCTTTCAATGTTGCAATGGTTCATGCATTCAGCATCCCTTCAATCAAGTATGTTTTTGCATTAGTTAGAGAGAAGCCACCATTCCCTCAATTAGTTGCTTCTTTTGGATGTTACAATGGTTCACACGCTCATGACCACAGGGATGCATGGAATCAACGTACTCTTTCATAACTTCATACGATCACATAAACAACTATTCTTAACCTATACTTGCAAGTTTGATCTTCTGAATTTTTAAAGCCAAAAATATATATTTTTTCCATCTAAAAACTGTTTTTTTGTTGGCTATAGAGAACTAGTTAATAAATTTGTTGCATGTTACATAATATGTGAACTTCTTTTTTTTTATTTTGATGAAAAGTATTGAATTGTTACATAATATGTGAATTTCTTTTTTTATGTTGATGAATAGTATATCTACAATTAATATTTGAAAAATATAATTTTATCATTCACCATAATGTCATACGTCTCAAACAATGTAATTTTGTATGGAAATTTCGAATGCAACATGTGATAGTTTGTTATTCATTTGAAAAAAATAAATAAATAAATTCCTAACCATTTCCAAATAATTTTTTAGGAAAAAAAAACAATTGTGGCAGCCTAATCATTATAAAAACTCACTTAGTAGATATTATATTAAATTTAAGATTATAAAATTTTATCTGTGAATTAATAAAATTTATTTTAATTAAAAATATTTAATTTGTTAGATTTGATGTATCTTCAACAAATATTTTGATTTGAAATTGAATAAATTGATTTTATATCATGATAATAGGTTGATTAGAGTTATATTAAAAAATAATACAACATATAAAATGATACGAATGACAATTCTTTTAGTTTTACTCTTGTTTTTATCATTGATTTTAAAAATATAAATATTCAATATACAATATCAAATAGAAAATAATATTATAGATTTTTAAATCTTTATAAAAGTAAATTGGAAATACCAATGTGAGACCATGATAGTTGTATACTTGTATTCTTGTGAAGTGCCTGCAACCTGACCCATAGCCTACTCCCTATTATGGAGTCATGGACTTGAGGAGCACAATAAGAACCTTGAGACGTTCAGAAATAGAAATGGAAATTTTTGAAATAAGTTTGTATATATACACACCAAAGAAAAATATATTAATGTGTTTACATATATTAAAACCACTTTTAAAATAATTTATAAATTTTAAATATTAAATAAATTAGTTTCATTAAAAATATTTAATTTATTAGATAATTATATAATAAATAATTTAATATAAATTGAATACTTATAAATATTTTTAAAACATAAAAAATTAGACAAGTCTACTTATGTGGCATTTGGTCGATCTCTTATGCTCTTCCGCATGATACAAAATGAAAAACCAATAATAATAATTATTTTAGATTGATATTTTTGTTTTATCATTGACCTTAATAATATACATAAGATACTCTAAGATGCCATCGATACAAATAATCCAAAATGACATCGATGCAAACACAAACACACCAAAACAAGCATAGACACAATGTTGATGACTATGAGCTCTAACCACATCCACAATGTAACACGTTACAACATTGAAAAATAGGAATTAAAGAAAATAAAGAAAATAGTGTTGTGGTGGTGGTGGTGATGATCAAAGTCGGACTATACTCTTATTATACATATATAGTGTTCTAGGAGACACATCTTTTGGGAGCAAAGCAACGTTGTTTTTATGTGATGAATAGTATATCAACAATTAATATTTGAAAACATAATTTTATTATTTGACAAAATGTTACTGTTTCAAACAATGATGTAATTTTGTTGGAAATTTTGAATGCAATATCTGATAGTTTGTTATTCATTAAAAACAAAAAATCAAAACTCCTAACCATTTCCAAATAAATTTCTAGAAAATGATTTTAAAATATAGAAGATCATTGATTCATTGATATCCATGAAAAAGGAAAAAAATATATTAATGCTTACATATATTAATTATACATATATGAATTTTATTAGGCGACATGTCTTTTGGGAGCAAAGCAATGTTGGTCGGAGAGAAGCCACCATTGATTAAAGTGTAACATAATATGTGAATTTTTTTTTTATGTTGATGAATAGTATATCAACAATTAATATTTGAAAACATAATTTTATTATTCAACTGTTTCAAACAATGACGTAATTTCGTGGGAAATTTTGAATGCACTATCTGATAGTTTGTTATTCATTAAAAAAAAATCAAAACTCCTAACCATTTCCAAATAAATTTCTAGAAAATGATTTTAAAATATACAAGATCATTGATATCCATGAAAAAGGAAAAAAAAAATATATTAATGCTTACATATATTAAAAACACTTTTAAAATCATTTATAATTTTTAAATATTGATAAAAATTTATGTTAAAAAATATTTAATTATATAATAAATATTTCAATTTAAAATAGAATAAATTGAATTCATATAAATATTTTAAAATATACAAAAAAAACTTAGACAATTATACTTATGTGGCATTAGGTATATCTCTCATATTATTCCTCATGATACAAAAAAAACTAATAATAATTGTTTTAGATTGACATTTTTTTTTATCATTGACCTTAATTGTATACATATGAGAAAATAATATTTTAAGGTCTCATCGATACACACACAGTCTTGACACAAACAAATATTTTATTATAAAACCAAGATGTCATCGATACAAATAATCCAAAATAGCACCATCGCATAGATTCCCATCATCAACCATGATAATTTTATATCATGCGTCCAAGTCTAGGAAAATACTTCCTTCCCCATATTTCTGTTCCTCTTATTGTGAACTTCACCAACCTTTCTCCATTTAATAAAATATCAATGAGAGCTTGACTTTTGAACACGATTCTCCCATACATGGGAGTACTCCCTCTAACAGGCCTGCGCTCCAACATCACTCTATTGATGCATTCCCTCATTTTCCTACAAAACAAAATCATTCAAAAATGCAACAAAAGAATAAAAAAAATTCATTCTAAACTAGATATATATTTGATACATACTCATTGAAGTACTCAGCAATCTCCTCTCTGCTCAAAGCAAATCCTATTGAAAAGGTGATGAATAATGAGCGAAAATCCTCCGGTGAGGGTATGATGTCAGAGTTGTATGGTTGGTAGCCTCATCCCTTGTTCTCAAGCAAAACTCATTGCACTCTCATAAGTATTCAACATACGACTCAAGTGGTCATTGAAGATGAGTGTGCCAACTCCATCAAGCATTATTGTCAATCCTCTCACCGTACTTCTCTGTTGAAATAAAAAAATTGAAGGTTGAAAGGTTCTATCGCAAAGCCGGCGATGAATGGTATAGCAACTACTGCATCACCATCAGAAGGTGGCGAATCTTGACGAATAATGTCTAGGATAGCTTCAGCCTCTTTGATGAAGTTAAAAAGCACAGTAGGAATTGTAATATCCTTGAGAAAATGAATAACGTTGATATCAATGAGCTCTAGCCACATCCACAACGCAATGATGTTGCGCGCTACAGTTGAAACACGGCCCGATTCCATAACTCGCTCGTAAAGTCTTCTGTCCATCTTGTGGTAATTGAGTGTGTCATGAATAGAGGCCATTGATGTCGACATTTAGAATTAGGAATAGAGGAAATAGAGGAAATAGAGTGCTGAGGTGGTGGTGATGGTGATGAGTTAGGTGGGACACTATTCTTGTTATACATATAGCTTGTGTTTGATAGGAGGATATCCCACTTGGGGGTATCCCCAACACATTTCTCAATGAAATTTTTTCCCGCCAAAAATTTAATCCAAATTTGAGAATATAATAATGTCTCACTCATCAATACATGGAAGCCACATAACTATCTTATTATTAATATCTTTACTTTAAATTTTCCTCTCAAAAAATTCAAAATTTTTTAAAAATTATTTTTTAATCTCATGTGGGATATCCCCGTAGCAAACACAAGTTTCTTGGAGACACACCTTTTAAGGGCAAAGAACTGTTGATAGGAGAGAAGCCACCATTGGTTGCTTCCCTTCAATCAAGCATGGTTTTGGAGAGAAACCACCATTCCACCATTAGTTGCTTCCTTTCAATTTTGCAATGGTTCATGCATTCAGCATCCCTTCAATCAAGTATATGGTTTTGCATTAGTTGGAGAGAAGTCCCATTCCCTCATTAGTTGCTTCTTTTGGATGTTGCAATGGTTCACATGTTCATGACCTCAGGGATGCATGGAATCAACGTACTCTTTCATAACTTGATACAATCACATAAACAACTATTCTTTACCTATATCTGCAAGCTTGATCTTCTGAATTCTTAGAGCCAAAAATATAAATTTTTTTCATCCAAAAACTTTTTTTTGTTGGCTGAATTTGTTGCATGTATGCGAATTGTTACATAATATGTGAATTTTTTTTATTTCGATGAAAAGTATCGAATTGTTACATAATATATGAAATTTTTTTATGTTGATGAATAGTATATCCACAATTAATATTTGAAAAATATAATTTTATCATTCAACCTAATGTCACTGTATCAGTTTCAAACAATGTGATTTCATGTGGAAATTTTGCATGATAGGTGATAGTTTGTTATTTATTTAAAAGACTTTGAATGCAAGATGTGATAGTTTGTTATTCATTTAAAAAAAATTTAAATTCCTAACCATTTCCAAATAAATTTTTAGAAAAGAAAAAAACAGTTGTGCATGGCAGCCTAATTAATCATTATAAGAACTCACTTAGTAGATAATATATTAAATTAAAGATTATAAAATTTTATTTGTGAATTAATAAAAAAATTAAAAATATTTAATTTGTTAGATTTGGCATATGTTCAACAAATATTTTGATTTAAAATTGAATAAATTAAATATATATCATGATAATAGGTTGATTAGAGTTATATTAAAATAATACAACATACAAAATGATACCAATGCCAATTCTTTTAGTTTTACTTGTTTTTATAATTGATTTTAAATATAAATATTTAATATACAATATCAGATAGATAATAATAATATAGATTCTTAAATCCATGGATTTATTTTTTTTATAAAAGCAAATTGGAAATTACTAATATGAGAATGAGACCATGATAGTTGTATTCTTGGAAAGTGCGTGCCTACAACCTGACCCCTAGACACACACCAAAGAAAAATATATTTTAATGTTTTTACATATATATATATATATATATATATATTAAAAACACTTTTATAATAATTTTAATTTTTAAATATTTTAAAAAAATAGTTTCATTAAAATTATTTAATTTATTAGGTAATTATATAATAAATAATTTAATTTAAATTGAATTCATATAAATATTTTTAAAATATATATAAAAAATTAGACATGTCTACTTATGTGGCATTTGATCCCTCTCGTGTTCTTCCTCTAATACAAAATGGAAAACTAATTATAATTGTTTTAGTTTGATATTTTCATTTTATCATTAACTTTAATAGTATACATAAAATACTCTAAGATGTCATCGATACAAATAATCCAAAATGACATCAATACAAACACAAACACACCAAAACAAGCATAAACAGAACACATTTTATGGACTCATTATCATATATGATAATTTTACTTTAAATGTTCAATTCTAGGAATACATTTTCTTCCCGATATTTATACTCCTGTTATTGTAAACTTTACAAATCTTTCTCTATTTAATAAAATATTAATGAAGGCATGACTTTCATGAACACGATTCCCTCTAGTAAGCTTGTGCTCCAACAACACTCTATCCATGCATTATCCTATTTCCTACAAAACAAAACCATTCACAAATGCAATAAAAGAATAAAAAATTATTTTAAATTATATATATTTGATACATATTCATTGTTGAAGTACTCAAGCATTTTTGTTAATCCTCTCACCACCACTTCTCTATTGAGGTTTAAAAAAAAAAAAAAAAATTTGAAGGTTAGTTAAGCACAATGGGAATAGTAACATCGTTCAGAAAGTGAACAACGTTATTGTTTATTAACTCTAGCCACATCCACAGTGCAATGATTTGTGTGTCACAGAAGAAAAACTATCAAATTCCATGACTCTCTCATGAAGCCTTTTGTCCATCTTGTGATAATTGAGAGCGCTGTGAACAGTGGCCATTGGTGTAGACATTAAGAAATAGGAATAAAGGGAATAAAGAAGATAATGTATGTGGGAAATTTTGAATGCAATATGTGATAGTTTGTTATTCATCCAAAAGAAGATCCAAATTCTTAACCATTTCCAAATAAATTTCTAAAAAATGATTTTAAAATTTACAATAACATATAGAAAATGATCATTGATATCCATGAACTTTCGCCACATTCACCTAGCAATGATGGTTTCAAAGTTTCAAAATTGAAATATAAAATTTTGACATAATTTTGCCTATATATACACACAAAAGAAAAATATATTTAATATTAAATAAACACTTTAAAAATCATTTATAATTTTTAAATATTGATGAAATTTATTTTTAAAGTTAATTTAATTTAAAATAGAATAAATTAAATTCATATAAATATTTTAAAATATTAAAAATTAGTGAATTCGACTTATCGGCATTTGGTTTACCTCTCATATTCTTTCTCATAATACATAATGAAAACACATATTTTATTATGAAACCAAAATGTCATCGATACATAAAATTCAAAATAGCACTATTTCATAGACTTCCATTATCAACCATGATAATTTTACATTGTACGTCCAAGTCTAGGAAAATACTTCCTTCCCCATATTTCTGTTCCTCTTATGGTGAACTTCACCAATCTTTCTCCATTTAATAAAATATCAATAAGAGCGTGGCTTTTGAACACGATTCTCCCATACATGGGAGTGGGCGCTCTAGTAGGCCTGCGCTCCAACATCACTCTATCCACGCATTCTCCCATTTTCCTACAAAACAAAATCATTCACAAATGCAACAATAGAATAAAAAAAAAGTCATTCTAAACTATATATATTGATACGTACTCGTTGAAGTACCCAGCAATCTCCTCTCTGCTCAAAGCAAATCCTATTGAGAAAGTGATGAATAATGAGCGGAAATCCTCCGGTGAGGGTATGATGTCAGAGTTGTATGGTTGGGCAAGCTCTTGTGGCATGGTTGGTAGGCTCATTCCTTGTTCTCGAGCAAAACTCATTGCCCTCTCATAAGCATTCAACATATGACTTAAGTGGTCATTGAAGATAAGTGTGCCGACACCATCAAGCATTTTTGTTAATCCTCTCACCACCACTTCTCTGTTGAAATAAAAAAATCGAAGGTTGAAAGGTTCAGTAGCAAACCCGGCAGTCAACGGTATAGCCACTGATGCATCATCGTCAGAAGGCGGTGAATCTTGGCGAATGATGTCGAGGATGGCTTCAGCCTCTTTGATGAAATTAAGCAACACAGTGGGAATAGTAATATCCTTCAAAAAATGAACAACATTGATGTCTATGAGCTCTAGCCACATCCACAATGCGATGATGTTGCGCGCCACAGTAGAAACACGCCCAAATCCCATGACTCTCTCATAAAGTCTTCTGTCCATCTTGTGATAATTGAGAGTGTCGTGAATAGAGGCCATTGGTGTTGACATTTAGAAATAAGAATAGAGGAAATATAGGAAATAGAGGAAATAGAGTGCCGAGGTGGAGGTGGTGGTGATGGTGAGGAAGGTGGGACACTATTCTTGTTATACATATAGTGTTCTCAGAGACACACCTTTTGGTTGGAGAGAAGCCACCATTGGTTGCTTCTTTTCAACTGAACATCCCTTCAATCAAGTATGGTTTTGGAGAGAAGCCACCATTCCCTCCATTAGTTGCTTCCTTTCAATGTTGCAATGGTTCATGCATTCAACTTCCCTTCAATCAAGTATGGTTTTGCATTAGTTGGAGAGAAGCCACCATTCCCTCCATTAGTTGCTTCTTTTCAATGTTGTATTGGTTCATAAGATAATGTCCGCAGAGATGCATGGAATCAACGTATTCTTTCATGACTAATATACAGTTACAAAAGTAGCTACTCTTTGTATATACCTGCATGCTTGATCTTCTAATTAAGTCTTAGTGTCAATCTTATCTAAAGTCATTATTTTTCAAAGAGAACTCCGATGGTTTGCATGCAATTTTTTTAAAATGAATAAATCATAATATATTAAAAATAAATCTCTAGCTTCTTTGGTCATGAATTGAAACTCTCTTTATTAAAAAGACAAATTTTTCCGTCTCATTTTTGTTTTTCTTTGTTTGTTTTTGTTTTTGTTTTTTCTTCCTTTGACTATAGAGAACTAGATAGTTGATGAATGTATTGCATGTATGTGAATTTCTTTTTTTATGTTGATGAATAGTACTATACCTACAATTAATATTTGGAAAACAGGATTTTATTTTTTTTTTGATAAATGTGGATAAATACTTGTTGATTGTAAAAGGTTCTAGGTGATCCATACATTACAAATAGTCTTAGAATTCACGATCGCGGCACCCAACCATGAGTCTGAGGAAAACGAAAGAAAGTTGATGTAGGAGGAGTGGATCTGCAGAACTCCTCATGATGGTACTTGTCCTCATGATCTATCTGATCCTTTTGGATGTTTGTGGTGGGGCTTTTCGGGGGTGTTGCATGCCATATGGGTAGTCACTGTAGGGGAATGAGAAGAGAGGTATGAACCAGCACGATTGTCCTTTCAACCCATGTCACTTGTGGGGTATCACCACTACGTGTTAAAAGCAATTTATTGCTCCACCTTTTTGACCGTCTCTCCGCCTTATGTGTTAGTTTAAATTAGTTGGTGTTGGAGAGACACCCCGATGTTTAAGAGCTCACTTGTACCCCCAATGATACTATCATAAACCTTAGGGCAAGCTATTGCTCCCACCTTTTTGGTGTCTCTTTTTTTTTTTTTTTTTTTTTTTTTTTTAATATTTGGAAAACAGGATTTTATCACTAAACATAATGTGGTTGCATGAGTTTTAAACAATGTAATTTCGTTTGGAATTTTTTAATCAAATATGTGATAGTTTGTTATTCATTTAAAAGTAGGCCCAAATTCTTTACCATCTCCAAATAAATTTCTAGAAATTAAAAACAATTGTAGCCGGCCTCATTTTTTTTCTTCTTGTATATCTAGTAGTTTATATATATGTATCTTTATAAAAAAAAAAAACTCACTTGGTATAAAATTTATTGAATTTAATATTATAAAAAAATATTTGTGAATATTAATAAAATTTATTTTAATTAAATGATTTAATTTGTTAGATATAATATATCTACAACAAATATTTTGATTTATAATTGAATAAATTGAAGTCATATCATGGTAATGGGCTTATTAGAGTAATAATTAAAACGGTTTAATTTGTTAGATATAATATGTGTACAACAAATATTTTGATTTAAAAGTGAATAATTGAATCCATCATGATAATGGGTTGTTTAGAGTTATATTAAAAATAATATAAAATATAAAATGATACCCAATAACAATTCTTTTAGTTTTACCAGTTTTATCATTGATTTTTAAAAATATATAAATTTTTAATATATAATAACAGATAGAAAATGATACTATAGATTCTCATGAAATCCATGTGTTTATTTTTTATAAAAGCAAATTGGACATCACATAACACCGATTATAACAAGCGTTAGCAAAGATGCAAAAATATTCTATGGACTGCAGTGATTAGTTTATTTTATCGTGTGGTTAGTTTTTTCCCTCTTATGAGAAGAGATTGAGTGTTCAAACCATGGTGGTTGTGTGCTTCTAACATTGCTATATGCTAATATAATTCATCGTCTCACTATGTATTAAAATAATCTATACCAGAGGTTCAACCAGAACCTTGTTTTTGATAAACAATAAATAAATATAATTTAGTTATTTTATCAATAAAATAAATAAATATATTACTATATTGAGTGTTATTTGAGACACAATTAACTTTTAGGATCAATCGGTCTCAGGGAGCTTATTTTCTTCCAAAGGAGCAACCCTTCAATGGATTTGCATGGCAATGTTTTATATGCCTATGTGTGGGACCAACAATCATGATTAACATACTCTTCCAATGAGTTGATACAGTTACTTAAATAGGTTTTTTTTTAAAAAAAAAAATTAAGGCGACAAGCACCCTTTCGAAAGATGTCAAGAGCATATTCAAGTTCAGCAGTGCGGGAACATAAAAGTTTGGTAGAGATCCGTTCACCTGACTCTCACTTTGTAAGGAAGGAAGTTTAAATCCACATTTTTTTCTAGATTTACTATCCATCATTTAACAAAAAATCCTGATACCAATAGAATTTTGTGGCCATTGGTATAGATAAATAACTACTTTTCATGCTTGTATCTTGGGTTGTCTTTGATTACGTGTTTTTGTCTAGCCCAGTTAGTGATGAGTTGTGTTTTGGCCCAATTACTATAGTACTCAAAACGATCCACCCTCTCGTGCCAAACTGGAGGATCATGTCCAGCACAACCTGTAAATGAACACCGTAATCCAACAAACCCCCCTATGTTTAATAATCCATTTGGGTTGCACACTGTTGGTAGAGAGCGGTGCAACCCCGCTTCTAAGGTTCGTTTAGGTATAATTATAATTCATAATTCTCATGTATTGAAAATTACATTTTTTACACTTTCCAATAACACTAATAGGTAAATAACTATTCATCCCTCAATAGTAAACTTATTCCCTATAGGTCCCTCAATAGTAACTATTCATCCTCCGGGTCCTTGGGTAGGGGCTTAGTGTAAATAGGGTTTTGGGTGGGTGGGTTCAAAAGGTAAATAGTGTATGAATAGTGTAGGGACCTATAGGGAATTTGCTCTATTTAAACGTTTGTTTTTAAAAATTTATTAAATAAAAAATATTTTTCAATCTATAAATATTCCATTTACAATCATTTTTTTACACTTATAATTTTCAAAAAATATCGATACATCACTAGAGGCATGTTATAGGTATTAGTTTTAAACATTTTTTTTATGAATTTTAAATTTTTTATAAATATTTTTCAAAAAAATAAAATAAATAGTTGCAAAGCCATAAATCTATTTTTTATTTAAAATAAATAAATAAATCATATTTTATTTATGATAATAATAATTTATTATTAATATAATTAAAAAAATTTAATAAAATATAACATTTAAGTGTTATTCCTTTTTGTCAAACCGTTGGTTATACTGACTCTCTCCTCACACATCTGGGTCCCTTGTTGGGCCGGATGGCAAGATCTATCGATGGGCGGGTCTGATCGTGGCATCACATCACGATGTATAAGGTGAGAGAAATTAAACTCATGCATGACCACATGCAGCACCACCCCCTCTGCAATGTGTACTGTTACAGTGTTACTTCCTTGTACCGTTTCTCCCATTTTTCACTGTTTCTAAACAATTCTCTCATATTTTACACGTGTATCAACAATTAACAAAGTAAGATAAACAAAATATATAAAAGATGCAACAAAACTAATCTAAACTAAACCAAGAGCATTGATTGTGTGTATACATATTCAGTGAGAATGATTTTTATATATAATATCTATAAATGACTGAAAAAGTTAAAAAATATATATTTTTAAATGTAATTTAAATTAGTGGGTGTTTGTAAAATCAGCACCATTTCTCCACGTGGGCATAGGCCATAGTACCATAAATTGTACCGTTCACCACTGTTTTATGTCGTGTACTCCTTAATTTGGTTTCAAATTGAGACCAAAAAAACACTGTATCTAAAAAAATATATATATAAATAAATCACATTCATTGATTGAAATTACTTGTTACATTGTTGCATTGTTACTTTGATCCTAGATGGATCATATGGGTATAAGAGAGTCGTCTAGTATGGCTTGGTCTGTTTGCCCCGTAGGAGTAAAGCTCTCACTGTTGTATTCATCCTCGAAGTTCATTCCCAGGGTTCTCAGATCCACATCCTCCCTTGTAAGTATTAGGTTGTGTCTGACAAGGTTTTGCATTACTTGGAGTCTTCTCCTCTTTACTTCAAACTCTTTATATATGGCTTGAGTAGCAAACTAAAAACATTCTACAATGACTAGTTCAATGTGCATATTTATTTAAAAAACCAACCTCAAGTAAAAATAATCACAAGATTAACACTCATTAATTAGCTTGAATGTTGTTGCTTGTTTCCCTAAGAGTTTCATTTCACTAAAAATGTTTGGAAGTGGAAAAACATGTTAAAAAAACATGTTAAAATGGTTGGAAGTGAAAGAAAAGTTATATTTATGATGTTTTTTTTTCCACTGAAATGAGATAACACAGAAATAGGAGGAAATAGTTTTTTATATGCCAAAACTTACTTCACCCATTTCATCTACTTTGATTATAAATAAATAAAAAAAACAAAGGTGGATTTAAACCAAAATAAATAAAAAAAGTATCAAAATAGGGGAAATAGTCATTCTCCCTTCATGACAAATAACCGAAATGAAGGAAAATTAACTCATTTCAATGACTTTTCTACTATTTTCGGTGAAATAAATGCCTCCTAATTACTATTGTTGTCTTATTTTCGGGTAGAAATATTCGATGCTTGTGAAGAACTACTACTAATTATGTATTCATTTTTAGAGTTTTTGTGTCTATTCATCAAAGCAAATTAAGGTGACTAAGTGAAAATTACTTAGTAAACTTCATATATATTCATTTATTATTGAAATACAAGCTAAACTTCTAAGTGATGAATGGAAATAAGAATCCAAAACTTCATGCTAAAAGATTATTGAAACTCTGTTCCAAATCCAAGTACCAATATATATAGATGAAATTAATAATATTGCTTTGTTTGGCCAACCTACCATACATCCTCCACGCGTGGTCATCTTATAATAAATTAGACATACGGGGGGAGTCCTTCAGATCCGAAAAAGATTGGTACTTGTGTGGTAGATTGGACCATCATTGATGCCAACTTAGGTGGTCCATAAACTCATCAAGAGATCGTGGTCCATTAGCTGATCAAGAGATTCATGGGATACAACTACTTTAAATAATGTTTGTTTTGACTGGAATATGGACACTTTTTTTATTTTTTTATGTGTTTGGTTTTCCATTCCTGGATAAAGATACAATGATTCAAAATCACTGAATAGTCACATCCAATTAAAATCCATGAAGCTCATGATCAACTTTAATATATACATATTCTTATAATTTTTAATTTTTAGTTACTTCTCTCAATACAGTCATCTTCTTATTTGTATTCTTGCTTATCGGATGCCGACGGTAACCCACAATCTTAACAGTATGCTCCGACTCTCCCTTTCTGTCAACACTAAAAGCTCTGGCAGCCACCTTATTTACTCCGACTCCCCCCCTTCGGCAATCCTGATAGCCCTAACAACCCCTTTATTATTATGTCAACTCTTTCTCTTCTTTTCTCTTATTTAATTTAATTTTAAATTTTTTTTGCTGGTGTGTTAATTAAATTCGGATATACTTCATATTTGATTAGGTTTTCCTATGATTTTATTCAATAAAAGTTAGGATTTTGGTGGTGTATTATTTTAAGGGGTTTTTGCTTGCATACCCCTATAAAACTTGGAAATTGCTTAAATACCCCCGTAAAAATGCTATTTGCTTGCATACCCCCGTAAATCAACTATTTTTGCTTATATGCCCCTATGGTTAAGTTGCCCCTTGACGGTGTTAAATCAATGGATGGAATGGGGGCAAATTACTAAATTGGGTTTGCTTATATACCCCTCTAATTTTTTAAAAAAAATTTATAGATATTATTTATTTTATAGATGAGAAAGTAGGGTTGGAAGTCAAAATTATTTAAAATGAGGGTAATTGTGTAATTTTTTAACCATGGTTAACTTTAAACTATAGTTAACTCTGAAAAAACTAACTTGGTGACTACAATCTGCATCTAGCATGAGGTATATAAGCAAAAAAATTAGTTTTAGAAGGGTATGCAAGCAAATTGTATTTTTGTAGAGGTATTTAAGCAAATATATGGTTTTGGAGGGGTATGCAAGCAATTTTCTCTTATTTCAATTGTTCATTATTTATTATTATCATTATTATTATTACTATTCTATATATTATTTTATATGATTATTTTCATATATTTTAATTATTTTAATTTAAATTTTTAATTAAATATTATCAAATATAAGATAATTAAGATATAGTTCATTTCATTCACACATATTATAAAGAGAAAAGATATACATACTGACCAAATAACCCAAAATCGATGGCACCGTGTTGATGATCCCAATGCATCATCAATAATTTCGGGAACTGTTTTCTAGTTACTTGGTCGGTAAATATATCACTGCTCTATTATTAATTACTAAAATAAAATAGTTAAAATAATTAATTATTTTTTAGTTAAATAATTAAAATATTCAAAAAATTAACACAAAGTAACCGAACCATTCACAATAATAGGGGGTAACAATATCACCCATATCCAATAAAATTAGTTCACAGATAAACACAAAAAATTTACATATATATCCACAACAGTTTAAAAACTTTAAATAACCAAATATAAAAAGTATACGTACATCTAACTTTTTTTTTTCCCTCTGCAATCAAACACACAACTAGCATACATGAGAATATCAAGATATGGTTCTTTTGGTAGGTAGATCGTGCAACTTCATGAGTGTAATTAACAAAGATATCTTCATGATCTTCATCACTTTCTCGAATATTTCATGAGTGTGATTTATATATGGTCGTTCTCGAAGGGGACTTGAGGGAATCCATGATACTGTGATTGAGAAAGAATTGAAAATGGTGAAAGGGATCAAGCAGGGAATTAATTGAAAGCTTTTATTGATTTAGAACCAAACACAAGAATACAAAACTACTAAGAAGTAATTAATTAAACATGTAATTACAAGATACAAATTGCGTCAAATCAACCATAATTAATGTTCATGCATGAGCTTGCTGATCTTGAGCAACAAACCAAAAAGAAAAAAACAGTACAATGCATGTCATCAAGGAAGCTTCCTCACAGTCCAAACCTCTAGCTTCTTTTGTAGTACTACACTTGGCAAAGGCTGTGCAACAAGCTTAAATAATTTCTTAGAAGGACCCCCACACTTTCACAGTATCTTTCATTCATGTACTATATATGCAAGCTGCTCTCATGCTCACTGGTTTTGAACCATGAGACAAGACAAGCTCTCCCTAGTGTGTAGGGCTCCTCCATTTTGGCTGTTGGCAAAGCTCTTTTGGAGGTCATTCAGAGGGTACAACTAGATGACTTTAATTAATTAGATATATGGTCATGTAATTATCAACTGGAACCTTTACTTTTGTCCTTTGATGCTGTTGGTGCTCTCCATGGCCCAGTGTGTGTGCGTGAGTGTGTATGTGTTTGTGTTGTTCACTGTGTTGCACTTGTAGACACAACTTAAATATGCTCTTTCTTTCACAAGTATGATCATTGGATGCATGTCCAAACTCTCTGTGTCCTCTCTTTCTGGATATTGTGCCATTCACTGTAGCCATTAGCCTCTATGATTGAGTCCAGAGATTATGCTCTTCTTTTCAGCAGAAAAAGGTTTATCTTTTTGTCATATAGATCATTAATCTTATTTCTAATACAATTTTTTGTGATTAATTAACAATACTAATTAATAAGGTGCAATTATTAAGGAAAAAATGAAAAGACCAAAGAAGTCGATCGACATAATCACAATAGAAAGACCTTAATTAATTTCCTCTGGAAGTGACTCCATTAGATCAAGACCAAAACCATATTGTGAAGCTGAGATTGGATTAGTGAGGTGGAATATCATTGAACATTTTTGGCATGGTTGAGTGGACTATATTGTCAATCACCATCAAATTAGGGGAAAACCAGACTTGTGATAAGTTAAATGAAAAGGTGTATATATATATATATATATGTTTACAAAGTGATCATTAATTTTTGTGTTTGGTCTGCAATAAGTGGCATTGATAATTAAGTTTTTTGTTTCTCTATCCTTCTCTTAATTATTTCTCTCAAACAAAACTCACTCTCAATGTGGTATGGTTGAGGTGTTTTACTGCATTAAATTGACTGACCGGTCTTGATAGACTGAATTAAAGATGAGTGCAATAGTGGCCATTGATGAGTTGGATGGTGTTGAAAGTGTACTTCCTACAAGGTCTTCACAATTTAGGGTTGTTGGTGAGCTGGTCTATAGTATACTTGCAAGTATCTCTCTGTCTTTTCTTCATCTCCACAAATGCTAAAATGTACTCATGTCCCTTGATTTGACTTACCACCTTTCTATATACATATATAAAATCACTCTCATGTGCAGTAGAATTGAAAGTGATTTATATATAGATTCTTAATCTAATTCAATTTTCTTAACTATTTAAATTAGTTTAAATTAATTAAAAAAAAGTTTATTGTACTAGCATATATCTTAAACTCAATGTCAGTCTTTTGAACTGTTTTTCTTTTTTAGTTTCTGTGAACTAATTACCAGAAGAAGTCAAGAGAGGAAACTAGCATGCATTCAAGCCAGAAGAACTTACTGCTGTGCTTGTCCATGAAGCTGCAGCTTCTCAGGGGCCCCCCTCAACTTTTCTCTTACTTCAGTGTCTCTTTCCATACTTTAATTTTCTCTTTTGTGTTCTCTGTCCCTTCTCTTTATATACTGAGTATCTTTCTGCTGCATGTTCTCTCTCACTGTGAACTAAAACTTCTACTTCAATATTGCCTCATTAACAGTAACAGCTGTATATAGATATATCCTGAAGTGTCTTTAAATCAATTTTATAATTAATTAGTTCAAAGTCATTATGCTTTTCTTCTTCTCTTGATAACCGAATTCTCCAGAATATATCATGGTTTTTGATAAGACATGCAGAAATAAATATGTATATATATATATATAGCAGGCATTACACAGTACTGTGCATTAATTAATTAATTAATTAATTAATAGTTGAAGAAGAATCTAAGCTTATGTGTTAGCACCTGATGTTATTCCTCTTGCTAAGTGGTAACATGAGAGACTCCTCTTCCGTTCTCTCTTTGGGTCCCAAGCAAAGACAAGCAAAAATATAAAGGGAGTAGCACAAGGAGCTAGAGGGAAAACTATGGATCAAAAGCATACGAGTATCTCATGGTAGTGGGATAAAGAAGCATATGATGAGTTTCTTTCCAACATTAAAGAGAACCTGTGTGTGATCTACATGCATTTCCCTCCCCTTCTCCTTAAATCAATCTCTATCTTGTGAGAGCTTTATGCTTTGCTTGTGCTGATCGACCCGGCCTCCTTATCCTAGCCAGCTAGCCTTCTTTTCCTTCTTTTCTCACCACCAATATTAGTCCTAATTAATAAGAGGGATCGACAAGAACATCCATTCATCTTTCTTTTCATTATCTCAACATTATATATATTATATATATATATAATTCTTTTCTTTTCCTAATTTCTTTTTCATAAGGTACTAGGCTACTAGCTAAGGAACTCTCAGATGGCAGGCACATCAAGCAAGAGAACAAGGGCCAAGTAAATACTGTTTAATTCTAGTGTGGTTTTGTCCTTCATCTTCATTGGTTTTGTTTGTATGAAAGACAGATATCCACCCCCCATATATATGGATTCCTTGGAAACACCAACAAAGGTGAAGCATTTTCTGATCATTCATGCTGAGGTTATGAAGTACCAGACAATGAGACATAGCCATGTGGATGTATGTATTGAGCTCGATCATGACAATTCACAGAGAAATTTATATAGTGGTACTGATTAATATATATATATGCATTGATCAACCCAGTAATCATCGATGATTTTCGGCTCTCATAATATCAGATTAGACAGACATTGCAGGGTGTCCACACATTTGACAAACCTGAAAAATATCTAATCTGAATGTCTTATTCTTCATGAATCCTTGCATGTTAGATGAACACCATTAATGTCTGTACCATTTGCTACACACTTGTTAAAGTTCAATGTCTTAAGTCTTCAAAAGGCTGAGAGGGTTGGTCTCCTTTGTCACTATTCATTTATCCCCACAATTACCTCATAAAAGTTATGAAAACCTTGTTAAAGTAATTTTTTGACAAAAGGGACAAGCTACTCACCGTCGAAAGATGGCGTGACGAGCATGCGTCTACACCTTCTGAAAGAGGGCTACGATCCGTGATCAACTTTAGCGAAGAATCCGGTACTAATAGATCAAGTGATCGTTGGTTAAAGTAATTGATCTAAATAAATAAATAAGCACATTGCATGTGCTTGTCACGTGCTTTCTCTTTATTAAAACTTAGACTGCTAGGCTGTGTGCACACACAGAATCAACCTTGAAAATATATGGTGTCATTCAATTCATTATTAACAAAATAATTTCCACTTGGCCCAATGGGGTCATGTCATGTGGCCAAAATGATTGGAAGGAGGACTAAGAGCCAAATAAATAATCACAATAAATAAAGAGGTGAAAAACTAAAACTAAAAAAAAAAATAATAATAAAGTTAGTGTCTTTGTGTGTGTGTGTGTGTGTGTGTGTGTGTGTGTGTGATGTCATTCAGCACTGAGTCCATTGGTGGATTATTTAGGGCCCCTTAATACACACACACACATTCTTTTATTTTTCCTTTCCTTAATGAAAAACACTTTCACTAGAAAAAGAGAAAGGAATTTGCTTAGCTAACCCCATGTTAAGACATCATTATCACAAAGAGATCTAGTAAAGAGATCCATATCTATCTCTCTTTAATCTCTTCTTCATTGTCTGCAATTAACACATGAAAATCAATTAATTAAACAAATAAGAAATGAGTAGTAGTAGTATCAAATGGTTTCCAAATTTAGCCAAACAGTGAAGCACAGTATTCACATACATACATGGAAAAATTGGAAATTGGAACACTTCAACTGATCACTCTAAAACTAAACCCTCCAGTCCAGTGTGGAATTTTATCAAACAAGTCCCATGCATGCAAACCGATCGGATCAGTACAAGTAGTCCGAGGAGGAGAAGAAGGGTTCTTCAAGACAGGACAAGGAAGAGGATGAATAGCAGAAGCCGTCTCTCAAGTCGAGGATGAGATCAGGGAGGTCGAAGAGGGTGTCGTCGGAGGAGTACTGAGCACTACTGGAAGGAGTGGTCGGAGGTGGGGATGAGGATGAGGATAAAGCATTGGTGTTGGTGAATGTGGTGGCATTGGCGGCCTTGGCGGCGGCGGCTTGGATGTCTTTAGGGGAGGAGGTGGCGGGGCGGGGGAGGGAGGAGGCGAGTTCGGGGAAATTGAGGAAAGCGGACTGGCCTTTGATGGTGAGAGCGGCGACATCGTGTGCTCTGGCGGCCATCTCCGGCGTGGGGAAGGTCCCGAGCCAAATCCTTGATTTCTTTCTTGGCTCACGAATCTCGGACACCCATTTGCCCCAGTTGCGCATGCGCACGCCGCGGTACGTTGGGTGTTTGTTGTTGTTGCTGCTGCTGCTGCTTTCTTTGTGCCTTTTGTTAATCTTTGTTGGATTCTTGCTGCCATTGGCTAGTAATGCTAATTCATCCATGTTGTTTTCCTCCTCCTTCTCCTTCTTGTTGTTGGGGGAGGAGGAGGAGGATGAAGAGGAGGAGGAGGAGGGAGTGTAGGAGGAACAGGTGTAGGAAGTGGAGGTATTGCAGGTTTGTTGACATTCATGGAGGAGGAGGAGAGGAGGAGGTTCTTCTTCCATTGTTGTTGTTGCTGCTTGCTGAGGTGTTTGTGTTGTTTGGTGTTGTTGCCCTTTTTATGATGCTCAAATGAGTGAGCAGTGGGGGAGAGAGAAGGATGGGCCCCATCCACATAAGCCACAGTGAAGGGGGTGTAGTTGTGGTATTACTCAATGCTTGCTTGCTTTGAATGCCTCTCTCTCTGCCTCTCTCTCTCTCTCTCTCATTTCTTGTCTTTCCTTCTCTTCTCTAGTTCTCTTCTCTTCACTCCCCCTTTTTTTTTATCTTTTTATTTTTTTTCCAAGTTGTTTTTACATCACCTTCTATGATGTAATGTTTTAGTTTAAGTGGTGAGAGATTTATCAATTATTTATGAATGATCAACAAAAATAATCTCACATCTAATATATATATATATATACAGCGATATATATAGGTAGGAAATTTGTAATTCAGGCCATTATTGTCACGAATTGTAGGATGTTTGACGATTTAACCGTACGGATGGAAAGATCGTGAAAAATAAGTTAGCGCATCGATTTTAAATACTGATTTGGAAACTTGTAGGGTCTTCATGCTTAAGGGATCAAAACTTATAGGAATGCGAGCGGTCAGGAATTTCAACCAGTTAAGTGGGAGGACCAAACGATTACCAAATTATATGAAAATTGACATACTTAAGCTTATTTTGGCAGGATCTTTCCATCCATGCTTTCAAAATCCTCAGGGTCGAAATGGTAGGCCAGGAAATGAGCGATTCCCGTACGTAGATGCAGTATCCTACTCTATATATATATATATATATTATATATATATATATATATTTGATAAATATAGATAAGTCATTAGAAACACGTCTCAAATGTGATTTGAATTTTCAATGACTACTTAACTTTCCTCATGAATAATATGTAAATAAATTTCTATGTTAGAATCTTAAATAGGTAAGAAAAAGAAAGTTGACTACCATACTCTTTTTCAAAACGAGAGGTTGAGAGATCAAAACATGTTTAACGTATGCCTTTGTCAAATAAAAAATATTTGTTTATATTTATCAAATATATATGTAAGGATAGTGAGGTATTCTGAAAAGCTTTCATGATCTAGAATTAGGAAGAGTTTGTATCACATGCAGATTACATTGTAACTTTACTCTCTTTTTTTTATATAAAAGGTTATTTCCACGACTAGAATCTGTAATTTTCAGGTCATATGACGACAACTTTACCGTTGCATCAAAGCTTCTCTTCTTATCAAATATATATGTACTATAAAAATTAAAAATTATATGTATATTTGGTCGATGATGAATTTATGCACATACCGATAAAAAATCAAATTATTAAAAAACATTATGGTATTTTTCCATGTCACCCGGCCCCTTCTTTATATAGTCTAACATTACACGATGCAAGATTGCATCTAATGATCAAACACAAGCATCCTTTGTCGACATAGAAAAAGAGTGAAGAATTAGAAAGTGAATAATGAATTTTCAGGGAAAATTTTTCATTTATGAATTTATGATTCCATGTTTCTCATTTCCCATACAGTGATCTTAGTGTCCTCGCTCAATGTGGTCCTCAATGTGTGACATGGCTTCTAGATGCCATTCTAGTGGTTTACATTGACTTGTTTCTCAGACATGTTTTTATGGAGAATAGTTAGTGGTAATAGGAAATTAGATTGAGACTAGAGATGACCCAAGGGACCAATTTGGACTAATAGATCCACAATTTACGTGTCTTTATGCTACATTTATCACTTATAGACACTCAATATATGGCCCCCGTGTTGTACCAATATATATATATATATATATGGCCCCCGTGCGTGTACTAAATCTCTATGGAAATTAACATATATAAAAATTATCCATATGTAAATATATGTGCATGACACCAACCACCCAATGGTTTATTAATATTCGGGTGAACTTTTAAGAGATGAGATTACCGTGTGGGCCGAATTCGAGATCGAATCCTCATTTTTACAAACTCAGATTCGGGTATGGCGTTATTATTCAGATGATAAATCTGCGGGATTGAGCGGCCACCCTGTACACATTCTTTAAAGTCCCTGTGAAGGGGTGTTTATCATCTTATTCAAAAAAATAAAAATAAAATGCATGACAATGGTCCAATTATTCTCGGTACTTATTATTAACAAATATGATTAGCAAATCATGGAATAAAATCTCTCATCATTCTCACCATTGCCAACTCCAATCAAATCCTTAAAGAACCTCTACTTTTTGGGAGAAGACTGTCTAAGAGTAATAGCAATAGCTAGATCCAATCAAACTCTATCAAACTCTATACAATAATAAAAATAAAAAATAAAACATTAGTGTCAAGTTGGTCTAAAGTTCATCACTAATCATCTCTCCTAGTTTTGGTACCATGACTATATATATATAGTCAAAGATGATGGCATCTAGGAATTATATAATGTGAAGAGTTGCATGGAATTAAAGTAATTAAACATGGTTAGTTTGTTGCTAAAAAAGACACACAGATGTCCAAGAACTGATCACTCATTCATGCATGCCATAAAGACCACAACTGGGACAATGAATAATAAAATCTCTTCAGAAGGTGTTCCAATCAGGGCAGTTAAATGAAAACCTCATTGCTTGCAAAGGGTCCTGCCTGCTACTTGTGATGTGTTGCAATGTGACCTTTTTCATTGTAGCTTGATCAAGATGTTGTTTAATTTCTAAGGTCCCCATCAGGCATGAGTGGCCTTCAAATGACCACCAGTGTCCAATCCTTAGGACCCTACCCTCAATGACAAAGTCTAGTAGAAATCAAGCTTCACCTTTTTGTGAAGGCCCCTATTAAATTTTGGCAATGTTTGGTTGCTCATCTTCACATGGTTCATATGCTTGTGAGGAGAAAGAAAGGGCTCTACATTCAAAGAAAGTGAGGGACTCCTCAACTAACTCACAGTCTCACTGTATTGTTTCTCTATCTCTTCAAGAGTTCCCTGGAAGTAACTCATGTCAAGAACTTAATATAGATAGAAGATCACATCTACAACATTGGAAATCTCAAGACAATAAAAGACCTGGTGGCAAAATGACTTCTTTAATCTTGGATTAAAACACAAATATATTTTAATTTATTTTTACAGGTGGCTCTAATTCTCTACAGTGTGTAAAGCTTTCAAATATATATATATAAATATTCAAATACAACATCAATTAGCTAAAAATATAAGAATGGGGTGGAACATAGTCCCTATGGCCATAGTGTGAAACCTCTAGTTGGATTGGAGAGGAACTGAAGATTTTTTTTTCAAGAAAAATACCATGTTTTCTTAAAATAATTTGTGATATTGATACCGTCACTATATATAGTGACTTGGTTTGATTCAACTCATGAGTCAAAAAGACAAAAATTAGAAATGGCCGGGACATTGGTTAAGAAAAACCTTACTTTCATCGTAGAGGGAGTGCAATAGTCAATGGGCGATGAGGCCTAGGAGGATGACACGAAGAGAGACCCCATAGCGCACGTAGGCACCTACTATGTTTTTATGTTTTATGTTTCAAAGCATGCATCACTTATGTATACCTGTACTCTAAAACTTTTGATATTAAATAAATAAATATGATTTATCAACGACCTTTTGCCTATTGGTATCAAGTCCTTTGTGTAGGGTTTCGTTGGTTGGGACAATTCTAGGTTTGAACCCCCACAACCACAAGGTGAGGGCATGTGCACACGAGTGTTGCCTTATCTGCCCCTGACTTTCAGGAGGCGCTTGCACCTTTATAAAAAAAAGAAAATAAATAAATAAATATAAATATATATATATATATATATATATATATATATATATATAGTGCGGTCGGCCCGCTATGTGAGATGGCATATCGGGCAGCTTGGAGCCCGGCCCAATAGTGTACTCACATAGCGGGCCCACCACACTATATCATGCCATATATATATATATATATATATATATATATATATATATATATATACAACATCAATCAGATAATAGAACCAAAATTCTTCTTCTACTTAAATGAGATTAATTTACACTTTCATGTTTTCATGTAAACCGGGGAACAGCACTTTTGGGGAAATTAGATTAACTAAATGCTTTTAGGTGGGCCTTTTTTGGTTTGGGCTATTATGGACTGTTCTGGGCTGGATCAGAACTATAATCACTCATTTGGCCCAGTGTTCTTTATGGACAAAAACTAAACTAATGAACTATATCAATAACTCAGTTTTTGGTTTCATATAATAATAATAATAATAATAATAATAATAAGAGAAACACATAATTTCTTATGTTTTTTAAAGTCCATCTAAGTGGATCATAGATTAAAGATGTTTAACACTATATTTAAAATTTTGAGGAAGACACCTTAAGGTCGCCAACCAGGGCAATTGAGGGAAGCAAGCAATGGGTTACTACTGTCTCCCATCCAAGCCAAGCGTGTAATCTTTTGTCAAGCGGACATGTAACTTTTAGCTATCCTTAATAAAAGTGATTTATTCATATATATATATATATGAAGATTTCCCCTAAATCCCCAAATCAAACACTAAATTTGTATTCTAATTGATTTGGTTGATAAATTTGACAAAATAATATTAAGTAAAATTCTCATAAAAATTTAAAAGAAAAATTTTTATTCAATTTTCAAAGATCAATATAAGATTCTATTTAGAGTTATCGAATGATCAAGCTATTTGTGAACAATTCGAGATCAATTTGGTAAAAACTAAAACTTAGCTCAGAGTTTGAGTTGAAAGGTCAAAATTTAATATTAATATATTAATATATAATATAATATAATATTAATAAATATTAAATATATAATAAATTCTTAATTTCAAATTAAATCGATCCAAGCTCAAGTTTCAAAGTTATAATCAAGCTTTTATTTTTGAGTTAAATCGAGTCGAATTCAAGTAAATTTATTTGAGTTAATTTTAAGCTCAAACACGGCTAGCCCAATCAAACACTCCCCATTTACAACCCTACTTCTATTATCCATTATGAGTTCTGCCGTTTGTTGCCTCGAGATTGGAATCTTATGATTAGATCATGGAGATATTTTCATATATGAATCCCATCTCCAGAAAACAATAGAAACACGATCTCGAGGAGAAGATGCGATGATTTCCGCGACGCGCCGAGATGTCGCCACGTGGGCATCCTCGTAGAAGCTTAACCGCTACGCTAACGAGCGCGACATTTGTTCGTCCACGCCATCACCGATTCAAATCATTCGGAAGTCTCCTTCGCTCCTTCGCTTCGTCTCCTTCTGCAAAACCCTAAACCTGATGATCCCTCGGGCCTACGCCATGGATGCCCAGAATCGCACCCAGGATCTCACCGCCGTAATCCTCTCAGCCTCCCCCTCCTCCGCTATCGCCGCCGCCTCCTCCTTCCTTCGCCGTCACTCCTCCGATCAGCCTCGCGCCTTCTTCTCCACCGCCTTCCCCGCGCTCATCCGCCGCATATTTGGCTTTGATGACCCGTCCAACCCATCCTGGCTCTCCCTCGCCACCGATGACCCCACCCTCGCCTCTGACCTCTTCAAGCTGCTCTCTCCCTCCGGCCCCCTCTTTTCCTCCATCGCCGCCGTCGATCGCCATTCATTGATTAAGTACGTCTTCCCCATTGAACGACTACCAGAGTGGATGCGCTTCGCTCTTCAGAACGATCGCTACGCCTCGGTTCTCTCCGACCTCTGTCCTCTTTTCAAGTCTAGGGTTAGAGAGGACAAAATCCAGGGTTGTTATCAGCTGCAGCTCAACGTATTCGAGTACTATGTCTTCTGGTTCGCGTACTATCCTGTCTGTCGGGGCAACAGCGAGATTCCTGATCCAGCCGATGGGAAGAAGACTCGTCGGTTCCTATTGGAGAACTGGACATCGTCTCTGCCGGGCTTGAGCGCTTCTAGCAGGCGTTCGGGGCGGAAGACGGAGGGGAAGCTCTACCTCCAGCTCCTACATGCTTACCTGCGTGCTTTTGTCCCCAAGTGTGGGATAGGGTCGTACCAGCCCTACCGGAGCTCTCTCCTTCATTATTCTTCAAGCTATGATGTGTCGGCATTCATGCAAGCTGAATTCTTTGTTCACGCACTGATTCATTTCTGGTTGTTGGATAATGATTTCTCACCACTGCCTTTCAATCTTTGCCGTTCATTTATGATTTCGTTCCCCTTGCTGGCCGTGCTGGGAGAGATCCCTCCAACTGCTGGTTTAGGTGAGGTGTTGAACTTGATGGTGAAGTACTTGAATTGTAGTTCAGTTGCTCCTTTGGAAGAGAATGAAAAGATTTTGCCCGGTGGGAGCCCCGCTCACGGGTGGAATGATCCGGGGTCAGTGGCTGTTGGAAACTCTACAAACATGATCTCTTCTTGTGAGAGCTATGTGGGCACTTGGAACATGGCGTTGCAGAGGCCTTTGTACAGGTTTATATTGAGGACTTTTCTATTTTGTCCAATTGGTACTTCAGTGAAGAATGCTGCTCAGGTCTGCTCTTTGTGGATGACTTTTATGACACCATGGAGGACTAGTTCTGAAGAATTTGTCGAGTTTGAGGCGCCTGAAGTGCAGAAGTTGGAGAATTCTAAGAAGGCAAACATTCAGTCACAAGGGGGAAGCAGTGAAGAAGCCCTTTACACACCTTCTTGGCAGTTTTACGTGTTGTCCAATTACCTATTCTATACCTCTTTGGTTGTGCATTTTCTTGGGTTTGCACACAAGTTCCTCCATGCAAATGCGGCCAGTGTGATTGAATTGGTATCAAAGGTCTGTACTGCCCCTTCCTGAGTATTTGCATTCTTTTTTGTGTGTTTATCTTGTTGTTCTACATGAAGTTTCATTGTGATGTATTGATTGGTTGAGATGATCTTTATACTATTTAGAATAGCTGAGAAAAGTACCATCCATTCAAGTTATAGACATGATGAGTAAGGATTAAAGCTGAAGCATGTATCCTCCAAACTTCCAAAGGCTTCTATTTTGCTAAACATGAGTAACTTCCTTAATTTGGTTTTGAAATTGGGTATTGTGTATATGTCATGTGAATCTTTGTTAAGTGTATCTTCATAACTGTCATTTGTCAAGCTCTTTTATCTCTAATAGCACTTAAGCAAATTTTGGTGATTTCATGGTCAAAGCTTATCTTGGTATTAATGCTCAGCATAACATGTTTGTTAAATTCTAATATTCCAGCCCAATTTATATCATGCTACCCAAAATCTTCTGTTGAGATTTATTTGTTAGAAAACAGTCTGCAGGACCATTGATCAGACAGTGACTAAATAGTTATGTTTTCTAGTAACTATAGTGCCCTAGTTCATATAAAAAGTGTTTGACATAAGAATATGTTTAGTTAATCCTCCGTCTTGTAGGATCACTATTTGCATTGATGAATTACCTTTCTCTTTTTGGTTGTGAGATGTCTGGTGTCCTTATTGTTGTCAAGATCAGTGGCACATTTGTTTTTCTGAATATTTTCTTTTTCTGGACCATGTGGTAACTCCTTACCTTGCATTGACTGCATCTTCTTTTCCTTGAAATTGTTTGTCATAGTGACCTAGATCAGGGGTATGAACTTCTTATCAAATGAAAGTTTATTATTGTGGTGCTTAATATGCTGGGTCAACTCTACAGGCATATCCTTAGTATACAAACGGGAAATTTTACATGTGATGGTAGTGCAGAATAGTAGGAGTCATCAGAATCATTAAAGATTTATCTATCAAATTTAAAGCAATGGGCTCTATTGTGCATATTATCTTTTCTATGAGGATGAGGAGCAAACATGAAAGGTTGGAACATGCATGTATCTACTGAGTATCATCCTCCCTGCAATACACGGTTGGCATGTTCCATTTGCATACCCTTTGTAGAATGTACCCTAGAACTCTTTTACTTTTGAAGAAATAGCCTGTTGGATGCTTGATCTTGCTTTTGTCAAGGGCTACCAAATATGTTTATCCAATCGTATTCTGTGACCATGCTATTCATCATCATAATGGCCTCAAGTTTTCATTGACCTGGGTCCTACAGGTTTGTAATGTTGAAATTTTATCTCTGTATGTGGGGTTAGTTGGGTAAATTAACCATTTGTAGACCATATTGACAGAGTTTTGTTTATTCTCTTGCCTGTCTCACGCTATCATCAGTTTCATAGTGAGAACAATGTAATAGATGACTTACCTTTTGATGCCTTGATTCTGTATGTTATGTCTGGTTCTCCAATGTACTTTGCTCTGCAATCTGTCTTATATATAGTTTTAATTCGTATCAAAATGTAGGTACTTGACATTTTGACTTCTTCCAAAGAGTTGGTTTCTCTCCTTCGGAAAGTAGATGAGGCATATCACTCCAAATCTTCTGGGCCGTCATCTTTTTCTGATAGTTTCTACAAATATGTTCCATCCATTCGAGAACAGATGCAGGTAGGCTAACTTTTGCTTTTCCTTCTTATGTTAATTTTATCTTAATAAGTCATTTTAATTGGATGAAAATATGCAATATCACTTGTAGATAGAACTGCAATAGAGAATTTGCAGTCTCTTTTTCAAGGAAAAAAGGTTGTGATCCTAAATCTAAGTTCATGTTAATATTCCGCTTATTTTATCTTCCCACTTTGCTTTGATCTTTTACCATTTCCTTAAGTGGGATGGTTTTTATTATTCATGTTTGATATCTATTTCATTTTAAAATGCAGGATTGGGAGGATGGTCTATGTGAAACTGATGCTGATGGATCTTTCTTTCATGAAAATTGGAGTTATGATTTTAAACTTTTCACTGATGGCGAGGATGGAGCTCAAAATCTGCTTCAAGTACGATTGCTTGTTTTCCCTTTTCTTTATCAGGATTCTAGACACTTACTCCTTTGTGTGTGATCTACACTTGATATCTGTGCTGCAAACAATGATAGCTGGTTTTTAATCTTACACATGCCATTAATCTCCTCCTATTCGTCAACTTTGGTGATGACAAGTCTGCTTCAAGTTGTTAGGCCATCATGAATATCTCCAATTATCTTCCTCTTAGCTCTGACATTGTTCAGCTTCAATAGTTCTTATTGTTGATAATTACTAATATGTTTATATATATTCTTTTGCCACAGCTGTTTGTTCTGCGAGCAGAGCATGAGATCCAAGGGATGTCTGGGGATGTCTCTCATCACCTTCTGGCCTTGGACTCTATCAAAGCTAAGATGAACATCCTCTTTGGTAACAGTGTCCGAAAGTCAGATTCCCTGATTGTCTCTGAGGAGGCACACTTTCTCCCTGGGCGGGGGGAAGCCTTCATCCCCAAGCACCCAGGAGTGGGGAAGCGTGTGTGGGCTGATGTGAAATACAAAGGGGATTGGATGAGGAGGCCAATCTCTGAAAATGAAGTGGCATGGTTGGCAAGACTTCTGATAAAACTATCTGATTGGTTAAATGAAGCTCTTGGTCTTGATCAGGCCGAGCAAAGTGATTCTGTTGCAGGGCCAGCGTACATGGAGATCAACCCTACGATCCCCATAAAGGGGCCCAAGGAGGCGGTACACCTGGTGGCAGCCTTTGTTGTTTCCCTAGTTTTGTGTCATTTGTGCAGACAGTGCTGAGGTTTATGAGAGCTCACAGGATGAGGATAAACCTGCGAATGTTTGCCTCCAAGAAGTTGGTGATGGTTTTGTTTTGTGTTTGTTGTTGGCAGCGTGCTGATGAAAGGCAAGTAGCAGGGTTTTCATTCTCCTGAGAGATGCTTTGGTGACTGCTGCACTTTGCTGATGGGTTGTGTACATATGATGTACAGCCATACATGGGAAGCCAGGAGATCTTCCAGTTAACCTTTTTGATGCACAGGGAGGGGCGTGCTGTGAAATTTTCAAATGATCAATAATTTTGGTATGAAAAGTCAGGCAAGAATTACTCTGTGAGGTTCTTATGTTATAGCATGGGAGAGCTACATGGTTTTGTTTGAGTGTGGTATATGTTCATGGTGATATAATACAACATCCAAGACCAATACCTTTTTTGATGCACAGAGGGGGGTGTGTTGTGAATTTTTCAAATGATCAATAATTTTGGTATGAAAAGTCAGGCAAGAATTTGCTCTGTGAGGTTCTTATAGTATGCGAGAGCTCTATGGTTTTTGTTTGAGTGTGGTATATGTTCATGGTGACATTTAATACAACATCCAAGACCAATATATTGGTGATATGTATATCGCTTTGGCCTTCACCTTCAGTGCAACCAGGTTATGAATGCTGACTTCTTAAAACTTGTTTAATTTGTTCTTTACCTTTTTATTAATTTGATGCATTCATGATTATATATATACAGGGCACTCAAATTTTCTCATCCCAAATTATTCTTATGCTTGACCTGACATTTATTATGATGAACTTCGTTGTCCTTCACACAACAACTCCCACACACGTGCCCCACTCTTGCATAATTGTTTATATTTTATTATTACTTTAATTTTGCTCCTATCACTGTGTGTGTATATATAAATCGTGTTAGGCAGATCCAAAAGACACAGATCGGAGAACTGACCAAAGCGTTGCTGTGTGATCGGGATCTTGATGGCGATGTGCATAGCAGACCAGGTGTCCGCTGCTCTCATCCTCGTCTTCCTCGCAGTTGTTGCTGCATCTGTTAGGGTACGCCCTCCTCTTCATCTATGGTTTTTCTATTGTCGTCATCATCATCATCATCATGCAACATTGGAATGTATTATTAACTTAGGGTGATGAGAACGAGTGCGTGTACACGGTTTACGTGCGCACCGGGTCAATGATCAAGGGCGGCACAGATTCAAAGATCGGGATCAGCTTGCAAGACGCGTCGGGCAAAGGGATCGTGGTGTCCGACCTTGAGTCATGGGGCGGGCTCATGGGCTCCGAACACGACTACTTCGAGCGCGGCGCTCTGGATGTGTTCAGCGGTCGAGGGCCTTGCGGCCTAAGCCCGCCGCTGTGCAAGCTGAATCTGACCTCCGATGGCGCCGGCGCTCACCACGGGTGGTACTGCGAGTACGTGGAGGTCACCACCACAGGGCCTCATGTGCCCTGTTCTCAGACGCTCTTCTATGTGCGTCAGTGGCTGGCTACGGATGCGCCGCCCTACCAGCTCTACGCCTCTGTTGACGGATGCGCTGAGCTGCCTGGTGGCTACGACCACAACCGGAGACTTGTTATTGGCGATTCCTCCGCTTCCATGTGATCTGGTCTGAATTATTGAGTGGAGATGTTTATTGTTTTCTAGCTGTGTTTTGATGAGAGTGAGAGAGGTGAGGTGGTTCCTCTATATCCCCAGTGAATCAGTGGTCCGTGATAAATAACAATCAAGTGATATAATAATGCTCTTTGTAGTATCTATTAGTAATTGTGTTCCGGCAAATTGTAGTTTTGGGTTGGCTACTTATCACTTGGCAATTAATTCATGTTTAACTAACTCAACACCCCTCTCCAATTTAATCCATACCATGTGAGCCTAAGGCCACAAGTAATTCAAAAAGGCACCCATACTAAAATGAAATATGAATCAATCAAGATTTCCTATCCCAACAGCTAAAACTTATTTTTTTGTTGTTGGAGGAGGGGGGATGGAATGTACAAATGTCACACAGCAAGAATAAGAAACCCATGGCAACAACCTAAAAACCTCTTTTTTTTTATTCCACTACACAGAAACAATCTCATCAATCTAGTCGGGTGGTGTACATGGGATGTATGCAGGAAAACGGGTGGGAGCAGCTTCACCTTAATATATCTGAAATTATTAACTAGAGAGGAAGCATTGCTTCTAATAGTCAGAAGATTGTTGAATATGGAGCTTTACACATATCACCAGGAAACCATTTTGTGCAGAAGAGCAGAAATACTCCCCGCCCGACCCACACCTTTAATGCTGTGTGGAAACTCTAGAATTCCTCAAGCACAGCTCTGCTTCAGATATATGTTACAAGATGCACCGCAGCATTACAAGCCAATCTGGGGACACAGAATCCTGTCTCTGATGTTAATTGGTAAACCGCAATGTCGGTTTCCTCACATAGGGCAAGCAGCAAAACATGCTGGATCATATATAAATCGGTTTGACATCATTAGGCCCAAAACTTGTGCTACAGGTAGGACACTTGCGATGCCGGCTTTCAACTGTCCTTCGAACGCACTGGTTACAGAACAAATGATAGCATTTGGCAATAACAACCTGAAGGGCACCAGTAATAGCAAAGTATGGTATGTCAGACGTTTAAAAACCATCAACAGCAAAATAAGAAATAATTTATAAGCTTATTGGCATGCATGGCATGACCTCATACATCAGTTACTAAAGAGAATGGAAAGATGATGATTTGATTAACAGATAATAATTCTGAAAGATCCATAATGACAATGACTTAGTTTACCTCCTTCTGCCGTTCATGACAGATGTTGCACTTGAGAATCCCTCTGTATTCTCTAAGTTCATGTTTAAGCTTTTCAAGAACTGTTGAACCCTCTGTTAGTGCCCTAAGATTTGTAGCTTTCCTGTTCAAAGCTTCCAACTCCTCTTCAATCCTCTTCTTGTTATACCTGTTTAAATTTTAGAAAGCATATAAATTCCACAGACTTCATTCAGCAAGTCTAGAAAACAAAGGCATGGCATGTGGTTTACCTCTCCTTCTCTACCTCTATCAGTAGCTCAGAAACATCTAATCTACTCTTCTCTAACTTTGGTTGCACTCCGTCTAAGAATTGCCTCAATTGTTGGCATTCTCTCTGGGTATCCAACAGCCTTCTTTGTGCATTCTCCAGAGCAACAGATTCCTGCCACCGTTCCTCCATGAGTTTCCCAACCTGTTCTGACCATATTCTTAACTGCAAAGAAATGGTGACATGGCCCATTAACTAATAAATTCCTACTAAACTAATGTAATCTTTTATGGTAGAAAATTTGCTTGCCTGATCCTCCAATCGTGAAAGCTTTAGATTATTTGAATCAATAAACAAATTGGCATGCTGTACTTCTCTGTACATTCCTTGCAACTCAGCTCGTGAGAGCATCCTGCATCTGCCTTGCTTTAAGCCCCTCCATAACAAGCTATAACATAAAGAGTGAAGTTAGGCAAGATTCAACCTCTAAACATCACATGGAAAGATCCAAAGATTTACAATTACAATGAGGAAAAATACCCACAACAAACGAAGACATCATGATTATATGAAACATTACAGCTTGGTGAAGTTAAATGTGTTTTTCAACAGTTGGGAGAATAACAAAAGATAAATTTCAGAGATATGTCATGCTACAGTGAGAACACAAGACGAAAGTTTGTGTGAATTGGTACATCCTCATATCCTCCTTACCATACTAATAAATTACATTCAAAGAATCCTACTAATGAAGTTGCAAGCAATAAAGTTCAGTTTGGTTGCAGCTGTGTTGACAAATCCAGATCCACAACCAAAGAATGATATCATAAGCCTCAATAGTTTAGGCAGTCCAAAATCTATAGCTCTGCTCAGCAGTGCTTGCACACCGATATATTATATATACACACATGCATACATACATATATAAATACATATTACATGCAAGGTTGCTCTGTAAGAATATAGGAAAGTCTGTTACATGGTTAAAGAGAACTGACCTTAATGTTGTAATCATCTCTCTCTGTGATTTGCTGAAGCTGGTGTTGGTTGTGAGTTTGAATATCTTCGTATGATTGGCCAATACTCTGAAAAAAACAAAAGCAATGCCACCCAAGTATGTATCGATAATTGACGAGGTATCACTTCAATACCAAAAATAAGAAAAAGGAGCACAAACCTCAATCTCTAATAAGTACGCTTCACCTTCTTCATGTTTTGCCTTCAATGTTTCAGTCAAATTACAGATATCCCTGTCACCACAAGCTAACCATCATCTCATGATAAATGTTTTTGCCACAAAAGGAAAAGTAATTTACATATCGATTTTTAAATTTCCCTCATGAAAATTAATAATCCAAAAAATAAAATAATTGGTCTAGTATATAGCATGCACAGGGCAGTATTAAGGAGGCACTTCAAACAAGCTTGTATGATCTCTACCACAAACATAACCAGATGATGCACACTAAAAATTCATCATCAAACCATAAACTTACAATCTGAACGGGGAATAAAATTCAAATAAACACATAGATCTATAAAATTTCTAAACTCAGGTACTGTAAAATGATGTACTCATACATATAAAGCTATTATCCAAAAAGGGAATAAACCTAAAATTGATACAATGGTTCACTTTCAGGTATTTAAACAAAAAACAGTAGGGATGGCATCTGCACCTTCCAGACAAGTCCAGCTTCTGCCTCAAGTCAGCAATCTCAGCTTCTGCAGTGGCAAGTCTATGTTGGGCTTCCGCCTCAGCTTCATTTGCTTCTTTGACACGCAGCTCCAAATTATACTCATCCAGAGAAAATTTCAAACTTTGAACACGGGCCCAGGCCTTAAATTCCATGTCTCTGAACTCCATGACATCCCTGCAGTAAGATGAACTAAGTCAGACAACAAGCGAGATTAAGTAAAGTATTGATGATGGAACATTGATAATTGTGTTATAGACCATTAAGTAGACTACCTATATACAGATAAAGAACATAAAATCAGAGGACAATTCTAACTTAAATGAACTTGATGAAGAGGTTATCAGAAGTTAGAGATCAAAAAATCTAAAAGAGAGAGTAGGGCAAAGAAGGCTAGAGCAGGCTGGGCAACTTCACAGCCCAGATTGACAAGTGCATCAGGTAGCTGATTGCCCTCCCTAACATTGTTACATTGATCAGGCTCAGCTGGATACATGTTTTTGGGAAGGGAAGCACTTCTTTTTTGAGGGCACTACTTACTATTATTTAGAGTTTCTTAATGTTATGGTAAAAGCACTACATAAAAAAGTATTTATCAGAACTAAGTTATAAATTTACATAGACTTCACAAATAATGAAAAATGAAAAAGGATAACAGAGGCAATTCTGAAAAGATGAAAAGTGCAACTGTTTGAGTCACTTTTAAATGATCCAGAATTGAAAAAAGGGCAGCCCAAGCATACAAAGCTCCGGTTATGTGCAGGGTCCGGGGAAGGGTTGGACCACTTGGGTCTATTGTTTAGATAAAAAAAATGCATATACTTCCAACTGGATAATCAACTAAGAATATCATACTTGGTATCAGTGGATTCATGCCTATACATCTCTAGGATCAGCTTCAATTCCTGATCGCTTTCTCTTAGATCTTGCACCTGCACCACAATAACAGATTATCAGTATATTTGAATGAGAGAACATGTTAGAATAACATCCACTAGATAGTTTACTAAATTAGATCAGACAACGAGAAAAAGAAGGGAAAAACCAGCACAGGCAGCATATCCAATCCAACCAAAATCTTATTGATGATTATAGTTGGCATCAAAACAAGTACAAACTACTCAACAAAATACAACTCTTGCCAATAAAATATTATGTAAATGGGAGATTTACCAAAGATAGACTGATGTAGAACAGTGACCGAAGATGGCCGGAGATATGGAGACGAAGAACTTGCCTACTGCTATGGCAGCTCCTAATGATGAATATTATTAATCTTCCTTAATACATTACAAACCCTAATCCCTTTTATATACATTGCATATAACCCGGATCCGTTACCGCTAACCCGGATCCGTTAACTCTAATACTTTTCTTAACACTCCCCCTCAAGATGGGCGATAGATATCAATCATTCCCATCTTGTTACATGCTTTAACACACTCTTGAGGACCTAATCCTTTAGTTAAGCAATCAGCTAGTTGTTAGCGGAATGAACATGATTCAACTTCAAAACTCCATTATCCAATCTCTCCTTAATGAAGAAGCGATCAATCTCAACATGCTTTGTGCGATCATGCTGTACAGGATTGTTAGCAATGTTAATTGCCGATTTGTTGTCACACCAGAGCTTCAATGCATCTCCTCTAAATAGTCGCAATTCTGACAACAAACTCCGCATCCAAAGCATCTCACATAGACTAGTCGCCATAGCCCTGTACTCGGCCTCAGCTGTAGACCGAGCAACCACCTCTTGTTTCTTACTACGCCAAGATACAAGGTTACCCCCAACAAAGACACAGTAACCTGAGGTGGATCTCCTATCATCCAAGCAGTTAGCCCAATCAGCATCGCAATATCCCTCTACATTCAAGTGTCCATTACTCTTGAACCAAAGGCCTTTCCCTGGGCTTCCCTTCAAGTATCTCAGAATCCTGTATACTGCCTCCATATGCTCAACCTTGGGATCATGCATATACCTACTCACCACGCTCACAGCATATGCAATATCAGGTCTCGTGTGACATAAGTAGATAAGGCGACCAACAAGTCTCGATGGCCTCCTTTGTTCCGAAGTTGCAGTTGGGCACACAACTTGTGATTACGCTTTCGATTGGTGTAGAAGCTACTCGACACCCTAGCATTCTGTTTTTCGATGGAGTAAGTCGAACATACTTCCTCACGAGAAAGTACTATTCCTTTTAGGAGACCTTGCAATCTCAATACCAAGGAAATATCTTAGTTGGCCCGGATCTTTAACTTCAAACTCTTTACCCAAATTAGGCCGTTTTAGTGAGAGATCACCTCAAAGATCATCTCCTCGTAATAACAATGTCATCCACATAGGCGGCCCGAATTGTGACATGGGATTTGGAGTGTTTGTAAAAACGTGCATGTGATCCCTACTGCTAATCGCATATAGCCTATACCACACATCGCATCGCCCCAACTCGGCTAAACCATGCCCTGGAGATTGCTTCAACCCATATAAGGACTTCTTCAACCTACACACCTTCCCACTTGTCTGTGGAGTAGTAAAGACAGGAGGAATCTCCATATACACCTCTTGTAGATCTCCATGCAAGAAGGTATTTATGACATCCATCGATGTAATGGCCAACCCAAAGTTATTTTACGTGAGATCAAAAGTCCTCACCATGCGTAACAAATCATCTTTGCTCTCTTTGGAGCAAAGGTTTCATCATAGTCAATCCCATAAGTTTGGCTATACCCCTTTGCAACTAACCTTGCCTTGTACTGCCAATCTTCCCTTCGTGAGTTTGCTTCACAAATGTTGTACACCTACTTACGCCTAACCGCTTTTTCCCGGTTGGAGAGATACAAGTTCCCAGTGTCTCATTTTTCTTCAAGGCTTGGAGTTCCTCATGCATAGCACCACGCCACTTAGGATCTTGCTTTCGCTCGCGGTCGCTTGGTATTGTGGACCGTGTAATGATGCGATAGAAGTTTTGTATGCGAGAGATAATGAAGAATAAGAGACAAAGTTAAGCAATATCATTCTCAAAGCCAAACTTAGCCGGAGGTTTTCCAAAGATTGGCTCGAGGTTCTCTACGATGGAAGCAATAGGCAAATTAAGAGAAATAGAGACATTACCACCCGACTCGAGAGGGAGGCGGGGAAGGACTGAGGAAGAAGGAAGGCGAGGAGGCCTGGGGCGGTGGCGTGCATGGGTGGTCATCAATCTCGATCGTAGGGGAGTGTGGAATCATTCTTGTAGGCTGCGGTTCTTTGCTCTCCATGCCCCTGGACACCCATCTCCTCCCTTTTGTATACCTTGATTCTCCTTCAACCTGTTGCTCTCCATGCCCCCTCGAACACTGTCATGTCTCCTTCAGTACACCTTCAATTCTCCTTGTCCTCCGTGTCGGGTTACTATCTCCATTTTCAACATTTTTTCCAAATAGCTTCATCTTGACATACTCCAAATGTGATTTCATCTTGGCCATCTTGACACGCCCGATCCATATCATTCGAGAGGACACGGTATAAGCCCCACAACCACATCTCTACGATTCTCCCTCTCGACCAAAGATCGCACTTTTGTAGGAGAGGAATCTCAAAGAGAGATGTCAAGTCCGTCTTCTCACCATAGAAAGGCTCAGCTCCACGAAGGTCACATCCATACTCACAAATACGACGCCAAATCGGCTCCAAAGATTTATAACCCTTCTGGCTAGAAGAGTACCCAACAAATACACACTTCACAGCCTGAGGGTCCAACTTCCCCACCGAAGGCCTATGATCTCTGACAAAACAGGTGCAACCAAACACCTTAGGAGGGATGATAAACTTGTTTTCACCCAGAAGTGTTTCGCATGGTGTCTTCATTCCTAACACTCGTGAAGGCATGCGGTTGATGAGATAAGCGGCTGTCATCACTGCCTCACTCCATAAGATCTTTGGCACATTCATCGTGAGCATGATAGAGCGTGCGACCTTCCGCTAGATGCCTATTCTCAAGGCTCACCACCCCATTTCGAAAGTAAAGCGTGATTCCGGGCAAGAGATGTCATGCAAGATCCTCGAGATAGAAGCAAGAACGCATGCAAAGTCTTTATTAACATACTTCCGGCCCATTGTCGGTCCGCATAATCCAACCTTCGTGATTGAACCGAGTCTTCACAATGTACGTGAAGTCTTGAAAACACCGAAGCACCTCACTCTTGTGTTTCATCAAATAAATCCATGTCATGCGAGAATAACAATCAATGAAGGTCACAAACCACTTGAATCCACTAACTGAAACAACTGGACAAGGTCCCCATACATCCGAATGAATAAGAGCAAATGGTTCAACACTTCGAAGACCAATACTAGAATAAGTAGAACGTGTATGCTTGCCAAACTCACAAGCATCACACACAAGTTTACTCCTATCTACCTTGTCCATTAACTTTCCCTGGATTTTACTTGACCCGACTTTAAGCTATCAAGATAAGTGCACCCAAACGACAATGTTGGAGTAGCACTGCTACCTCTACTCCTCCACACACGCCAGAAGAGCGGCAGCAAGATCAACACTCCACGATCTAAGTACCAAAGTCCATCATGCCCGGTGCGCTAGCCCCAAGCCTCCTCGGTTACCTCTCTGGAAAAAACATGATTCACTACCAAATGTAACTTGGCGGTCCTAATTGATCAATAATAGAAATTTGGTCGAAAGCAGGTTAGCTGGGAATGAGGGAACATCTGAGAGCAGGATGAGAGTGTGATTGATGAAGTGCATTTGGTAGAGCCAATCCCTCTAATGGGTTGAGAAGTCCCATGGCCGATTTGGGACGGTCTAAATTATGAGTATGCCTATATGGTGAATATGATGCAAACTTCGCTACATGCGCTGCATGTATGCCTAGAGGCTCCCCGGAAGTCTACAATCCATTCTACATGTGATTTCTTTGTAGGACGCTGCTCGAGTTCGGAATACATTGCGGATGGGGTATAGTTGGCAAAGTTACCGAAAAGCAGTAGGTCGATCAAGATCCCGCCAAGTGGCCCGCCTTGTCCTTGGAACTCTCAATCTCGGCTTCAAACTGTCGCAGAATTCCTCCAACTCTGCAAGACATCGCCGGACATCTCAAATAAATCACCTCATCAAGAATCGCTAAGTTGGCTTTTAGTACTGACCTGACCTACCACGGCCTCCCTCCACGCACCTCTATAGTTCTCTCGCTTCCACCTCGCATTTATACTCACCTGGGATTACGTGGTCAGGGCAACCGTAATCGAGATGCCCTTTCTTCCGCATGATTGTAGCACTCTATCATCGCATGAATGGAGCAGGAACGCACCAATGCAGATCGAATAAAGCGGTGATGTATCACCAGCCATCACCTCTCAATCTAACCTCCTCAAGAAGATTCTTCATATCATGCAGCGACCGGAGTCGCCATCACCACGCCGCCCAGCCAACACCAAGAACACCACACCACCACCACGACCTTGACCACGCTGCCATGGGAGTCCGAGGGCTGGCGCCGGCTGGGTCTCCGCCTACACAATGTGGTCATGGCCACTTTCATGGGTTTCTGTGGGCGCCCGGAAGCAAATTTTTCTCAGGTGAAAGAAGAAAACCTCACGGTCAGTATGCATCTAAAAAATAGTTGACCAAGCTTGCAATTGTTGACCAATCTTGTATGCAGAAAGTCGCACAGTGGGAGCGAGATCACGCCTCATAGCCAAAGACACTAACAGTGGTAGATCACGCCTCTAGATCCTCTCTCCTCCGCAAGCCCTCTCTCCAAAGTGACAGTTTCTCCCAACAGGATGTGGCCTACTCTCTCCCCGCAATGGGCACAAAGTCAGTAGGTGAAAGAAAAAATTTCAGCCTTGGCCAAAGCTTCAAAGAACCTACAAATCCTCAAAGAGCTAGGACACCCTGCTGGACGCGACGCCAGACTCACATGGACACCAATCACCTCACACAGCGGACATAGATTCACATGGACACCACTGCGCCATTACGCCCACGCTTCAAGGCTACCACGCTGACACCACCTCACGACACCTCCCCTCGAAAGCACGGATAGCCTCGTGATCCGCCGCTTTCGGCCTCGCTTCGACACGGACAAAATCGGACAGCCACCGCAGTACCACCCGTGATCAGCCACAGGTCGCCCGCAGCCTGGTGCAGACCTGGCGCCTTTCTCGTGAGATCTCCAGCAGATCAGATCTCCTCCGCAGATCTCCAGCAGATCAGATCTCCTCCTCGGCGGCTTCTTCTTCTCCTCCTACCGCGTACCACCGGATCAACTAACGCTGCAGTGCGCTCAGATATGATCACTTAGCGCGCTGGGGAGTCCTGTTCTTGCTCGTCGCCTGAATGTACCTTCCAGATTCGCTGCTGGGCCAAGGCGTCTACTATAGTTCTTCATACTACATGTAGAATGTAATCAAGATGGCCTGAGAGATAGGAGATTTAAGAACTTGGGTTTACATCAAGCAGTGCAAAACCCTAATGATGAATATTATTAATCTTCCTTAATACATTACAAACCCTAATCCCTTTTATATACATTGCATATAACCCGGATCCGTTACCGCTAACCCGGATCCGTTAACTCTAATACTTTTCTTAACAACTGAAAACCAGATTATTGAAGTAATCTTCAAAATCTTTAAAGTAGTTGGTAAACATATATCAAAGAAAGATTGGTGTGCATACCACTGCTTTCAGCTTCTTTATTTCCAGAAGTTGTTGACTGGATCTACCAGAAAGAGATTCTATTTCATTTGCCTGTAATAAAGAGACTTAAAATGTAAACAAACTATTTGATTCTGAATAAATGTTAAAAGAGGAGAAAAAAAAAAAGTGGTCATGCACACACTAACCTCTATTGGGCTACCAAAATGCATATTCTAGAGAAGCTACCTCACCTTCCTATGAAGGATAGTTGAAAGGGATTGAACTTCAGCTCGCATAAAGAATGAAGTCCTGAAGAACTCTCTTTATACTTGCTAAGCTGACTTTGCATGGTTTCCATATCCTTGGGAAGGGATGCAACAAGTGCTTTGAACTCGAAATAATTTCCTTCCGCCTGAAATGCAGAAAGATGGCTCCAAACAATACAAAACATCAAGTGAATGAAACAAATGCCAATGAGTTATTCACCAACTCAATTCTCTGTACCTGCTCTCCTTGAAGCTTCTTCAATCTTGGACTCCAACTGAATCCTCTTGTCAGCAAAAGTTTTTGTAATTCCTCGCTGAAGCTCAATAACTCTAGACCTCAGAAAAGCTGAGATTCTTTGATAAACATCAATTGTATCAACTTTCACATTCATTTCTTTCCCTCCATATATATAATTGTCTCTTTTCAACCTATGAAATTGGAAAATTGATATCAGCCTTGAAGGAATGATTTCACCACATTAATCATTATATGAGCTACATGCATCTACCGACCAGCTACCACCTGTAGTTTTTCCAATGATGTCCGGCATTGGTCCATTTCTGACTTTGATTTTTCCAGCTGCTCAGCCAGCAACAGAAAAACTTTGGAAGATCAGATATACTCTTTGACATATCCACCAAGGTGTTCTGGGAAAACATCATTGATGGCAAAAATTTCTTCACAAAAATCAAATTTAAGTTGTATGATAATAAAATAAAAGTCAAAATACAAACAATAGAGTAAAACAGACCTGTAAATTGGCTAGCTTGTTCAGTATTTCTATTCTTCCCTTCATGTAGACTCTTAATTTCTACCAACCGCTAGAAACTAATTCCTGTTCAATGCAAAATTAAGTCATTAGCAGTTACTCTGTAAAAGCTATCTAAAACAATAAAGGATATTAAGCTTAAGACTACCTTCAGCTCATTAAATGTGGACTCCATATCTTGTAATTCTTTCTGTTTATCTCCGACCTTATCTCCACCAGCATGTTTATTCCCTAAATTCAAGTAAAAGGATAGGGGCTCCTTGGAACACCATCTCTCTGTGCTTTCAGAATAGCCAATTTACTGTTGCTTTCTTCCAACTCTGCAACAGCTGTTGAGAGTTCTTCTACAGAAGGTTACCAGAAGAGCAGCCCATAAAAATTTTTACAATCGCTAGTGTCAAACCTGACTACTGAATGCCAATATTTAAGAACATAAATCCTTTAAAGAATCTTAGAGGCTATGCATAGATAAACTTTTGAACCATACCTCATATAGTCATATGCTCCACCTAACAACCGCTTATGTTCAGCCTTATTTTTCGCATAAATATCTCTGTGGTTTCCCTTTAACTCTGTCTGCCAACACTCGATGTCTCTCAAATGAAGGTCATCAATGGCCACTGCGTAAGTTCTTAACATCTGCCCGTAAACCATTAGTTGTCTTCTGCAAATGTTGACCAAGCTCTGTGAATCACCAAACAAGACAATATAAGAGTTTGAATGCTGTGGATGAGAAAGCACAGCTTGATGCAGAATAAATAGTAACCAGGATGCAATTGAAATCTCAAATTCCTACCATGCTCTGACAAAGTCATAAGGAGGGTGGTAGCAAGTTTGTCATTTACACTCCAGATGCCATTAATTGAAGATATTATATTTCTTGTGGTATTTCTTGCTGCTACTTGTCTAGTCTGGATATGTTCTTCTGTTACTATAGGAGACACACAACCTGAGCATCTTTCAGTAGCACCAGTTTCCATGAGTCTGCTCAAGAAATCTTCCTCCGTGGGACAAGATGCACCATCTGAATAACATACTAAAAATCTGAATATGACAACTCACGTTTGTTGCAACATCCAAAAATGTTGAACAGATTAGAGAAAAGAAATTAATGCAACACACCATAATATACATAAATAAGATGATTCAATATTAATCGAATCATATAGTAGAATCATGCTCCATCTAAACATAAGTTTTGTAAATTCATGCCCCATCTGAAAGGAAAGAAATTAATATTAATAAGAATAAAGATGAGTGGAACAAAAGAGTTTTTACACTTTAGATATGTAAATGTGAAACACCATTGACAAATTTACACACATGGAAACCTATATGCTATTGCATTTGCTACAAGCAGTTCAAAATTCAAATATGCATTAAGAATGAAGTCATTATACATAAAAGCAGTAGATATGCATTCTAAAGCACAGTATCTCAAAATTCAAATTATCAATGCAAGCATGAGATATTATCTGAAAAAAAAATGCCCTAATTACTTTTGCTCTGATTGTGATGTTGATCCAAAACTCACCAGCAACATATCTTTCCCACATCCCTGGGACAGTTCCGCAAAATCCAATCATAAGACATTATAATTCATGACATCTGTACTAAGTGTGGGATAATAAATACTCTGGTAAGAAACCAACATAAATGAACTTTGCACTTATGCCTAAAAAGAATTTCTAAACTACAATCAGGGTAGCATGTTGTGCCAAAAGTTGGTTACAAACTGGTTCTGGAATTACACTCATTCAACTAAATCAAACAGATCAAGTACTGGCAGGGGCATCAGGTAATGTAAGTCTGATGGACTCGAAGACACAATATATATTGCACCCGACAAGATTGACTTGACCGCTGCTTCACTAAAAAAAAGGAAAAATTGTAAGAAAGCAATAGATTGAAGACATGAACTTATTTACATTTCTTGATTGTTTTCCCCTTGTGGTGTAAAGTTGCATGTGAATCAATGACAATATTTACATTTTAGCTTCTCAGCATTCCCAGCACCATTGTTTTGAATTTCATCAAATATGTATGTCAAATATTAGATTCAAATGGCAGTTGTCTTATGAGATAGGATCAAAGTACAATTTCAAATACTAATATAGAAAAGCTTAGCCAATAATTACTAAAACACTAATGGTTAGATACTTGAAACATTGATCAGAAAAGAAACTTTGGGCATAATTAAGGAAATTGAATCACATATACAAACATTATTCGTTGCAATTTTTTTTTTTATTATTATATGTGGCTTCTATAACACTTCTAAGTATCCAATGAAAATTGAGGAACCAATATATATGCATATAGGATGTAGGCGACCTCAGTTATTAGATCAAGGGAATCTAGCATCAAATATAGGCAAGTTCATCATGTTTTTCATAAATAAAAAAAGGAAAAGAAATATATATGTGCTTTGTGAGGTTCAGAATCTAGCTTAAAGAGCAAAAGAATTCTATTAGCCCTCTTAAGATAGAAACTTTTCTAGAAGGAAGCTTCGGACTCATATTGTTCATATCAATAGTAATTTAATATCATGGTATTATAGACATGGTAATATAAACTTCTTGCTAATGAACACAGGCCAGAATTCTGATCTAATTTACTGAATTTCTCACCATCCAACACATGAGAACCTTCCAAATCTTCATGACCATGTGTGGATCCACTTGTGCAAGCAGAAAGTGTTTCCATATCCCCAACAAGCTAAAACAATACCAAATAAAATGTATTTTAAACAACAAAAAAAGGCCTCAAGTGACGTATATATAAATAATAAGTGGTAAGAGTGGCCACCTACCCGCTCCCAAGACTCTATTAACCACCACCAAAGGTATCATTGTATGACTTCTGTTTCTCTTTCAGCTGATGGAATTTATTCTCAAGTACAGAATACTCTACCTTCTGCGCTTTGTAGTTGTTGGAACTAATTTTTGATTTTGATATTGCAAGACAGCAACATCAAGCTACAAGAACAAAGACATCCAAAATACATCAGATTTGAACAAGATAGAGCCATAGCATACCATATTGTTCTTAACTTATCAAGAAAAATGTGCTTTCCTCCTGTTTATCAAGGAAATGTTTCCACTGGAATTGCTAGATAATAGAATACATCAAACAGATTAGTTCAGCATGAAAAGAAATGTTTATGCAAATAAGATTTCCAAAAACGCAGGTCAAGAATGAAATATGAAAATAGTGTATCTTTGACACCATAATAAAATGCAAGGGAGACCTGAGAATAAGTAAAAAAGGTGTTATTTAGGTGTCTTCTATCCGAACGTTCAAATGCATCTGCCTCTAGACAGAGCACTCAAGTTTTTCTCCAATTACCCAATCTTTCCTTTTTCAAAACAACTAAACTTGTGTTCTGCTAGTTACTAAATTTAAACGTCTGCTAATTAATTGGATAGATCAGCCTGCATCTTCTTCTATGAGAATTTTGTACATACCTACAATAAAGCATCCCATGACAGTTTAGTCGTTTTTAATAGATACAAAATTAAATTTTGCTTCACTCTAACATAGGCACAAAATTTCAAATAAGTATGAAGTTTTTATGGAAATACCATAATATATACAGCACTACTATCTAAAATAGCCAGGTACTCTTTCAAGTTGTACATTTCCATATCGACATGTTATGTTTTCTGTCAATTGTTTCCAAATAAAGTTGACTGATTGACTCATTTCATACAACTTCTAATGCATAACTTACCACTCAAGGATATTATGATAAATTTATGAAACATATGAGCATCCAATACATGTAGTTTTGCTACTGTACATGTTAGGTAGGGGTGGGTGTAAGCGAGCAGAGCGAGTAGTTTCACGAGCCTAATCAAGCTTTATATATATATATATATATATATTAATTTATAAAATATTAATCTTTATCTTATCTTAATATTAAAACCTATTATATATAGATGATAATGAAAACCTAAACCTAAACTCCAGCCACCATTCCTCTTCATCCAAAACCTAAACCTAAACCATGTCTCACGTGGATGCGGCTCGCTCTTACTTGGCGCAGCCACCGCGCTGCTTCTCGCCGTGTGTGCTCTCGTGGCTCTTGGTGCTGGCCGAGGACACGAAAGTGCGCTGCCTGCGCGGTGTCCGCAATGCTCTCTCGAGCTCCTCATCCCTTCTCCCATTGACTTCGCCAACTCCTCTGCCAGCTTTGTCAGCTTCTTCACCGGCGTCTCCTGCTGGAACGACCAAGAGAATCGCGTCTTCTTCCTCTCCCTCTCCTTCATGACTCTGACCGGCCAAATCCCCTCCGATCTCCAACTCTGCTCTGCTCTCCAAACCCTAGACCTCGCCGGCATCAAGATCCCCATGCATCTCACTTCAATACGGTGGCCGCTTCTGCCGGTTTTGGTTGCGATCAGATGATGAGGACGAGGAGGCAATACCGCAGAGCTCGGGAATGGCGTCGCAACCTCTGAAGCTTCACCTGAAGCACAGATCGACAAGGAGCACAAAATCGACGACGAAGAGAGAATGCATACTTATAATATGTGAAATTTACCATCATTTGTGAAATTTATCTTCATTCTAAAATTGATTCAAGCTAGCTTTTCCAAGACATTTGTGCAAAATCTTGTGGATTTCTGGAAGTTCTTCTGTCACTTGCTAGGCTCGAACAAGCTCGAGCCGAGCTCAAGCTTCGAGTTTTATTCACGAGCCGAGCTTGAGCATGCCAATACTCGGCTCGGCTCGTTTCGTTTACACCCCTAATGTTAGGAATTACATAAGTGGGGGCCTAAACTTCTTTGGTGATTTTCATTACTTATTTGTCATAGAGAGCTATTTTAGAATGATTCTACTTTTTGAGAATCCAATTGAAATCAGATATAGCAAAGTAGAAAATTATAAATTTCATGGACAAAAAGAAAAGCTTACCAAAGTTACTCTAAAACTAAAAATTTAATGCTTCCTAAAGATAAACAAACTCTGGAGTAATGTCAGTGCTTTAAACTAAAAAAACAATCCTCCAATATATTAGGATTCTGAATTAAATTTATACATAAAAAATACTAAATATCTTTATTAGGATAAAACATCTCAACCTATATAAGACCTCAGGGTTCCCTTGATCAAGGAACCTAATGCGCACAACATGTTAAGTGATTTAGCCAAGTGTCTATTGGCAAACTTTATCTGAAGCAGTGTCAGTGCTTTAAAGTTTCGAACCAGGAAAAGCAGCTCCAAATATGTGAGAATTATGAACTAACTAAATAAAACAAACAAATCAGACATCATATTCTGATAGCGTATGTCAATCAAAACAAATCCCCTGGCCTAGATCAGGACCTAATCAGCAGACCTCATTAAGTGATTTAGTGTAGATTCTAAACATAAACTACCTTTGAAGCAGTGTCAACCCTTCAGAGTAGAAAAGTAACATACGACAAATTAGGATTCTGAATCAACAATATAATCACCAGACTTCATTAAGAGCTTTAGTCAAGTTACCAATGAGATACTACCTCAGAAGCAGTGATAATCATCCAAAACCAGGAAAACAACTCCCTACGCATCAGTATTCTAAATTAACAATATCTCACAAACAAACGTAACATAATCGCGGCACATAAAACTTGGTAATCAAAAACAAGCCTTTGAGGCTCCCTTTGATAAGGGTCCTAATCAGCATACCACATTGAGTTCATTAATCAAGTTTTTACAGACAAACTGCCTCCACAAGCATTTGGACTAGGGATACATCCTCCAATAAGTTAGGACTCTGATTTAACTATATATGACCAACATGCAAACATGATTTTATTGGATAAGGTATGGCAATCAAAAGAAATCTTCAGGACTCCCTTGATCAAGGGCCCTAAACAGCAAGCCAAAAAGTAGACTTGCACTCCTTTGGTCTAATAGAAATAACAGAACAACCCACACTTTAAATCCATGTCTACCCAACACTAACAGGGCAGCTACTCTTAACCCTCGAAGTAGCAGCAAAGCTCATGAATTAATGATAAAATCCACTATTTAAATCCCTAGCAAAATGAATCAGAAGAAGCAAGACAGAAAAATAGAAGAACCACAGGAATAAGATGAGAAAATATACCTTCTTGTCCTCTGAGGACGAGGAAGGGAAGAGCGGCTGCTTCTTGGCAGCCGTGGCCGCCGTGGGTGATATCGAACTGAAATGACGACGCTTTCGATCCGGCTCGCCGGTGCTGCCCATGACTAGACACCCCACCCAAAGGAAACCCTAGCTACCCACCCCACTCACACATAAGAACCCAAAGATCAAAGAAGCAGTGGATTTCAACAAAATTATCAAAATAAAAGGCGGATTCCTCCCGCCCTAACACGAACTCTTGAACCCTAATCAATGGATATCACAAAAAAATGACAAAAAAAAATTGTGAAAGAACTACTAGGGCAAGGAGGCAGATGAAGATATATGGATTACAGGATCAATATTGAATCTTTTTTTTTCGATTGTTTTGGGGGGTTAGGGATCTGGAGAAAGAGGGATGATGGGGGATTGGAGTTTGGGGGTTTTAGATGGCGACGGAGACGAGAACACTTGAGAGAGAGAGAGAGAGAGAGAGAGAGAGGGAGAAGGGGGGGTATGGGATTTTTTTAGAAATACAACAGGGGTATTCGGGTCATTTTACACATAGATGAAACCAAGAATTCAGGATCCGAATCCGTTATTTTCTTGGATTCGGATGCAGTGTTATTATCCGAAATTATCCGAATCCGATAGCTTTTACACGCGGCGGGTAGACGATGTAATTATTAAAATAAAGTAGCCGTTTAATAGAATAGAATTTTGAAAATAGAAAAACATTCAATTCACCCTCTTCTTTAATTTTTAATGAATATGTCTTATTAATATTCTTCAAAATTAATGAACAATAAAAAAACACTCAACCCTAGCTCATATCATCCTTATAAAACAGTGAGAATAACTCTAATAGATAATTAGATTCTCTTTGTATTATGTAGGGTAAATTATCTAAATAGTCACCCAACTATTGGGTTGCTCCTATTTGAGTCATCCAATTATAAAAACTTTCACGATTGGAGTGCCCAACCTTTTGACCGCATTCAATCGCTGCCACCCACACTAACAACACCGCTAATCCATGCACCGACGTGGCATGACACGTGGCACCGTGATCTTACGCGTCCACCGCTAATGCCGCGTGTGAAAAAAATAATAATAATAATAAACAAATAAATAAATAATTCTAAAAAATTATAAAAAATCCTAAAAATTCTAAAAAAATCTAAAAAAATTCTAAAAAAATCTAAAAAATCTAAAAAAAATTCTTCAAATTCTGAAAATTCTAAAAAACTTAAAATTTTCAAATAATTATTGTTGAAGTGGCAGAAAAAAATAAAAAAATCTTAAAAAATCTTAAAAAATTGTTAAAAAATAAAAAATTCTTTAAAAAATCTAAAAAATCTTAAAAATAAACAGGATTTTTTTTTAAAATTCAAAAAATTCCGGTAAGAATTCTAAAAAATTCTAAAAAAATCTAAAAAAATAAAAAATTCTAAACATAATCTAAAAAAATTCTTAAAAAAATAAACAAGATTTTTTAACGTAATCGCAAAAATCAATCTTGAAAAATAGTAAAAAAAATAAAATATGATGTTGTAATTTATAAAATTAAAATGGGCTTTGTAATCACAACAATCAACCTGAAAAAAGTAATAAAAATGGTAAGAAAAAAATATAAAATGAACATCTTCAAAATCATTTCAACTTCTTCATAACCTTTATAACCTTAATCACAACAATCACAACATACAAGCACATTTCACTATTTTTCAGTTTTATTTTTGTAATTATGTTGTAAAATCCTGTTTATTTTTTAGAATTTTTTTATATTTTTTTGTGCGTATGTATTATTCTCCTTCCAAAAAAATAAAAAAAACATAATCTTTAGAATTTTTTAGAATACATACTAGAATTTTTTGAATTTTTTAAAAAATCCTGCTTATTTTTTAGATTTTTTAGATTTTTTTTATTTTTTCTACCACGTGGCAACTAACTGGCATGCCATTTCAATAATAATTATTTGAAAAGTTTGAGTTATTTTGCCACTTGGCAAGGCTGATGTGGCAAAATATAAAGGATTCTTTATATTTATAAAAAATAAAAAAATGTATATTTATTTTAGATTTTTTTAGAATTTTTAGAATTTTTTGGAATTCTTAGAGGAATTTTTTGAATTTTTAAAAAATCATGTTTATTTTAAAAATTTTTAGATTTTTAAAGAATTTTTTATATTTTTTAAATATTTTTTAGAATTTTTTTAGAAATTTTAGAAATTTTTTAAATTTTTTTAGAATTTTTTAGAATTTTTTTATTTTTTTACATACAGCCAGTGGCGGTATTGGCATCACAGGGTGCCACTTGTCGTACCACGTCGGCCATAGATTACTTGATGTTAGTGTGGGTGACTTGATTGAATCTGATTAAAGTTTGGAGTGCGATTGAAAGTTTTATAATTGGGTGAATTTCGAATAGGAAGCTTGGCAATAGTTGGGTGACTATTTAGATAATTTACCCTATTATGTAATAGATATTTATTGTATGGAAAATTCTTTAAAAAAAATTCCAACCAAATCAGAACACTTATGATGAAGACGAGGATGGTAAGATTGAAGCGTAACTAACTTGTTGCTTCTCAAAGAATACATGGTAGTTGGCCATCCATTGGGACAAGGAACATAATTAATTTTATATAAAAAATGATTGTAGTTTTTATATATTTTTTATGTTCCATAATTTTCAGCTACTTTAATCTTGATTGGGTTCCATATTCTACCCTCAAAGGTCAAAGCTAATATGAATCTTTCATTTGAGTAATAAATGATTAGTTAACCAACGATCCAAAGGTTTATTGGTATTTGGGTCCCTTACTAAAATAAGGGATTCTCCTATAGATGATCCAGGATTAAATCCTCACTTTATGTAAGGTGAGGATCAGGTGTGGTGTTATTCCCCTGTTGACTAACCCAGAATCGAGCGGCCATGCTTGCATTTAGGCATGGTGTTGTTCTCATGTGGATTAATCTGGGATAAAGCGACCACGCCTGCATACATCATTGACTTACCTTCGGAGGGCGCTTGTTGCCTTCGTAGAAAAAAGAAAATAAAAGATTAGTTATTCATATCTACTCCGATTAAATACTTGTGTGTGTTTATATTTTAGTTGATCACGAACAAGTTTGTAAATATGATAATAATTTTAAAAAAAAATCTAAATGCTAAGTAAATTAGATATACTAATAAAAATGAAGTAATAAATGATTTTTGGCTCCAAACAAGGGCAATGAGGCTTTCGAGGACAACACTCTAAAGAGGGAGGAGATCAAACTAATGTTTTTATTATTTTTATATCTTGATTGTATTATATATATTTTAAAAATTTTAAATTTATTTGAATGAAATATAATTAACCTGCTTTGTTAAAAAAATAAGGCATGTGACAAAAACGTCACAAAAACACCAAAAGAGATCATTCTTAAAATAGTTTTTCAACCATAGTACACAAAACCATGAGACTGTATAGATAGTTAGTTTATGATGTAAAAAGGTACCACAACAATATCAAACAACTAAGAAACTAACTACAATTATATTGCACAACAATTTCTACAGTAATTAAAGCAAAACCTTTGATTAAGATAAGCAGAGGGCTTGTAAAGGCTTTATGTGTGGATTTATTTTCTACTCAAATATGATTCTCGTTAATATTTCTTTCTACACACTCAAATTGATAGAAAATCCTAACATATATATAAAAAATTATACCCATTGATCACATGATTTCAAAAAAAAGAACAGAGATAAAAAGATTGAACCTTTGTTGATCTCAGGTATAGATATTATAAAATAAAAAACATCATCATATCTTAAAATACACTTTTATTTATTATAATATGTGGCATTTGATTTATGTGATTTAGAAAACAAGTCACACAGATAAAATATACACCATAAACCTCTTGCACGTACTGAGGAAAGTTCTTCAAACATCATGTTTGAGAGCAGAGCTGTAACTAGGGATGTCAAACGATCAAAAAATTTGTTCGTGAAGCGGCAAAATTTCGAGATCGACTGGTAGAAAGCTTCGAGTTAAAACCGAATTTTGAGCTTCGAGTAGAGCTCGAGCTTCAATTTCGAGCTTCAATTTCGAGCCGAGTCGAGCTCGATCGAGCTCAGCTCGAAAGCTCGAAATTTAATATTAATATATTAATATATAATATAAATATTATTAAAAAAATCAATAAAATTTAATAAAATTAGTAAAAACTAATAAATATTATAATATATTAATAAAATATTTAATATTTAGTATTGACATATAATATATAATATAAAAAATTAATTTATAAATAAGTTTTTAATTTAAAACTAAATCTGAGATTTAAAAATTATAATTAAGTTCTTAATTTCGAGCTTTCGAACCGAGCTCGAGCTTTCGAAATTAAAATCGAACCGAGCTCGAGCAAACTTATTCGAGCTAATTTCGAGCTCGAGCTCGAGCTAGGCTATTTCGAGTCGACCCGAAATTTGGGCTCACCGATCAAGCTTAGCTTTCTTACGATTCTAAATTGTAACTAGTCTAATCATCGTAATACAAAGCGAGAAATCAGGATCCAATTTGGAATGAACCCACTACCAGTGGCATGTCGGGGCGGCAAAGCAAACCAAGGAATATGTTCACGGCTCACGTCTGGGAGGTCCACTACTTCGGGGATCATCCAGCTCGTCACACCTCATCACCGCATTATGCTTGGCATGGAGGTTGTTGTAGATAGGGTCATCGAATGATCAAGCTATTCGTGAAGCAACTTCGAGATCCATTTCGGTAAAGCTTGAGTTATTTCGAATTTCGAGCTTTCGAGCCGAGCTCGAGCTTCAATTTCGAGCCCGAAATTAATTTCGAGCCGAGTCGAGCTCGATCGAGCTCAGCTCGAAAGCTCGAAATTTAATATTAATATATTAATATATTAATATAAATATTATTAAAAAATCAATAAAAATTAATAAATATTATAATATATGAATAAAATATTTAATATTTAGTATTGACATATAATATATAATATAAAAAATAATAATTTATAAATAAGTTTTTAATTTCAAATTAAATCTGAGATTTAAAAATAATAATTAAGTTCTTAATTTTCGAAGCTTTCGAAAGCCGTAGCTCGAAACTTCGAAATTAAAATCGAGCCGAAGCTCGAGCAAACTTATTCGAGCTTAATTTCGAAAGCTTTCGAAGCTAGGCTATTTCGAATGAATTGAAGCTAGGCCCGCCCGTAGATCAAGCTCGGACGTTCTGACCCTAGTTGTAGAACTGCACTCTGTGAGTTTTGTCTTTATTAGACAATGGAACAAAGGAGGTCAACAATGGCAGCTGATTTTTTTGTCAAGTATAACAGCTGTGTTTTGTCAAAAGAAATGGCTATGTCAGTGTGGCTGCATCCATTGTTGACTTCACTCATTCATACATGCAGCTGTCCCTTTCTTTTCTCTTGCCTATATAAGGAGCTCATCTCCTTCTGAAGCTGCACATCCATACCTTCAGAGGTTAGAAAGCTTAAGTGCTTTATTTTGTGAGAGAGTGAGATTTGTGGGAAAGAAAGAATTCTTTCATTCCTTTTGTGAGATATAGAGAGACAGGGTGTTTGATTAGCCTCTCTATTTGGTAATCTCCATCTTTTGTCATAGTGAAATTCCTCCTCTGCCGCCGGTGGACGTAGGCCATTTCAAGGCCGAACCACCTTAAATCTCTGGTGTCATTTACTGTTTATTTACTATTTATTTACTATTCACTCACTGTCACTATTTATATTTCGTGGTTAATTGATTAAATAGCTTTAGATCCTTAACAAATTGGTAGTATCCAATTTAGCTAGTTTGTTTGTTATCTAGCGAATTTCATTGAGAATCGCCTACTGCACGAAGTCTGAGATCGAGAAGTTGATAGCGAAATGACTTGATCTATGGAGAGTCGAATCACGGGCTTTGTTAGTGCAACAAGATGCATTAAAGGCCTTACGAGGAAAAGATCTTGGCTGAGGCTGTCAGGACGGCGAGAAGGAGGAGATTTTGGAGCGAGGCACCTTTGTATTAAATTTTGTCTTTGTGAATGAGGTTCTAAGAGGTGCGTGGATGAAACATCCATGGCGGGCTTATATTTCCGTCAGGAGTCACTTTATGACAAAATCTCTCACAAATCGACTATTGATGAAGCAGCGACTCTACATTTCATATGAAAGAAGGTACAAAGCAATTCTTGACCATCTGAATGAGTTGATAGGATCATTATTGATCTCAAGAATATAGACTGTACTATTGATGATGAGGATCAGGCCCTAATTTTGTTATGTTCACTAACCCCTTCTTTTGAGCATTTTGTTGACACAATGTTATATGGGAGAGAGACTATCTTCATTAATGATGTCAAAAGTGCTCTTAACTCCAAGGAATTGAAAACGAAGGTTTCAGAGAATCGAGGTGAACATCAGGCTGAAGGCCTACTTGTCAGAAGTAGACCTCAGGAGAAAGGGGCTAGCAACAAAGAGAGATCTAGATCTAAATCTAGAAACAAAGCTGTAACGTGTTTCTCTACTTGAGAAGAAAGGGCACATGGTGAAAGACTGCATCAAGGCTAAAGCAAAACAAGATAAGGAGAAAACTCCTTCAGGTATGAATGCTAACATTGTTGAGGACAGTTTCGAAGCTGCTGATATAGCATTATCTGTCACTACTACAAGTTGTGATGATTCTTGGATACTTGACACTGCTTGCTCTTACCATATATGCTTTCGTAGAGATTGGTTCACCACTTTTCAGGCAACTGAAGGTGGTTCTGTCTTAATGGGGAACAATACCTCATGTCCAGTCTCTGGCATTGGTTCTGTCCGTGTCAAGATGTATGATGGCATTATCAGAACTTTCAACAATATTAGGTATGTACCTGATATGAGAAAGAATCTTGTTTCTTTGAGTCTTTTGGACCGCATAGGTTTCAAATCACGGTGGTGATCTTAGATTGACTAAAAGTTAGCAAAGATGCTTGTTGGTGGTAATCAAAGGAAAGTTGGTCAACACACTCTACATTCTTCAAAGGCGTATGATTACAGAATGCTGCGGCGTCTACTTCCTCATCAAATCCCGATCTGATTCTACTCGCTTATGGCACATGCGCTTGGGTCACATGAGTGAACGAGGCATGAATATATTAAGCAAGCGAGGTTTGTTGAATGGTCAGAAAACCAACAAACTTGACTTTTGTGAACATTGTGTGTATAGTAAAAACACTAGAGTCAAGTTCAGTACTGCTGTGCACAAGACTAAGGGCACTTTGGATTACATCCATTCGGATGTTTGGGGCCCTGCATCTGTCCTGTCAAAGGGTAGTTCTCGATATATGTTAACTTTTATTGATGACTACTCTAACATGACTTGGGTGTACTTTCTGAAGCAAAAGAGTGAAGTTTTCGATATCTTTAAGCAGTGGAAGACGCTTATTGAGAAGCGGTAGGGAGGAGGAAGATCAAGCGTCCTGAGCCGATAATGGTATGGAATCTTTGCAAAGGTGAATTTGATCACTTACTGCAAAAATGAAGGAATAGTGAGACACCGCATGCTGTGAGATATACACCCATGACAAAATGGGGTTGCGAGCGTATGAAACGGGACTATTTTGGAAAGAGCTTCGTTGCGTATGTTGTCAATTGAGTTTGTCTAAAACCTTTTGGGCTGAAGCTATTAATATCTGCATGCTATTTGATTAATAGGTCTCCGTCGACTACTATTGATTGTAAAACTCCTTTTGAGGTATGAGTGCGGTTCTCCTGTGATTATACCTTTCTAAAAGTATTTGGTTGCCTCGCTTATGCTCATGTTAATGATGGTAAACTTGAGCCTAGGGCAAAGAAATGCATATTTGTAGGATATGCATGGGGGGGTTAAAGGTTACGAGGTTGTGGTTATGCAGATCCATCATCCCACTGGTTTGATTATCCAGCCGGAGATGTCAAGTTCAATGAAGATGCGCTCACGATAGACCAAAGGAGTATGTACGGCGAAGCAAAGGACCACGCGTGTTATGAAGCGGTGGTTGAGGTGGAGCCCTCAAGAGACAAGTACATGATAATACTTACGATGAACAAGCGACAACGAGAAAAGGTACATGATTCTTACGATGATGTTTGGATGTGCCTTATGAGGAGCAGCCGTGCGGCAAGATTACTCTTTGGGAGAGAAAGAAGGCAGTTAGAAGACCCAGAAATATGCAGATTTTGCGAGCATTATTACGATATTACTACTCATGCTTTGGTACGTAGGGAGATAACCTTGAAGGTGATGAACCTACCATTATCGTGAAGTCATCTCTAGTGATGAAATGACTTCGATGGTTAAACTGCTATGGGTGAAGAAATTGAGTCTCTTCACAAGAACCATACGTGGGATCTGGTAAAACCGCCGAAAAGTCAGAAGATTGTTGGTTGCAAATGGGTCTTCAAGAAAAAGGAAGGAACTCAAGGGGTTGAAGCACCAAGGTTCAAAGCACGTTTGGTTGCCAAGGGCTATAGTCAGAGAGAAGGCATAGACTTCAATGAGGTATTCTCTCCTGTTGTTAAACATAGCTCTATACATGTATTACTTGCCATGGTAGCACTGCAGGATTTGGAGCTTGGCTGACTTGATGTTAAGGCCGCTTTTCTACATGGTGAGCTCGAAGAACAAATCTACATCGCGTCAACTGAAGGTTTTATTGAAGTTGGAAAAGAAGATCTTGTTTGTTTCTTTGAAGAAATCATTATATGGTTTGAAGCAATCTCAAGAACTGATGTAATTTACAAGCGATTTGATACTTTCATGGGTACACATGGCTTTAGGAGAAGCCAATATGACAAATTGTGTATATTACGAGAAGTTATCTGATGGTTCTTTTATTTATTTGCTTCTCTACGTTGATGACATGCTTATTGCTTCTAAAAGCATGTTTGAGATCAACAGGTTAAAGACTCAACTGAATGATGAATTTGAGATGAAAGACTTAGGTGCAACAAAGAAAATTTTGGGCATGGAAATTCACAGAGATCGGAAAGCAAGAAAATTGTTCCTATCTCAGAAAAGGTACATTGAGAAAGTACTTGAACGCTTTGGGATGCAGGATTGCAAACCGATGAGCACTCCATTGGCTGCACATTTTAAGCTTTCAAAGAAGCATTCACCACAAACTCGGGATGAGAAGGAGTACATGTCACATGTTCCATATGCTAGCGCTATTGGGAGCATTATGTATGCTATGGTATGTACCCGTCCTGATATTTCTCAAGCTGTCAGTGTTGTTATCAGATATATATACGTCGATCCGCAAGGAACATTGACAATAATTTGTGAAATGGATACTTCGGTATCTAAGAGGCACTATTAATATTGGCTTGGTATATGATAGTAGCTCTAGTTCTACTATTGCCGTTGTTGGATATGTTGATTCTGACTATGCAGGTGACTTGGATAAGTTGAGATCTCTTACAGGTTATGTGTTTACTATTTCTGGTTATTCTATCAGTTGAAAAGCAACATTGCTGAGCGCTTGCTTTGTCTACAACCTGAAATGAGTACATGGCTCTTACGAGTAGTGAAGGAAGTATGCAATTTGAAAGGTTTGGTAGGTGATCACGGGTTTTACAGCAGAAATCTACTGTTGTATTTTGTGATAACTTGAGGGAACTATTGATGCATCTAAAGATCAAATCGCACCGTAGGAAGGACCAAACATATCGATATCAGATATCATTTCATTAGAGAGATCATAAGCCAAGGTATTGTTTCAATCGAGAAGATTGCTACTGCAGACAATCCAGCAGATATGTTGACTAAGCCACTTGCTACTATCAAGTTCAGATATTGCCTGGACTTGATTAGTGTTCGTTGTATATGAGTTGCCTCTTGGCGGCGGAGAGATCAGAGGTGTCTCACTTATAGCTTTGTCGAATTAAAGCCAAGGTGGAGATTTGTGAGTTTTGTCTTTATTAGACAATGGAACAAAGGAGGTCAACAATGGCAGCTGATTTTTTTGTCAAGTATAACAGCTGTGTTTTGTTAAAAGAAATGGCTATGTCAGTGTGGTTGCATCCATTGTTGACTTCACCCATTCATACATGCAGCTGTACCTTTCTTTTCTCTTGCCTATATAAGGAGCTCCTCTCCTTCTGAAGCTGCACATCCATACCTTCAGAGGTTAGAAAGCTTAAGTGCTTTATTTTGTGAGAGAGTGAGATTTGTGGGAAAGAAAGAATTCTTTCATTCCTTTTGTGAGATATAGAGAGACAGGGTGTTTGATTATCCTCTCTATTTTGTAATCTCCATCTTTTGTCATAGTAAAATTCCTCCTCTGCCGCCGGTGGACGTAGGCCATTTCAAGGCCGAACCACCTTAAATCTCTGGTGTCATTTTTTGTTCATCTACTATTCATTTACTATTCACTCACTGTCACTATTCATATTTCGTGATTAATTCAGTTAAACAGCACCCGATCCTCAACACACTCAAACGTTCTCGAAGAGGCCGGTGTCAAGAGCTCCTCCCACCCAAGCCGTTGTCTGCGGAGAAGTCGTAGTGAGCAGCCAAGTTGAGCTGAGGAGTCTGGCCATATTGCCAAACACGGAGAGAAAAGGCGCCAGGTTCACAAAGGCATAGTTCCCAGTGGCGCAGGTGTCGGCAAGAGTTCCCACATTGTCGTTCTATCCCCAGTATATGGCGATGCTCCCGGAGGAACAGAGAGATCAGGAGGCAAGGATATTTGTTCATTTACATAGACTATAGCCAGTGCATGCATCTTATAATTCATTCTTTTAATTAATTAACTGTATACGTAGGTGCCCATTTTGTTATAATAAAGGATTGTTGGGGAGTAGTATTAAGTAGAGAAGAACTCGTAGCTTTGGAATTAAATGAGTTGGATGAGAGCATACGCATATAAAAGTGAAGGGATATAGTGAAGAGATTGAGTGAATACATGCTTCATAAAGTTACGTACGTAAACGTTCATCCAAAACGTACAGATATATATTATAACATGCATATCGATCTTATTTAATTAAGGATGGTTTATTTCATAGAGTAGCAGTAGCACACCAGAGATATATAGTGATACATATATAGCATAACACACGTACTGAAATATATATATAGTTGGATGATCAATAGGCAGGCAGGAGGAAGCCCTTCCTGCCTGCAACCTCCATAAGGAGAGTGAAGAGAGCTTCAATAACCTGACAATTATTAGCTTCTTTGGGATCCTCATTAAGACAGGGCAGAACAATCCATCCATGATCGAGATTTCTCCGAGACCGGACTACAACCGAACCAGGAGCTTCAGCATCCTTCCTGGTCACAAGGCCATCACTCTTCTCACTGTATCGAAGATCAAGCAACGCTGCCATCATCGCCAGCCCGGAAGACAGCGGCCATGGCACTGATATCTTGGAAAAACTCCTAACTCCGACTGGAGCAGTGACAGAGAACTCCACCTTCGCCACTTCATAAAACTTTGTGAGAATACTCATATTTATCTTGGTTTCAGTGTGGAATGAGACTACTGGGATTTCTCTTGGAAGTGGATATGATCTCAAGAACTCCCTCCTCTTCTCGTAAGTCAAGTCCTCAATGGCACGTAAATCTCCCTAATAAATAATAATTAAGTTGCAGCATGCATGCATACTTGCATTATATATTAACATAGCCAAATTCCTTAACTAATTTTTAGAATTAAAAAAAAAAGATTTAATTGAGATTTGACTTACATTGAGGATACCGGACATGATAATCTCCATGACTTCCTTCTTGAGATTAACATGTTTCAAGAGTCCTTGACTGAGAATATCAGAAGCAATGGGATTGCCAGCATAGGGACTTTGGGCGAGCACCAGACCAGCAACCTTGTCTCTGAGTTGATTCCAATAGATAGATAAGGCTGCAGCTGAGTCTAAACCACCTTTACTATGTCCCAGAATCAACACACGTTTTTTGGACCGGTAATACAGTTTCTCAATGAGCTCCTTAATCTTGCTAGCGTTGGCCATGACCCCAGCCTGAAAAAAAAATTAAAAAAATAAAAAAAAGGTGGTTTATTCATTTTTATAAAAATGGTTTATTCATTAATTTTTATAAAAAAATTATATGTAGAGAGAGAGAGAGAGATAAAAGAGAAATAAGACAACTACCTGAGTATCAATCTTGGCAACCTCACACTCCAGACCCAGCTTCAAGAAATATGTTTTGGTGTCATCAAAGTTAGGTGGTCCAAGGTTACTGAAAAGGCCTGAAATCAAAATACAAGGTAATTAAAATATTGGCTATGGAGTCCATGGTGAAGAGAAGCTTGATTTTCATTCCAGACCAACTACAACATCTGCCAGTGGATGATTTCATTGACGAGATGTCTAAGTAGTCCAGAATCACAAAAGGTGTACGCTCATTCTACATATAACTATGTACAATTGTTTTTTTTTATCAGTGATTAATATCCTCCACTTTAATAAGAAGAACAAATTAAATATGAAGTAATGAAAAAATTGATTATCATGTGTTTGCGTAAAGAATAAAAGGGAATTAACGTTAAAATTCCATTGATAATATTTTTTTCTCTTACCATATAATAAATTAATATTTGTATAAATTAGGATTCATTTAGTCCTAGATACTTTTAATCCAAAAATAAAGGATTTACTCCATTTTTAATTAGTAAATTAATAAACATTAATATTGCTATGAAATTTTATATTGATAAAAAAAGACAAAACCAAATAAAGTGATTTAAGCTTATTTTTAAAGTACATAAAAATCCATTTTAATTTTAACATTTTTGTTATTTATTTTATATGGATAAATCAATTAATTAAGGATGAGTATACTATTTACCTGGTACCAACAAGTATACAAATGACTTTGGCAATGAATGCTCCTGGTAATTTCTGAAAGATGGAGATAGAGAGAAAAGCTTGATTAATATATATAGTTATCTCAATTAATTAATTAACCCAACAAACTTAATTTCCAAAAAATTTATCAAGTAAGTGTATATATATATATATTAACTTGATGTTGAAGAGCAGATTATCAAATCTTTTGGTTCCATCTTCAACAGGAAGCATGCCAGGAGCATTTTGTAACCATCCTATGTCATTTGCAGATCCTTTTAAAACTTTCCCAGCTCTGTCAACAAGCCTGTATATACATATATATACATGTAATATTAATTATTTCGATGTGAGAATCATTAATATTGAACACATAATTAAAGTGCAACAAATTAAAAGGAAAGAAAAAAAACTTTTGTACTTAAAATATATACCTTAGCAAGTATATATATATATGAGAATATACAAGTCAAAAGTCAAATTAATTAATATGATACTTTCAGTAATCTTACCCTCCTAAAAATGAATCGCGACCCATAACTCCTCCTCCTTTGACTTGTACTAATCATGATCAGTGAGATGTTGTTAGTTCAAGTCCATGTAATTAAATCAAATAGCTTATTTAATGTAATTGGTTTGTCCACTTTAATACTAAACAAGCAAATAAACAAAAACTTAGACTAAAATTATAATCCGGATGGAAATGCATTGAAGAAATCGTGTAATTATTTTTTTAAAATATATTTTAACTTAGTAACAAATCCGGTTTGCATGAAACAAGAGACCATATATATATTTCCACTCATAGGATTTTATTTTCATAATAACTCCAAATAAAACTGCAATGCAATAAAATAAAATAAAAACTACAAAATACATAAAAGAAAAGGACAAAAAATGGCTAATATGAAACGTGTGTCTACCTAAAAAACGGAAACATAGTTAAATAAAGTCAAAAACCCAAAAGATATGCAAATCATATAAAAATGAAAAATTTCAAGATAATTCATGTTCCTGCTTATCTTTTAGTTCTTTCAAAACCCACACGGGATTATACTACTTATGACAATATCGAATATTTAATAGAATGATCGTAGCTTATCCATCTTTCTTTAAAAAAAAAAAAAGCATTGAAGATAATTCAATCAATGCACTCTTGGTACGTAGCCGGTGAATTAAAACTATATATGAAAAGTAGTGGAAGTAGGGCATACCTAGTTTTGGATTTGCCAAAGAAGTGAGCTTGAGTTGAACCTTTGGTATTGAGGGACATATATATAAAGCGGCAAACCTCACTCACTGAGCCAAAGGCACACACACTGAATCCATGGAATTGGAACACGATTGGGGATTTGCTTTGGTCCATTCGTTTGATGGACAGAATATGTTCGATCTAATCCCAATAAAGAATCAGAAACCCACTCAATTGACTCAAGTCTCACCACAAGTCTGGCTAGCTTGTCTTTTCCATATTATTATTTTTTTTGGAAAAAAAAATAGATAAACCATGTCACATTTAATTAAAATTAGTTAAAAAACATACATGGGTTCTTAGGTGAACCAACAGTAGCAAGGTTCCTTGTGAACCCGATGTTCTGAGGAGGGACAAGCAAAAAGGCGTGAGGCTCACGGAGGTTACAAGTCGGGTGCGATTAGGCGAGCTAGGATTTAGTTAAAAGGCGTAGAGATTAAAAGATTATGTAATATAATTTAAGAACTAAAGACATATGTTTTAGAAGTTTGATTAACAAAGCCACTACTAGCAAAAGCTGTACACTAGAATTCCTACTTGAGGAAAAAAATCGAGTAATTTAAGTTGTATTTCTCTAATCGGTTTCCATTCTTAGATAATCAAATTTAGAGAAAAAAAACACTAAATTTAAATAGATAGTGAACTAAGCCACAAGGCCCACAAAGATCCTAATTTGGTGATATTAAGAAAACAACTAATGTCCAAAATATATTATTTACCACTTTCGTATGCGGTATGCGATCATGCGTACTTTCATCAATCATCGAGAAGTGAGGGGGCCAATGGTCAATGTTACGGTGTTTTTAATTATATATATATATATATATATATATATATATATATATATATATATATATATATATATTCATAACATGGCTTTATTAAAAAAAAAAATTGACTTAAATTTGGGGGCATGGCCCCTGCTGGCCCCCCCTCCCTCCGCCACTGAGACTCGGGTGTGTCTTGTGCTCCTCTGGACCCTTTGTGTCCCCGTGTACCCTGGCCCTCACCCTGGCTCGTCCTCCTCAAAATCTACATCCGGGGATCTATGTGCTTGTTCCTCCCTGATGTGAGGGTGAGGCTTCGTTTGACGATGATATGCATTGCCTGAAGCTGGTTCCTTTTTTGGTAGCATGTGATGCGCCGAATCATGATAGAAAAGAAAATCAATGTGACGGAGTAGATTCGTGTAAACATGATGTTTATTTTGAAAACACCGCATGTTCCTTTCTTGCTAGAGACACCAGGTGACGGCCATAACGAGTAGGTTCCAGCCCTTCTATCGGGAATGTTCGGTCATAAAACTAGATTGAGTTTAATTTTATTTTGTTGTTGTGAGAGAGATAATTAATCAAAATTTTAAGATTAACTCAATAAAAATAAAATAGAAAACACAAATTTACTTTTGCAGGCCGAAAAAATCATAATTTGAGAGTAATTTCTTCAATTCAGAACACACTAAATATAATTTTTATATGGGATAATTATTTATTAGTCCTTGAAAACAGCAACCAGGACCTCCCCCTCACTATCTGCTACACCCCCAAACACACCTACTCCATGGACCTATAGGCAATTTGGGCACTGTAGCAAGGACCTTGAATTAATTATCATTTTTTATATTTAAATCTTATTTTAATTTTTAATGAAATAGAAAAATCGTAATGTATTATTACAATAAAAAACCAATTTTAATTTTGGGTCAACGAAGTTTTAGTGGTATTGCAACCATATTCTTTTGTCTTTATTTATTTATTTATTTTTGATATAAACCACATTCACTAAAGAATAAATGTGTGGTGCACAATAAAGTGTATTGCAACCATATTCTTATTCTGAAACATGAGATACATGGGTTGATTGATCATTGAATACCTTTCAAAAGATTGAAAGATCTCGAATATTTTTTAATGTATTGTAATTTATGGAGTTTGCGAAAACTTTTTAAGAACCGTGTTCTTGACAAATAAAGAAAAAGTATTTGATTCTCTATATATGGTTGATCTTGAGTGATCTTTGATTGTTACATTGTTGTTGAAAACATAGCCACACAATGTTAATTGTTTCACACTTTAATGACATCATGAACTCAAAGTGATTGGCTTCTTTCGAAAAAGAAAATTGCGCATAATAAAAGATGGTTTGTTAATAAACAACGCATTTGTACAAAATTTATTCTTGATATTATTTATTATTATTATTATTATTATTATTTTTGGTTTGATGCAGCATAAGCTAGCGTCTGTTGGATCTAAATTGGTGGAGGCTAACCCTTCTTAAAATGAAGCTTAACTTTCAATCAAGAGGTGCAACAATTATCCGATGATGTTGAGAAGTATATCTAGTGACTTCTTTGGTAGTCCCACTATGTATATGAAGTGCCATATCTATCACTATAACATGTATCACATTGTTGTTTGCATCCCTGCTTTTACTTTATTTACTTTATTAAGTAAATTTGATTTATCTATTTTTATAAAAAAAAAAACACAACAACTAAGCCTTAATCCCGTAATAGATGGGTCGGCAACAATATGAATTCTTTGTCTTTATATCTCTCTTTCAAAAGCAAGATCCGACTTTATATTTAACGTATGTAGATCCTTAAATACTATCTCTCTCCATATACTCTTAGGCCTACCTTTACACCATTTCTTATCTTATATTATTAACCAATCACATTTTCGAACTGAAACACCTGAGGGTATACAACACACATGTAGCGTTTGGTTTGATGTAATTCAAAATGCAGAGATTTCAAATTACAATGTATTTGTAAATACTTAGATTTCAAAATACACTACATGCAAATCTGAGTGATTGATTGGACGTAATTAAAAATCTAAATTTTAAAATTTTGTGTTTGGCTAGAAGAATTTGAAAATCTTTGTTTGAGATATGATCATTCTCTTTTGCATGGTGAGCTTATCTCTTTATATGTTTAAGTATTATCTTAAATATACTCATTTTTATTATTAAAATCATCCTATAAATAATTTCTACAATGAATAATCTGTATTTTTTTTTCAAATGTACGAATTTTTTATTTTTTTTATATTTTTTATTTTTACAAATCACCCTATAAATAACTACTACAATAAATTATATAAATTATTGTCACAAAATTTAATTAAATCCCTTGTTTGGTGTATTTTCAAATAACCCTATAAATAACTACTACAACTCCCTGGATTTTGAATTACGCCCGATTTGAACGTAATTTAAAATCCCTTATTTGGTGTATTTCCAAATACATTGTATTTTGAAATTCATCCCAAACTCATACAATCAAACAACTATTTTTCAAATCCCTGTATTTGAAATTACATGTAATTCCAAATACGGCCAAACAAACACTACCAATGTTTTTCTTTGTTTTATCTTCAATTGGTGCAACATGCATCTTCAGTCCGATATATTCATTTTAATCTTATCCAGTCTTGTATGACCACTTATCCACCTTAACATCCACATTTTTGTTATACTCATCTTATGAGCATATTGAACTTTAGTCACCCAATACTAACTAGCTACATTTATAGTATAGGTAGAATTACTGGCTATTAATTCTATCCAACTTTCTCTTCCCTTTATTAGGTATTTTTTTATCACATAACACGTATGTAATGACTTACCATTTTGATCGTCAAATTATGTTTTGAATTACATAAATTACATCTTCATCTATCATCTCATCATCCTGAAAAATAAAACCTAGATATTTAAAAAAGTTACACTTAGATACTACCACGCCATTTAGTTTCACGTTCTTTCATCTTTTCTACTTAAACTAAAATTATAATGTATATATTATATCTTACTTCTACTTAAATTAAAGTCTTAAGGAAAAAAATTTTAAAATCTTCCCTTATATACCACCGTTACATAGACTTGAGGAATAACTTCATCCTAAAACAAAGTCAAAAAGATCAATTAGTGATGCATTATATTGATTCTTCATGTTTGATTTCTTATATTTATATTTTGGATTTCTACTAAGCCATTTTCAAACTCCAAATAATTAGATTTAATTTATCACTCTATTAAAATAATGATGATGATAACAATGTGGATCATATATAATCCATCAATAAACTAAACTTGCACTCACACACAGGCCCGCGAGCAACTCTTCAGCTTCATGGCAGCAATCAAAGCGACTGTGCCATGTTAGGAATGCAAACAGTCTCACGTATTAGAGAAGAAGTGTAGACTCATCTCTATTAGAGAAGGAGTGTAGACTCATCCCCGCCTTGATGAAATTACCACTTCCGGCGGTGTCCGGCGACACTGATGACCCAAGGAAAACCTTCTTCGCTTTGATTTTAGTAGTCCACTGCTCCCACATGAACAGTCCTGTGTTCAGTGCTCTTCCGATGATCTCAAAGAGGAAGTCATGGAGCTCATTGTGATGTCAAGGTAAGTAAGACATATATACCAATCAGACGTGAGATTGAGAATTTCAATGAATATAATAGTATATGATAGGGATGAAAGTATTGAGACACGTGGCACACATCCAAGAAAGCCACGTGTCAGAACCACAGTCTAAAGGTTCACGTGAACATTACAGCATACCGATCCGATATGGCGATTATAGCATACCGTTCCGATATGGATAAATCATTGTATCGGATTAATCCACCACGAAGCATTGTGCCGATCCGATATGAATTAATATGACGATGCCGCTATGGGTCGTATCGGTATCGGAAAAAAGCTAATTAAACATATGCAGGTATGACAAAACAAGTGATTCCGATTAATAGTTTCCCAATCTTCTAGAAGAAGGACATTTGTAGCTGACTGGCATTCGAGAAAGTTCTAGAAAAGTTACACATGGGGCGGCTTTCGGATGCTTTGGTGGCGCTTAGTTGGATTCAATTTGGCAAACACGTGACTAAATTGAAAGCGTGCTCGGCCAGCTTGACAGATGCCTATAAAAGGCAAGGATGTTGTTCATTTTGGACATTCGGAAAATCCAAGCGGTGAAGCTCTACGAAATTAGAAATGGAGTCAACCCTCTTTCCAACTTCCAATTTGAGAATGGTTGTAAGATCTCTTGTACTCTTGACCATTTATAGTGAGAATTTCTTCTCAGTGGTTTTTCCCCACCTTTTAGGGTTTTTCCACGTAAATCATCTTCTCTCTCTCTCTTGTTTGGATTCTCTCTCGATCTCATTCTAGGATAGCCACTCCCAAAATATAAATTCAATTGTTAGAATTTTGAGATTGGGCCCTAAATCCAATTTTGCACTAACAATTTGGCGCCGTCAGTGGGGAGGAGAAACGAAAAGTTCATGGCAACAACACGGAGAGAAGATCTAAGAGGTTCCAATCTCGGGGAAGAGGGAAGGGGAGTTTGTGACCCCTCCAGGTGGAAGGCATAGTGCCTCACAGGAGCCGGAAGTTCCTACAGTGAGTCTTTGGGATTCAAAATGATCGAATGCGTCAGAAGGATGGCGCAGGAAATTGAAGAGTTGAAGCAAGCTCTCCAGGAAGCACGTCAGCAGCGTGTTCCCCAGACAGTGGTTCCTCATGATCCACAACCTCTCAAGGAGGGCGGAGAAAGAAAGCGGACCGGCTCTCCAAAGCGTCAAGCACGATGCTTTGATCACGATAGATACTCGGAACAAGGGAACCTTCACCGGGAGCTTCGGATCCAAAGCACATCATCGTGATCGCCATAATCGGAGAGATGGAGGTAGAAGTGAGAAGGAGAATCTCACGTTCTCGGACCAATCCTTCGATCGAGCGAAAAGGACCGATCATTGGCGTGCTCGGTCAGAGAGAACGATATCACTCACCGGATCGGCATCCTTCCCCTCGACGCATCTCCACGCACCGTTTTTCATTGAGCGCCCGGTCTCTACGGCGCGACTCACCATATCGCCGTTACTCTCCTCCTCGGCGATATATATGGCGGAGAAGGAACGAGTCCACAATTGGTTCCTCATGTCACTTCCCCATTTATGCAGGCGATTTGGGAAGCTCCCTTCCTGAACACTTCGGACCTCAAATGTTGCGCTCTTACGACGGACTTGATCCCCGTGAGCACTTGGAGAGTTATAGAGATGAAATGATAGTGTGAGAACCAGAAATTTGTGTATGTCGAGCTTTTCCTGGACACTCGGCGGAGATACCATGATTGGTTCGGGGAATTCCTCGGAAGCTGTGCATAATTTTCAACAACTTTCTGATCTTTTCCTTTGTAATTTTGCCGTGATAGGAAATTGAAGAAGAATCCCATCTTTATTCTTGGGATTCCGACAAAGACCGGAGGAAAGTCTTGCGGGTACATGTAGCTTCAACAAGGAGGTGAATGGCATGGTAGACGTAGATTCACCGCTGGTGGGAATAGTAGTAGAAAGGGTTGAAAGATGGGCCATTTAAGGATTCCTTAACTAGGGAACCCCCCACCGGTCTCTCAGATTTTCAGAGTCTAGCTGCTAAATATATTGCTTCTGAAGAAGTAAAGGCAATGTGGCGGGAGAGTGATCTCTTGCAGCTTGAGGAAATTAGAAAGAAGACTCATCATCCACAGCCATACCGGGATTGGAGAGAAGGAGCTCCAAGAGGTGACAAACTTCGGAGAGAAGGGGGCCGAAATCCGAATCGAGCAGATCGGTTCGAGGAAAGGAGACCCCCGCCACATCGGGGGTACGATCCTGAAAGAGGAGAGAAGTACCACAACTACTCCATCCTGAACACCTCACTGGAAGACATTCTCTCTCAAGTTCAGGATCAGAAAATTCTAAAGCCCCCACAGCCTATGAAGGATAATCCTAAGAGGAAGAGAAGTAAGAAATTCTGCAAATTCCACCAGGATAAAGGGCATCTCACTGAAGAATGTATCCAACTGAAGAATGCTATAGAAAACCTTGTCAGAGAAGGAAAATTTGGAACAATTTTTACAAAAGGAGTGAACCGAGATCGAGCATGTTAGCCTCCTCAACCTATTATTCCTTGTGGCCTTAAAGGGTGATAATAAATTTGGAGGCGGGATGTGGAGGAGAAAGTTCAAGATCAAGGAAGAACCATACAAGAGCGATTGGATCCGTTGAGAATGTGACTTCTTTGAAGAGGCCTCATGACCCTATGCAAATCACGCTTTTGGATGAGGACTTGAGAGGAGTTCATTATCCTCATGATGGCAGCTCTTGTAATCACCATTTCGGTCCGGGGTATTCATTTGTAGGCGAGTCCTCATCGGCACTGCGGTAGTTGATTGGATATTATATTTTCATCGGCCTTTGTGAGAATGAAGCTACCGGTGGAAAACACGGCCGATAAGAACTCCACTCATCGGGTTTAGCGGAGTCCACTTCAACCTGGCGGTATGATCTCTCTACCTTTGACTCTTGGAACTCCCCAAGATTTACTACTGCCGTCATTAACTTCACGATTATGCGATGTCCTTGAGCTACAATGTTATCATTAGTGACCATCAATCAATTTGTTGAAAACATTTAGGTCGACATACCATATGGTGATTAAATTCCCTCGCTTTAGATGGTTGCTTGGTGAAGTAAAAAGGTGATCAACTTGCTTCCATACGATGTTTATACCACAATGCTCAAAGAGCACGGTGAAGGAAGCGACCGTCTGGAGAAGCTCTGGCTGTTGAAGATATCAACAAGAGGATGATGAGAGAGAAAAGCGCCGCCCAACTCCGGTTGAAGAACCGAGGATCATGCCTTTGAAAGAAGAACAACCGGGGCATCGGCCCAGGATAGGAGCAAGCCTACCATCGGATCGGCAAAGAGGAGATCTTGAATTTCTTGAAGAGAAATCTTTGATATCTTTACTGGCTATTTGAGGAGATGTCGGGAGTCCCAAGGGATATCATAGAACATCGGCTTAATGTTGATTCAGAACATAAGCTTGATTATCTGAAGCGGCCTTGATTTAAGCTCGGTCGACTCCAGTCGCACAAGAAGAGGTGGACAAACTTATGAAAGCTGATTTCATCCGTGAAGTTTATTACCCTGAGTGGTTGTCCAATGTAGTTTTGGTGAAAAAATCCACAGGAAAGTGGAGATGTGTGTGGATTTTACAGATTTGAATAAAGCTTGCCCTAAGGATTGCTACCCCCTGCCTTTAATTGACAACTTAGTGGATTCTACGTCAGGATATGAAATGCTAAGTTTCCTCGATGCATACTCAGGATACAATCAAATCAAAATGGCGGAGGTCGATGTAGAGAAAACATCTTTTATCACAGGCAGAGGAACATATTGTTACAAAGTCATGCCTTTCGGCTTGAAGAATGCCGGTGCCACTTTTCAGAGATTAGTGAATAAAGTTTTCAGAGACCAGATCGGAAGAAATGTAGAAGCATATGTGGATGATATTTTGGTGAAAAGTATTAGTGCAGAACGTCATATTGCCGATCTGCAAGAAACCTTTGATGCACTTCGAGCACACGGAATGAGTCTCAACCCTAATAAATGCACATTTGGGGTCCGATCAGGAAAATTCCTGGGGTTCATGATTACGCATCGAGGTATTGAAGCAAATCCGGAGAAGATACGAGCTGTATTAGAAATGAGATCCCCAAGAACAATCAAGGAGATACAAAGACTCAATGGCCAGCTTGCAGCTTTGGGGAGGTTCATATCCAAGTCAGGAGAAAAGAATCTTCCTTTTTTCCGAGCATTAAGAAAAGCTCCCAAAGTTGAATGGAACGAGGAATGCGAGAAAGCATTCATCTGATTGAAGGAGTATTTGCAATCACCGGCTTTGTTAGCAAAGCCTCGACGAGGAGGAGCTCTATGTTTACTTATGGGCAACCGACATTTGCCGGTCTTGATTCTAGTGAAGATTGAGGATAATTTGCGAAACACATGTATTATACAAGCAAGGTCCTTTCGATCACGAGTCAGATATCTCTCTCTTGAAAGGCTGGCCTATGCTTTAGTAGTTGCGGCCCGGCGGCCGTCCCTATTTCCAATCACATCGGATAAAGGTGCTTGACCGATCAACCATTAAAGCGATTCTACATGGCGAGACACATCGGGACGCCTCTCTCAGATGGGTACTTGAACCGGCGAATGCGATATTAGCTACGAGTCGCGAACTTCAATAAAGGCCCAAGTACTCGCTGACTTCATAGCTGAGCTCACGACAACTACAGATGATGATCCATCAAACATCAAGTTGTCAGAAGTTGAAGACGATCCCTCACCTTGTTGGGTTCTGCACACAGATGGGTCTTCTACTGGAGAGAGCTCGGGGAGGAGGACCGATCTGCAATCACCATCGTGATGGAACACTTCAAGCTTTATCTTGAGGTTTGGGTTTAAAGCCACCAATAATGAAATTTGAGTATGAAGCTTTGATAAGCGGGATTACAACTTGCTCGTGGCCTTGGTGTGAAAAATTTGCAAGCTATCACGATTCAATTTGGTTGTGGCCATCGAGTGAAGAATTTGAGGCGAGAGAAGATCACATGGTGAAATATAAGTCCTTGTTCGCGAAGCTAACCACAAGCTTTGAGAAATTTCACATTTCCAAAATTCCCGAATAGAGAATCGGCGGTGATCTCTTATCAAAGATTACCTCAAAGAAATGCCAGCTTTGCCGCACGACCGGTCAACATTCAGTACTTAGCAACAAGGACAATCGATTGTAGGCCACCAGAAGAACTCATGGACATCGATCAGGAACCATGTTGGATCGATCCAATCTTGAGTTATCTGAAGGATGGAACTCTCCCCCAGGATCCAAAGGAAGCACGGAGGGTCACTATAAGAGCTTTCCCGATACAGCGTAGTGGATGGACAGCTCTATAAGAAATCTTTCACTCTTCCTTTGTTAAAGTGCTTGCGACCATCTGAAGGAGAATATGTTCTTGGGGAGGTTCATGAAGGGATCAAGTGAGGGATCATTTGGGAGGAAGAGCATTGAGTCATAAGATCCTTAGAGCGAGGATATTATTGGCCAACTTTGAGCAGAGATCTGATTAATTTCGTGAAAAAAATGTGATGCTTGTCAACGCCATTACGCTAACATTCGTGGCGTCCCCTCGGTACCCACTCACCGCATGATTGTGAGTACCAGACCATTTGCTTTGTGGGGAGTTGATATAGTTGGGCCATTCCCTGTAGTTGCCAGGCAAATGAAGTTTTTGATCGTGGCGATTGACTATTTTACTAAGTGGGTGGAGGCAGAACCACTGGCGTCAATCACAGCAAAGGCTTGCCAGGGTTTTTTATGGAAATCTGTTATTTGCCGTTTCGGCTTGCCTATGGCTTTCATCACTGATAATGGCCGCCAGTTCGACAATCCTTCCTTCAAGAAGTTTTGCCGCGAGATCTTGGTATTGAGTCAAGACTCATACATTACTCATCCACGAGGTGAATGGACAAGTGGAAGTAACCGAGTAACTCTTTTACATGGCACGAAGACAAGAGTTCTCGAGAAATGGATCGAGCTGGGTCGATGAAGTTCCAAATACTTTATGGGCATATCGGACATTTACTTTCGAACTCCAACCGGTGAGACTCCTTTCGCATTAGCGTTTGGAGTGGAGGCTGTGCTCCCAGCAGAAATCACCCTACCAACACCAAGAACGAGATCCTTTGATCCAGTAACAAATGAGGGACAACTACGAGCTGAGCTGGATCTATTGGAGGAGAAGAGAGATTGTGTTAATGTTCGAGCAGCGACTTATCGGCAGAAGGTCAAGAGGTATTACAATGCTAAGGTGAAAGAAGTGACTTTCCAGGTCGGAGATCTAGTATTGAGAGAGAACATCTTTCAAGGCAATAAAAGTCGAATTGGGAAACTCAATACCAATTGGGAAGGTCCATATATTGTGCAAGAAATTGTAAGACCCGGTACATACTGGCTTTCTAAAATGGATGGACGTAAGCTCAAACGTCCATACCATTCGGAACATCTACGGAGGTACTATCAATAAAATTAGTTACTTCCGCATGAGTTTTTATTTTTTCTATTTTTTATTTCTACTTTACTCCTTGAAAAATTTGTTCACTAACAAAGAAAGGAGAAACCAACCTCAGAGGCCATACCGGCCCCAACGCCCATATCGGGCTCAACGGATCATACCGATCCCAATATTCTCATCAATACCCACAGGCCATACCGGCCCCAACGCCCATATCGGGCTCAACGGATCATACCGATCCCAATATTCTCATCAATACCCACAGGCCATACCGGCCCCAACGCCCATATCGGGCTCAACGGATCATACCGATCCCAATATTCTCATCAATATCAACAGGCCATACCGGTCCCAACGTCCATATCGGGCTCAACGGATCATACCGATCCCAATATCCTCATCAATATCAACATGCCATACCGGCCCCAAGAAGCCATATCAATCCCAACGGATCATCATATGGGCATTAACAAGTCAAATTGACCACTAGACCAAGCCGATTCACAATATCAACAAAACATGATGATCCTGAAGAATCACCATGCCAAAGCAGTTCCAAAAAGGGAACAATTATACCAACAATTTATCAACAAAGGCTATATCAAGATAAACAATTACGCCAATCAAGAAATCATGGGAACCATCGCATGGACGAACCACATCCACAAGTTATGCTGATTTCATACAAGTAAAACAGAAGTTCTCATTTCTACAACGTATTGACATTTTATTTGCAACGAGGAAAGGAAGAAAGAAACAAAAAGCTGAAAGACGAGGTTTACTAATTAAAAAAAAAGGGAAAGTACAATGATAATGCAGAAATTAAGAAGAATCAGAAGAAAAAGGAGGATCCGAATCAGAGGAGCCGTCAAGAACTTGAGAGGGTGCAGCTGCAAGTGTAGATACCTTTTGACAGTGATTGTTCCCAAGGATATGGATTTCGAAACACAGATCCTCTTGGAGAACAAAAACCAGCAAGTCTCCTTCTATTAACTGATGATCCCTCACGAAGTCAGCCCAACCATTGGTAAATCTGATGTCTCCCAGTTCAGGAAACATGGATAGTGTGACAGTCCAATAATTTCCACTAGGTCCGCGCAATCTAACAGGCCCTGGTTGGAAGAACGCCCTCATATGACCATGGAAAGCCCTGGGAATCCAAAGATAGCGAAAGTTGTCATTGAGAAAGAATCTGAAGAAAGAGGGGCAACTGTTATTACCCATAGTGGAGAAGAAGAATGTTCTAAACAGGCTGCGATCTCTTCTATTTATATTGAAAGTTTGGCGAAGACAGTTAAATGAGGTTTCGAAAAACTAAAAGGCGTTAAACGTTTCTCTTTAAGTCCCAGAATATCAAAAGACGTCAGAAGTGTTGTTTCAAGTCATGGAGGGCGACCTTTGGTCTTTTCGATAAGAATGCCTCGAAACGCTTCAGAATTAAAGACTCAATTTGACCAAATTAATGTTATCTTGTCCAAAAGAAGAATTCAAAAGGCAGGACCGATCCGATACGAAGGATTGAACGATCGATGCTAGCCGATCCGATACAACGCTTTCACTGATGACAAGTACTAGAAGCACTACCAGATCTAACACAAAACTTAGAAACAGATTGACATCGGGAGGATTGGTATCCAACCAATAGTAAAAATTTGTCAAGTGGCAATCTCATTCATCCTCAAAAAGAGAAAAGGGAACAAAGAAATAATCGAAGTATTTGCGATCTATACAATTCCAGTCAAGTTTTTTACATCAGAATGAGAAGTTACACAAAACTATCAATTTCTTCATTAGATGAAGTCCCAGTTGCAATATCTTGCAGCATTTTCCCGACGAGCCTCAGCAAGGAGTTTAGCTTCAAGAGCTTCACCAGACTTCTTTGCTCTGTCACGTAGGATCTTTTCTTGAACAGCCTTCAGCTCTTGAATTTCACTCTGGAGTTGCCTCATTTCGGGGGGATCTAACGGGAAGAAGAAAAAAGAACAAGGTGATTAAAAAGAAGTGGTGGAAAACTCAAAGAATTCAGCTAACCTTCCCTCCTACGCACAGTGGAAGATCTGTTTTCCAAATCAATTTCTGGGGCAGCCATTTGATTGGTGTCGGAAGAGATAACGTTTGCATTTTTGGAAGATCCTCCTTCATCTGGAATAATCGGGAGCGATTTTGGTTGGATAAAAAGGATGAATGAAAAATTATGTTATAAGAAACATTAGAAAAGGCTCAAGAAAGACTTACATGCTCTGTTGTGATATCATCTTCAATTTCAATGATGGCGTAAGAACCTTTAGATGAAGCTTCATGACCTTTCCCTTGAAGAGCCGACTTGATGCGTGATCCGCCTTTTCTTCACCTTCCACATTCTCAAGGGAAAGCCTTGATTCGTTAAGGATGGCTCTATATATCGGATCGGGGTCCGATATAATTTTCCCACACTCTAGAGTTTCTTTTGGGTCTGATGAAGATGGTGGAAGAAGCTCAAGTAAATCGGAAGCTTCTTTTTCCGATCACGAGGCAAATCGATCTCCCTCTAAACATATAATATCCGGGATCCAATCTTTGTGACTAAGGCGTGATCCTGATTTCTTGACCACGGGATCTTGGTTTTGCTCCTCTTCCAGCGGGGACATTTTGCGAAATAAAATTCCAATACCTCATCATAAGGAGTCGATGAAAATTGATTGAAGGGTCTACGGAATGAACACAGCTTAAGATTGAATAAACCTCTGATGTTACCCTCCGAATTTCATCATCAGAAAGTTCTCTTTTCTCCGCCGCATCAAGCTTAGCCTCCAGTTCCATATTCTTTTCCAACTTTTATTATTTCGAGGCTACTTGGCCGAGGTCTTTTCTTCTTTGATAGCCTCATTTGATCTTTGCGCAGTGAGGATTTCATTCTGAGCGTTAGAAAGGAGGACTTCTTTTGCCTTCAGCCGTTCAGATAAGAGATCTTTTTCTCTTTCAGCGTTTTTAAGTTTGGACTGCAATATCTTCTTCAACTCATCTTCAATAGAGGCATTATGGTTGAGCTCAGAAATCGTTTCAGAGAGCTTTCTGTTTTCATCAGCAAAGGAGTCCCTCTCATTCTTACAACTATTAAGATCCAATCTCAAAGCGGTGGTAGCTTATTGAGGAAGAAGAAAGAGAAGCTTCATAGCAAATTCTCGTGTTCAGCTTTTAGAGACTCATGAGTCTTCTGTGACTCCTCTAATTCAGCAGAAATAAGTTTCTTCTCCTCACCGACTCTGGTTATCTCAGTATCTTTGAGGAGAAGATTCTTCAAGAGTTTCTTATTCTCCTCCTCCAGTTGGGAGATGCGGGTCTTCATTTCAGAATTGTTTTGGTTGCAAAGTGCAACAACCCGATCACCCCATAAAACAGTCTGCAAAAAGAATTGTTTCAGAAAAGAGAGACATGAAATTACGATCTTAGTTGAAGAAGAGGGTCAAAAAACATACCGAAGCCATCGACCATTGGAAATGAGCACAGGATTCTTCTAAGTTGAATTGGTTCAAGTGATTTTTGACATCTCCTTGTCGCCAACTTCGGAGAGAATCCCTGATCGCATTGACATTAACAGGAAGAACATTATCCTTCCGGTGAGTGATGACTTTAACTCCAGTCCCTTGAGCATTTGAGTTATCAGCATTAGGACCCGCCATACGCGTTACCCCTGAAATCAGGATAAGGAAAATGATTTAGCTGATATGCAGTGCAGCAAAACGGGATCGAAAAATATCAAGAGTACAATAAAAATCTTCAAACTCATACTTTTCCTCCGTTGGATGACCGGTCCTGATCCAGAAGAGGCATTTCCTTCCGAACAAGCAGGCTCACCCGATATGAAATCAGCTGCTTGATCTGGAACCTCTATATCGAAACCCGATCCGATGGGAAGAGTGTGAGGAAACGTAATAGGCACATCGGGGATAGCGACATCGGGGTTTGATATAGAAGTGACATCGGGGTTTGGTATATTTTGACGAGAAGGAGAGGAAGTAATGTTCCTTTCCTGAACCAGACCAGATACATCCCTGATGATTTTCTCTAAAGAAGTTTGAACGGAAGGAACGGAGACAGAGACGGCCCTATCAGTAGCCTTTCTTAATTTCCTCTTTTTAGCAACAGGACCTTCAACCGGAATAGGAGGAAGGCTAGCGATAACAGGAGCCGTTACAGGTTCATAATTGATAGGAGCATCGGATTCCCTTCTGTGCTCCACGCCAAGTTGTTGAGAAGGAGCATTATCGGATGGACCTTTCTCAATCTCTTCGTTACCAGAACTGGGGATTTCTTCACTTAAAACCGCTTTTCCCCTTTTCTTGGATTTATCACTCTGAGAGATAGCGCGATCCTCTCGGCCCGAGAGTTCTTGGTGGCATGTTTCTCTAGAAAAGAAGCAAATGAATCCAAATCAAACAAATAAAGCGGTAAGAATGCATTTAAGAAATACGGATCAGAACTCGAAGTGATCCTACCCAAAGCTAAGTACAATCCACATTCTTGAAGCCTTTTATCTGAAAGGAAGAATTTATCTAATGCAGTCTTCTTGAACTCCTTGAATCTTTGGAACCAATCAGTATCAATTGGATTTTCCTTAGCCTTGGAGCCCGACGGAGTAAAGGGATTCCCCCATTTGGGGTTAAAACCCCAACTCTCGGTATTAGAAACAAAGAAATATTTGTTCTTCCAGTCTTTGATTGAATCAGGAACAGAACCAAGGAAAGCAGCGCCGGATTTGGCACCAAAATAATACCAATCGGATTGTCTATCTTGGTTAAGAGTAAAAAGAAGACTAAACAGACGAGCAGATGGTTCAACTTCACAAAGCATCAAACGTAATTTACAAACCCACGAGAGAATCCTCCAAGAATTTGGGGTTAGCCGAGAAGGATTTAGGCAGAAGTGGCGGAAGATATCTACAAAGATTTGGGGAAAAGGTAACCTAAGTCACGCTATGAGTGCATCTTGGTAAGCAATGAAGATCTTCTTTTGAGATGGGGAACAAGCATGCTCTGTAGCGAGAGGAACCCGATAAGAGATATTGGAAGATGAAAGATGGTATTTCTTAAACTAGATTATCTATCTTATCTTCAAAAGTGTGTTAACAATGGAGAAAGAGCGGCTTTGGGTCTCTAGCAAGTTTAGGCATAAATAAGCGAATTGAAGAAATAAACCCTAAAGCGGTAAAACTCCGGACCCAAAACAACGAGGATCACGAAATCCACGAAATTGGAAGGAGAACCTGCATTACGAACAATCAAATCCTCTCTCAGAGTTGAAGGTTCAATGACTTCACGAAAGACAAAGTGAATCGAAGAACAAGATGAAGAGCGTTTTGCACAGAAGCAGCTACCTTCAAACGATTTTGAAGTTTGATTATGGGATCTCCAACACTATTTGAGAATTACATCGACGGCCGGGATCAATCTGAGTAATTATTCAAAACCCTTGATCTGACGGCTAGGGCCAAAAAGAAACTTAAAACGTTTCAAATTCTTGACACGTGGAGAATGAAAAGGCGGTATCATCATAAGCTTTGTCTCACTATGATCTCTAAAAGTCGTGCCGATACAGTAAAGGACGGGGTATAATCAATGGCAAATAGAAGACATTAAATGAAAAGGAGTTTTTCGACAAGAAAGTCACCAAAGTGCAGTACAGATAGAAGAAGATGCATAGAATAGAGATGATAAAGCAGATATTGAAGCAATAGTCCGGCCTTGACCAGATTCTGATAATGCTTAGCTTCATTTCATTCGCAAGCATACTTAATGGGGGACTATTGATAGGGATGAAAGTATTGAGACACGTGGCACACATCCAAGGAAGCCACGTGTCAGAACGACAGTCTAAAGGTTCACGTGAACATTATAGCATACCGTTCCGATATGGCGATTATAGCATACTCTGGATTCAGATATGGATAAATCATTGTATCGGATTAATCCACGAAGCATTGTCTTGCGATCCGATATGAATTAATATGGCGATGCGCTATGGGTCGTATCGGTATCGGAAAAAAGCTAATTAAATATATGCGGTATGACAAAGCCGATGATGATTATGTCATTCCCAATCTTTTAGAAGAAGGGCAATGTAGGCGACTGGCATTCCAGAAAGTTCTAGAACAGTTACACATGGAGACAGCTCAGATGCTTAGCTGGCGCTTAGTTGGATTCACAGCTGGCAAACACGTGACTAAATTGAGAAACGTGCTCAGCACGCGACAGATGCCTATAAAAGGCAAGGATCATTGTTCATTTTGGACATTCGGAAAATCCAAGCAGTGAAGCTCTGCCGAAATTGGAAACGGAGTCAACCCTCTTTCCAACTTCCAATTTCGAGAATGGTTGTAAGATCTCTTGTACTCTTGACCATTTATAGTGAGAATTTCTTCTCCCGTGGTTTTTTCCCCACCTTTTAGGGGTTTTTCCACGTAAATCTGTCTTCTCTCTCTCTTGTTTGGATTCTCTCTCGATCTCATTCTAGGATAGCCACTCCCAAAATATAAATTCAATTGTTAGGCTGAGATTGGGCCCTAAATCCAATTTTTGCACTAACAGTATATATATATATATATATATATATATATATATATGCTTCATTGTTTTAGCTGAAACATTAATATTTTATTGTGGATGAACTTAAAGTGTACGTGTGTATATAAATATATAATATTGTAATTTACATGCATATTTTTGTAATATTCCCTAACTCTCTCACTTTCCTTGTTGTTAAACTCACCTATATCATGTTAAGCACGAACCAATGAAAAACATAAAAGCGACGAGCATGAACTCAAGATATCAAACCCACTATATCACCGCATGCGTACGTTCAAATTCATCCATCAAATCCCATCGTGAACGATACCGACATGCAACCGTAACTAAACGAGCACGGAGAGTTAATTATACTTAATTTACGTAATATACCAGCAGGCCCATCCATGCACTATAGCCTCTCTATCTCTATATAAATGACCGGCTTCTTCTTGCTTTAGAGAGCACCCAATTACGTTAATCAATTCTCAATATCTGTATATACATTTACATTTGGTGTATAACGTAGACCATGATGGCTCCGAGCAACAAATGTCCTTGCCTCCTGATCTCCCTGTTCCTCCTCCTGGCTACACTGCTAGTACTCCCCCGGTCTCACGCAGGGAGCATCGCCATATACTGGGGACAGAACGGCGGTGAGGGAACTCTTGCCGAGACCTGCGCCACTGGGAACTATGCCTTTGTGAACCTCGCTTTCCTCTGCGTGTTTGGCAATGGCCAGACTCCTCAACTCAACCTGGCGGGTCACTGCGACCCCTCCGCCGACAACGGCTGCGCAGGACTGAGCCAAGACATCAAGTCATGCCAGGCCCGAGGTGTCAAAGTGATCCTCTCCATCGGCGGCGGGGCCGGAGCCTACGCCCTGGTCTCCAAAGACGACGCCAGGCAGGTGGCTCAGTACCTCTGGAACAACTACTTGGGAGGTCAGTCATCCCAGAGACCATTAGGAGACGCCGTGCTTGATGGTGTGGACTTTGATATAGAGGGTGGTAGCCCTGCGCACTATGACGATCTGGCCAGGTACCTCTCTGCATACAGTGCCAAGGGGAAGAAGGTGTACTTGACTGCAGCCCCGCAGTGTCCGTACCCGGACGCGTGGGTGGGAGGAGCTCTTGACACCGGCCTCTTCGACTACGTCTGGGTGCAGTTCTACAACAACCCTCCGTGCCAGTACGCGTCTGGTGCGGTGACGAACCTGGATGATGCCTGGAAGCAGTGGACCTCCGGCATCAAAGCCAAGAACATATTCCTTGGTTTGCCTGCTGCTCCTGATGCCGCTGGCAGTGGTTTCATTCCAGTTGGGGATCTGACTTCTCAGGTGCTGCCACTGCTCAAGGGATCTGATGTTTATGGTGGTGTTATGTTGTGGTCTAAGTATTACGATGATCAGACTGGTTATAGCTCTGCTATCAAGCATGATGTCTGAAAGCTGATTTGACTGATCAGTAAAAGCTAGCTAGCGTGGAGTCTAGTGAAGTTACGAACTCGTCTTTGTCACGTTGTTGTGTTTGGGGTACGTACCTACATATGTGATATGGGAGTGTTCCGTTTCATTCGTGTGATTGTGTTCTTTTTTGTAACATATATATAAACCTGTTTGCTCTCCGTTGTAATTAAATATGTGCTTAATTTGTTCTCAATCTCCATAAACATATATTCCCTTGAAATATATGGAGACGAAAATAAAAAAGTTCTATCGTTTATATATGTCACCGTCTTGCTCCGTTGTAAATTTGTGCTCCGTTGTGCATTGTATAATTAATCTTAAAAATATTTAATCTCTGATAATATATAAGTCATGCTTAATTTTTTATCTGTTATTCTTCACTCAGTCGCTGCATGTCTTCAGTTTGTAAATTCACCAATATAGGACAAGCTGGGAAATAAATATCATATTTATTCTTTATTTGTTATTCTTTACTTCCATGCATGAAGCCCCAACCAATTCGACCAAACCTAGGCCAACAGCATATATAGACAATCAGAAAATTAAGTATGATCATATTATAAATTTGCTTACAAAGAAAGGCAACAAAGAAGAAGACGATCATGAACAAACCAATCAGAACATATCAAGTGACCGGTATATATATGGACTCCATGACCAGATCACATTCACTGCTCCTCAGAATGTATACGCTCTCATCCATCCCATCAAATCCAACATTATATATATATATATATATATATATATATAGAGAGAGAGAGAGAGAGAGAGAGAGAGAGAGAGAGGTGTTTTCTCCTTTTTTTTTTTTTTTTTGTTTAATCTAACGGGTTATGTTCCAATCATAGTTATTAAACCCGGACCGGCCCGACGGTCCGACAAATCAACCCAGTGATCCGGTGCTTAAACCGGTCCGGGTCTCTAGTTGGCCCGTTTAAGCAATCGACCTACTTTGACCCTGCCTGACCTAGTTTGACCCAACCAAACCTGGTGACCCGGTCGGGTTAATGTTTTTTTTTTTCTTTCTGAAAATATCATTTTATCTTTGAATTTTTTATTATTTTTTTTAATACGTTAAAAGGTAAATTATGTAATTTTATTAAAATAAAAAATCAAAAAACTAAATCCATACATAAATGATTCAGTATGGATTGTGATTTGCTTTGTCATCCGACACATATGCATTCCAAAGACCTTTTTATGTTAGAGATGTTGAGTATGGCATGATTTAGATGAGAATTAATAACGTATTTGTTTTTTTTCTTCAATAATTAATGATTATTATATATTATTATCTATTAAAAAATAATTTATAATTTTAAAAATAATATTTAAAAATATTTATATTAAGTTATTAACGATATTGATCCGGGAATTTAGATGGTTGAGCCAGGTTGACCACGTGATCCAGGAGCTCAGAAATAGGAGTTGGCCGTGTCTGATAACTATGGTTCCAATACGTACCTATTGATGCATTTCAGATTTTGATGCTGACATGCGTGCAACCGCATGTGCACTACCGACCATGATAATTCGATTTATATCTCGCACATGGGATCAGCTTATTAGAGCAGGAGAAACAGGGAATGATCAGAATTCACTTCGGAGAATATTTATATAAAGAGAAAATAAACTGTAGTATTGAATTACTTATCTGTCTTCTCTTAAGTGTACATATATATAAGGCTGATAGTTCATTTTCATAAGGAACATTTAACATAAATGTTTTATACTAACTGCAGTTTAAACTGATTTTATAACTGGTAATTATATCAACATTTAGCAACTTTCACTTGCCACGTAGATATATTAAACAACCCATAACTGAATGCCACACGGAGAGCTTTTTATCAATCTTTTACCGGCTAACGTTTACTTCAGTTTAGTTTTTATTTTATTTTTAAAATAAGGTGGATATATAAACCACGTTTATGTAGGATAAATTTTGTACAATTCCCTCATTGCATGCCGTTATGTACAGTATATGTAAACAGTGGATATAGTGAAGAGTTTGAGTGAACGCATGTTTTATAAAGTTACTTACGTAAACAATATTCATCCAAAACATATAAGTACTACAGATATATATAGTTGAACGGAGACGAACGGAGGTGAACGAGCAGGCCTACAAACGGCGGCTCTTCTCACAATATATTCAATCTCAATGTTTACAGAAACCCTAATTTTCTATATATACAATGTTCTATCTAATCGGATCCGGGTCAAACATCCAACCCGAATCCATTAAGATTTCAGCCAACACTCCCCCTCAAGATGGTGCATATATATCACACATGCCCAACTTGGACACAAATTTTGAGAACACATGTCCCGCCACTGCCTTGGTGAGTATGTCCGCCAACTGGTCCTCTGTTCTGATCGGTGGCACTGTAATGACTTTCCCATCGATCTTTTCTTTGATGAAGAATCGGTCAACTTCAACATGTTTTGTCCGGTGCGTATTTGAGCGAGGGTTATGTGCAATGTTGCGAGCTGCTTGATTGTCACAGAATACCTTCATCGATTCGGCGTTCTCGAAACCTAGATCCTTCAACAGATTCTTGATCCACAACACTTCACATATCCCCAACGCCATACCACGATACTCGGCCTCTGCACTAGAGCGAGCAACCACATTTTGCTTCTTGCTCCTCCATGTGACTAAATTACCTCCCACGAAAGTAAAGTAGCCTGATGTAGAACGTCGATCATCAATCGCTCCTGCCCAATCTGCATCCGTATATCCCTCGACTCTGAGATGGTTATTCTTCTTGAATAATATTCCTTTTCCTGGACTCCCTTTGAGATACCGCAGTATCCTCATCACTGCATTCATGTGTTGTTCTCCAGGATTATGCATGAACTGGCTAACCACTCCCAAGGCATGTGCTAGGTCAGGTCTAGTATGCGCCAAGTACATTAGCCTGCCAACCAACCTCTGATATCTCCCTTTGTCCACTGGTACCTGGTTTGGATCTACTCCAAGCTTCAGGCCTTCCTCCAATGGCGTATCAACTGGTTGACAACCGGACATGCCTGTTTCCTGTAACAAATCTAATGTGTATTTTCTTTGGGACAAGAAAATTTCAGATTTACGTCTAGAGACTTCAATCCCCAGAAAATACTTCAAAGCGCCTAGATTCTTCATCTCAAACTCTGTCGACAAATATTTTTGAAGTGCCAAATGTTCTTCCTCATCATTCCCCGTAACCACCATATCATCAACATATACGATGAGAGCTGTGATTTTGCTCCCTTTTCGTTTTATAAGCGGTATGGTGCGAATTACTCTGCACATATCCAAACTTTCTCATAGCATCACATTTAATCTACTAAACCGGGCTCTAGGAGATTGTTTGAGTCCATACAAGGACTTATGTAGTCTGCAAACCTTCTTGCTCACGAGGCGGGACATTGTATCCCGGTGGTAAGTCCATGTACACTTCCTCCGCCAGGTCTCCATGTAGGAAGGCATTCTTTACATCTAGTTGATGCAAGGGCCAGTCCAGGTTGGTTGCTAGAGACAACAGTACACGTATTGTATTGATCTTGGCTACGGGCGCAAACGTCTCTGTATAGTCGATCCCATATGTTTGTGAGTACCCCTTGGCCACCAGTCTCGCTTTATAGCGATCAATAGTACCATCTGCTTTATACTTCACAGAGTAAACCCATCTACACCCCACGGGTTTCTTACCAGCCGGCAAGTCAACGATCTTCCAGGTGGCATTCTTCTTTAGTGAACTCAGCTCCTCATTCATTGCTTCCTGCCATTTGGGGTCAGCCAAAGCTTCCTGCAAACTGTTAGGAATAGATACAGTGGATAATTGATGTGTAAATGACTTGTTTGATTCCGACAGGTGATCAGTAGACACATAATTACTCATAGGATATTTCACTTTATTTTTGGGATCAGGCTCATAATTGGGCTTGGGTATACCTCGATTATGACGTGGAGGAAGACGCTGTGGTGGTGGGATGTCCAGGCCTGAAGACGATTGGTTATCATTAGCACAGCTTGTTGGCAGCTCTGATGATTCTTCAATTTGCAGGTTTGTATCCGTCGCCGGTTCCTGTGTCACTGGCCCCTCTGGTTCGATGTCATTCTGTGTGGCATCACCATTAGTCTCATTGGATATATCAACAAGATCTATAGTGACTGTGTCGGGGACTTCACTGTAGTCCAAAGCCTGAACTTCTTGCCTCCTCTCCCCCTGAAGTGAAGGCTCGGGTGGTGAATAATACATATCACACTCATGGAATGTCACATCCATAGTAACAATCATCTTTTGAGAAGGCGGGTGATAACAACGGTACCCTTTCTGGTGTAAGGCATACCCAACAAACATGCACTTCAGAGCACGAGGTTCTAACTTGCTCCGTTGGTGGGGATGAAGATGAACAAAGGCAGCGCATCCGAAAACACGAGGAGGAAGATTGGAACTAGGTGGTGAAGCAAGAAGGACAGATAGTGCATCTCGTGGCGTCTTAAAATTCACCGTACGGGAGGGTACACGGTTGATCAAGTAAGCTGCAGAGACAAGAGCCTCACCCCAAAAGGATAGTGGTGCATGCGCCTCAATTAAGGAGGCACGAACCACATTGAGAAGGTGACGATTCTTAAGCTTCCGCCAAGAACACCCATTTTGTTGGGGGTATATGGACAAGATGTTTGATGAGTAATCCCATGATGATCGAGAAACCAAGAAGATCGGAATTCACATACTCACGCCCAGATTATCACTCACCGAGAACACGGATCGGCATATTATATTGAGCGCTTAACCATTTTATGAAATTTCTGAAAGGCAGAATTCACTTCATTCTTCGATTTCAGAAGGGACACCCAAGTCATACCAGTACAATCATCAATAAAAGTCACAAACCAATGTGCACCACCGAGGGTAGCAATTTTAGATGGACCCCACACATCGGAATGCACCACCATAAAAGGAACAGAACTTTTACTGAAAGTTGGAGAAAAAGTACTACGATGACTGTGGGCTAGTTCACAAACATCACATTTAAATTGAGAAACATTACACTTGGAAAATAAACCAGGAAAGAGTTTCAGCAAGTATCCAAAAGAGACATGTCCTAGTCGACGATGCCATAACCAAATATAAAGCGAGAACGGTGATGCAGGGCTTCTCCCACGCGGACTTCAAGCTGAAAGAGGTTTGCATCAACTTGGCGATTCTTGTCTGCTTGCAAGTCCAAGTAGTAGAGCTCATCTCATTTAGTGTCATAAGCTATCGTCTTCCGAGTCTGGATATCCTTAAACACACCGGAAGAAGGCCAGAAAATGACAACACAATTGAGAGCAACAGTGATTTTAGAAGTAGATAACAGGTTATAATCAAGGGAAGGAATAACAAGGACAGTATCAAGATTGAGCTTGTTAGTAAGAGAAATGGTGCCCTCCCAATAGCAGAAGCGGTTTGCCATCTGCATGAGTCGCTGATAGTTTGAGTTGAAGGATTTAAGGATTGAACGGGTTAGAATCAAGCGTCATATGTGTTGTAGCACCCGAATCAATTAACCATGTACTATTCGAGCGTATGTAAACCTTTAAAGCCTTACCCGTGTTACTGCGGTGGAAGCGAGGCGGTGCCGCTCTCGACTCCGAGTTACGGATCATCACGAGCGCCAAAGAATGTAAGCTCGGTTCTTGTTGGAACGCGAGTTACGACCCTTGTCCCAGCCTTCAGGATACCCAATAAGTTCAAAGCACCTTTGTTTGGGGTGCCCAGTCTTTCCACAATGCTCACACTTGCCCAGATATCGTGAGGAGCGATCGCCACCAGACGAACTAGGCCGAGTAGATGAGCGGTCAACAATACACCTGTGGAGTACGGTTGCGAGCCACCATTGCTTCAGTCTTGTCTCCCTCAGTCTTCATAGCTTCCTTCCTATCAGACTCCCGACGAACATAAGCATAGGAGGACTGTAGACCAAGTGGGGGATCCTTTCGGAGAATTTCACCACGGACTTGTTCATACTCATCGTCAAGACCACCCAAAAACAAATAGACTCTCTGTCGTTCCTTGGATTCCAGGTAGATCTTGAGGTCTTTGTCACAAGACATGGTAATCTTGTTGTAGTGATCCAGCTCTTGGAAAATTTCAGTCAACTCGCCAAAGTAAATAGATACCGGCTTGCCATGTTGTCTTAGGCGATAAGCCTTCTGATTTAGGGTATACACCCTCACTTCATCATTCTCATCAAAGAAATTCATCTTTAAAGGCGTCCCAAATCTCCTTTGCAGTCGGTAAGCGGAGGTAGCGCTTCATGATTTCAGGCTTCATAGAAGAGAGGAGCCAGCTCTTAACTCGTTGATCCTCAGAAAACCAGTCCTCATAGCTTGGATCGTCTTCAGGTGGGGCTTTAATCGTACCCCGAAGATATCCCATCTTCCTCCGCCCGGCAATATGCATCTCCATGAGTGGAGCCCATAAATCATAGTTTTTTTCATCCAACACTAATCCAATATTAAAATTGGAACTCTCCGATTGAAGAACAACTCTAGGAGCATCACTAGAGTCCATTTTTCTTTGATCACCTATGATAAGCCACAAGAATGATAAACAGAATGTGTGTGGTTTTTTTTTTTATTTTTTTACTTCTGTTTTTCCAAATCCAGGAATGAGATATAGATATTTTTTTTTCTTTTGCACACACAAAGTCGTCTCTCTCTCTATAAAGTTGCTGCTCCTTTTGAAAGTGATGGGATGGCACTTAAATGGTGATGAGATGGAGTGATGTGACAGCTGAGAAATTTTTTTTCAAAAAAGATCCAACTGCTGCACAGCTATTAAATTTCAAGTACAACAGTCACTTTGTGTGACTGAAGCACAGCCCTTCGCCGGACAAGCTTCACCTCCACGAGGTCCCTGCTCGTCTCTCCGACGAGTTCCCTGATTTTTCACCGGAACCCTGCTGTCAACGCCACCCGTTTTGTTTTTTGAGGTGGGCCCGAAGCCACCCCCTACAGCAGCCGTTCCTCGGCATCACTTAGCCGGCGGGAAGGACGTCACCCGGCCTTCGTCTTGAGCCATCACTTCTTTACTTCAACTAGGACCGGCTTCGTCACCAGCTAGCGCAGTTCACCGGACAAGCACCTTCAATGCCTTCAACACCTGGACAAACACCAAGAAGCACCCTGCAAGCACCACGCAAGCCCCGTGCCGAGAAGGCGCCAGCAGCCTTCGCACCACCACGCACACCCAACAAAGAGGGCTTGCTTTGGACCCGGCCTGACACGAGCCTATTGGGCCCGTGAAGGAGGAAGGAGGCTCACCTTTCGAGAGCCTCTTGGATAGTGGTCGCCGGAGGTCGCCGGACCTTCGTGGTTCTGATACCAAGTTGAACGGAGACGAACGGAGGTGAACGAGCAGGCCTACAAACGGCGGCTCTTCTCACAATATATTCAATCTCAATGTTTACAGAAACCCTAATTTTCTATATATACAATGTTCTATCTAATCGGATCCGGGTCAAACATCCAACCCGAATCCATTAAGATTTCAGGCAACATATATTACAACATATCGATATCTTATTTTAGAATGGTTTATTTCATAATAGAGTACGTAGCACACCGGAGATAGTGATACATATATAGCATGCAGAAGAACACGTACTGAAATATATAGTTGGATGCTCAATTGGCAAGCAGGAGGCGGCCCTTCCTATCTGCAACCTCCACGAGGAGAGTGAAGAGAGCTTCAATAAGCTGAGAATTATTAGCTTCTCTTGGATCCTCATTGAGACAAGGCCGAATAATCCATGCATGATCGAGTTTCCTCCGAGACCGGACTACAACCGAACCCGGAGCTTCAGCATCCTTCCTGGTCACAATGCCATCACTCTTCTCACGGTAACGAAGCTTAAGAAAATCTATATTGCAGGTTTCAGTGTGGAATGAGTCTACTGGGATTTCTCTTGGAAGTGGATATGATCTCAAGAACTCCATCCTCTTCTCGTAGGTCAAGTCCTCAATGGCACGTAAATCTCCCTAATAAATAATAATTAAGTTGCATGCAAGCATGCATACTTTCATTATATATTAACAGATCAGCCAAATTCCTTAATTAATTGAGATATATGTGACTTACATTGAGGATACCAGACATGAAGATCTCCACGACTTCCTTCCTGAAATTAACATGTTTCAAGAGTCCTGGACGGAGAATATCAGAAGCAACGGGATTGCCAGCATAAGGACTTTGGGCGAGCACCAGACCAACAACTTTGTCTTTGAGTTGATTCCAATAGATAGATAAGGCTGCAGCTGAGTCTACACCACCTTTGCTATGTCCTAGAATCACCACACGTTTCCTGGACCGGTAATACAGTTTCTCAATGATTTCCTTGATCCTGCTAGCGTTGGCCATCACTCCAGCCTGAAAAATATATATACATATCAAGTATATGTATATTAATTATTTGTTAATATTAATAAAAAAGGTTTATTCATTTTTATAAAAAAAAAATATATAGATATGTGGAGACTAAAGAGAGATATATAAAAGATAAATAAGACAATTACCTGAGTATCAATTTTGGCAACCTCACAATCCAGACCCAGCTTCAAAAAATATGTTATGGTCTCATCAAAGATAGTTGCTCCAAGGTTGCTGAAAAGGCCTAAAATTAAAATACAAGGTAATTAAAATATTGGCTATAGATTCTACAATGAAGAGAATATATCCTGATTTTCACTCTAGAGGAACAACTACAGTGTCTTCCCATGAATGATTTCAACGACGAGATGTCTGAGTAGTCCAGCATAACAAGAGACTTACAAATTAAACCCCTTATCTATCTACTTTCACTCTACCTACTATACTATGTATCTTCATATTCTATCTATATTAATTATGTACTATATTTTTTTTATTAATGAATGTCATTTATCTATTTTAATAAAAAAACAAAATAAAAAGTAATAAAAAAATTGATTACGTGTTTGAATAAAGAATGAAGGGGAAGTAAGGTTAAAATTCCAATGATAATATTTTTTTTTCTCTCACTATATAATAAATTAATACTAATATAAATTGGGGATCCATTTAGTCCTAGATACTCTTAATCCAAAAATAAAGGATATATTTACTCCACTTTTTAATTAGTAAATAAACATTAATATTGCTATAAATTTTATATTGATACAAAAAGACAAAATCAAGTAAAGTGATTTAAGCTATTTTTTTAAGTACATAAAAATACATTTTAATTTTAACATTTTTGTTCTTTATTTTATATGTATAAATTAATTAATTAAGGATGAGTTTACCATTTACCTGGTACCAACAAGTATACAAATGACTTTGGCAATGAATGCTCCTGGTAATTTCTGAAAGATGGAGATAGAGAAAAAAGCTTGATTAATATATATAGTTATCTTAATTAATTAATTAACCCAACAAACTTAATTTCTAAATAATTTATCAAGTAAGTGTATATATATATTAACTTGATGTTGAAGAGCAAATTATCAAATCTTTTGGTTCCATCTTCAACAGGAGGCATGTCTGGAGCATTTTGTAACCATCCTATGTCATTTGCAGATCCTTTTATAGCTTTCCCAACTCTGTCAACAACCCTGTATATATATATATATATATATAATTTTGATGTGAGAATCATTAATATTGAACACATACAGTGTAACAAATTAAAAGAAAAATTAACTTTTGTTCTTAAAATATATAGGTAATTACCAAGTATATATGAGAATATATAAGTCAAAAGTCAAATTAATTAATATGATACTTTCAGTAATCTTACCCTCCTAAAAATAAATTGCGAGCCATTCCTCCTCCTTTGACTTGTACTATTGTTGATTCAATTCCATGCAAATCAAATTAAAGAAATAATTAATCTAATGTGATTGATTTGCCAATTTAATACTAAATAAATAAATAAATAAAAACTTATAATAAATTAGAATTGTAAAAAAAATGGACATTAATGAATGATAGAAATACATGGACGAAATCACATAATTATTATTATTTTGATGAATTTGAACAAACTATTAGAAACATGCCATTAACATGACTTGAACCCTCACACAATCTCTGATTATGAGAAGAAATGGGCTGGTCAACATTTATTTATGAATCAAGCGACCATAATTCCACTCATGGGATTTTATTTTCATGACAATGATAAGTCCAAATAAAACTATAATACAATAAAATAAAATAAAATTTACAAGAAACATAAAAGAAAGGACAAAAAATGCCTAATATCAAAACTCTCACAGGATTATACTACTTGTGATAATATCAAGTATTTAATGTGACGTGGCTCATCCATCTTTATCTCAAAAAAAAAAAAAAAAAAAAAGAAGAAGAAGAAGAAGAAGAAGAAGAAGAAGAAGAAGAAGATAATTCATTAATCAATGCACTCTTGGGAGAGGGTGAATCAAAACTATATATGCAATGGCATCCTCGTTAAGAAAAGTGGAAGCAGGGAATCTACCTGGTTTTGGATTTGCCAAAGAAGAGAGCTTGAGTTGAACCTTTGGCATTGAGGGACATACATATAAATAGGAAAACCTCACTTACTCTCCCACTCTCAGTCAGTCAAAGGCACACATACACTGAATCTATTGAATTGGAACAGAATGGGGATTTTTTATTTGGTCCATTCATTTCATGGACAGAATATGTTCGATCAAATCCGAATAAAGAATCAGAAACCCACTCAATTGACTCAAGTCTCTCCCCAAGTCTGGCTAGCTTGTCTTCTTCCTATGATTATGTATATATATATAATTTTTTTTTTTCCGGAAAAAAAATAGATAAATCATATTTATTAATTTAAATGGTTTCAAAACAGTTTTCTAGTTGAACCTTATACATTCCCTTATCATGACCCTTAGGTTCCTAGATGAACCTAGTTACAATCCTTGTTTGCGAGGTGTTGTCATGGTTGGGCCCCCTCCTCAAAATCTGCGTCCCAAGTGTCCTACCGGGTCGGCTCTCCTTTAGTGAGTGCCAGGCTATACCTTGCATTTGTTTGCATCAGTTGTAGCTTCGTCTTCTTAACTTCATGAACTGTCTCGAACCACGATAGTAGAAGGAAGTCTGTGTGTTGAATGAGTTCCGTACAAACACGCTGTTTATCTTAAAAACATCTCCGGTTTCGTTCGAGCCAAATGCTCAGGGCGATAGCCATGGATGTAAAGTGCCAGCTTTCTCGTGCATCCTTTCTCACCAGTCTAGTGTACTCAGTCTTCCCCCACAGGTCTTTAACCGTGGTCGGGGTGACGTTATGCCCATAGATGCCACCGTAATGCGCCTAGATTATGGTTGAGTACGGGCACCCAATGAGTAAGTGGCCTGTCGTTTCATCCTCCAGATCACATAGGTGACATTTGGTTCGTTCCCCCTTGTAATAATATGGTTAAAAAAAAAGAATAAAATAAAATAATAAATAAATAACTTAATATAAATATATAAAATTTCGGGGACTCTTTTATAACTATACGTTAGATCAGAGATTAGATTGAGATTTTGCAAAATATCTTCTCTTGTATGATAAGTTTTGGATATATTTATTTAAAAATAAATGATCTTTATTAACCTAAAGTTATCTTTGATCCATAATCCTGTTTAAACTTAAATTTGAATTTGAGTCGGATGATTACTATTCACCTATAAATAACTCCTCCCTCATACACATATGGGGGGAGAGACGAGAAGTACATAGTCATCTAGGTTCCTAATACAAAGAGATCCTATTACGGAGGGGTCTGAGTTACAATTAGATTGAGTTTGAAGTTTGGAGGTAAGTATTCCACCTAAATTAAGCACATTTTCTTATTAGTTTATGAAAATTATTTTCATTATAATTTATTTATTTATTAATTGTATTTGATATTTCAAAGAAACCGTAATTGATCTATTTTCTGTATGAAACTGAACCATGCATGTATGTTTGGAATTTAGAACTATTGACATCAGTCTGATTGACACACTTTCCGACATTTATCCCTCGATTTTCGAAAGTACATCTCCAAATCGGTATGCGTGTTACGACCTTCACATGATGGGGTTAAACATTGACCGTGTCGACATGGCGTGATCTGTTATGAACTAGTTCAACCCGCATGCTTCATGGCCACATAAAGCGTATACATTCTTCTCGCTTTTCCCGTCCAGTTTGCTATAATAATGCCTTCTGCTTAATCTGCACCGTACCTAGGTTAAGATGGTCATAGAAAGTTTGGGAGACTCTAGTGTTTTGCTACAAAACAAACTTACTGATAATTTATTTTTATGATACTTTTGGAGATTGTATTTCTGATGAATTTATTGAACTATTTCTAAATTGTTTGTATGATAACTTCAGACACTATAACTTTTGCAAATTATTGAGTTATTTATGAATCCTTTTTTTCCTTTTGCTGTTTTTGTTCCACTTTTACTTATTATCTTAAAACACTGCATGGTTCACTGTTTTTAGTGGGTACTTACTGAGCTCCCAAGCTCATTAATCTCTGGACCTTTTTTTTCAGATCACGAGGAGTAGCTAGTCGGTGGGTAGATGAGATGTCCAGAGCCTGAACTTATCCTTAGGGATTTTCTCTAGTGTATATAATAAATTAAATTGTACTGATTTATTTTCATAGACTTCGCCAATTTGTTAGATTATATTAGATGTTGAATCAAACATATGAGTATTACCAATAAATTCATATTATTCAGTTATTTGTAGTAATTGTAAACAGGTTATGAGGCCTTGCATACGCAGTGGGGCCCATCCCCACATGTGTGGCCGATCTGCCGACGTCCCAATTCGGTTCGGGGCGTGACACCCCTGCCAGTTTCTTTGTGCCAAATTTTGCAAGGTTAATATTTTGTCTTCCCATGCCAACCACGCAAAGAGCTTGATTTTGAGTGGGCATGCTTGCTTCCAGAAGGACATTGGTATTGGGCTTCGTGCTCCGCTGTCGATTCCGAATTGATATATCGATTTAACCGTAAATTGTTGGTTTGGGGTTAGTCACCATGATCTACGATCTTCCCTCTCGCTCCCTTCAGTGGTGATTATGTTCTTCATTCATCGTAGCATCTCCTCCGCATATGAGGATAGTTGTCCCGGTCTCAGTATTGGCATGCCCTGCATGATGCATTCTTGTCCCTCCTGCACCATAAGGGCCTCCTTATCCACCAGTGTTCTTAGCTCCAAAAGTCTGTTGTAGAGTCCTTGTCCCTCCACCTAGTTGTTGTACCATACGTTAACTGTGTTCCCCTTTTTTGGTTTAGTTGTTATGTTGACCATGACCATGTCCCGTTGGTCCATATATGATCCCCTTCCAGAAAAAGGATGCTCTGTTCGGAGCCCTTTTAAATGGGTTGATGTAGGAGTTGTTGAAGTATATCCTACATACTCTGTGGGGAATGTTGGGTCATAAGGTGAGAGGGATAATTAATCAAAAAATTAAGATTAACTTTGTTAGTGCAAATGTGCAAATGCAACTTGGTTGGCACTATTTGACAAGCTATTTGACAAGTCAACATAGTCAACGTTGGTTGCAGTCCAAGCTTGGATGATGCAAACTTAGAAGGAGATTGCTACATGCGGTGAGCTGATTGGGGTTTAGGTTGATGAGTGGATTTGGCAAGTAATTGGTGACTGATGCTAGCTTTGATTGACGCCAAATCGAGATATGATTGAAGGACATATTTGGCATGCAAATATGGTGAAAACTAATGAAGCATTCTTGAAGGCCAAAACTGTGATTGAGGAAATCAAGTTTTGGATGATATTCTTTTTGAATGAAGATCTTGTGCCTTGGGAGGCGTTATGTTGATAAAGCTGAGAACGTGACGAAGAGGAAGTCCAACTAATTATCGTGGTCGGGATCAGGTGGATTCGACGTAGTCGACTCAGAACTCAACCAAGAGGGTTGTAGGTGTCTCAAGGTCGAAAAACAATGGAAGCTGGAGCCTTAGTCAGTTATTCAATCGGGTCGTGTTGCAACCGTAGTTACAACTAGGTTGCAACAGCTAAATATGGAAGAAATCCAATTTAGTAGCAGCGGAGATTATGACGATACTAAAAGAGGAAGGTGACATCTTAGGCAAGTAGAGTGCCTATTACAAGCCCTGCTGGGAAAAATTGACTGGTGACCATTGGAGAAAACCTTGAGGGAGGTTGGTTGCGACCGACAATTTTGAGGGGATAAGGTGATGATGTTGTAGTGTGTGTGTGTGTGTGTGTGTGTGTGTGTCATTTGTTTTGTACACATGTTGTTCACCATCTTTTAGTGGATTATTATCTCCGGGCTTAGCCCCCCAGATGTAGGCTTGGAAGCCGAACTGAGTTATCAACTCTTGTGTCCCCTTTATGTGTTGTTTGCTTTGCTTGTGTGTGATTGTGTTAGTTATTCCTCTTTGAGATATTTTGTGAGCAGTGAGTTACTATTTGTGTTGCAACATCACATACAACAGGCAGACAACTTTACAGAACTATTAAACTTAATGAAAATAAAATAGAAAACACGAAATTATGTTTGCAGGCCAAAAAAATCATAAATTAAGAGTATTTTTTTAATAAAATAAGATAAATCATAATGTATTGTTGGAAGAGAGAAAAAATCAATTTTAGATTTTGGTCCATAGTTTTACTGGTATTACAACTATATTTTATTTTATTATAAATTGATAAATCACATTCATTAGAGAATAATTAAAATGTAGTGCATGATGGTATTCTAATTTAAAACATGAGACACATGAATTGCAATTTATGGAGTTGGCAAAACATTTTACGTACGAGAAAAGGTGGTCATGACAAATAAAGAAAAAAATAATATTCGATTCTCTGTGTAGGGTTGACTTTGAGGGGGCGTTTGCTTGATAGCAATGGGAATGAGAATCATTCCTTACGCAGAGTATGCCCTCGTTTGGTTGACAGCAATGAGAATGAACAGTAGTTTAAGGGAGTATAGGATTCCTTGAAAACCCCTAATGGCATTCCTTGATGGGTAAATACCATTTTTGCCCTTATTTATAATCTTTTTCCATTTTCATACTTAACAAACTAAAATTATATGAATGTTATATATAAAATAATTAATAATTAAATAATAATTAATATTTAAAATAATTAAATAATAATTAATATTTAAAATTTAAAATTTTCATACTTAACAATTCTGCCATTCAATAATAATTAATTATTAAATTATAAAAATAATTGCAAAAAATAATTATTATCCTCTCATATAATTTAATATTTAAAATAATTAAATAATAATTAATAATTAAATAATATTTAAAATAATTAAATAATAATTAATAATTTAATTAATTATTATCCTCTCATATAATTTAATATTTAAAATAATTAAATAATAATTAATAATTAAATAATATTTAAAATTTAAAATTTTTCCATTTGCATACTTAACAATTCTGCCATTCAATAATAATTAATAATTAAATTATTAAAATAATTGTAAAAAATAATTATTTAAATATTTATTCATAATAATTAATTTATTATAATACTTTAATATTTAAAAAATAGTTATCATTTAACAAACCAATTATCGTCTCATATAATTTAATATTTAAAATAATTAAATAGTAATTAATATTTAAAATTTTCCCATTTTCATACTTAACAATTCTGCCATTGAATAATAATTAATAATTAAATTATTAAAATAATTATAAAAAATAATTATTTAAATATTTATTCAAAATAATTAATTATTATAATACTTTAATATTTAAAAAAATAGTTATCATTAAACAAACATATTATCTCCACATATAATATAGTTATTTACATAAGGGGCACAATAGTCATTTCATCACATAGCTTCTCTTTTTCTTTTCTCATTCCCAATAAACTACCATTCAAATCCCTACCAACCAAACACTGTTTTTATTCCCATATTTTTTCATTTCCCCTCATCCCATTCCCATACCCATTCCCATTCCCATTCCATACCTGACAACCAAACGCCCCCTGAGTGATGTTTGTTTGTTGCAGCGACGTCGTTGAAAACATATTTATAAAAAATTTATTTTAATTTTATCTTTTTTATTTTCTTAATTTAATATAACACATCAATTAGGCTCAAATTAGTGCCCACAATTCAGGCATAACACTCCCCAGGGACCAGGGGTGACAACTGACAAGACCTATGAAATGCCTAAAGTACACTATGTTGAAGATTGACAAGAAATAAGCTTGAAGACCTTGAAGATTGATTGGAAATCAGCTGAAAATCAACTTGATTGAAGATCTATTTAATTGGAGATTTTTTTGATTGGGGGATTCCTTAGTTAAATGATTTCTTTAAATTATTTGAAATATTTTTAGATTATGTAATTTTCTTTCCTTATTTCTTTTCATTGTTAGGTGAAATTCTATAAATTGTAATGAATTGCTCCAAGTGATCAGTAATGAAGTCTACAATGATGAAATGAAATAAAAGACTTTCAACAGGTAGTTGTTTCTGTTTTCTTTGCTCTTGTCTGTTAGTTGTTTCTTTGTTACAACTTTATATGTAACTCTCAATATTCCCCGTTTTCTTGTCCGTCTGCATTTAGTTATTTCTTTGTTGCAACTTTCTCCGTAACTTTCAACACACTAGAAATGAGAACTGAAGGGTACAATATTTCTTTGTTTTTTTTTTTCCATCCACTACTAATGAATTCTTTATAATCTCAAAAATATTTTTATTAAAATAATATTAGTTATTATAATAAATAAATATGATTTTATCCACCTATTAAAAATAAATATATAAATAAATAAAATGTTTTGATTATCACAAACCCAACAAAATGTTTTTAAATTAGGTTGTTCTTTCTTTTATCTCCTTGATGTAAAACTACACTCTAGTCTCTATATTTGATCAAGAATTCTTGGTTCGAACAACAAGAAGGAAAAATTTAATCTCAACGAGGAAGTTATGATGATCCCATGATGTCATAAATTCTCAAGGTAAGTAAGACATACCAATCACATGTGAGTATATATATATATATATATATATATATATATATATATATATATATATATATATATATATGCATGTTACTATGCGACAGCAGGATTACTATTTATATGCGGTCACCTAATTTTGAGTCACTTGAAGAGTATTTTTTTCAAATCCAACCGTTTGGATGGAAAAAACATCAAAAAATAAGCTAACATGTCGATTTTCATACAATTTGGTGACCGTATGATCATTCATGTTAAAAGGTGAAAATTTTTGTTAAGATTTTGATAAAATTTCACCCTTTAAAATGAATCATCATACAGTAATAAAATTGTATGAAAATAGACATGCTAGCTTATTTTTCGATATTCTTACCACTTATACGGTTGGATTTGAAAAAAATACTCTCCATGTGCCTCAAAATGAGGCGACCTTAAATAAACAGTAATCTGGCCGGGCTTATACAAACATTTTCATATATATACATATATATATATATTTGATGCAACAGTTGGCTCCTTTGGGGAGATCTTAATCAACTAGTGAAAGTGGTTAGTAAAAATTGAAATGTTTTAGGTGATTTTAAGAGCTCTTTTGCTTCGTCCCCTTAGCTTTGAAGGATCAACGCTTCCTTCCGAGATCGGCCTCCATAGATCGGATTCTTATCCAAATCCCAATTTCAAGTTCATGTCATCTTCTTAGTAATGTAGGGAGCGTTATCCGCCAACTTTTCCTCCACCACCATTACCAAACAGTTATTTCAATAGTTGGATTCTTATTGGTTGCTTATTTTTATTTATTTATTTTCCTTATAAAGGTTATTTAAAATATATTTTGTTTAGCAATGTACAAGGTATGCTTCATTGTTTCAGGCTTTAAGCTGAAACATTAATATTTTTTATTGTAGATAAACTTAAGTGTGTGTATAGATATATATAATATTATAATTTACCTACATATATATTTTTATAATATTTTCCAACTCTCTCACTTTCCTTGTTAAACTCACCAATATCATGTTAAGTGAATTGCAACCTTAAATTTTATCTTAAATTCATCATGAATTGAACCTCTCCCTATCTAAGTAACTTTCATACATGCATGATCCATATATATATATATATATATATATATATATATGTTTTCATCACAAGTCCCCAACGAAGAAGACGCTCAAGAACCAATCAAAACCCAAAAGCAACGAATATGAACTCAAGATCAAACTCACCCGTTTTTCTGCCTACGTTCAAATTCATCCATCAAATCCCATCATGCACGATGCTGACATATATGCAACGGTAGCTAAACGGGCACGGAGTTAATTACTTAATTTACGTGATATACCAGCAGGCCCATCCATGCACTACTACTAGCCACTCTATCTCTATATAAATGACCGACGTCTTCTTGCTTTAGAGCACCCAATTACGTTAATCAATTCTCAATATCTGTATATACATATACATTTGGTGTACGTATATAGACCATGATGGCTCCAAGCAACAAAATGTCCTTGCCTCCTGATCTCCCCTGTTCCTCCCTCCTGGCTACACTGCTAGTACTCCCCCGGTCTCACGCAGGGAGCATCGCCATATACTGGGGACAGAACGGCGGTGAGGGAACTCTTGCCGAGACCTGCGCCACTGGGAACTATGCCTTTGTGAACCTCGCTTTCCTCTGCGTGTTTGGCAATGGCCAGACTCCTCAACTCAACCTGGCGGGTCACTGCGACCCCTCCGCCGACAACGGCTGCGCAGGACTGAGCCAAGACATCAAGTCATGCCAGGCCCGAGGTGTCAAAGTGATCCTCTCCATCGGCGGCGGCGCCGGAGCCTACGCTCTGGTCTCCAAAGACGACGCCAGACAGGTGGCTCAGTACCTCTGGAACAACTACTTGGGAGGTCAGTCATCCCAGAGACCATTAGGAGACGCCGTGCTTGATGGTGTGGACTTTGATATAGAGGGTGGTAGCCCTGCGCACTATGACGATCTGGCCAGGTACCTCTCTGCTTACAGTGCCAAGGGGAAGAAGGTGTACTTGACCGCAGCCCCGCAGTGCCCGTACCCGGACGCGTGGGTGGGAGGAGCTCTTGACACCGGCCTCTTCGACTACGTCTGGGTGCAGTTCTACAACAACCCTCCGTGCCAGTACGCGTCTGGTGCGGTGACGAACCTGGATGATGCCTGGAAGCAGTGGACCTCCGGCATCAAAGCCAAGAACATATTCCTTGGTTTGCCTGCTGCTCCTGATGCCGCTGGCAGTGGTTTCATTCCAGTTGGGGATCTGACTTCTCAGGTGCTGCCACTGCTCAAGGGATCTGATGTTTATGGTGGTGTTATGTTGTGGTCTAAGTATTACGATGATCAGACTGGTTATAGCTCTGCTATCAAGCATGATGTCTGAAAGCTGATTTGACTGATCAGTAAAAGCTAGCTAGCGTGGAGGCTAGTGAAGTTACGAACTCGTCTTTGTCACGTTGTTGTGTTTGGGGTACGTACCTACATATGTGATGTGGGAGTGTTCCGTTTCATTCGGGTGATTGTGTTCTTTTTTGTAACATATATATAAACCAGTTTGCTCTCCGTTGTAATTAAATATGTGCTTAATGTTGAGAAAGTCAAAAACAATGGCTGTTGAAAGTAGGCACCGAATGGCAATATTCAAAAGCAAGATCCATGAATTCAAAAACAAGATCCTTAATTCATGGATGACTTTGTTGTTTCTTTGAAATATGGCATTTGTTTCTTTGATAAATTGTAACATTTCCACTCTTTAAATATGCTCAATGTAAGATGTTTAGATTTGAGAAATGAAAACATTTGTTTCTTCGTACCAGACGAGAACTAAGGCCACAAAATGGAGAAAAATCCTTACGAATCTTCCTCTTGTCATTCAATCTGGCCAGATCCGATGGAGTGTTCAATACCGGAATCATCCTTACCGAGACTAACTACGCATGTTTGGTCTCGGATCCTCGAAATGCATCTTGCCAAGAGAGAAAACTCTCATATATTGAAATTTCTTTTGGCCGAATTAAATGAGTCTTCAAGGAATACGAGAAGTGGTACGGTGTTGAGAACCAAAAAGTGAAAAGATGGTTACTCATGTCCATGTCTCATGAGATCATGAAGCGATATTTGCGTGTTCCTACAGCCTACGAAATCTGGAATGCACTATCAAAGGCATTCTATGATGGAAGTGATGAATTACAGGTTTTCACTCTAAACCAAAAGACGTTCTCTACCAAGCAAAATGGGGGCCCGCTTTCTAGATTCTATGGAGAGTTAATCGAAATATTTCGAGAACTTGACCATAGAGATAAAGTGGTCATGAAGGATCCAGAAGATGTTGTAATGTACAAAAAATCTATTGAAAGATTGAGGCTACATATTTTCCCTTTGTCGGGTTTGGATGAAGCCTTTGACCAAGTTCGGTGGAGAAATTCTACCTAATAGATACTATCCTGCACTTGGAACAATGTTACTCTCAAATTCGAAGAGAAGAGGTACGACAGAACACTCTTAGCAAGAAGGTGGATGATTCTGATACGTCTGCTATGATTGCACGAAAACAACCTAATCAAAGGCAACAACCTCAAAGAAAGCCTGTTGACAAGTCGTCGTTCCAGTGCACCCATTGTCGAAAAAAGGGGCATACGAAAGAACAATGCTTTGAGATTGTTGGATATCCTGACTGGTGGGAAACACGAAGGGACAACACCAAACAAGGATCAAAAACTGCAGTAGCTGAATCTACAATCACCAATCACTCTTCTCAAAGACAAATTGCAAATGCCGTCAATCGAGGTACGGCTCTTAAAACCCTTGCACCTGTTAGTAATAGTACATGGATAATTGATTCTGGGGCAACTGATCATACGACTTTTGATTCTCGACAAGTTTTGCAATTAAACCCATCTTCACAAAAACATGTTTCTACTGCAAATGGAGCCTCAACCTCAGTTATTGGGTGTGTGTTTGTAGGGTATACCATGCAAACACACACCGCAGTGCTCGAGGAGATAATTTGTCTTGTGGTTGTAGATGGACGAAAGCAACGCAACCAAATACACGTGGAGGTAAGTTAGGCACATTCGGTGATTGAATTGCTTCATTTAGAGCCTCAAAAGGGGTTTTGAATCCCAGGGAGCTAGAAGGTGTACGATTGATTAAGTACCCCGCGGATGTAAGTGCTTCTCCCCAATAAGACAATGGTAGATGGGCCTGGATTAATGACGCTCGAACAACTTCTAGTAAATGTCTGTTTTTTCGCTCAGCAATGCCATTTTGTTGGGGTGCCTACACAAGTGGTTTGATGGACAATTCCTTGTGATTTCGTAAATCCGTTGAATTTTTGTGCTCATATATTCGCCTCCATTATCAAAGTGGTGTAGAACTCTAATGTGTAGTATCAAATTGTGTCGCTACCATCTTATGAAAGTTTTGAAATAAAGAGTTTACTTCAAATTTCGACTTCATCAAACAAATCCAAGTCATCCCGCTACAATCATCAATGAATGTAACAAACCAACGCGTGCTCCTCCAATTGTGGGAACTTTAGATGGTCCCCATACATTGAGAATGTACTACCATGAAAGGAACTGGATTTTTATTCAAGGACAATGGAAAAGTAGTTCAATGACTTTTGAAAGTTCACAAACATCACACTTAAGGCCGCAAAGATCAATTTCCATAAACAAACTGGGAAACAACCTTTTAAGTAACCAAATGACACATGTCTAGACGCCTATGCCATAACCAAATTTCTCGATTTCTTCTTTTCCATTGAACCGGTTGCTACTAATGCCGGGTCTTAACTTTTCAATGTTTGTTGGCGCCATCTCCGTGTAATACAAGTTCCCTCTTCTAATACCATAACCAATCGCTTGTTTCATTTGGATGTCCTTAAACACACAAATGATCGTGCCAAAAATTACTTACACATGATAAGGAAGTGGTTATTTGAGACACAGATAAAAGATTGTAATTTAAAGATGGAACAACTAATACAGAGTCTAATTTTAAGGTATTTGTGAGTAGTGAAGATCCTTCCCCAATAACTGTAAAGTACAAGGCGGATGGCTCCATTGAACGATACAAAGCAAGACTCGTAGCTAAGGGTTACACCCAAACCTATGGGATAGATTATACTGATACATTTGCACCGGTAGCAAAAATCAATACTGTTCGCATTTTACTATCATTGACATCAAACTGTTGCACTGGCCAATCTAAGTTTGCTGCCAATGATAGTAAAATGCGAACAGTATTGATTTTTAACAGTAAAATGCGGTGTGTGTATCAAAAGGGGTACCGATGCTATCATCCTCCAAGCAGGAAGTTATACATCACCATGGACGTTGTCTTTCATGAAGACATTATGTATTATCCATCCGAACCTGAATTTCAAGGGGAGTATAATGAGGAGGAAATTCATACTCTTATATATCCTCCACCTGAAGAAGATCAATCCTTTATTGAGGTAGTCGACCTTCAAAATACTGAAGCAAGAAATGGTGATTCTCAGACTGAGACAAGTGAAGACGCCTCCGAGGAACAAAACAGAGGAGAAATTGACACAGATACAACGACAATAGAGGCATGAGTCTTTTGAAGAACCACATGAAGAAATACATAACCAATCGTCTGCAGAGGATGTTCCTACCACAAATCCAAGTCCAAGCATGTAAGAATACTTCCCCAACGACAAACTAGAGGTATCCCTAAACCCACATACGAGCCCGATCTCTCTAGTAAAAGTTAGGTATCCTTTAAGTCATTTTGTGTCTAACCATCGCTTGTCGAATCAAATCGATCCATTTGTAAATCAATTATCCGTTGTATCTATTCCTAACAATGTGCGTAAAGCCTTAAAACAATCCAAAGTGGAAAGTTTGCTATGAATGAAGAAATGAAATCTCTTCGTAAAAATCAAGCGTGGAACCGGGTTGACCTTCCACCAGGAAAGAAATCGATTGGGTTGCCGATGGATCTACAATCAGAAAGTACAAGGCGGATGGCTCCATTGAATCGATACAAAGCAAGACTCAGTAGCTAAGGGTTACACCCAAACCTATGGGATAGATTATACCGATACATTTCAGCACCTGTGAGTAAAAATCAATATTGTTCGTGATTTTACTATCATTGGCAAAGAAACTTAGATTGGCGCCAAATGCAACAGCTTTGATGTGAAAAATACGCTCCTCCATGGAGACCTAATTGAAGAAATTTATATGGATCCGCAATCGGGATGTAGTGGACCAAGCATACAACTCACCAAAAGGTATGCAAACCTAAGAAATCATCAGACGGGTTGAAGCAATCTCCAAGAGCATGGTTTGGAAGATTCACTAAGGCTATGAGGTTTTTGGCTACAACCAAAGCAATTCGAGATCATACATTGTTCATTAAAAGACGACAAGACAAAGTTACTGCTCTTATTGTCTATGTGGATGACATGATAGTTACAGGAAATGACGAGGAAGAAAGAGAAGCTCTTCAGAAGTATTTGTCAACAGAGTTTGAAATGAAGGATTTGGGGGCTTTAAAATATTTTCTTGGAATCGAGGCTTCTCGATCTAAAGAAGGAATTTTCCTATCTCAAAGGAAATATGCCTTAGATTTATTGCAAGAAACTGGAATGGCAGCTTGCCAGCCAATTGACACTCCATTAGAAGAAGGATTGAAGCTTTGTATCACCACAAACCAAGTTCCAGCAGATAAAGGAAGGTATCAAAGGCTTGTTGGAAGACTGATGTACTGCCCCCTACACCTGCACTGGATCTTGCTTATGCCTTTGAGTATTGTAAGCCGGTCATGCATAATCCCGAGAACCGCATATGAAAGTCAGAATGCGAATCCTGAGGTATCTGAAGTCAAACCCCGGTAAAGGAATTTTATTCTCAAAAGGTGAAAATTGCAAAGACAATATAGCGATCTATACCGATCTTTGATTGAAATTTGGGTCAATTAATGATAGAAGCTTCACGTCGGGCTATTTTACCTTTGTGGGAGGTAATCTTGTCACATGGAAAAGCAAGAAGCAAAGATGTTGTTTCCCTGCCTGCTCAAGGTAATATCGAGGCATGGCGCTTGGGGTATGTGAAGGACTATGGTTGAGCTTTATCTTAAAAGATTTGGGCCATCCACTACAACAACCAATACTGATTGTATTGTGATAACAAAGCCGCATCGAGATATTGCTCATAACCCTCGCTTAGCATGATCGAATCTAAACATGTCGAAGTAGATAGGTTCTTCATCAAGGAGAAACTAGAAGATAAAAGTATGGAGTCAGCCTAACATTCCTACGTAAGATCAACTTGCGTATATCTTAACAAAAGTCGCCTCTAGTCGGTAGTATTTACAAAATTCTTGGGACAAGCCGGGCATGCTAAACATCTATGCACCGGCTAGGGGAGTGTTGAGAAAGTCAAATACAATGGCTGTTGAAAGTAGGCACCAAATGGCAATATTCAAAAGCAAGATCCATGAATTCAAAAACAAGATCCTTAATTCATGGATGACTTTGTTGTTTCTTTGAAATATGGCATTTGTTTCTTTGACAAATTGTAACATTTCCACTCTTTAAATATGCTCAATGTAAGATGTTTAGATTTGAGAAATGAAAACATTTGTTTCTTCACTTAATTTGTTCTCAATCTCCATAAACATATATATATATTCCCTTGAAATATATGGAGACGAAAATAAAAAGTTCTGTCGTTTATATATGTCACCGTCTTGCTCCGTTGTAAATTTGTGATCCGTTGCGCATTGTATTAATCTTAAAAATATTTAATCTCTGATAATATATAAGTCATGCTTAATTTTTTATCTGTTATTCTTCACTCAGTCGCTGCATGTCTTCAGTTTGTAAATTCACCAATATAGGACAAGCTGGGAAATAAATATCATATTTATTCTTTATTTGTTATTCTTTACTTCCATGCATGAAGCCCCAACCAATTCGACCAAACCTAGGCCAACAGCATATATAGACAATCAGAAAATTAAGTATGATCATATTATAAATTTGCTTACAAAGAAAGCCAACATATATAGAAGAAGACGATCATGAACAAACCAATCAGAACATATCAAGTGACCAGTATATATATGGACTCCATGACCAGATCACATTCACTGCTCCTCAGAATGTATACGCTCTCATCCATCCCATCAAATCCAACATTATATATATATATAGAGAGAGTGTTTTCTCCTTTTTTTTTTTGTTTAATCTAACGGGTTATGTTCCAATCATAGTTATTAAACCCGGACCGGCCCGGCGGTCCGACCAGTCAACCCGGTGACCCGGTGCTTAAACCGGTCCGGGTCTCTAGTTGGCCCGTTTAAGCAATCGACCTACTTTGACCCTGCCTGACCTAGTTTGACCCAACCAAATCTGGTGACCCGACAGGGTCAATGTTTTTTTTTTCTTTCTGAAAATACCATTTTATCTTTGAATTTTTTTTATTTTTTTTAATATGTTAAAAGGTAAATTATGTAATTTTATTAAAATAAAAAATTAAAAAACTAAATCCATACATAAATGATTCAGTATGGATTGTGATTTGCTTTGTCATCCGACACATATGCATTCCAAAGACCTTTTTATGTTAGAGATGTGAGTATGGCATGATTTAGATGAGAATTAATAACATATTTGTTTTTTTTCTTCAATAATTAATGATTATTATATATTATTATCTATTAAAAAATAATTTATAATTTTAAAAATAATATTTAAAAATATTTATATTAAGTTATTAACCCAATATTGATCCGAATGACCCGATGGTTGAACCAGTTGACCCGTGATCCAGAGCTCCGACCGAGTTGATGCCCCGGCCGTGTCTGATAACTATGGTTCCAATACGTACCTATTGATGCATTTCAGATTTTGATGCTGACATGCGTGCAACCGCATGTGCACTACCGACCATGATAATTCGATTTATATCTCGCACATGGGATCAGCTTATTAGAGCAGGAGAAACAAGGAATGATCAGAATTCACTTAGGAGAATATTTATATAAAGAGAAAATAAACTGTAGTATTGAATTACTTATGTGTCTTCTCATAAGTGTACATATATATAAGGCTGATAGTTCATTTTCATAAGGAACATTTAACATAAATGTTTTATACTAACTGCAGTTTAAACTGATTTTATAATTGGTAATTATATCAACATTTAGCAACTTTCACTTGCCACGTAGATATATTAAACAACCTGTTAGCTGTACAGCTGTACATTAGCTGTCTTTATATTTCTGTCTATATATATATGTAACTTTTTTCAAGAGATGTAAGTTGAATACAATGACTTTTCAGCTCCATGTTACATGGTATCAGAGAGACATTAGAAATTAGGGTTTCACCCGCCGCCGCCGACCTTCTGAAGCCTGCACCCGCCGCTGATTTTCTGCAGCCCACCTGCTGCCGATCTGCTGGATTTCTGAAGCCCGTTTGCCCGCCGTCGATCTTCAATTCATCTCACCAATCGCCAACCTTCTGCCAGGGATTCGAACTTTGGAGTGACCCTTCTGTGCCCAGCAACCTGCTGCCCTCCGTCCTAGCTTGGATTTGCCTCTGATTTCTTTCAGATTTGCAGATCAGATTTGCCTCTGATTTATTTCAACTTTGCAAATCAGATTTGCCTCTGATTTATTTCTGATTTGCCTCTGATTTCTTTCAGATTTGCCTCTGATTTCTTTCCTGCGTTATGGCTGAGCATAAACCTTCTATTGTGACTGATGTGGTGCCAGTGATGTCTAAAATCACAGACCACAAGCTAAATGGTTCAAACTACTTGGCTTGGAGTAAGACTGTTCGCCTTTATCTACGGAGTATTGACAAAGATGATCATTTGACTGATGATCCTCCTAAAGATGATTTTAAGCAGGCATGGCTAAGAGAGGATGCTCGTTTGTTTCTTCAGATTCGGAATTCTATTGACAGTGAGGTAATGGGCTTGATCAATCATTGTGAATTTGTTAAAGAATTGATAAAGTATTTGGAATTTCTATACTCTGGAAAAGGGAATCTCTCCCGCATGTATGAGGTCTGCAAAGCATTCTACCGTGTGGAGAAACACGATCAGTCCCTTACAAACTATTTTATGTCGTTCAAGAAAACGTATGAGGAGCTTAATATGTTGCTGCCCTTTAGCCCTGATGTGAAGGTTCAAAAAAGCCAAAGGGAGCAGATGGCTATCATGAGTTTCCTAGCTGGCCTATCTCCTGATTTTGAGTCTGCTAAGTCACAAATTCTCTTTGGTTCTGAGATCTCATCCTTACAAGACGTCTTCAGTCGCATTCTTCGTACAGAGAGTACTCCACCTGTTCCACTCAGTGGTGCTTTGGTAGGTCGCAATAATAATTATGTGCCTGGGAGATCAACTAATCATAATGGAAACAAAGGAGGGGGCTCACAGGGATTAGAAACTCGACCGCCGGATTCTGGGGTCATTGTGTGCAACTACTGTCGTAAGCCAGGCCATACAAAGTTTGAATGTAGAAAGCTTCAGTACAAAAATCAGCAAAAACACTCGGCCCATGTTGCGTTCACTAAGGATACCTCCGACAAATCAGTCCTTATCTCTGCCGATGAATTTGCCAAGTTCTCACAGTATCAGGAATCACTCAAGTCTTCATCTCCTTCCGTCACTGCTATTGCTGATTCAGGTAAACCCAACGCATGTCTTCTTTCCTCATCCTCCAAATGGGTCATTGATTCTGGTGCCACAGATCATATGACAGGTAATTCTAGTCTTTTTTCTACTTTTCAGTCACATGCTTCCACTTCTACTGTTACTTTAGCTGATGGTTCACCATCTTGTGTTCGTGGGTCTGGCACCATCACTCCTACCCCTCAGCTTCCTTTGTCGTCTGTTTTACATTTACCTAATTTATCCTTTAATTTGCTCTCTGTCAGCCAACTCACTCGCCATCTTAACTGTTGCATCTCATTTTTTCCTGATCATTGTTTATTTCAGGATCTTATGACGAAGGAGATTATTGGTAACGGACATGAGTCTGGAGGCCTCTACATTCTTGACACACCGCTATCACCTTCTTTTGCTTGTTCGAGTGTCACCTCTCCTTTTGAGGCTCATTGTAGGTTGGGTCATCCATCTCTCCCTTTGCTTAAGCAGCTTTGTCCACAATATAGTAAAGTCTCTTCCCTAGATTGTGAGTCGTGTCAGTTTGCCAAACATCATCGCCTCAGTTCGCGCCCTCGAGTCCTTAAACGTGCTAGTGTTCCTTTTGAATTAGTTCATTCTGATGTTTGGGGTCCTTGTCCTATTTTGTCTAAACCTGGTTTTAGGTATTTTGTTACCTTTGTGGATGATTATTCTCGCGTAACTTGGTTATATTTAATGAAAAGTCGTTCAGAGTTGTTTTCTCTATTTTGTGCTGAGATCAAGAATCAATTTGATGTTTCCATTCGTACTTTGCGCAGTGATAATGCTCAAGAATATAAATCTACTTTATTTCAATCTTATATGGTTCGGAATGGCATGCTCCATGAAACTTCTTGTGTCGATACTCCATCCCAAAATGGTGTAGCCGAACGCAAAAACCGACATCTTCTTGAAACTGCACGCACCCTCTTATTTCAAATGCACGTTCCTAAACCTTTTTGGGCCGATGCAGTTTCTACAGCATGTTTTCTCATTAACCGCATGCCATCCTCTGTTCTTCATGGTGAGATCCCTTACAACATTCTTTTTCCCAATAAGTCCTTGTTTCCCGTTGCCCCTCGAATATTTGGTAGTACTTGTTTTGTTCGGGATGTTCGTCCACATGTCACTAAATTAGATCCCAAGTCCTTGAAGTGTATCTTCCTTGGTTACTCTCGTCTTCAGAAAGGTTATCGGTGTTATTGTCCTAGTCTTGCGAAATACCTTATCTCCATTGATGTTACCTTCATGGAAGATACACCTTATTTTCCATCTTCCCCTATTCCCGTGAGTCAGGGGGAGGATGATGATTGTCTGGTCTATTCTATTACATCCTCCTCTCCTGTCTCTGACCCAGCTCCTATCTAATCTCCTCTTACCCAAGTTTCCCTTCAGAATCAACCTCTTGATTCGTGTCCTGCACCTGCACCTTCGTCATCAGATCCAGTCCCGAGCGATGATCTTCCTCTTGCATTACGCAAAGGTAAACGCCAATGTAAGAGTACTTATTCTATTTCTTCTTTTGTTTCTTATACCTCCTTGTCATCTTCCTCTTGTTCTTTTATTGCTTCCCTTGATTCTATCTCTATTCCTAAAACTGTTCGTGAAGCACTATCTCATCCGGGTTGGCATAATGCAATGCTCGAGGAGATGAATGCTTTAGATGACAATGGTACTTGGGACTTGGTCGATTTACCCTCCGGGAAAAGTGCTATCGGCTGCAAATGGGTGTTCGCAGTTAAGGTCCATCCTGATGGGTCTATTGCCCGATTGAAAGCTCGTCTTGTTGCTAAGGGCTATGCTCAAACCTATGGAGTGGACTACTTTGACACTTTTTCTCCTGTTGCAAAACTGACCTCTGTTCGGCTATTTATCTCCATGGCAGCTACTCATCATTGGCCTTTACATCAACTTGATATCAAGAATGCTTTTCTTCATGGTGATCTTCACGAGGAAGTGTATATGGAGCAACCTCCTGGTTTTGTTGCTCAGGGGGAGTCAGGGCGAGTTTGTCGCCTTCGAAAATCTTTATATGGTTTGAAACAAAGTCCCCGTGCTTGGTTTGGAAAATTTAGTCAGGCTGTTGAAAATTTTGGTATGATGAAAAGCAAGTCTGACCATTCTGTGTTCTACAAACAATCAGAAGCTGGTATCATTCTGTTAGTAGTATATGTGGATGACATTGTTATTACTGGAAGTGATAATACGGGAATCTCATCTCTGAAGTCCTTTCTTCATACTCAGTTCCACACGAAGGACTTGGGGATGTTAAAGTATTTCTTGGGTGTTGAAGTTACAAGGAGTAAGAAAGGTATCTTTCTATCTCAGAGAAAATATGTCCTTGACCTATTAACTGAGACAGGAAAATTAGGAGCAAAGCCTTGTAGTGCTCCAATGACCCCAAACATGCACCTTACAGGAGATGGGGAACCATTTGAAGACCCTGAGAGATATCGAAGATTGGTTGGGAAGTTGAATTACCTCACCGTGACTCGTCCGGATATTGCATATTCGGTCAGTGTTGTAAGTCAGTTTATGTCATCTCCAACAGTTCATCATTGTGCAGCGCTAGAGCAAATTTTGTGTTATTTGAAAGAAGCACCCGGACGTGGTGTCGTGTATGCAAATCATGGGCACACTCATATTGAATGTTTTTCAGATGCAGATTGGGCAGGTTCTAAAGTGGATAGAAGATCCACTTCAAGTTATTGTATCTTTGTAGGAGGAAATTTGGTCTCGTGGAAGAGTAAGAAGCAAAATGTTGTGTCACGATCTAGTGCAGAGTCAGAATATAGGGCTATGGCACAGTCGGTGTGTGAACTAATGTGGATATATCAGCTCTTGACTGAAGTAGGACTTAAAACTCTAGTACCAATAAAATTGTGGTGTGATAACCAAGCTGCTCTTCATATTGCCTCTAATCCTGTTTTTCATGAGCGAACTAAGCACATTGAAATTGATTGTCATTTTGTTCGTGAGAAAATTCAACAAGACCTGATCTCTACAGGATATGTGAAGACTGGAGAACAACTAGGGGATATCTATTGGAAATAAACTAAAGAACTCATAGCATGACATTCATGTATTAGTCTAGAGACTTCCAGATCATGCAAAGAGTATGTTTCCAGGATCGTTGCAGAAGAAATTAGAGAAGATGAATAAGACATACCTGAATCCATTAGAAAAGCAGTTGGCCGATTCTACGGGTGTGGGTCTTCAAAACCTCGAGAGATCGCTATGAGGCTGTTTCTCAGATGGGGAAGAAAACAGAACGATATCTCTCTAGTTTTGGGACCACAACCCTATTTATAATTAAATATAAGGGGTATTTTAGTAATTATCTATTAGCCCATCATAAATAGATAATTACTATAAGGGTTTCTACACATTATTTGAACCCATGCTTTATCTAAAAGATATTTCTAGAAGCCCTTTTAAGATATTCCTGAATAGATCACTATTAAACAGGGCACATTAATTAATTGGATAACCTTTCATATACAATTGATAAGATAAACATATGAGTCCACGTTAATGAAGCTCGCTAACAATCTCCCACTTGGACTACATATGTCTCCGAATATTGTATAAGATATAAACTTTAGTGTGCACAAATGTTGTTATCCCAACTTTGAAATATCATAAACAATCTGGTCCATCAATCATGTTAATATAGGATCAAAGCGGTCTTCGTCACATATATCCGTGACTAAACCTATCAATGGTCACAATATCAACATAATTAATGACATAGATCAAGTATGGATGTGTAGCATGGAAATTGCATGTAATGTGATCCAAATCATGCCTATTTCCAACTGGTCCTACTTTATGACTCCGAGAGTCTAACTTTCTAATACCTGATGTCAACCACGATAGAAAGTTATAAACTTTAGTTTCAGAGTATTCAATCAAACATGAATTTCATTAATATCATAAAACTGAAGTCTGTACAGAACATAAACAAAATATAAATATAAATCATGTCATAAGCAACAAACCCAAAAAAAAACAAACTCCCACTATATAGACATGTCATCCAGACTAACTACACCCATGTGAGCAACATGCTCATGAAACACCTTAGGTGGTAAAGAAGCTTTTGGGTGACCGGATCCGCAATATTGAGTTTGTACTTATGTGCTCTATTGACACAGAAGACTCGAACTCTTTCCTTTACAACAAGATACTTGATGTCAATATGCTTGATTTTAGCGAACTCCTCATTGTTCTTGGAATACAACTCAGCGGCCTTATTATCACAATTTATCCTAAGTGGTTTATCAATTCCATCAACCACTTGTAATCCGGTGATAAAATTCCGCAGCCATATTCCTTGATTAGATGCTTCATAGCAGGCTACAAATTCTGCCTCCATGGTAGAGGAAGCAACAAGTGTTTGTTTGACACTTTTCCATGAAATTGCTCCTCCAGCCATCATAAAGATATAGCCTGAAGTGGATCTCCTACTATCAATGCATCCAAAGAAAATCAATCCTGAAAGTACCCTCTACCATCTCTAAATGATCTGATCTCCGAAATGTGAGCTTGTAGTTCTTCGTTCTTTGCAAGTATCTCATGACCCGTTTAACTGCTTTCCAGTGATCCATACCCGGATTGCTCAAATATCTACCTAACATTCCCACTATGTACGCTATATCCGGACGCGTACATACTTGTGCATACATAAGACTCCCAACTGCAGATGCATATGGGATGTTTTCCATTTCCTTTTTCTCTAGTTCCATCCTTGGACATTGGAGCATACTAAATTTGTCGCCCTTGGCAACAGGTGTATCTCCTGGTGCACAGTTCTGCATGCCAAAACGGTTGAGAACCTTATCAATATAGGCCTTCTGAGATAGTCCAAGTATACCTTTAGTACGATCTCGATCTATTTGTATACCCAGAACAAAAGATGCATTACCAAGATCTTTCATCTCAAATTTACTTGATAGAAATTTCTTGGTATCACACAATAGGCCTATATCGCTGCTTGCTAGCAAAATATCATCTACATATAGCACCAGGATAATAAATTTGCTCCCACTGACCTTGAGATATATACACTGATCAACGGTGTTTTCCTTAAAACCAAAAGAGGTTATCACCTGATCAAATTTCCGGTACCATTGTCGGGACGCCTGCTTTAAGCCATAGATGGACTTTTTAAGTTTACATACAAGGTGCTTTTGAGTCCTTGGACTCAATATTCTCTGATTGCACCATATAAATTGTTTCCATCAATGTCTCCATTGAGAAACGCATGTCTTAACGTCCATTTGATGTAACTCTAAGTCATAATGAGCTACTAGTGCCATGATAATTCTAAAAGAATCTTTAAATTGAAACCGGTGAGAAAGTTTCTTTAAAATCAATCCCTTCTTTTGAGTAAAGCCTTTGGCGACTAAGCGTGCTTTATATCTTCGATGTTGCCATTTGAATCCCGTTTGGTTTTGTAAATCCATTTGCAACCAATCGGTTTCACTCCTTGTGGCAACTCGACAAGATCCCAAACACCATTATCATCCATGGATTTTAACTCTTCTTTCATGGCTTCAATCCATTTTCCAGAGTTTGAACATGATTGAGCTTCACTGAATGAGGTAGGATCCTTTTCCAACCCCAAGTCAAATTCATGTTCATTGAGATAGACAACATAATCGTTAGATATTGCCTTTCTCCTCTCTCTTGTGGATCGTCTTATAGGCATTTCATATTGAGGTTGTTGATCTGAGATCTCCCTAGGAATCACTTCCGGTGACTCTTCTGCTTGAATGGGAGATGTTTCTTGAATGGGAATGTGAGTTGGTGCAATTGTGTTTGGGACATTTTCTTGATTTACAGGTTGAATAATGATAGGAATAGTTACCTTATCACTATCAACTGTAACCGTAGTATGAATGTTTGCACGTTCCTCTTCAAACACAATGCTATCCTTATAATTAATCCCACTGTAATCAACATCCTCAATGAACTTGGCGTTCCCAGTTTCGAAAAAGGATCTGTTAGAGGGATCATAAAACTTGAAGCCCCTCGATCTTTCTGAGTAACCCACAAAATAACAGCTTATTGTTCTTGAGTCCAGTTTCTTTTCATTAGGCCTATAAGGCCTAGCTTCAGCTGGACAACCCCAAACATGCAAGTGCCTAATGCTAGGCTTCTTGCCTGTCCACATCTCATATGGGGTTTTGGATACTGCTTTGCTAGGTACTCTATTCAGTATATAAACTGCAGTTTTTAGGGCCTCTCCCCAAAGTGATTCTGGTAAGGAAGAATGACTAATCATACTTCTTACCATGTCCTTAAGAGTACGGTTTGCCTCCTCAGCTACACCATTTTGACTAGGAGTTCCAGGCATGGTGTACTGAGGAACAATTCCGCATTCTATTAAATATTTGGCAAAAGGCCCTGGACATTGTTCCCCTGATCCGTCATATCTACCGTAATATTCACCTCCACGATCAGACTTGACGGCTTTGATTTTCTTGCCTAATTGATTTTCAACTTCGGCTTTAAAATTTTGGAACATATCCAATGATTGTGACTTCTCATGAATTAAGTACAGATAACCATATCGAGAGTAGTCATCTATAAAGCTGATAAAATATTGTTGTCCATTCCAAGATGCTTTAGGGAATGGGCCACAAATATCCGTATGTATCAACTCTAAAGGTTCACTACTTCTATAGGCACCTTTATTCCTTTTTATTTGTTTGTTTTCCCTTAATGCATTCTACGCAGATTTTAAGGTCTCCATAGATTTAGAGAATCAAGTATTCCTTCCCACACAAGCCTCGAATTCTCTGTTTAGAGATATGACCTAATCAAGCTATGCCATAGCATAGATGAATTCTCCGGTTAATCTGCGTTTAGTACTTAGATTACTTGAATGCGGTGTTCTCATTATCATTGGTGGTTATGGTTGTCCAATTTATATAATTTATCAATTAAAGTCCCATTACCAATAAGATTTGAATTCAAAGAAACACTAAATAATCCATTTCCAAATGAACAAGAATATCCCGATTTGTCCAAACAAGAAACAGAATTAAATTCATTCAAAGACTGCACAAACGAAAAGTTTCTAATAAATCCAAAAATAAACCGTAACTTAAACTAATCCTAAAGACACCAATGGCCTCCACATGTTCCTTTATTTCCATCGCCTAATGTAGATGTATCTTTCAAAGATCAATTGGCACTCGGTAATGAAGGCAATCCCGCAATGTGACACTTATGTGAGTAGTTGCACCAAGATATCTAACCACCACCAAGCGCCACTTGGTACTAAAGCCAAATTAACTTCGAACAAACAAAGTTGAGAAGTTTACCTTTCTTTACGCCTATGCGGCGTATTTGGAACGATCTTTCTTGACATGACCAAACTTTCTTGCAAAAGTAGCGAGGAGGTAACCTTATCCCCGCTTCTTCCGATCTTTATCTTTGCGATGTTCCCCGAAGTCTGCGGTTTCCTTACCCGTATTCCTCTTCCTTTTCTTATTGGCATTCTTATGTTGAGAACGGTTGCCAAATGAGCACTTTCAACCCTCTCTTGTTTCAATCTATCCTCTTCTTGCGCATATTGAGATATAAGCTCATTCATAGTCCATATTTCCGTTTGAGTATTATAACTAATCTTAAATGGACTGAAATGTGCAGTAAGGGAGATCAAGACTAGGTGAACAAGTATGTCTTCCGACAAGTCAAGCTTTAGGTTCCTCAGTCTTGTGACAAGATTGGACATCTCCATGATGTACTCCCTTATGTTTCCTTTGCCCTTATACCGCATAGAAACAAGCTTACTTAAGATAGTGCTTGTTTCCACCTTCTCACTAACAGTTAAGCTGTCCGCAAGTTGCTTAAGGAAACTTTTGGCATTTTGTTCCTCAGTTATGCCGCCTTATGGTTTCCTCGGAATTGAGTGTTGCATGATCTACAAGACTCATGCGCGTTCGTCGCTCCCATTGTCGCATGCGGATTTACGAAAGCACGATTGCTTTCACCGGGTGCAATTGGGCCAGCTGCAGGGCGATCAAATCTTAATGCATGGTCAAGATCCATGCAAACCAAGCACTATCATTACGTGCTCTTTCCATGTCTTGAAGTTCGTACCATTAAGTACGGGAATGTTATTCATGTTGGCAGAAATCGAAGATACTATAAAGAAAAAACAAATAATACTCACAATTAATAATCAATCTAATTAACATGTATACATGATAATGTCAAATAATATTAAATATATATACATGTATTTATCGGTGGGCCCATCTTAAGATACCTAACACAACATTGTTATTTAGTCTTTGGACAGAAATAACAACTTGTAAGTGGTACTCTTTAACTACAGTACAAGAATATTAATTAACTAGACCGGCCTTATAATTATGCCTTTCTTTGGACCGACACAATATAAGCATGGTGAAGTTAATATATTCAAGACTGAATCCATGAAATAATAAAATATTCAAAATTATGTTTATCAGTCAAGATGATAGAATATAATTTCAAATTTAATATTTAAAACAATATCATCTCAAAATAAATAATTTCAAATATTTTAAACTAACCTTATCCAATCAATATGGTAAAAATAATAATAAAATTTTAAATATTTAAGCAATATTCCCCTGAAGACCAAAACGTGGGAGTGCTCAAATATTCTAATTTTAACCTTATCCATATATGAATGGTTTTAAAAACTAAAGCTACCATCATCCATTATAAAAATTAAATTTTAAACATTCATAATCCGTTGAATAGATGGTGCTGAAAAGTAAAATAACCTTTATCTATTACTAATGAATAATTAAATTTAAAAACATCTAAAATATCATACAAATAATAGATAAAGGATAATGTCATTGATTTAAATTAAAATAAAAGTTAATATCCCATATGAAAAATTGTCCCATATGCAAAAATTGTCCCATATGCAAAAATTGCCCGGTAGAAACCAAATAACCAGTCAAAACAATCTTCCTTTGGGCCGATTGTTTCACAAGGATCAGGCATATGTGATTATATCCGGTCAAAACAACCTTCCTTTGGGCGATTATTTCACATGGATAATGAAAGTAATGAGAAAGAAAATAGCATTAAAATTTTCAATCTCCAATCAACAAGCTATTAAGGTGGCCATGTAGCGGTGACGCATGACTTTTAAACCCAATGCATGATTGCGGTGACAATTATATTAAACATAAATCTATCTCTAATCCTCTACAAGAAACCCTACCTCCCATACCAATTGTTGGAAATAAACTAAAGAACTCATAGCATGACATTCATGTATTAGTCTAGAGACTTAGGATCATGCAAGAGTATGTTTCGGGATCGTTGTAGAAGAAATTAGAAGATGAATAAGACATACACGAATCCATTAGAAAGCGGTTGGTAGATTCTACGGGTGTGGGTCTTCAAAACCTCGAGATCGCTATGAAATTTGCTTCTCGGATGGGGAAGAAAGCGAGCGATATCTCTCTAGTTTTGGGACCACAACCCTATTTATAATTAAATATAAGGGGTATTTTTAGTAATTATCTATTAGCCCATCATAAATAGATAATTACTATAAGGGTTTCTACACATTATTTGAACCCATGTTTTATCTAAAAGATATTTCTAGAAGCCCTTTTAAGATATTCCTGAATAGATCACTATTAAACAGGGCACATTAATTAATTGGATAACCTTTCATATACAATTGATAAGATAAACATATGAGTCCACATTAATGAAACTGCTAACAATATCTTCACGAAAGCTTTAAATGGGATTCGGGTTGATTATCTATGTAACAAGTTGGGCATGATTAATATCTATGCTCCAACTTGAGGGAATGTGAGTAATTGCAATTTGTACATTAAATTTGTCTTTATATTTCTGTCTATATATATATGTAACTTTTTTCAAAAGATGTAAGTTGAATACAATGACTTTTCAGCTCCATGTTACAACCCATAACTGAATGCCACACGGAGAGCTTTTTATCAATCTTTTACCGGCTAACGTTTACTTCAGTTTAGTTTTTATTTTATTTTTTTAAATAAGGTGGATATATAAACCACGTTTATGTAGGATAAATTTTGTACAGTTCCCTCAATATTGCATGCCGTTATGTACAGTATATGGAATGCTCTCAGCGTGAGTACTCCTAGCGAGTAGCGAGGGAGTGGCAGTGTACGTAGGAAGGAGGAGGAATACGCCAAGTGTATATGTATATACAGATGATCGAGAATTGATTAACGTTCGGTGCTCTAAATTAGCAAGAAGATGCACATGCGGGTCATTTATACAGACTATACCTAGTGCATTTCATAATTCATTCTTTTTTTTTTTTTGAATAAGGGGATAAACCCCACCCAACCCAGATAGGACACGGGCAGGAAGGACCATCACGCCCGCGGTTCTACCCGGCCCACTGACTACCAAGCCTCATGATGCACCACACCATGTGCTGATTCTATTGGCCCTTACTACTCCTGACATGGAGGACCGGCTGCTAGACCTCCCTTTGGCTGGCATAATTCATTCTTTTAATTGATAAATAATGTGCGTGCCCATTTGGGACTTATCATAAAGGAACGTTGGGGAGTATTAATATTTAAGTAGCTAGAGAATTGAGAACTCAGAACTTTGGAATGATCGAAATGAGTTGGATCAGAGATAAACAGTGGATATAGTACTGAAGAGTTTGAGTGAACGCATGTTTTATAAAGTTACTTACGTAAACAATATTCATCCAAACCATATATGTACTACAGATATATATTACAACATATGGATATCTTATTTTAGAATGGTTTATTTCATAATAGAGTACGTAGCACACCGGAGATAGTGATACATATATAGCATGCAGAAGAACACGTACTGAAATATATAGTTGGATGCTCAATTGGCAAGCAGGAGGCGGCCCTTCCTATCTGCAACCTCCACGAGGAGAGTGAAGAGAGCTTCAATAAGCTGAGAATTATTAGCTTCTCTGGGATCCTCATTGAGACAAGGCCGAATAATCCATGCATGATCAAGTTTCCTCCGAGACCGGACAACAACCGAACCCGGAGCTTCAGCATCCTTCCTGGTCACAATGCCATCACTCTTCTCACGGTAACGAAGCTTAAGAAAATCTATATTGCAGGTTTCAGTGTGGAATGAGACTACTGGGATTTCTCTTGGAAGTGGATATGAGCTCAAGAACTCCATCCTCTTCTCGTAGGTCAAGTCCTCAATGGCACGTAAATCTCCCTAATAAATAATAATTAAGTTGCATGCAAGCATGCATACTTTCATTATATATTAACAGATCAGCCAAATTCCTTAATTAATTGAGATATATGTGACTTACATTGAGGATACCAGACATGAAGATCTCCACGACTTCCTTCCTGAAATTAACATGTTTCAAGAGTCCTGGACGGAGAATATCAGAAGCAACGGGATTGCCAGCATAAGGACTTTGGGCGAGCACCAGACCAACAACTTTGTCTTTGAGTTGATTCCAATAGATAGATAAGGCTGCAGCTGAGTCTACACCACCTTTGCTATGTCCTAGAATCACCACACGTTTCCTAGACCGGTAATACAGTTTATCAATGATTTCCTTGATCCTGTTAGCGTTGGCCATCACTCCAGCCTGAAAAATATATATACATATCAAGTATATATATATATTTATTTGTTAATATTAATAAAAATGGTTTATTCATTTTTATAAAAAAAAATATAGATATGTGGAGACTAAAGAGAGATATATAAAAGATAAATAAGACAATTACCTGAGTATCAATTTTGGCAACCTCACAATCCAGACCCAGCTTCAAAAAATATGTTATGGTCTCATCAAAGATAGTTGCTCCAAGGTTGCTGAAAAGGCCTAAAATTAAAATACAAGGTAATTAAAATATTGGCTATAGATTCTACAATGAAGAGAATATATCCTGATTTTCACTCTTAGAGGAACAACTACAGTGTCTTCCCATGAATGATTTCAACGACGAGATGTCTGAGTAGTCCAGCATAACAAGAGACTTACAAATTAAACCCCTTATCTATCATGTACTTTCACTCTACCTACTATACTATGTATCTTCGGTCCGCTTTGATACGCCGAAGAGAGCAAAGACAAGAGAGTCACAGTGCTGATCTGAATGGTTGTGGACAACCTGTTTATCTTATCTTGCTTGTTGATTTTCAATGGACAGTACAAACTTTTTGTGCTGTTCTCGGTTTGTTTTGCAAAAGTACTGGACAAAAAACTATAAAATTACTATAATACCCTTGTGCCTTCTTATGTTGTTTTGGAGAAATTTTTTTTAGAGTTTTAATATAAGTTGGGGGCAAATTTGTTTTTAACTTGAGGCTATTGTTGTAATTTTAATATAAGTTGGGGGCAATGTTGTAATTTTTAATATAGATTGGGAGCAAAATTGTCTTTAAGTTGGGGGTATTGTTGTAATTTTAATATAAGTTAGGGGCAAAATTATGTTTAAGTTGGGGCATTGTTGTAATTTTAATATAAGTTAGGGGCAAAAATGTCTTTAAGTAGGGAGCATTGTTGTAAATTTAATGAATTGGGGGCAAAATTGTCTTTAACTTGAGAGGGCAATATTGTAAGTTTTTAATATAAATTAGGAGCAAAATTGTTCTTAAGTTGGGGGGCATTGTTGTAATTTTAATATAATTTGGAGGCAAAATTATATTTAAGTTGGGGGTATTATTGTAATTTTAATATAGGTTGGGGGCAAAAATGTCTTTAAGTTGGGGGTATTGTTGTAAATTTTAATATAAGTTGGGGTTAAATTTGTTTTAAAGTTGGGGGTATTGTTATAATTTTTAATTTAACTTAGGGGCAAATTTGTCTTTAAGTTGTGTTGTCCCTCGTTTAAAAATTTGTACCGTATATTTTGAGGGACAAAAATTTCAACCACTTGTCCTGTACTCAAACCACTTTTTGTGTTGTACCTTTATCTATTTGCAAATCAAACAACGGACAAAAAAAGTTGTCCTGTACTGTCCCTCATTTTTTTGACGTATCAAACGGATTCATATTCTATCTATATTATGTACTATATTTTTTTTATTAATGAATGTCATTTATCTATTTTAATAAAACAAAAACAAAATAAAAAGTAATAAAAAAATTGATTACGTGTTTGAATAAAGAATGAAAGGGAATTAAGGTTAAAATTCCAATGATAATATTTTTTTTTCTCTCACTATATAATAAATTAATACTAATATAAATTGGGGATCCATTTAGTCCTAGATACTCTTAATCCAAAAATAAAGGATATATTTACTCCACTTTTTAATTAGTAAATAAACATTAATATTGCTATAAATTTTATATTGATAAAAAAGACAACATCAAGTAAAGTGATTTAAGCTATTTTTTTAAGTACATAAAAATACATTTTAATTTTAACATTTTTGTTCTTTATTTTATATGTATAAATTAATTAATTAAGGATGAGTTTACCATTTACCTGGTACCAACAAGTATACAAATGACTTTGGCAATGAATGCTCCTGGTAATTTCTGAAAGATGGAGATAGAGAAAAAAGCTTGATTAATATATATAGTTATCTTAATTAATTAATTAACCCAACAAACTTAATTTCTAAATAATTTATCAAGTAAGTGTATATATATATTAACTTGATGTTGAAGAGCAAATTATCAAATCTTTTGGTTCCATCTTCAACAGGAGGCATGTCTGGAGCATTTTGTAACCATCCTATGTCATTTGCAGATCCTTTTATAGCTTTCCCAACTCTGTCAACAACCCTGTATATATATATATATATAATTTTGATGTGAGAATCATTAATATTGAACACATACAGTGTAACAAATTAAAAGAAAAATTAACTTTTGTTCTTAAAATATATAGGTAATTACCAAGTATATATGAGAATATATAAGTCAAAAGTCAAATTAATTAATATGATACTTTCAGTAATCTTACCCTCCTAAAAATAAATTGCGAGCCATTCCTCCTCCTTTGACTTGTACTATTGTTGATTCAATTCCATGCAAATCAAATTAAAGAAATAATTAATCTAATGTGATTGATTTGCCAATTTAATACTAAATAAATAAATAAATAAAAACTTATAATAAATTAGAATTGTAAAAAAAATTGATATTAATGAATGATAGAAATACATGGAAGAAATCACATAATTATTATTTTTTTGATGAATTTGAACAAACTATTAGAAACATGCCATTAACATGACTTGAACCCTCACACAATCTCTGATTATGAGAAGAAATGGGCTGGTCAACATTTATTTATGAATCAAGTGACCATAATTCCACTCATGGGATTTTATTTTCATGACAATGATAAGTCCAAATAAAACTATAATACAATAAAATAAAATAAAATTTACAAGAAACATAAAAGAAAGGACAAAAAATGCCTAATATCAAAACTCTGAATTATACTACTTATGATAATATCAAGTATTTAATGTAATGGACGTGGCTCATCCATCTTTATCTCAAAAAAAAAAAAAAAAAAGGAAGAAGAAGAAGAAGAAGATAATTCATTAATCAATGCACTCTTGGGAGCGGGTGGATCAAAACTATATATGCAATGGCATCCTCGTTAAGAAAAGTAGAAGCAGGGCATCTACCTGGTTTTGGATTTGCCAAAGAAGAGAGCTTGAGTTGAACCTTTGGCATTGAGGGACATACATATAAAGAGGAAAACCTCACTTACTCTCCCACTCTCAGTCAGTCAAAAGGCACACATACACTGAATCTATTGAATTGGAACAGAATGGGGATTTTTGATTTGGTCCATTCATTTCATGGACAGAATATGTTCGATCAAATCCGAATAAAGAATCAGAAACCCACTCAATTGACTCAAGTCTCTCCCCAAGTCTGGCTAGCTTGTCTTCTTCCTATGATTATGTATATATATATAATTTTTTTTTCCGGAAAAAAATAGATAAATCATATTTATTAATTTAAATGGTTTCAAAACAGTTTTCTAGTTGAACCTTATACATTCTCTTATCATGACCCTTAGGTTCCTAGATGAACCTAGTTACAATCCTTGTTTGCGAGGTGTTGTCATGGTTGGGCCCCCTCCTCAAAATCTACGTCCGGTGTCCGTTGGGCTGGCTCTCCTTTAGTGAGTGTCAGGCTATACCTTGCATTTGTTTGCATCAGTTGTAGCTTCGTCTTCTTAACTTCATGAACTGTCTCGAACCACGATAGTAGAAGGAAGTCTGTGTGTTGAATGAGTTCCGTACAAACACGCTGTTTATCTTAAAAACATCTCCGGTTTCGTTTGAGCCAAATGCTCCAGACGATAGCCATGGATGTAAAGTGCCAGCTTTCTCGTGCATCCTTTCTCACCAGTCTAGTGTACTCAGTCTTCCCCCACAGGTCTTTAACCGTGGTCGGGGTGACGTTATGCCCATAGATGCCACCGTAATGCGCCTAGATTATGGTTGAGTATGGGCACCCAATGAGTAAGTGGCCTGTCGTTTCATCCTCCATATCACATAGGTGACATTTGGTTCATTCCCCCTGCCAGTTTCTTTGTGCCAAATTTTGCAAGGTTAATATTTTGTCTTCCCATGCCAACCACGCAAAGAGCTTGATTTTGAGTGGGCATGCTTGCTTCCAGAAGGACATTGGTATTGGGCTTCATGCTCACATTTGTCGATTCCAATTGATATATATCGATTTTAGCAAGTCAGAATTGTTGGTTTGGGGTTAGTCACCATGATCTACGATCTTCCCTCTCGCTCCCTTCAGTGGTGATTATGTTCTTCATTCATCGTAGCATCTCCTCCGCATATGAGGATAGTTGTCCCGGTCTCAGTATTGGCATGCCCTGCATGATGCATTCTTGTGCCTCCTGCACCATAAGGGCCTCCTTATCCACCAGTGTTCTTAGCTCCAGGAGTCTGTTGTAGAGTCCTTGTCCCTCCACCTAGTTGTTGTACCATACGTTAACTGTGTTCCCCTTTTTTGGTTTAGTTGTTATGTTGACCATGACCATGTCCCGTTGGTCCATATATGATCCCCTTCCAGAAAAAGGATGCTCTGTTCGGAGCCCTTTTAAATGGGTTGATGTAGGAGTTGTTGAAGTATATCCTACATACTCTGTGGGGAATGTTGGGTCATAAGGTGAGAGGGATAATTAATCAAAAAATTAAGATTAACTTTGTTAGTGCAAATGTGCAAATGCAACTTGGTTGGCACTATTTGACAAGCTATTTGACAAGTCAACATAGTCAACGTTGGTTGCAGTCCAAGCTTGGATGATGCAAACTTAGAAGGAGATTGCTACATGCGGTGAGCTGATTGGGGTTTAGATTGATGAGTGGATTTGGCAAGTAATTGGTGATTGATGCTAGCTTTGATTGACGCCAAATCGAGATATGATTGAAGGACATATTTGGCATGCAAATATGGTGAAAACTAATGAAGCATTCTGGAAGGCCAAAACTGTGATTGAGGAAATCAAGTTTTGGATGATATTCTTTTTGAATGAAGATCTTGTGCCTTGGGAGGCGTTATGTTGATAAAGCTGAGAACATGACGAAGAGGAAGTCCAACTAATTATCATGGTCGGGATCAGGTGGATTCGACGTAGTACCTTCGAATCCAAACCAGGAGGGTTGTAAGTGTCTCAAATTAGAAAAACAATGGAAAATTTGGAGCCTTGGTCATTATTGATCAGATTAGGTCGTTGCGGTGAAGTTACAACTAGGTTGCAACAACTAAATATGGAAGAAATCCAATTTAGTAGCAGCGGAGATTATGGCGATACTAAAAGAGGAAGGTGACATCTTAGGCAAGTAGAGTGCCTATTACAAGCCCTGCTGGGAAAAATTGACTGGTGACCATTGGAGAAAACCTTGAGGGAGGTTGGTTGCGACCGACAATTTTGAGGGGATAAGGTGATGATGTTGTAGTGTGTGTGTGTGTGTGTGTGTGTGTGTGTGTGTCATTTGTTTTGTACACATGTTGTTCACCATCTTTTAGTGGATTATTATCTCCGGGCTTAGCCCCCCAGATGTAGGCTTGGAAGTCGAACTGAGTTATCAACTCTTGTGTCCCCTTTATGTGTTGTTTGCTTTGCTTGTGTGTGATTGTGTTAGTTATTCCTCTTTGAGATATTTTGTGAGCAGTGAGTTACTATTTATGTTGCAACATCACATACAACAGGCAGATAACTTTACAGAACTATTAAACTTAATGAAAATAAAATAGAAAACACGAAATTATGTTTGCAGGCCAAAAAAATCATAAATTAAGAGTATTTTTTTAATAAAATAAGATAAATCATAATGTATTGTTGGAAGAGAGAAAAAATCAATTTTAGATTTTGGTCCATAGTTTTACTGGTATTACAACTATATTTTATTTTATTATAAATTGATAAATCACATTCATTAGAGAATAATTAAAATGTAGTGCATGATGGAATTCTAATTTAAAACATGAGACACATGAATTGCAATTTATGGAGTTGGCAAAACATTTTACGTACGAGAAAAGGTGGTCATGACAAATAAAGAAAAAAATAATATTCGATTCTCTGTGTAGGGTTGACTTTGAGGCGTTTGGTTGATAAAGAATTTTAAGAGAATCATTCCTTACGCAGAGTATGCCCGCTTTGGTCGACAAAGAATGAAAAATGAATAATGTAGTTTAAGGGGGTATAGGATTCCTTGAAAACCCCTAATGGCATTCCTCCCAAATTGGGGGGAATGAGCATTCCTTGATGGGAAAATACCATTTTTGCCCTTATTCATAATCTTTTTTCATTTTCATACTTAACAAACTAAAATTATATGAATGTTATATATAAAATAATTAATAATTAAATAATAATTAATATTTAAAATAATTAAATAATAATTAATATTTAAAATTTAAAATTTTCATACTTAACAATTCTGCCATTCAATAATAATTAATTATTAAATTATAAAAATAATTGCAAAAAATAATTATTTAAATATTTATTCATAATAATTAATTTATTATAATAATTTAATATTTAAGAAATAGTTATTATTTAACAAACCTATTATTCTCTCATATAATTTAATATTTAAAATAATTAAATAATAATTAATAATTAAATAATATTTAAATTTTAAATTTTTTCCATTTTCATACTTAACAATTCTGCCATTCAATAATAATTAATAATTAAATTATTAAAATAATTGTAAAAAATAATTATTTAAATATTTATTCATAATAATTAATTTATTATAATACTTTAATATTTAAAAAATAGTTATCATTTAACAAACCAATTAGCGTCTCATATAATTTAATATTTAAAATAATTAAATAGTAATTAATATTTAAAATTTTCCCATTTTCATACTTAACAATTCTGCCATTGAATAATAATTAATAATTAAATTATTAAAATAATTATAAAAAATAATTATTTAAATATTTATTCAAAATAATTAATTTATTATAATACTTTAATATTTAAAAAAATAGTTATCATTAAACAAACATATTATCTCCACATATAATATAGTTATTTACATAAGGGGCACAATAGTCATTTCATCACATATCTCCTCTTTTTCTTTTCCCATTCCCAATAAACTACCATTCCAATCCCTACCAACCAAACACAGTTTTTATTCCCATACTTTTCATTCCCCCTCATCCCATTCCCATACCCATTCCCATTACCATTCCATACCTGACAACCAAACGCCCCTGAGTGATGTTTGTTTGTTGCAGCGACGTCGTTGAGAACATATTTATAAAAAAATTATTTTTATTTTATCTTTTTTATTTTCTTAATTTAATATAACACATAAATTAGGCTCAAATTAGTGCCCACAATTCAGGCATAACACTCCCCAGGGACCAGGGGTGACAACTGACAAGACCTATGAAATGCCTAAAGTACACTATGTTGAAGATTGACAAGAAATAAGCTTGAAGACCTTGAAGATTGATTGGAAATCAGCTGAAAATCAGCTTGATTGAAGATCTATTTAATTGGAGATTTTTTTGATTGGGGGATTCCTTAGTTAAATGATTTCTTTAAATTATTTGAAATATTTTTAGATTATGTAATTTTCTTTCCTTATTTTCATTGTTAGGTGAAATTCTATATATTGTAATGAATTGCTCCAAGTGATCAGTAATGAAGTCTACAATGATGAAATGAAATAAAAGACTTTCAGTATGTAGTTGTTTCTGTTTTCTTTGCTCTTGTCTGTTAGTTGTTTCTTTGTTACAACTTTATATGTAACTCTCAATATTCCTGTTTTCTTTGCTTCTGTCTGTTAGTTATTTCTTTGTTGCAACTTTCTCCGTAACTTTCAACACACTAGAAATGAGAACTGAAGGATACAATATTTCTTTGTTTTTTTCCATCCACTACTAATGAATTCTTTATAATCTCAAAAATATTTTTATTAAAATAATATTAGTTATTATAATAAATAAATATGATTTTATCCACCTATTAAAAATAAATATATAAATAAATAAAATGTTTTGATTATCACAAACCCAACAAAATGTTTTTAAATTAGGTTGTTCTTTCTTTTATCTCCTTGATGTAAAACTACACTCTAGTCTCTATATTTGATCAAGAATTCTTGGTTCGAACAACAAGAAGGAAAAATTTAATCTCAACGAGGAAGTTATGATGATCCCTTGATGTCATAAATTCTCAAGGTAAGTAAGACATACCAATCACATGTGAGTATATATATATATATATATATATATATATATATATATATGCATGTTACTATGCGGCAGCCGGATTACTATTCATATACGGTCACCTAATTTTGAGTCACTTGAAGAGTATTTTTTTCAAATCCAACCGTTTGGATGGAAAAAACATCAAAAAATAAGCTAACATGTCGATTTTCATACAATTTGGTGACCGTATGATCATTCATGTTAAAAGGTGAAATTTTTTGTTAAGATTTTGATAAAATTTCACCCTTTAAAATGAATCATCATACAGTAATAAAATTGTATGAAAATAGACATGCTAGCTTATTTTTCGATATTCTTACCATCTATACGGTTGGATTTGAAAAAAATACTCTCCATGTGCCTCAAAATGAGGCGACCTTAAATAAACAGTAATCTGGCCGGGCTTATACAAACATTTTCATATATATACATATATATATATTTGATGCAACGGTTGGCTCCTTTGGGGAGATCTTGATCAACTAGTGAAAGTGGTTAGTAAAAATTGAAATATTTTAGGTGATTTTAAGAGCTCTTTTGCTTCGTCCCCTTAGCTTTGAAGGATCAACGCTTCCTTCCGAGATCGGCCTCCATAGATCGAATCTTACAGAAATTAGGAATTGTGGGAAAAGAAGAGATCCTAGTGTTTTTTTTTTGAAGAGCCTCCAACTAAAGAGATGTCTAAATTAGCACTCAATTTAAATGGAATCCAAATTCTTATCCAAATCCCAATTTCAAGTTCATGTCATCTTCTTAGTAATGTAGGGAGCGTTATCCACCAACTTTTCCTCCACCACCATTAATAGTTGGATTCTTATTGGTTGCTTATTTTTATTTATTTATTTTCCTTATAAAGGTTATTTAAAAGATATTTTGTTTTAGCAATGTACAAGGTATGCTTCATTATTTTAGCTTTTAAGCTGAAACATTAATATTTTTTATTGTGGATAAACTTAAGTGTGTGTATAGATATATATAATATTATAATTTACCTACATATTTTTATAATATTTTCCAACTCTCTCACTTAATTTCCTTGTTAAACTCACCAATATCATGTTAAGTGAATTGCAACCTTAAATTTTATCTTAAATTCATCATGAATTGAACCTCTCCCTATCTAAGTAACTTTCATACATGCATGATCCATATATATATATATATATATATATATATATATATATATATATGTTTTTTATCACAAGTCCCCAACGAAGAAGACGCTCAAGAACCAATCAAAAACCCAAAAGCAACGAATATGAACTCAAGATCAAACTCACCCGTTTTTCTGCCTACGTTCAAATTCATCCATCAAATCCCATCATGCACGATGCTGACATATATGCAACGGTAGCTAAACGGGCACGGAGTTAATTACTTAATTTACGTGATATACCGGCAGGCCCATCCATGCACTACTACTAGCCACTCTGTCTCTATATAAATGACCGGCTTCTTCTTGCTTTAGAGAGCACCCAATTACGTTAATCAATTCTCAATATCTGTATATACATTTACATTTGGTGTATAACGTAGACCATGATGGCTCCGAGCAACAAATGTCCTTGCCTCCTGATCTCCCTGTTCCTCCTCCTGGCTACACTGCTAGTACTCCCCCGGTCTCACGCAGGGAGCATCGCCATATACTGGGGACAGAACGGCGGTGAGGGAACTCTTGCCGAGACCTGCGCCACTGGGAACTATGCCTTTGTGAACCTCGCTTTCCTCTGCGTGTTTGGCAATGGCCAGACTCCTCAACTCAACCTGGCGGGTCACTGCGACCCCTCCGCCGACAACGGCTGCGCAGGACTGAGCCAAGACATCAAGTCATGCCAGGCCCGAGGTGTCAAAGTGATCCTCTCCATCGGCGGCGGCGCCGGAGCCTACGCTCTGGTCTCCAAAGACGACGCCAGACAGGTGGCTCAGTACCTCTGGAACAACTACTTGGGAGGTCAGTCATCCCAGAGACCATTAGGAGACGCCGTGCTTGATGGTGTGGACTTTGATATAGAGGGTGGGAGTCCTGCTCACTATGACGATCTGGCCAGGTACCTCTCTGCTTACAGTGCCAAGGGGAAGAAGGTGTACTTGACCGCAGCCCCGCAGTGCCCGTACCCGGACGCGTGGGTGGGAGGAGCTCTTGACACCGGCCTCTTCGACTACGTCTGGGTGCAGTTCTACAACAACCCTCCGTGCCAGTACGTGTCCGGTGCGGTGACGAATCTGGATGATGCCTGGAAGCAGTGGACCTCTGGCATCAAAGCCAAGAACATATTCCTTGGTTTGCCTGCTGCTCCTGATGCCGCTGGTAGTGGGTTCATTCCAGTTGGGGATCTGACTTCTCAGGTGCTGCCATTGCTCAAGGGGTCTCATGTTTATGGTGGCGTGATGTTGTGGTCCAAGTATTACGATGATCAGACTGGTTATAGCTCTGCTATCAAGCATGATGTCTGAAAGTTGATTTGACTGATCAGTAAAAGCTAGCGTGGAGGCCGCTAGTGAGGTTACCACTAGCTCGTCTTTGGCACGTGTTGTGTTAGGTGTACCTACGTGTGATGTGGGAGTGTTCCGTTTCCTTCGTGTAATTGTGTTCTTCTTTTTGTAACATATATATAAACCATGAGTTTGTTCTCCGTTTTTAATTAAATATGTGCTTAATTTGTTCTCAATCTCCATAAACATATATTCCCTAAGAAATATATATATGGAGATGAAAATAAAAAAAAAAAGTTCTATCGTTTATATCTCCGTGTTGCTCCGTTGTTAATTTGTGTACATAAATCTTAAAAATATTTCATCTCATATAAATATATAAGTCATGCTTAATCTGTTATTTGTTATTCTTCCCTCAGTCGCTGTCTTCAGTTGTAAATCATATTTATTCTTTATTCTCGGAACAAGGTGTTAGACTCTGCCAACTCGTCCTCGAGCTGCTTGACTTGCCACTTTAAGCTCTTCACCTGCTCCTCGGATGATCGGAGAGAAGATTGGGCGGCAACCAAGTCCTTCAGAGCCACCTCCTTATCCCCCTTCAATTTCTTAATATTCTCCTGAGCGCAGTTGAGGAGACCCTTCTTCAGGTCGAGTTCTCAGGAAAGTTTGTCTTTTTCCTCCTTCAGGGCCTCGACTTGCTACTTCAGCCCCCCAAGATCCAACTCTAGGACGTTGAGCCTACCTTGGAGAGCGTCTACATTAAACTCGGTGGCCTTCTACAGAGCCTCGCACCGCGTCAAGCTATAACGCAACTCAAACTTTGCCTCATCCTGGTCGGCCTTCAAGCGAAGCTCGACTACTCTTGTAGCATGCTCTAAAAGCTAGGGAGTCGCTTCGTCCTTCTCCTTCCCCAGCGATCTAACCTCAGCCTTGAGTTCGGTTACTCTCCCCTTGAGCCGAGCAATTTTAGCTTCGTTCTGCTCCAGAATTTCTGCACAAGTATAAGTGGTTCATCGACCTTTCTAAAAATTAAAAAATAAAAGTGGGTCATCTGATTATTTTTTCACCTTCCACCCATACTACAGTTACTACTTCTATTAATTATTAAATTAATTATTTTTATGATTAAGCTGTATTATAAAAATTTTGACGATAATACTTGACATATATAAAATATTTTTTCCGAAATTTAAAAAATACTTCTTTAAAAATATGAATTTTAAAATAATTAAAATATATAAAAAATGGTATTTTAGACATTTTCTAACCCTTAACCTAAGTTGTAACTATGATTAAAATTATCTGATTAACTTCTGTCAATGAACTCTAACAGTAGAGGCATATCCGTAATTCAATCTATTTTTTTAGGGGTATACAAACAATTAAGATTATTTTGGGGATAAATATGTAATTATGAAACTTTTGAGAGTATATAACTAATTTCCCTATTTATTTATTTAAAAAATATATCTATATTACTTAGAGGGAGTATTTTAATTTTAAAGGATTAATATATTTATGGGAGTCTATTAGATTATTTTAAATTTAAATAATTAAAAAAATAGATTGAGATTTTAAAATTTTATAAAAAAATTAAGATTTTTTAATTTTAAAAAGTCTATGTACATTATTAAGCAAGTATTTTTTTAAAAAAATTTAAAAATTATCTATCTATCTATACATGGAGTTCGGGGGGGCTGCTGTGCCTCCTATTGTGCCTCTTTTTGGGGCACCTATAGGGGGTTTCAAGTAAATCCAACCGTATGGATGTGAACATCATGGAAAAATAAGCTAGCATGTTAATTTTTATACAATTTAGTTACTGTTTGGTCCTCCCACTTAACGGTTGAAATTTTATAGAAATCTGAACGGTTCAGATTTCTATAAAATTTCAACCGTTAAGTGGGAGATTTTTCCATGATCTTCTCATCTATACGGTTAGATTTTCTCAAAACATGGTACTAGTACCCAAAAAGGGGCCCCCCCCCCCCCCCCCCCCCGAACTCCTGTACATGTATGGAGTCCATGATTTAAATTTTGAAATTTTCTAGAAATTTGGATGTTTTAATTTTAAAAAGTTCGGAGTACTTTTAAATTTTAAAAGTATTTTAAAGTGAGTCTAATTTTAATTTTTAAGAAATCCAAAAAAAAAAAGGTTGGGATTTTAGAATTTTCTTAGAATTTAAGATTTTTTTAAAAAAATTTAAAAATTTATTGGGGTTATTTTTAATTTAAAATGCATCTATCTTAGATAATTTTAATTTTTAAAAAGTTCAAAAAAAAATTAGGTTGGGATTTTGAAATTTTCTCAAAATTTTTAATTTTTAATTTTAAAAAATCTATCTTTATTATTAGAGTATTTTTGCCTCTACCCTTAGGCCAACTAAAATCGGGAGAGAGGAATATCGTTTCAGCTACTAATCGTCTATAAATTTGTGAACATTATTTATTTCCAATGCATTCCGAGATATGAGAATCCTAGATTATGCTCCTCTTATATATATATATTCATTTTTATAACACAATCAAAATTTGAATCTTTATATGGTTTTCTATTTAAATTAGAATTTAAGAATATATTTTTTGTTATTTAGCAATCTACCTTAATTGTTGTGATGATCTTTTATTCAATACATAATGGCCCATAATGATAATATCTATATATACACTTCCCTTATAATGATAATACGTATTTATATAATTTATTATACATATATATAATATATTAAAAAATAAAATAATAATAATAAGTATGTATATTCTAATTTTTATATTTAAGATTAAATGTATATAGATTGTTCTTAATCTTTTCTTTATCCCTTCGTTGGGTAACCCCTTGTTTGGTTGGAAGTTTTTGGAGGGGTAAAGAGGGATTTGGGGTTTTTGTTGTGTTTGGTTGGGGGTTTAAGGAGGGGTGAGGGGGGGTGAGGAGGGGTGACAAATCCCTCCAAATCCCCCATTTTCCACTCTCCCAAATCGGGGTTTTTTGGGGGGGTGGAATTATCCTTTTTTTTTTAAACTAAAAAAATAACTTGAAACTACCAAACTACCCTTCCCTAATTTCATAATTCTATCAAAATTCAATATAAAAGAATCTCTCTCCCTTCCCGCTCTCCTGTCAATCCCGCGCCTCTCTCCTTTCTAACCCCGCGCCACCACTGGAGCCACCAAGCCCACCTCCAGTTTTATTTGCTTCGGAGTCTCAGAAAGGTTGATCTTTTATTTTTTTTTCATTCATTCGATAAATATGACAATTTGTTGATAGATCTAATCGATCTCTTTGTGAATGTCTCTATTTGTTTTCATCAGAATCTGATTTTTTTGATAGATCTAATAGATCTAATGGATCTCATCCTCACACTAATCTAATCTACAAGAAACCATAACCTTATATATCCACATGAGATTCTTTTGGTTCATTCATAAAAATCTAGAATAAATTTCTCATGTATTATGTGTTGATTTGATGAAAAATAAATAAATAAATTAGCAAACAATGGAAGTTCACTAATTTTAATTTTTAGAAACCGATTCAAGAATCAAGAGAAAACATCAATTCATGGTGATAATTCAAGAAACAGAACATTGATTTGTTGTTGTTCCAAATTCAAAGAGAGGTGTTAGAGTTTGGATTATAAATATAGTTTTAAATTTTAACTTTGAAGTTGATGCTAAGATCAGAAAGAAAAGGAAATCTATTTTTCTAAAAATAGTTGAACAAAATCTGAGCAGATGAAGGATATGTTCGTATATATATTAATGCTCTTGGAGACTTGGAAACAAAATTGTTTTTAGAAGAATATGTAGACAATTACAGCTTTTGCATGGGTATAAATATATAGGATTTCAATGAGTTAAATTGCAAATTATAATCTATATAATTATGATAGTAAGATATGTTTTCAATTTGATGCATTGGAGACTTGGAGTGGGGTCTCAAATAAATTCCCTTATTTTTGTGAAAAACCAAGATATCTCAAAATTACCTTTATGTTTATTTTGAATGATGTTTGTTTTTGCATTTGTTTATTTATTGGAATTGATACTGCTCTCAGAGGTTGAATACTGTTGTACATTATATCTGCTACTACTGAACAAATTGATTGTAAGCTTTCATGGTAATTTTGAAGCTTAAAAAGAGTTGATTGTTTTCAACTGTATGTCTCTGATAAGTATTCTGTTGGATCTTCATAGTGATTATTGATGATTGAATGATCTTTTTCCAATTAAGTATATTTAAAACTTCAAATTTTTTATTTCTGCATTACAGAGTTTCTTTCCCTTTCATGTCTCAAATCTTTGGAAACAGTTAAACATTGAATGAATGATTAGAGATGTTGATTTTACAACAGTTAAAGACAATTTAGTTTATATTTGGTTTCCTACATATGGTTTTAGGACTATGTATTACAATGGATTCTGTGCTTACTACAAGTTTTATTTTAGTTGCTATCCTGTTCTTGCTTACTTGTGTACATTAAATAATATTACATGCATGTCTAATAATTCTAATCATTCATATTAATGAATTTAGATGGATAATGATCAAGTCATACCCTGGTGGACTAGAGTTCAAAATATGGTAGCACATGTGGTTTGTCTTGTTGCTCGATGGTACTCCATCCAAAGTCATTCTCGTAAAAGGAAAATAACTTATAGTATGAGCTCAGGAAGAGAACAAAATAGAATTGAGATAATGAACCGCATCATGAATAGTGAAACTGGTCGTAACATCATCAGAATGGGACCTCCTGCATTTATAAGGTTGGTTGAACTATTAAAGACAAAAGGTGGCTTAAGACCTACACGATGGGCGAGTGTGGAAGAACAAGTTGCAAAGACCCTGTACATACTGACACACAGTGCCAAGACTCGCGAAGTAAATTTTTGGTTTCGACGTTCAGGGGAGACTATTAGCCGACATTTACATAATGTGATAAAAGCTATAATCCAATTAGAAGATACCTTCCTTATTCAGCCAGATGGCACAACTATCCCCTCTAAGATTCTTCAAAGTGAAAGATTTTTCCCATATTTCAAGGTAAAATTATATAGATTTTTGCCTACATACATTCATTTGATGCATTTGATGAAAATAAGAAATTCAATAGTTCTGTAATATCTTTGTTGATATGTAAGGATTGTGTTGGTGCAATTGATGGCACACATATACGTGTAAAAGTGGCTCGTAAAGATGCTCCTAAGTACCGTGGCAGGAAAGACTACCCAACGCAAAATGTCTTAGCAGCATGCACCTTTGACTTAAAATTTACGTATGTGCTCACTGGGTGGGAAGGGACTGCATCAGACTCCAGAATTATAAAAGATGCATTAACAAGAGAAGACAATCTGAAAATTCCTAGTGGTAAATATAGTGTTACAAATGGTTATTTTTAATTTGGTTTTTTACGTTAATGTACATTACGTATTCTAGGTAAAAAGTTTATTAATATATATGTTTCAACTCAGGAAAATACTACCTTGTAGATGCTGGGTTCATGTTATCAAAAGGATTGATTACACCTTATAGGGGTGTGCGATATCATTTGAAGGAATACTCATCAAGAAATCCTCCAAGAGATCATCGTGAATTATTTAATCTCCGTCATGCATCATTGCGCAATGCCATTGAACGAGCTTTTGGAGTTTTGAAGAAGAGGTTTATTATTATATCAAATGCTTCTAATGCCCGTTATGGCGTGAAAGCTCAAAATTCAATAATTCTAGCTTGTTGCATCTTGCATAATTTTTTGATATCTGTTGATCCTGATGAGGACCTTATTGCAGAGGTGGACGCAGATTTAGCAAGACAAGAAATAACTTATGATGAATATTTTTCTCATACTAGTACCAGTGACGATGCTACGATAGGAGAACGTTTGAGAGAAGAATTCTCTACTACAATGTGGGGAGATTACATAGAACAATTTATCTAGTTTGTTTGTTTTCCATATTGCTGTCTTCCATCTAGTTTGTTTGTTTCCATGTTGTCCTCCATCTTTTGTGTTTGTTGTGTTTTCTTATCTAGTATATGTTTCTAATGTTTCATCTCCATTGAAATAATGATATGGTACATTTTTGTGTCGAAGAAAGTATTGATGTTTGGTGAGTAATTTTTATTTGATTCTATGTATTAAATGCTTATGTTTATTTTAATTTTACAAATATGCATATGTTTTGTCCTTAAACAGTATGACCCCCAAAAAAAAATAACCTTGGGGAAGGCAGTACATCAAAGTACTTAGTATGGACACCTGCAATGGATACAGCATTAGTTGATGCATTCCTAAATCAGTATAACATGGGACTTAAAGTGAATGGCACTTTTGTTTCCAAGGCTTATGATAATATTGTTGAGGAACTTGAAAAAACAATAAACATGAAGATCGAAAAGGGTCAAGTGAAAAATAGATGGAAGATTTTGAAGAAACACTTCTCTGATGCTTATGACATCTTCAAGAATGGCATGAGTGGATTTACCATAGATCCAATGACACAATTATGGATGGCCGAGCCAGAAGTATGGAATGAACTCATCAAGGTACAATTTATATACTCATACATTCCTTTTTCAAGTTTTTTTATGTAATTTAAGTAATCTTATTAGAATGCTTTATATATATAGGTGAAGCTACGTTTAAGATATATATATGCACTCGATACCAAACTATGATAAGCTGGTTATTTTGTATGGAAAAGACAGAGCTACAGGCAATCATTCAGTAACTGCTTCAGAATTGCGAAAGCGTTCAACTTCAATTGATGTAGATGACTTCACTGACTCCACACATGACATTGATTCCCCAATGTCTCAATTTTCAGTTCAAAATGCAAGTCATTATGTAGATGATGACATGGACATAATCCCACCTTCACCTGGTGAACATGTGTCTCCATCTCAACATGATGCTAGTGGTCATGGCAACAAAAAATCTAGAAAATGTAGAGACAAAGAGAAAGAGCTTGATGGAGGGATAAAAGATGCAATTGAAAAAGTGGCAGATGCAATTAGGTCTACTGGTGATCGGATTGCAGACAATATTATCTATTCCAGTGAGATCATTGCAAGGAAAGCTCCAATTTCCCCAACAGAGACATATCAAATGCTACTGGAGTTAGGATTTCAGCCACCATTGCTCCATAATATTTACAGTAAGCTTGTGATGAATGTGGACATGTTGAATGCAATTCTTGGTTGTCCAATGGAACACCGTAGGGATTTCATTTTAAGTGGGATACTCGGGAACATTACAAACTTCAATATGTGATGGTAATGCACCTTTTATTTATCTCATGTCTTTAATTTAATACTTTTATTTTATTGTTTTCTTATGTTCATTTGTTTTGATGATGTAGGGTGGCAAATGGCAAAGTTTTTTTTGATGTTCAAGCTTGTTTGATGTGGAGAAGAATGCCAAGTTTGGTTGATGTTCAAGTCTTAACTTTTTGTTCAAATTTGTCAAACTGTCATGTTTAATTTTGAATTGGCTTGAAAACTTAAGTTTTTTATGTTTTTGGAAACTTGGAGTACTTTGGATTATCTTATGGACATGCAAATTTCATTATTGTTAAATATGTTTTGGAAACTTGGAGTACTTGGATTTACAGGTTGTGTGATACTTCTATTGTTCGCCTGTTTTGTATTCTGCTAGCTGTAGATTTTTGTTGCTATTGCAGATTTACAGGTTGTGTATATTCACAGGTTGTAAATTTATTTTATATGTATGTTTTGAATATAAATATAACAGCTTCAGCACCTTGGAAATTGAATATAAATATATTAAAAAAAATTGCAAACCTGTTGAAGTTATTCCTTTGTTAAGTATGATAATAAATAATTATTATCATACTAAATATAACACTAAATATAACATCATTATTTTTACAAATAATAAAATTATTTCTTATATTACCAAACAAATAACTTAACAAATAATTTCTATTAAAATAAATTAAACTTGCTTAATCAGAAGAAACCAATTGATTTTGGTGTTCTCATTCTATAACTTTTTATATAAATATTATTATTTATGCATTATTAAAGGGCAAAATGGTCAAATGTACATTAAACCCCTCCTCACCCCTCATCACCCCTCCTCACAACCAAACAAAAAACATAGATTACTCCTCCTCACCCCCCCTGTTGAACCAAACATAAAATTTTTCAAAACCCTCCAAATCCCCCCCCTTCAAACACCCCCTCACCCCCCACTTCCAAACCCCCCCTCTGAACCAAACAAGGGGTAAATGTCAATCTTAAGTAAGTAAAAAATAAAAAATTAAAAAAATTAAAAAAATTAAAAATTAAAAAATTCTCAATCTTAACAAGCTACCTATCGTAGTGGACCCAGAATTGGTGGTCGGACATACCGGATCGACCGATCCACGTGTTTTGCCGGTTTTGCCGATATGGGCCGGACCAAATAGACATCCGTTGCTCCCCTCTAGCCGTGCCCTGGCCCGTTTGACACTTATGTATGATTATTATATCTCTCCCAATCTCTCTCTTTTTTTTTTTTTTTGATTTAAAATCTCTCCCAATCTCTCTCTCTCTCTCGCTCTGATTTCTCCCTCTCTCTCTCCCAATATTTCAATCTCTCTCTCTCCCATTCTCTTTCTTTACTTCTGATTTCTCTCTCTCTCTCTCTCCCAATCTCTCCATCTCTCTCGATCTGTCTCCCCCTCAATCTCTCTGCCCTCTCTCAATCTCCTAGTCTCTCTCTTGGATCAGGGGCCGATGAGGGGCGGAGAGCTCGCCGGACCTGGCCGTGGGATGGTTTTTGGTTTTTGAGGTATTTTTCGAATTTTCTGCAAATTTTAAGGATTTTGAATAAAACATTATCGACTTAAAAGAAAACTTATATATAGGGGATTATCTAAAACTATGTTAGTCCAAATCAAATTAGAACTGAGTTCTAAATCCTACTCAGAGTTGGAGATAACTCTTTTGATGTCTCAGATATATCGAGTTGTGACTACTCATCTCTATAAATAGGATAGGATTGGGAGTCGTGCAAACTTTGTGTATTCTCGCATTCTCAAGGTATGTCTTTTATATTATTTTGATTGTTATCTATTTAAACGCATTCCAAGTCTCTCTATCAACATTAGCACTTGCACTCTCCTAAGATTAGAACAATCAAGTCTTAGTGTATCCGTCAGATTTTCCCTTTCTTTCCTATTATTTTTATATTATAATGTGTTACTATCAAATATTGTTTGAATTAATCAACAAAATCTACTTTGTTTGCACTAAATTTGCAAATGATTATGGCACTAACTGAGGAGCTTCAAAACGATGTTTGAGAAAATATTATAAGCTACCTTCCACTTCAAAATTATATTAAATGGGGACCTATTTGCTCATCTTGGTCTATTGTGGCCAAAAAGAGATACTATTCTTCAAAAAGGTTTCGCCTCCCATTACTAGTCTTTTTTGATGCTTATAAAAAAAATTCTACAAGATTTTTCAGTTTATCTACTCAAAGGGTTTATCGCCACTTCAACTTCCCTGAATTACACGGGTGTCATATTTGCGGTTCCTCACATGGTTGGCTAGTGACAGTCAATATAAATTTACAAATCTATTTGTTTGATCCATTCTCATAATCTCAAATCAAATTACCTTCATTACCTTTATCTGATGATGACCGTGAAGATTTTAGTTTAGTCGATCGATACTCGTTTGGAACATCAAATGAACAGTTGCGAGATCGTTTGGTACTTAAAGCTATTTTATCCGCAGACCCTCGAAAGAGTTCAGATTATACGGTGGTTAGTTCCTATGGTAGGTGGAAACTAGGATTCTGGAGATCGGGTGATGCTACATGGACCACACCACTAGATTTTGCTCCTGCTGATTTTGTAATGCATAAGGAAAAATTATTTGTTTTGGCCAATTCCGGCCATTTATTGATTTTTGACCTTGTTCCACATCTCAAGTTGATTACAACTTATGATTACATGGGTTTGATAAGAGAACCAAAATATTTGGTAGATGTCAAGGGAGAATTGTTGATTGTGGAGAGAGAAGTAAATTATTTGGATGATCATTCTGAAGTAACAACTTCTTTTGTGATTTCAAAGTTTAATTCGGAAACTGGACAACCTAGGAAGTTGAAAAGTATAGGAGATAACATTTTGTTCTTGGGCAGCAGTTATTCCATGGCCTTAGAAAGTGATGAGCTTTCATGATAATGAAGGACAACATTTGTTTCACTGATAATAATTATCCTGCGATTCGTCCTAACGGATTTGAAGATATCGGCATATTCAACATTAAAGACGGAACACTCAAACCATTTGCTCCAAATGATGTCTACAATCCCACAAAGTCCCCACAGATATGGTTAGAAGCACATCAGTGGCTCCCAAACAAGGAGGAAAAATTTTAGCTAGTTATGAAATTCCTTTAAGGCATTCAACATTTATGTAAATCTCAAACCTTGTGCTTTCATATTCTACATTTATGCTAGCTCTTTTATTAAAGTTGTGCTTTCCTATTCCAGTGAAGATGAATAGTTTTTGGTTCGCATCATTGTAAATATCAAACCTTGGCGCAGCCTTGGAGCATTCCTTCTTCATCTATACTGTTTATCATAATCTAATTAATTGCAGGAATATTCTCAGCATTTTTGAAAGGATAGAAATGTTGAGAAGCTACCGATGAAAACTAAAACCATATTTATATTAGTTAGTGTCTCATAGTGAAACATAGCAATGTATAATAAGGATGCTACTCTGGAAAATGAAAAAAAAAAAGATTTATGAAAATGACCACAGAGTTAGATTTGGGGAAAAATGAAAAATTTTATTTATGTTTTTAATAAAATAATAGTAATTGAGTTATTTTATAGATAAACTCCAGTTTTGGTCTTTATACTTTAACTCAATGTTCATTTTTGTTCTTATATTTAAAAATTCTTCGATACGGTTTTTATACTTTGGGGTTTTTCAAACAAAAAGATTTGTTTTCGAAAATCCTAGTTTTCTCAATGCAATTCTTTACTTAATAGTTGGATTATGCCTTGAGATAATTTGTTTAAATATATATTATTGTGTATATTTTTAATTTGTGCGCTTTGGACTCCACTTCTATAGTCGTGTTATTTGTAAGATGGAAAGAATGGGAAAACTTGATTTGTATCACAATACCATTTTTAGTATTTGTTTTTTATCCTAAAATTGAGAGTTTCCATGTTGATGTGTATATTATTGTGTTTCTCCCTGTTTATATGGGATTTTTGGTCAAGTACCATAGTCGCCTTTTTTAAATATATGTCGGTTTACTTGTTATCCTCACAACAATATTATTTGTTACCCCTTCACTTTTCAATAATACCCCATAACTTTTTTTTATTTTTAATTTACTTATCACTCTTTGACTAAAGTTTATACTTTAACTTTGGTAATATAAAATCTAAGGTTATAATATATGTAAATTGACAATTTTATTTTTTATTTTATATAATATTATTTTTAATAATTTTTCTCACCATTTCTATTCTCAATAATTAAAGTTGTATTTTGTTGGGGATAAAATATTTTTTTTATTATTTTCATTCTAAAAAAGAAATCTTTTGATGAAATCTTTTGTTTTACTTTAAATATCTTACATTTAACTTTTTAAATGTATATTATTAAAATTTTAAAAAATAGATGTTAATCATATTTTTTTTATAAATATAAGATAAATTTATTTGTAGCCACTTAATAAACTCATGTTTACTTATAACCATTTTCATAATTTCTTAATTGTTTATTAGTCATGGATAAATAACAATTATAAAAAGAAAGGGTATTTTTGTCTTTTTTAACTATTCAAAACCTTTGGTTGGGATAACTAACTCAAGAGGTGACAAAAAAAGGGGTTATGGGGTATTATTGAAAAATAAAGGGGTGACAAGTGATTTCACTAATTTTTAGGGAGTGGCAAGTAAAAAATTCTTTCTTTAATGATGAAAATGTAGGTGATTCATCAAGCTTTCTCTATAAAAAAAAAAAAAAAAATCATCTGATTACACATTCAAGTCTGACCTAATTTTATATACACACTAATAATAATATTTTTATACGCTAATAATGCACTTATAATAATATTTTTATCTTTCATGTTCTATTTTTAGCCAGAAATTCATAATACAGACAATAGAAGATAATAAACAATTAAAACTACTATTCTTCTATTTCCTTCGATCACAAAATTCCCAAAACTTCATACTTACAAAGAATCTTCACAATGAAAATCCAAGCAACAAACCCAATTTGTTAACTTTCAATCAAAATTTGCATCTATACATGGTTTTCTATTTAAATTAGAATTTAAAGTATTGATTTTTGTTTATTAGCAATCTACCTTAATTGTTGTGATCTTTTATTCAATATATAATGGCCTTATGATAATATCTATACATACACTTCCCTTATAAAGATAATACCTATTTATATAATTTATTATACATATATATAATATAACAAAAAGAAATAATAATAATAATAATAAGTATGTATATTCTAATTTTTATATTTAACACTAAATATATATAGATTGTTCCTAGTCTTTTCTTTATCCCTTCGTATACAAAGAATTAAAATAAGATATCCCAACTCAACTTGGCCGCCATTTTGTCCTAAAGGGGGCATGATGTGGCTAATGCGGTTAATCCAAGTTGATGGGTTGACTAGCCGGGTCACGATTTAGATAAATCTCAATCTTAACAAGCCTGCTATTGTAGTGGATCGGTAACAAGTTACTGGTACAGCCCTTCGGATCGACTGATCCGACGGCCATGTTTAGTTGGGGGATATCCCCAAGGGTTACCCCAACACAATCTCTCGTAAAAAGTTTTTTCCACCAAATTTTTTAATTAATATTTAAAAATATAACACACCAATATAGATGGCACATCACCATTTTATTAGTTTAAAAATTTCCTCCAAAAAAATTTAAATTTTTTCAAAACTTAATCTTATAAGATAACCCCAACTAAACACAACCGATAAATTTTGTCGGGCTGGATATGGGCCGTTGCGGACCAACTAGACGGCCCTTGACCACCTCTAGCCGTGCCCTGGCCCTTTTGACACATATGTATGATTATTAATTTATCATCTCTCCCAATCCCTCTCTCTCTCGCTCTGATTTCTCCCTCTCTCCCCCAATATTTCAGGGTCTCAATCTCTCTCTCTCTCTCAATCTCTTTCTTTACCTCTGATTTCTCCCTCTCTCTCTTTCTCTCTCCCCAAATCTCTTCCCATCTCTCTCGATCTGTCTCCCCGTCAATCTCTCTGCCCTCTCTCAATCTCCTAGTCTCTCTCTTGGATCAGGGGCCGATGAGGAGCGGAGAGCTTGCCGGACCTGGCCGTGGGATGGTTTTTGGTTTTTGAGGTTTTTATCGAATTTTCTGTAATGTTTTAGGTTTTTTTTTTAAATTTTTTATGGATTTTCTGGTTATGATTTTTTCTAATAAAAAAATTCTGAATTTTATGTTTTTAAATTTGTGGGCAGACCAGTGGGCCAGTACACTGCACGGGCCCATTTATACTGGGCCGACTAGAAGTTTGTTGTGCCGGTGTTCAATGACTTGTGACTGAAAATAGAACTTTGTTGTGCTGGTGTCAACCGGAAGTTTTCAATTCTCACACTTAAAATTATATGCATGCACTTGAGGATTTATGTTTGGTAAGACTCTTATCTCTATTATAAGTTTGTTGATTTTTCTAGTTATCTCTCTCTCTCTATATATATATTTTGTGAAGTGGCAGTCCATTATGGAGTCTATTCTGAGATGGAGAAGTAAATATATAAATATTTTGAATAAAACATTAATATCTAATTAAAACAAAACTTATATACAGGGGATTATCTAAAACTATGTTTGTCCAAATCAAATTAGAACTCAATTCTAAATCCTACTCAGAGTTGGAGATAACTACTCTTTTTGATGTCTATATCAGAGTTGTGACTACTTATCTCTCTATAAATAGGATAGGACTTAGGAGTCAGGCAAACAAGTAACGATTCAGTTTGGCTTCTCAGATTCTCAAGGTATGTCTTTATATATTATTTTGATTGTTATCTATTTAAACACATTCCAAGTCTCTCCGAGTCTCTATCAACATTAGCACGCGCACTCTCCCTAAGATTAGAACAATCTAGTCTGGAGTGTGTGTGTCTGTGTTTTTTCTTTTCTTTCCTATTATTTTTATATTATAATGTGTTACTATCAAATATTGTTTGAATTAATCAACGAAATCTACTTTGTTTGCACTAAATTTGGTGCCGATTATGGCACTAACTGAGGAGCTTCAAAACGATGTTCGAGAAAAATATTATAAGCTACCTTCCACTTCAAAATTATATTAAATGGGGTCCTATTTGCTCTTCTTGGTTTATCGTGGCCAAAAGGAGATACTATTCTTCACGCCTCCCATTACTAGTCTTTTTGATGCTTACAAAGAAAAATTCCACAAGATTTTCTACTTATCTACTCAAAGGGTTTATCCTCACTTCAACTTCCCCGAATTACGCTGGTGTCATATTTTATGGTTCCTCACATGGTTGGTCAGTGATAAATAATGTAAACTTACAAATATGTTTGTTTGATCCATTCTCACAATCTCAGATCAAATTACCTTCATTACCTTTATCTGATGATGACCGTGAGGATCTAAGTTTTAGATACATAGACGTCGATCGACGCTTGTCGGAAACATCAAATGAACAATTGCGAGATCGTTTGGTAATTAAAGCTATTTTATCCGCGGACCCTCGAAAGAGTTCAGATTATATGGTAGTTAGTTCCTACGGTAATTGGGAAATAGGAATCTGGAGATCGGGTGATGCTACATGGAGCCCATTAGAGGGTGAATTTTCTCGAGCTGCCGCCGATTTTGTATTGCATAAGGAAAAATTATATGTTTTGAAGAATTCCGGCCATTTATTGAGTTTTGACCTTGTTCCATATCCCAAGTTTATTACAGTTTATGATTTCATGAGTTTGATGAGCAATCCAAAATATTTGGTAGATGTCAAGGAGAGTTGTTGATTGTGGAGAGAGAAGCAGATTATATGGATGATCTTTCTCAAATAACAACTTTCTTTGCGATTTCAAAGTTTGATTCGGAAACTGGGCAACTTGGGAAGTTGAGTAGTATAGGAGACAATATTTTGTTCTTGGGCAGCAGTTATTCCATGGCCTTAGAAAGCGATGAGCTTTCGGGATACGAGAAGGACAACATCTATTTCACTGATGATAATTATCCTGGGGTTCATCCGAACGGATTTAAAGATATTGGTATATTCAACATTAAAGACGGAACACTCAAACCATTTCTTCCGAATGATCTCTACAATCCCGCAAAGTCCCCACAAATATGGCTAGAACCACATCAGTGGCTCCCAAACGCTGGAGGAAAATTGTAGCTGGTTATTTAAATTACTTTATGGCATTCAACATTTATGTAATTGTGCTTTCCTATTCAACATTTATGCTAGCTCTTTGATTAAACTTGTGCTTAATTTCCTATTCAGTGAAGATGAAAAGTTTTCTGTTTTTTTTTATTTATTAAACTTGATTAAACTTGGCTCAGAATGTCTGCATAGCTTCACCCTGCAGCCACAGCCTTTGATTTACATCCCTACAGATGATTTCCTATGGCTCTGGTAACCGAAAAACAAATTTAGGTTTAATCTAGATGAAGTGAAAATCACCAAAATCCACCTATGATTTGAAAATCATTATTTTAGAAAATCACACAAAAGAAAAACAATGAAATCCAAATTGCTAAAATGAACGAGGAAACAGTAGTCGAGAAATCACCCAGAAAACATCAGGGGAGCTTTCTTAAATATGCAGATCTTACAGCTCCTCTATCTTTCTCAGAGACCTAAAGAGCACATTCTTTTTAGTAGGCATTAGACCAAAAGTAGAAAAAAAAAGAGCACTTCATGCTGAAGATCAAGCTATGATAAGAAATAGAGAGAAATATACTTCTCTCAAACACAGAGAAATGTAAGCACCAAGGTATGCAAGACATAAATTAAACATTATCATACATGACAAGTAAAATTGAATGTTTTTATGTAAAATACATACTATTGCAGTAAAGCTACTGTGATTGAATTTACAATGCATTGGGAGAGGTGAAGTAAAGAAACTGAATTAACTACCACAAAGAGGAACCATCAAATGGAAACCTAGTTTACTACTATCCATTTCAAAATATGTTATTGTTCCTCTTCTCAAGCTTTTCTATTATGCATTGAAGGATTTCTAAAGTCAAAGTAGAAGATGTTAAAGTTCCCACAGAATCTTTATTCATTAATAGATAATCAGAACTGTGGCATGAGTAAAATTTCAAACTTTTCAAGGGACATTTTTGTCCTGAAAATGCAGAAGGTATTTATGCAAGGAAAGCAATGAATCAATAAGGACAATGCCATCTCAAAACTGCAACAGTCAAGATGCCAATATATACACCAGAACAAAAATAACTCTACAATGCAAATATCAAGATAATGCTGCTAGATCATCAAAATCAGTGTTCTTAGCATATTAGGCATCCAAACCTAATTCCTGCAACCGTTTAGATTATGTAAGTAACATGCATTTTAAAAGCCTTCAAGAAGAAGAGACGGAGAAGAACATACAGAAATTACATCCCCATGAAGGGTAATGACTACATCAGTCCGGTCTTGGGGATCTTTTGTGACAAGCAATGAGCATTTAGGATGATTGTGGGGAGAAAAACAGATTATACGGATGATTTATCTGAAATAACAACTTCCTTTGTGATTTCAAAGTTTGATTCTGAAACTGGCCAACCTAGGAGGTTGAAAAGTATAGGAGACCATATTTTGTTCTTAGGAACAGTTATTCCATGGCCTTAGAAAGCAATGGGCTTTTAGGATACGAGAAGGACAACATCTATTTCACAGATGATAATTATTCTAGGATTCATCCGGACGAATTCAAAGATATCGGCATATTCAACGTCAAAGACGGAACACTCAAACCATTTGCTCCAAATGATGTCTACAATCCCACAAAATCCCCACAAATATGGCTAGAAGTACATCAGTCGCTCCCAAACACATGAGGAAAATTGTAGCTAGTTATGAAATTCCTTTATGGCATTCAACATTTATGTAAATCTCAAACCTTGTGCTTTCATATTCAACATTTATGCTAGCCTATTCTAGTGAAGATGAAAAGTTTTTGGTTCGCATCATTGTAAATCTCAAACCTTGGCACAGCCTTGGAGCATTGCTTCTTCATCTATACTGTTTTGGACTTTAAAATCCTTACAAATTACTATTGTTTATAAAATTTAACATAATCTAATTAATTGCAGGAATATTCTCGGCATTTTTGAAAGGATAGAACTATTGAGAAGCTACCGATGAAAACTAAAACCATATTTATATTAATTAGTTTCTCATAGTGAAACATAGCAATGTATAATAAGGATGCTACTTTGGAAAAAAAAAATAATAAGATTTATGAAAATGACCGCAGAGTTAGATTTGGGGGAACAATGAAAAAAAAAAATTATTTTTGTTTTTAGTAAAATAATAGTAATTGAGCTATTTCTGTTAAAGTTAAATTTTGTTTTTTCTAAATATTCTGCCTATTAAACTTTTTTTAAAAAATTTCTAAATGTGGGAAAAGTATGGCTGTCAAAGATTAAGTTATTTCTCAAACTTCTCTACAACAACAACTAAGCCTTAATCTCATACTAGATTGGGTCATGTCTCCATGTAGCTCTGTCAAAGACAACATCTGGATCAACATCCAATAAACATAGGTTCTTAGACACTATCCTTAGACACTACTTCTCTCTTTGTAATCCTGGGTCTACCTTTACCCCTCTTTTTACATTCTATTACCAAAGTATCACATTTTTGAACTATCTTAAACGCCCTTCTTTTATTTTATCTTCAATTGATGTAACATGCACATTATGTCGGATGTGTTCATTTCTAATCTTATCCAATCTTATATGGCCACACATCCATTTTAACATTCTCATTTCTAATCTCATTTCTCAAACTTCTCTAAATTTTAAATATAATATATATATATATATATATATATATATATATATAAATATATGTTGTATTATATATAGATACTCATAAAATCATTTTCACATTTGAATTTTTATATTATATTATTTGGGTAATTAAAAATATTTATTTCTATATTTATGCTCATGAGTATTAGCATTAGGAATTTATTTTTTATACAGTAAGTTGAAATCTATGATTTTTTTTAAAATGTTATATACTTTATATATTTTTATATCAAAGTGCATAAAAAAAATCTTGTCCAACTGAACCAAATTAAATCAAACTTTGCAAGATAATTCGCTTTCTTTCTAAACTTTAAATTTTATATGAACCCCTTTATCATTAATAAAGTGTGGTTTATTCAATTTTTTTCATATATATATATATATATATATATATATATATATATATATATTATTGCATACTTTCTAGGGTGCTCAATCATCTTGGTATAATCAGATTTGGTGAAAGAAATAATTTAGGATGAGAGATGAAAAGATGGATTTTTTGCAGTAACTATTGGGCTTTTTTTCAGTTACATTATCTGCTATGGTTTGAAAGATTTTAAGCATCCTGATTTCTTAACTTCCATGTCTTATGTAGTATGGTCCATGGATGACAATTGACAAAGCCCTCTTTCTGTAATCTCAAATTTGTGTTGTTGGACTCCACTTCTATGGTAGTGTTACTTGTAAGAAGGAAAGAGTGAGAAAACTTGATTTGTATGGCAATACAATTTTTAATATAAGTTTATTTTATATCCTAAAATTGAGAGTTTTCATGCTGGTGCATATTTTTTTGTGTTTCTCGTGGATTCTTGTTGACATTGATAAACTCCTCTTAAATATATGTTGGTTTGCCTGGGATCAGCATTCCCTCGATTTTCTATTTTTCAATATTTTTAATGATGAAAATGTGAGTCATCTTACAATAATAAGTGGTCCATCCACCTTTTTATATATAAAAATAATAATAAAACTAAAGGAGATCATCTAATTAATTTTTCACATTCAACCCGGATCTAATTTTATTAATTATTAAATTAATTAATTTTATGTTAAGCTATATTATAAAATTTCTGAAAATAATAATTTATATTTAATTAAAATATATTTTCTTTTTTCACTTTTACTCCTTTATATGTAATTTTTAAAAACACTATATATAATTTTATAGAAAAATGTTCATAATACGCCAGATGTTGTGACACAATGTTTGGATAATAAATATTAGTTAATAAAAGTAATAAAAAAATACTCTAATGTTGGGATTTGATGGGATGAATGAGAGCGTATTGTCACAGACATCGGCAAAGAACGCCAAGACGCGACGTGGCGAGGTTCAGACGCTTACCGCACCCCTCATTAGCCTACTCAAAGATCCGTGACTACCAAGCACGTAACCACCGCAGCGACGTAGTCAAGTCCTACGAAAATGAATAGTGAAGTCCGCGATGGCTACCAATGTAGATTCCGACTTAACCTGCATGCTCAAGCAAAGCCAAACAAAGCCAACATGGATCCCAAACATGGAGCAAGAGTTAAGAAGAGTGGAGAGAGAAAGTAAACAAATGAATGCTCTCCATTTCTATTATTCCACTCTCTCTCTCTTTCTATATCATCACCACCCATACCCTTATACATATCAACTGCTAATTAGCATACAAAGACATCACCGACTTGGGTTTCTAGAACATACAAACCCAACCAGCAAACACTACCCATTTGTGCTTCTACAGCATACAATATCATCCATACAAATGTCCCAATCACAATCTACTAAAAGGATTACTAACATGGCAAGACTGCCAACAAACACACTAAAACACAACCTAATTCCACTACACGACATGACCAAGACTCAACCCAACTTGTTTGACACTTGACCAAATTCAGCTCCTGGTTCGAGACTTCATGGCATCTCCCATAAAACACCATTCCTTGAACACATGGCACTGTCTCATTGGCCAATTAACAAAATTCCATGCAACCACACAGCTAGCAAATGTCACCCCGTGACAGTATGCAAGGCTAGTAGTGAATGTCTAAGATAGAAAAGAAAAATGTTTTAAAGTTGCAAAAATAAAAATAAAAATAAAAAAAATAATAAAAATCAAGGCTTCATAAGATTCTAGAATCAGTTACAGGGCTCCCTAGTTATGTATCAACCGGTAAACTGGAGGAGAAACGTGGGAATCAACCGGGGTTAACAAGTCCCTTATATAGCTCGCTCATTCATCTCTCCCTCGTTTTAAGTCCTCCGCTACCGGGTCCCTGGTCCCTACTCGTTCACTTAGCTCGGAGCTTCTCTTGGAAATTAAAATTAGGTATCTTGTCTAATCTTTGTATCTTCACTGATTTTTGCACCATTTGCCCTTGTATTCAGTCCTCCAACGTTGGTCCTCGGTCCTACTCGTTCACTGAGCTCGGAGCTTCTCTTGGAAGCTAAACTTAGGTATCTTGTCTGATTTTTGCCCTGATAATCTTGTTATCTTCACCTTTTGCCCTGATAATCTCGATATCTTCACTGATTTTTGCACTGAACAACGACTATACCCTTGTTACGATATACCACTTTGTTTGAAATGCTCTAATACCACTTTTATCGGAAATGCCTCGATACCACTTGTTTGGATTTTATTATATTAAATCCTAAACTTTAAATCTTAAACCCTAAATCTCAATCTTTTTGGTCTAGCGGTACACTACCTTATACGTGACGAGTGGTCTCCTGATTCGAAGTCTCCACTGCATATGGTAATCACACATCACAGTCGGGGTTTAGGGTTTAGGGCTTGGGGTTTAGAGCCCGGGGGTTTTGGTTACCATGTTTAGGACGTGATTGAGTGGTCTTAGACCCGACTGGAAGGTTTGAACCTGAGTAGGTCCCAGGCGCATGTAAAGGTGGGTAACCATACACCAAACACGTACGGTACGTAATTTCTAAAACCCATGCATGTGCATACTTTTTGAAGGGAGGTATACTAATTGCATTTGTTCTATTTGGTTGTTGTGGTTTTTCAGTTGACAGATTTGAGGAACAAGCTTGTTAAAGTGAATTTAACGACTTGTTGGACTGTTTTGACTCCAGTGTGAGACCTTTTGAGGTTTATGCTTGTGTATGGTTTCAACATATTGCTCGTTGTTAGAATATGCTTGATTCGTGGTTTACGCATTGATTCTTTCATAATATATGTTTTACATGCACACTTGGAGTCTTTGGTATATCTTGTGCACGCTATTCTTGATTTGATTGTGTCTCTCTGTGAGTTGGCCATAGCAGCGGGACCACGCGAGCATGGTTTCTGTGCCGGGCCGACAGCGTAGTTTTGTCCGCCCAGAGCCGGCCTTGCCGTGGCGCCCCATGAGCTGGACGTTGGCCGGGTTGACATGTATAACCTCGTTACATAGAGAAGCAAGAAACAAAATGTTGTTGCTCATTCAAGTGCAGAAGCCTAATTCAGAGATATAGCCCTTGCACTTTGTGAAACATTATGGCTGAGACTTCTTTTGGAAGATTTGGGATACTCATCTAGACAACCAATTCAACTATTCTGTGACAATAAAGCCGCATGTGATATTGCCCACAACCCAGTCCAACATGATCGTACAAAGCTTGTAGAGGTGGACAGATTCTTTATTAAAGAGAAGCTTGATGAGGGTATATTTGGAGTTGCCTAAGATCAGATCAGAGGATCAGTTGGTTGATCTTCTTACTTAAGCTGTCTCAAATCGAATCTTCTCAAAATTAGTGGACAAGTTGGGTATGTGTGATTTCTATGCACCAACTTGAGGGGAAGTGTTGAAGATTAACTTCTTAGTTTGGAGATTTGCTTGATTGATTGGAGATTTGAAATATTACTTAACTTGAAGATTATATAGTTTTTTTTTCTTTATTCGATAATTGAGTGAGTTGATATAAATTGTAATGTAATTATCTTTAGGGGTGGACATGGGCCAGGTGGCCCATGGACTGGCCCGAACCCAACCCAAAAAAACCAAGGTCTGGGCTTAGGAAAATAATCCAAAGGGTTGGGTTGGGCTAAACTAAGTAGGCCCTATTTCGGGCCGGGCTTGGGTTATATAGATTTTGGCCTAGCCCAGCCTAGCCCGAATAAATAAATAAAATAAAAAATATATATATAATGTTAACATGACCAAAACCCTAGTATTTGTTTTATGGAACAATTAGTGTTTTATTAAGAATGTTGAACTTGTTCTTGATGTAATATTTGTGTAGTACTTTTTTAAACTACTTGTGTTATTTATGTTCTACTTGTTTATATAATAGTCTAATATATATTTTATTTAATTATTTGCATTATTAGTAAAAAAAATAAAATTATTTTATTTTTAGGTTGGACTAGGCTGGGCCTGGGCCAAACAAAATTCTAATGAGCCGGGTTTGGGCTAACAAAATTTGATCCGAAAGTGGCCCACCAAATAAGAACCTAAGCCGCATGGGTTGGTTTTTTGAGTCTAACCCACCCAAATTCCTAACCAATGTCCAAATTTCTAATTATCTTATGAGAAGATGAATGAAAATAAATGCAGTTTCTTACTCATCATGATTGTTCAATTTTTTTTTTTATAGAAAAAGTGGATAAACCACATTCATTTATTTAATGGGGTGTTGTAATAGCTGTTACATTAAAGATGGTATAGAAAATAGAATGGAATAGAATAGAAATCGATTTCGGGTTTACATGATGTCGTCTAAGGCCTGAGGGTTGTGGGGGGTCCAGGGTGTGGTACAATCCCTTGTGGATTGTAGGAGGGTGTGTTCTCTGCCCCCTGGATGTGCTCGGTTGGGGTGTCATCCTCGAAGTCCGCACCTTGGGGTCTCCGCACTTGTTCTTCTCTGGAGAGGGCGAGACTACATCTGATGAGGGCGGTCATTGCCGCGAGCTGTGCCTGTTTGGAGGCATGGGCACCGTCGAGCCAAGATAGAAAGAGGAAGTCTATTTGGCGGATGAGTCGCTGACAAACACGCCGTTTATCCTCGAAACATCTCCTGTTCCTTTCCAGCCATAGGCTCCAGGTAATTGCCATCGCAAGCATTTGCCATCCCTTGTTGTGTTCTCTCTCCAGGGTTCTGCCAATCGAGGATCCGCCCCATAGATCTTGTATCTTGTAGGGGGGTTCGAAGCCAAGGAGTTGGGCATAGTGATTCGAAATCTCAGTGGCATATGGGCATCGGGTGAGTAGGTGGTCGGTGGTTTCCTCTTGGATATTGCAAAGATAACAGAGAGTCCTTTCCCTCGCCAGCTTTCGCTGTGTTTTGCAGAGCGGGAAGCTTGTCTTCCATAGCTAACTAGCGCGTAAGAGCTTGACTTTTAAGGGGCTACTGTTTCCAAAAGGACAACGGGATTGGGCTTCTCATACCGCTATCGACACTGAAGAAGTAGAGGGACTTTACTGAGAAGCCCTGATTGGGGTTGAACCTCCAAGTCCTGCAGTCTTCTTGTTGGGTTTCATTCTGAGTGAGGCGCTCTTGTAGCCCTTGCATCATTTCTGTAGCCTCTTTAGACAAGGGTCCCGAGTTAAGGAGTGGGTGTCCCCTTTCATGGGCTTGATGTGCCTCCTGAACTGTAAGCTCTGCTTTTCTCCATAAGGTCTGAAGTTCGGGGAATGATCTTCCAGGGCTACACCCATTGAGCCAGTTGTCGTTCCAAATCCTGATTGTTGCTCTTGTTCGGGGGGTGGCCACCATGCCGGCCATGGTTAAGTTTTGTTACTTCGTCACACCCTTCCAGAAGAAGGATGCCCGATTGGGTGCGGGTCTGTGTGGGTTTATGCTTTTGTTTCTGAAATATGCGTATTCCTCGTTGAAAGCCTTTAGGTTAAGAATGCCCCATCCTCCAAGGTCTTTGGGCCTTGTTAGTGTATCCCATTTTACCAACCGGTAAGCCCTTGAGTCCGGGTTTGCTCCTTTCCAAAGGAAATCCCTACGTATGCCCTCGATGCGTCGTATTACCCATTATGGTAGCCTATATATGGCCATCCAGTGGTTCGGAATTGCCGAAAGTACGGAGTTCAGTAGAGTGATACGACCGCCCAATGACAACAGACGCCCTTTCCAAGAGGCTAGTTTGTTTCTTACTTTTTGGATAAGTCTATTCCAGTCCTCTTTTCTTGGTTTTCTCCCAGATATCGGGATGCCGAGGTAGTCAATCGGTAGGGAGCTTAGTCGGCATCCCATAGATGTAGCCATTGCTCGGGCCTCCACCTCAGGTATTCCAACAGGTATGAGGGAACTCTTGTTGTAATTTATTCTGAGGCCGGATAGACCTTCGAACAGGTGGAAGATGTTCTTTAGGGTTTCGAGGTCACTTTGCTTCCCAGAACTGAGTACTAGGAGGTCGTCCGCGTATAGGAGGGCAGGAATACTTTCTTCCCCATTTGGACCTAATTTGAACCCCTCGTAGATGTCTGATTGCACTGCGTGCATCACAATTGTGGTGAAGACATCCACTACAAGGATGAATAGCATAGGCGATAACGGGTCACCCTGTCGTAGGCCTCTTTGATGTCGTACGTAGCCCATGGGTGTACTGTTGATTAAGAATTTGGATTTAGATGAATGGAGGATCGTTCTGATCCATCCAATCCATCGTCGTCCAAATCCTCTTGCCTCCATTAATTCCAAAAGGAAGTCCCAATCCACAGTATCAAAGGCTTTCTCGAAATCTATTTTGAGTAGAACTCCACGTTTCCTTTTCATATTGAAGATGATCTCTTCCACTGCCACTATACTGTACTGGATACATCGCCCTTTGATGAATGTTGTCTGGTTCTCATTGATCAGATCTGAGATAACCACCTGCAGACGGTTTGCCAAAATTTTGGTGATAATTTTGACAGAGCAGTTTAGGAGGCTTATTGGACGGTAGTCTCCTATTGAGAGAGTCTCGCTCTTTTTAGGAAGGAGGAGAATGTGAGCCAAATTAAGTCTTTCCAAATCCACGGATCCTTCATGCAAGGCTTGGAAGGTCTGAACGATGTCCTCCTTTATGAAGTTCCACCCCTACTGGTAGAAGCTCATTGGGAAGCCGTCGGGTCCCGGTGCTTTCTCCGAGTTGAGCTCCATGATGGCTTTGTGTATTTCGTGTTCGGTGAAGGGGTTGTCCAAGTGGGATAGGTCCGTTGTAGGTGTGTTGGAGAGCATATGGGACTAGTTGGCGTAGTAGTGGTTTGGCCTTTTGTCGCCAAATATTTTGGAGAAGTTCAATTGTTTTCAACCTTTATCACTATTGTTCAATTATTCTCAACTTTTATCAGCTTGATCTACCTCTATTTGGTCTGAGGTTCTCTTAAACTAATGAGCGAGCTTGACCGATACTTGTAAAAGTAGATTGGTTTCTAGTATTTTATGATTATGATTTGATCATCGCCTCCTCTCAGGTTTGGCAATCAAATCTGATCATGCTCTAATTTGTCTGGAATGATCCTTACGATCTTCGACAACGATTCTTTTATTTTGATCGGCCCTGAACTCGTGTGGATAGCTTTTGGAGTTTGATGAGCTTGTGGTGGACCAAAAAATGACTTCTTCAGTTAGAGGGGTTTTCATTATTTCCAAAAAACTATTCCTCCTTCACTCGGCATCTCAAAGTGTGACATAGGAACACCTTCCAATTCTTAAGCAATAGAAAGATGAAAATCCTTTCGGATGTTGATTTGCTTGATGTTGCTAAGGGGTCTAGTATCTTATCCGATGCGAAAGTGGCTAAAGATTTTGATTTCTAAACTATTTGAAATATTGATTTTCTGACGAATAATTTGTTTTCATAAGAACAAGTCAAGACATTGATTTCATGATGTTTTGTTTGATGCATTTCATGGGACAAAGAGACTGAAGCTATTGTTGGAAGTGCAAACATAATCCCACATCGAATAGTTGGAGAAGAGTGAAAAGACATATATATATATAGCAACAAAGTCTTTTGGGTTAAGCCAAAAAAAAAACTGTGTGGTTTTGGGTCCCATAGTGGACAATATTGTGCTAGTGTGGAATATAGAGTGCCTCTAATTCTATTAGCTATCGCCAACAAAGTCCATCATCAAGAAATGCTTGACCTTTCAGATGGCCCACCACAGTGATATATATATATATATATATATATATATATATATATATAAGACGCTACTACGCTACAAATTTTATCAATGCAAGTAAAGCGCCGCTTCATTTGAGTAAATTCAATTGTATGGATGGAAAGAATATTGAAAAATAGTTTAAGATGTAATTTCATATGATTTGGGAACTTGTAGGTCTTCATCTTAACCTGCGAAATTCTCAACCATTTCACGTTAAGATGAAGACCCTACAAGTTCCCAAATTGTATTTAAAATCGACATATTACCTTATTTTTACGTTCTTTCCATCCATGGTTGGAAATCCTTAAAACACGCTTTTAAGCGCCAAATGAGAATAACCTCGACGGAACAAAGGTTCCTACGGCCTTATTGTAGTTTGCTAGTATATATATATATATATAATGTTTACTGTGCTCCAGAGGAAGGAGAGAAAGTGCCATTTGGCTAGTGTTTTGCGAGTTTGCGACCACCTGCATATATGAAAAAGGAGATCTATGCATACAAATTAGAAAGACCAAATGTATGGAAGCATTCCCTTAAATTCATCAATGTTTTCTTGGAAGAAGTTTAAAGACAGTGAGCACGAGTTAAAGTACTCCAGTGATTGCTTATAATTATACCCACGCACTTTCCAAATTAACCACACTTGCTTAAAAATTTAGAATAAATTAATATTACAAAAAAATTTAAAAATACACGAGACAAAGGAATTTATTTGAAGGACAAGAGCATTCTTGCAGATTTCTTTCGCAAACTTAATTAATTAAATTAATGAGATTAATTAGTTCAATAGGTAGCGCTTTTCTGTTTTACAGAAGACAACAGAAAGTGTGCAAAAGAGAGAGAGAGAGAAAAAAGTTAGAAAAGATGGACAAATTACTATTCAGAGAAGTGGACTATAAATTCATCTTAATCAGACAATCCAATTTGCTACGGTTTCTATATATCAATCCAATCAATCTTTCTGTTCAGACTAATCACATGGAATATATCCCACAGCCGTCAAGTGATCAAGAAACCCCTCTTCTGATTCCAAACAAAATGTAGAAGAAAAATAAGCAACTTGTTACTCATGAAATTGATCGAAACTGTCACCATCTTCATGTTCATGTAGATAATCCCATACACAAAAATAGATGAGCTATTTCGTTGACAAATGGCACGTGGATATATGTTATCAACCCATGGTATTTATGTACTAAAACTCATCTATTTGCTACATAAACTCTTGTTAGGGGGGGAACACAATAACAAAAACCTCAGAGGAGAAATGCAGCTGTAAAGAGAAATAAAAACAAAAGGACAACACACCAAAGGTTATGTGAAAAACCCTAAAAAAAAAAAAAAAAAAAAAAAAATCACGAGACCTCAACAAGCAAGCAATCCACTAAAATCAGGAAAACATATTGAGTTATAGATCTCATGTTGATGTCCTAATTTGAGATTATATTAATATAAGAAAAAAAATAACCCAAAAAAAAAAAAATACAAGTTTTGATGACTAAAGCTCTAACAATTAAACTCTTACAACAATAGGTAGAATAACACTTTCTTTATTTACGATGGAGATCAAAATAGTGTGAGAGCTTCTTTATTGTGAAGAAACCAATCAAAAATATTCCCAAATCTCTTATTCAACTTCTTTTTTTCCCCTTTCTTATTTGCCCTATATTTTTACTACTTTTAGGTAACTCCTATCTCGAAGCCTGGCCTCGTGAGCTTCTATCACCAGTGTCCTGCTGGGTTTGTTTATAGGAGTTGTTGCCAGCTCGAATTTGCTTCTAAGAGATTGAGGGGGGTGTTTGGATTGGCTTTTGAAAAAAGTATATTTTTTTTTTTAGTTTGTTAGAATGACTTTTAAAAAGCGACTTACGGTAGCAGTTAAGACTTAACATGTTATTTTTATGTTTGGGTATGTTAATCCAGAAGCTATTTTTATAATAAAATAAATAATAATAATAATAATAATAATAATAATGGTATTTTGGTAATTGATCATTTTCAAAATAGGTTTAAAAAGTGCCGTTGGTGTTTTGGTAATTAACACTTTATAAAACAACTTAAAACGCTTTTTCGTAAGACCAAAACCACTAAATTTCGAAAAAAGACTTCGGTTTTTTTTAGTGTTTATGTTTTTTTTTAAAAACCCATCTAAACACCTTTTTTTTCTCCAAAAGTGCTTAACTTAATCCAAAAGCACTTCTTAAGAAAAAAAAAAGTCAATCCAAACACCCCTTATTTAACTTAACCATGACTCAGATTTACTTCCCAGCAGCTCAACCTCAGCTCGGATTTGCTTCTAAGAGCACCTATCTGTGTTGGTGTTGGACTTCGTCCACAACAACTGTTACTGAATAGCAAGACTCCCCTGTCTGGTTTCTGAATTTGATTAGGTCTTATGACCTATACATACCTGTCTATCTAAACAATCTGATCTATAAATACTCACCATCACCAATCCCATTCTTCATCCATCCAATATCCAAGTCCATGCCAATGTCTCTCAGTCTCCTCTTCATCATCTTCTTCTTCTTCTTCATAGGCTCTTTCACAAGCTCTCATGGAGCTGGGAGCATTGCTATTTACTGGGGCCAGGATGAAAGCGAAGGAACTCTAGCTCAAACATGCGCAACTGGAAACTATGAATTCATAAACATCGCTTTCCTCAACACCTTCGGCAACGGCCGGAACCCGAAGCTCAACCTCGCAGGCCACTGCGATCCCGATGCAGGCGGCTGCACCGGTCTCAGCAAAGACATCAATTCATGCCAAGCCAAAGACATCAAAGTGATCCTCTCCATTGGAGGTGCAACGGGAGACTACTCTCTGTCCTCCAAAGAAGACGCCAGGCAAGTGGCTCTCTTCATTTTCAACAACTTCCTCTCCGGCAAGTCCTCCAGCAGGCCTTTCGGCGATGCCGTTCTCGATGGCGTAGACTTCGATATCGAACAAGGTAATGGAGCTCACTACGATGATCTAGCAAGGTTTTTATCATCTTTCAGTAGTAAAGGAAAGAAGGTGATCTTGACGGCGGCGCCGCAGTGCCCGTTCCCGGATGCATTCATGGGAATAGCACTGAACGCCGGAGTGTTCGACAATGTTTGGGTCCAGTTCTACAACAATCCACAGTGCCAGTTTAAATCTGGTGATGCGAGGGGTTTCAGTGATGCGTGGGAGCAGTGGACTACTGAGATCAAAACGACGAAGGTTTTTCTTGGGTTGCCGGCGTCGCAGGACGCCGCCGGAACTGGGTTCGTCGAGGCGGAGGAGCTCAAGTCGGAGGTGCTGCCGTTGATCAAGAAGTCTGAGAAGTATGGAGGAGTGATGCTCTGGTCCAAGTTCTATGACGACAAGACTGGCTATAGTTCAGACATCAAGAAGCAAGTTTAGTAGTTTATTGATGGATTATATATATACATATATGATCCTCATTATTATCATCATTATTATTTTAATAAAATGATAAATTAAATCTAATTATTTGGATTTTAAAAAAAAAATGCAATAGTACTAAACATCCAAAATATTAAATGTAAGAAATCAAACGTGAGGAATCAATATATATGCTGCAAAAAAAAATTTAATAATCACTAATAATTGATCGATCTTCTTGACTTTGTCTTACTACCAAGTTAATCCATCAACTTTACCTTATTTCATCCAAGAATTTACAAAGAAAAACAAAGGTTTTTTTTTTTTTTTTGGCAAAAGTGAATAAATCATGTTAATTTATTCAATAAAATAAAATTAGAAATACATATAGTATTGTGATACATATTAGAGTGATTGGATACTACATAGTGACACCTCTTGATTGAAAGTCAAGATTCATTTTGGAGTTTTTTACCTGCTGCCTTTGGAAAAATAATGAAATTACTTCTCACTATATTATTTTTTTATAATATTTCATAACCCCTTTTTTATTTTTATTTTTATTTTATTTATCATCTTGAGTTAGTTCTTCCAACAAAAGGTCTTGAATATTTTTTTTTATAGTTATTATAAAAACCAAATAAAAGATAAAAATATCCTCATCTTTTTGTAGTTGATATCTATCAATGATTAAGAAACAATTAAAAATATTCTGAAATAGGTTATAAGTAAATTATGGTTCTATTAACAAAACTACAAGTAAATCTATTTAATTGATAATCAAAGAAAATATGAGATTAACCTATATTTTTTAGAATTATTTGTAAAACTTTCAAAGTAAAATAAAATAATTAGATTCTCATTAAAATACAATGTAAAATACATCATAAACTAAATTGAATACATAATATATCCTTTAGTTTCTAAATTTTACTTGAGAATATGAGAAAAAAAAAAGATAATTAAAAATGATATCATATATAAAACAGTCAAAATTATCACTTTACAAAATTAAAACAAGATGTTTTACATCTAATCCAAATTAAAACATAAAAATTAGGGATAGTAAATAAAATAAAATAAAATAAAGGATTATAAGATATTATTGAAAATCAAGGAAATGACAAGTGATTTTGTTATTTTTCATGGATGACAAATAAAAAACTCTTCATCTTATGAGAGATTCAGTCTTCACCAAGTGGTGCCCAACAAACACATGCAGTACATGATCAAACTAATAAAGTGGAAGAAAGTAAAAAAATAAAATTGTGTATAAAGGTGTTATTTATTGATAAAACAAATCAAAAGCTATGTTTTCAATAATGTTGGAACATTCAAACGTTACTCGAGATCAACCTAACACAGAGAATCAAATACTTTCTTTTTTCTTTATTTTTCATGAACAGTACTGTTTGTAACTCTTATTCGAACCTTTCCTTTTTTTTATCCATAAACTGCATTCAAAATTGTTTGAGATATTTCAATATTTTAAAAGTTCTTCAATGATCAATTCATATGGCCCACGTTTTGGAATAAGAATAAAACTTCGGTGGAGCCAAAATTAAAATTGGTTTCTTCTCTCATGCAATAATACATTATTTATTTTTATTTTTAATAATTTTAAAATAAATAATTTCAAATATAACAAATATGTTTAATGTGTTCTGAATTGAAGAATTTCCTCTCAATTTATGATGTTTTTAGAAAAAAAACATCATAAATTGAACAAGCTTCGGCAAAGCTTACATTTTCTGATACATCCGCACCAATTTCACTACCTTTAGAAAAAAAATGACTTAAACATCTACAATCCCCTAGCTCTCTGTCTCATCAAAGATCTTTTAAACACACTTTACTCTCATACTAGTATTTTAAATCTTTATTTAAAAAAAATTTAGTACTGTTGAAAGTATAAATTTATTTTCTCTCAAGAAAATACATCCTCACCAATTTCACTACCTTTAGAAAAGACCTCCATATAATAAGGACAAATCTTTTTGAGTGACAAATCAAACTCCACACTCAAAAGATGTAATATTCCCACAGGGATATTGTTAAATCTTCATTTTGAATGACAATCAGACTCCACGCTCAAAAGACCAAACATTCCATAATAATAAAAAAAAAAGACTTCAATATATATGAAAAGAAGACTAGAGTCAATTGAGTGGGTGTCCGGTTCTTTATTGGGATTAGATGGAACATATTCTGCCCAAATGAATGGACCAAAACAAAATTCCCACTCTGTTCCAATTCCAAAGATTCAGTGTGTGTGTGTGTGTGTCTTTGAGTGAGGTTTGCCCCTCTATATATATGTCCCTCAATACCAAAGGTTCAGCTCATCAAGCTCACTTCTTAATTTGGCAAATCCAAAACTAGGTATGCCCTGCTTCCACTTTTCTTAGCCATCGAGAATTAATGGCATTGCATATAGAGTTTTGATTGGCTAGGTACAGTACTAAAAGTGCCATTTATTTTTGTTTCAACTTTATTATTCTAATTTATTCTAAATTTTATTTATTTATCTGTTTAATTAGTTTGAAAGTTGACAAACCAATTACATTAAATAAATTCTTTACTTTAATTTGATTTACATGGACTTGAACTAACAAAATCTCACTGATCATGATCAGTACAAGTCAAAGGAGGAGGAGTTATGGGTCGCGATTCATTTTTCGGAGGGTAAAGATTACCCAAAGTATCATATTAATTAATTTGACTTGACTTACATATTCTCATATCTATACACTTGCTAAGCTATATTTTTTAAGTACAAAAGTTTTTTTCTTTCCTTTTAATTTGTTGCACTTTTAATTATGTGTTCAATATTAATGATTCTCACATCGAAATAATTAATATTATATGCATTTATATATATACAGGCTTGTTGACAGAGCTGGGAAAGCTTTAAAAGGATCTGCAAATGACATAGGATGGTTACAAAATGCTCCTGGCATACCTCCTGTTGAAGATGGAACCAAAAGATTTGATAATCTGCTCTTCAACATCAAGTTAATATATAAAAAGTTTGTTGGGTTAATTAATTTATTACAAGAACTAAATATATTAATCAAGCTTTTCTCTCTATCTCCCTCTTTCAGAAATTACAGTGAGCATACCTTGCCAAAGTCATTTATATACTTGTTGGTACCAGGTAAATAGTAAACTCGATCCTTAATTTCTCCATAGAAAATATATAAAGAACAAAAACGTTATATTTAAGTACTTATAATCAAGTTACTTAAGAGAAAAAAATATTCCAATGGAATTTTAATCTTAATTCCCTTTTATTCTTTATCCAATCAAACCACAATCAATTTTTTCATGACCTTGTATATATTTTGAATTCAGGCCTTTGCAGCAGCCTTGGACCATCTAAATTTTCTGAGACCAAAGCATATTTCTCCAACCTTGGACTGCAGTGTAAGATTGCCAAGATTGATAGTAAGGTATATATCTATATCTGTCTTCCTCTCTTCCTCCTCTTCTTCTAATTCTTCTTTTAATATATAATTAATTAATTTACTTAATTTTACAAATGTGTACAAACCAGAGTTATATGCTTCATACATGGTGGTTTCCTTAAAGTGGAAGTTAATTGCCAAGTCTTGCTACTCTTTTATGATCTCTTTATCTCTTTGTCTCTCTATATATACAGGCCCGATAACATGCGGCCGGTCGGATCACTGTGTAAATCCGGCCGCTGTCCATTCTAGCCCTTGGAGCATGTTTGAAGGATTTTTAACCGTATGGATAGGAAGATCATCATAAAATAAGCTACCCTATCAACTTTCATAGTGACCATTTGGTCCTCCCACTTGAAATTCTGAACGGTTAAAATTTTCCTAAAATAAGAACCATTAAGTGGGAGGACCAAACGGTCACCAAATTATATGAAAATTGACAGACTAGTTTATTTTTCGATGATCTTCCCATCCGTACGGTTGGAAATCCTTCAAATATGCTCCAGGGCCCAGAATAGGTGATGGTTGGATCTACACAGTGATCCGGCTGACCGCACCTAATCACAGCTATATATATATATATATATATATATATATATATATATATATAACTTGATATTAAACATTTTTTTTTCAGGCTGGAGTTATGGCCAACGCCGCCACAATCAAGGAGCACATTGAGAAACTGTATTGCCGGTACAAGAAACCTGTGGTGATTCTGGGACATAGCAAAGGTGGTTTAGACGCAGCTGCAGCCTTATCTATTTATTGGAATAAACTCGGAGACAAGGTTGTTGGTCTGGTGCTCGCCCAAAGTCCCTATGCTGGCAATCCCATTGCTTCTGATATTCTCCGTCAAGGTCTCTTGAAACATGTTAATCTCAAGAAGGAAATCATGGAGATCGTCATGTCTGGTATCCTCAATGTAAGTCAGATAAATCTCAACTGATCAAGTTATGATCAAAAGGAATTTGGCTTTAATAATAGTGAATGCATGAAACTTGTTAATCAGGGAGATTTAAGTGCTATCGAGGATTTGACATACGAAAAGAGAAGGGAATTCTTGAGATCATATCCACTTCCAAGAGAAATCCCAGTAGTCTCATTCCACACTGAAACCAAGATAAATATGAGTATTCTCACAAAGTTTTATGAAGTAGCAAACGTGAAGTTCTCTATCACTGCTACTGCCGGTGTTAAGAATTCTTCCAAGATATCAGTGCCATGGCCTCTGTCTTCTATGCTGGCCGTGATGGCGGCGTTGCTTAAGCTTCGATACGGTGAGAAGAGTGATGGTCTTGTGACCAGGAAGGATGCTGAGGCTCCAGGTTCGGTTGTAGTCCGGCCTCAGAGGAATCTAGATCATGAATGGATGGTGCTGCCTTCTCTCAATGAGGATCGCAAAGAAGCTAATAATTGTCAGGTTATCGAAGCTCTCTTCACTCTCCTCATAGAGGTTGCACTGAGGAAGGGCTTCCTCGTGCCTGCCAATTGATCATCCAACTATCTCGATCCGGTGTGCTACTCTATGAAATAAACCATGCATCCTAAAATAAGATATTGTTGTAATATATATCTGTTATGGATGAACTCACTGCTTCTCCTCATACGCTCTAATCCATCCCGTCAAAACCCAACATTAGAGTGGTTTTTATTACTTTTAACTAATATTTATTATCCAAACATTTTGTTTTATAAATGTGGATAAGCTGCATATCGATGCTTCTTCTTTTTCTTTTGATAAAATGGATAAATTATATTTATTTATTTATGATAATAGTTAAGCTCATATTACAACCTCAATCAAAGTGCATAAAGAGATACAAAAATTCAATTGAAGGCTTTCCTCATGACTGAGTTTGGTGGTTGGTATCTTAGACTCCACCTGATGCCGCTTGGTTCCCTGCTATGTCCTCCTCGAAGACTTCATCACCTCCTGTGATCCGTGGCGGTGTGTCATTAGTGAGCGCTAGACTCCTTTTCACTAGATTATGTGACGTCTCCAATTTCGACTTTTTGGAGAGTGGAACTGCATTCATCCATGAGAGTAAGAGGAAAAAAATATCACGAATGATTCTCAAGAAAACGCGTTGTTTGTCTCAAAAACATCGCATATTTCTCTCACCCCAAATACTCCAGGTAATTGCCAGGACTGCAAGTTTCCATCCCTATCGCAGGGGGTTACACACCCCGAGACTGGTATCCTTGTTTCCCCATAATTGCAGTGTACTGTATGGCTCCATTCTTACTCCAAATATGTTGCGAAAGTGCCTCCATATGTTCACCACACTCGATGCTTCAAACATGATTTGAAGTTCAACCTTTCCTTATTAGATAGAGACCTATTGATGCATTTTAGATTTAGATGCCGACTTGTATACAACGATAATTGTTCGATCACATAAGTGAAACTGTTACAATTGTTGTGGTACTACAAATGAAATTGCTGTGGAAGTGAATCCATTCTCTTCCTCATTTTTCTATCTTTAGTCATATGTGATATTCTGAGATCAAGACTGTGATTCACAGTAAACTGAACAAAAAACACCATAGAAGAAAATTGAACATCAATGCTGTAATTATAGCTCCATAGCTTCAGCAAAGATCTGCAGAAGATAAATACTCATGAGGTTTTCGGTTATCACTTAAGATGGTTATCAATAGTTGCTGTGCACTCTATCATAGTAAAAAAAAAAAGAAAGAAAGAAAGAAAGAAAAAATAGGTTAAAAACTATGTACCTAGACCAGTCCATGGAATAAGAAAATAATAAAAAAACATGGCATCCATGGGTGTAGCTTGACCTGGAATTTAGAAAAAAAAAAACTATCAGTAATAGGAAGGCTCACTACTGCAAGAGATAAAATAAAAGCATCAAAATAAAGGCACATAAAAAACTATTGACTTGGACCTATAGACAAAAATATGCTAAAATAAATTCACCTTGTCATTGCGGAGGTGACCGAAGAGAAGGCCCAGTTCGAGTATAAACACATAAATACAAATTTTAGCTTTGTTGAGGCTTCTCCTCAGAAGGCCGGCGAAAATAGTAGCTGGATAAATATTTGGAAGTGCCATGGTTAGCAATGAGGCCAAATAAAAGACACAGGCAGTTATATAAGTGGCTTACACATAGATTTTAATGCCATGCATTGCAGAATACTTCCTCAGCAGCCTCTCCACCGTATACATCACTGATCGGGATCCAATTCGAGGCAAATGAATGGATGCTTTGGCAAATTTGACAGGGCAACAGAAAATCATTAGCAAAACTGTTTGCTCCAGATTTTTGTTAAATGAATCATGTAATAGCATAAAATAAGAAAGGCCCTCCAGTTCGAATGGATGTAATCCTTGAACTCCATGAGGCCAATGTCCCATGTATTAACAATTGAATGACCCATTAGGAATACATTTATGCCATTCCTGTTTCTCGATATCAATCACACTAGGACATCAACATATGAAGATGAGGTAATTCAAGATTTTCAAAAGACACTACTGGTAAAACAGATTCCAATTTATATCAAAAATAGATAAAGAAACATACCAGATTTTTGAGCAGCTGTAAACGATGCCTTGGCCAAGCATTTTTCTAAATCAGATAAAGAGATACTGCTTCGTGGAACTCTGCGTCTAGGATTATATGATTGTACAACAGCCAGGGCTACAGACAAAGGAGCAGCGAAGTATGTGCTAGTGTCACCATCAGAACCTGGCAAGACAAGATACAAAATTATGGGAACTCTAAATGGAAACTCCAATACATTTTAATTAATTTGCATAAAATGATGGCATAAAAATATAAATACTAACAACAAAAACAAAAGATGAGTTACGATTGAAAGATGACCAGTCAACTCAATTAAATGGAGATCACCCATATGTAGATCGCCGCATTTAAAAGCCTGATGATAAGCATCTGGAATGCTTGAAGAAAGAGCAGCAAGAGAATTAAACATCCCTCCAAGACCCCATTTCCCAGAAGTATCCACACAACTGACATGAAAAAACAAAGGCATCATCACTATGTCAACTGGAGATAAATAGAACAACTGAAACAAACATAAAAATGAAATACATAAAGAAGCATGGCTTTCAGAAGCTCAAGGGAAAAAATAAAATAAAATAAAATAAAATATAAGAAATGAGGATTGGACCACACTCAAAACAGATACTAGAAATTACCAAAATATAATCGCAGGTTCTGAGAGGCAAATGGTTGATGGCTTTGTGCAATCTCCAAACACAAATTGGATGGACCCTGAATCAGCTACAATTTGATCATCCGCTGTATAATCAGGATCCTTGGTAGCTTCACGAGTTGACTGCATCTTTTCGAGAACATTTCTTCTCTTTCCTAGGGATAAAGTTGAATCTGCAAGGGATTGTGAAGCTCGGAACTTCTCAACCCAAGATAAATATGCTGCCTCATCAAGTTTGCAGTCAAACTTGGTGGAACCAGGATTACTCTTCATAAGCTCATTATCCAACAAAGTTGTTGGATTAATTTCAAATCTCTGATCATCCTTCTGTGATGTTCCATTCTTGCGCATTTCAATAACCTTATTGGTCATTGCATTCAAGTCATTAATATTCTTTTCACTCAAGTTTTCAGCAGTAACATCAGTAGGATCAAATATTTGCAACCCAAAGATGAGAGATCGTATGTCAACAGCCTCCCCACCAAGTTTTCCTATGTCCTGAATATCATTATCCTTTTGGCCAACCACATCATTGCTGAGATTTAATTTTCTTTCTGCTCTCCTCATGATGACCTAAGAAGAAAACAATCATATTTACCATTTCACAGAAAAACTAAATAACTAATGGTTCCAGCTAAAATGGGAGCAATTTTTCTGTTCCTGACCTCCTCTATTGAATGTTCTGTGACCAGATTTATGGATAATACATGGCTCATTTGACCAATACGGTGCGTGCGCTGTAAGGCCTGCTTGTCAACTTGCGGATTCCAATCTTGTTCATAAAATATAACCTAAATCAAAAGCATAAGTCGGTAACGATGCCAATGTAGTAAAGTAAATGATAATGTTCGTAAAGTAGTATCATAATAACATAATGGAGATTATACGTAAATTCTGCAATTAAAAATTTAAAAACAAGATTGTTTTATTACATCATTTGTGTGGAAGTGTCAGCCCACTTGAGCATCTTAACAACATTAGACTGGTTGCATAAGCTGTTCATGTATGCAATAATCTACACACAATATGGTTGAGCACTTTTATTATTTAGTTGGTGCTATTGTGCAGTCTGAATAACAGAAACTAACAATAGAAAGATGTCAAATTATAAATAATAAAACTGAGACTATCCAAAGAACCATAGCAATAAAAATTTTATGCAAGTAACCTCATCTTTGCATGTTAAAAAAATGTTAACATGCTTGTCTTATCAATTTCTTCCCTACATAACCAAAGAATTGCTACATAATGCATTTGCACTAAACTTATATATATATATATATATATAATGCGGAAAAACTCTCTTATCATTGTTTTATCCTACATTAGGAAAAAATCAATGGACAAACTATCACCAAAAGAATTAATTTTAACATCATGTATAAAACAAATGGTTTTAGTTATGGCAAAACGAAAACAAAATTAGGGAACTACACCCTAACCCGAGAACAAAAGCAAAATGATTCTGTTGTGTCCCCTTCACCCCAACAAAATAAGAACAGTCCTAGTTCTGCTCACAGGACAAGTATAAACCGCACACTAGTACCATATGTGTGTGTTAACAGGGGATAGAAAAACATTCAAACAAAAGAAAGAAAAAAATGCCATCCCTTATATCTGTGATTCTACATTGAGTTCACAAACTCACAGTATCTGCAGCAACAAGATTAAGACCAACTCCTCCAGCTCTAGTTGATATCATAAAAACAAATGCATCATTTGAACTTGGGGCAGATTTAACAAAGCCTTCATCTGGTTGCCAGCTGAAACTCCTTATTGCTGCAAAACGTTCTTCAGCACGCACAGATCCATCAAGACGTTTGTAGGTATACTTACGCAATTCTAAGAAATCCTGCATGTGGAGCATAAGCACACATCATATACATCTGTTCCGGTAATAAACAGCAACTACAGACATGTATTAGAACCCAAATGAATATAGCAAAAGAAAGAGACCTGTAGGATGTCAAGAGTATGGGTCATCTCATAAATAACAGAACACGATGCCCTTCTGCATGCAATCTCCCAAGTAGCTGGTCCAGAACAATGAGTTTACCACTGGCCTGATGATTAAAATGATCAAAACATGTGAGATTTGAGCAATAATGAGTGAATTGAGTTAAATGAAAGACTTTTGCCATGAAAAGAAATCTTAATGCAGAAAACTGGTTCCTCTATCAGATAAGAGAGAGGGTCATCACTTTATCTTAGTTCCTCAATTGATGGAGTAAAAAATAATTTTGGTTATAGACACTTGAGTTGTGAGTATTATCAGTTATCCTAGTATTACATGAATCAGGTGCTCCCCTTCTTCATAGGGCTCAGGCTCAATGCCAATGAACAAGTAGGGGTGGCTGCAAGCTTTTCGTAGCTGTACTACCTGAAGCACAATTTAGAAGGGCAGAAATTAATATCCAAGTTACATGGAATTGTACATAGGTGCAGTTTTCTACATGATCTAGCATTTTTTACCATTCCATATACTTCAGCCGAAAAAGGAAACTGGAAAATGACTACGCCTATGGCATAAAAGACAAAAGAATGATTGAGATAGAGGTTTGAAGTTTGATTAGGAAATTCTGCCGTTAGTTAAGATAATTTGAATTAGAAAAGGTATAATTATAGTCAAAATATGAACAAGAAAGTTAGAGAAAAGTATAACATATGGATAGTGCCATTCATCAGCTTATGTTCAAGTCTGAAAATAAGTTAGGCTTTCTAAATGCAATTTTGTAAAATGCAACATATTTATTTAAGACTAAGTGTACAAAAGGATCAGCCTGATGAAAAAATGGGGAAACAACAATGGGTAGCTAATTGAGACTCATCAGCAGAAGCGGTCAACAATCAAAGGATCCTAAAACATTAAAATCAAACAAAAAGACTCGATAAGAAAATTCAATTAGCTTATCTCTTCCAACAACAAGAACTATTTCTACTCTAGTAATTAATCTGGACTGTAGGATTGACAAAACAGTATATGGTTACACATAACTAAACAGGAAAACGTTAAAAATAAAAAGAAGTCAGAAGATTGAACAACAATATTCTGTAAAGATTGATGGCTAGAAGCTCCAGATGAAAATGCGAGAAGTGTTGGAAGTTCCCTCCTCAATATTGACATGTAGACCTTCTTTTGCAGTGGTACAGATGGTACCATCCTATACCACAATATGACAAAGATACATCAATATTCCAATGCAGAAGCTTCTAAGACTTTGTAAACAGAAAGTTCAGTCAAATATTCAAATGAATAGCAACAGTTGAGAATCTAACACAGTAATCTCAGTAAGAGGGGGCAGCATCAAAGTTCCACTCTCGACAAGTTGCATCTTCGTTCTCCGAAGCATGAACGCTCTTAGTATATGCTTCAGAATTTTGAATTGTCTCTTAACTCCATCTACATCATGACCTATCAAATAAAAAACAAGATTTTTATGAAGTCTTACATTATTGTATGTCTTCCTAACATGAAACAAGATGTGTAATTGTCTATGATAATGAGAAGCTTGACAAGAAAAGCTATCAACAGATTCTGTTCAGATAAAGGTGTCACGGAGGAATTCAATTAACATTCATAAAACCATGAATACCAATTTTGGAGTCCTCGTGAACAGCAAAAACCAAAATAGAAAAGACCCAGAGCATGAATAATCATGTAAAATACAGAATATAAGACTAGTAGAAATTTCTCTACAATATATATATATATATATATATATATATATATATATATATATATATATAGGGGCATGTTACTATGCGGCCGGTCGGATTAGTATTCATATACGGTCGCCTAATTTTGAGGCACTTGGAGAGTATTTTTCTCTAAATCCAACCGTATGGATGGAAAGAACATCGAAAAAATTGTATGATCATTCATCTTAAAGGGTGAAGATTTAACCAGCTAAGATTTCTATAAAATTTCACCCTTTAAGATGAATAATCATACAGTCACAAAATTGTATGAAAATCGACATGCTAGTTTATTTTCCGATGTTCTTTCCATCCATACGGTTGGATTTGAAAAAAATACTCTCAAAGTGCCTTAAAATGAGGCGAATTCGGCCGGCCTTATACTAACATTTTCATATATATATATATATATATATATATATATATATATATATATATATAATAGAGTCCGGCCGGCCACAAGTGCGGCAGGCTGGACTCTAACACAACTCTCTCTCTCTCTCTCTCTCTCTCTCTCTCTCTCTCTCTCTATATATATATATATATATATATATATATATATAACAATCAAGGGTTTCAAATGTAACAACTAAGCATGAATGTAAAAGGATTCCTTTTCACGCAGTAGTGATTACTAAACCATGAAGCTGAAGAATATCATCACACTCAAAAAATGGCAGATGCATTAAACAAAAGTTTGGGGACCTGTTGATGAGCTTCCAGCTGCATAAAATGTAGAAGTGAACTGCTCAAGTTTTCCAAAAACACCAGGCATACAGAAGTGCATCAACGCCCAAAGCTCAGTAAGATTATTTTGAATAGGAGTTCCCGTCATCAACAAACGCCTAGGCATGATGAAATGTTGCTGAAGTACACTATATAAAACCTGCAAAACAAAATGAAGTATACAAAATCCTCTAACATGGACTTGAAACAGCAAAATCAATGCCAATAAATTATGCACAAAAAGGTGATACAAAGTCACACAAACAGGATAAATAGTAACTTCCCCAAAGATTTTGAAGAAAATGCTTTTGAATAACTATACCATTGATGACAAAATTTGGAAAAGAAGTAAAAAACTGATAACTGCCATGATCACCCTTGAAGCCTACAATCTTAACATGTTATTATTTCCAGTAAAAGATGTAAGCATACACAAGAGAACAGAGTCAAAGCTTAGAACTTACACTAGAAGGGTTTTTCAGACGTTGAGCCTCATCAACTACAACATAATGCCAAGGTATTTGAGAAAGGAAATCCTGATCCAGCAGTGCTAAATCATAAGTGGTGAGTAGCACATCAAAGGGCAATTCCAGTTGTCCCTGCCAGTGGCATGATGAACCAAGAAGACTAGATAGTTAAGTAACAAATGCTGGCAAATCAGAAAAATAAAATAGATAATAATAAGCCAAGAAAAGATCAATGAGAATTAAGAGTCACTGACATCGATTGATGGAGATTGCCTCCGAAGATGCTCATGCATCATCCGCCTAAGATCACGCCGGTGTTCTTTGTCGCCAACATACCGAAGAACCCTTAAAATCGGACAAAATTTCGCAAATTCCGACATCCAACCATCAGTGACACTCAGGGGACACAGCACCACTGAAATAATAAGGACACAAAAAATATATTAAAAAAAAGGTAAATAGCTAAAACGAAACAATGGGGATCATCGAGATGAACAAAGACTCACAGAACGGTCCTGTTGAAATGTGATTGACCTTCAGGTAGCTCAACAAGGATATTGCTTGCAGAGTCTTTCCAAGGCCCATCTGCGCTTCAAACAATAAAATTTTCAAGAAATGGAAATCGTATGACTACTTTCGAGTTCTTGGGGTTCTTGAAGACAAACCCCAAACCCACCTCATCGCCTGCAAGAAAGGCAGACCCATAAGAACGATAATCGAGAAAACAAGAAGCATAAAACGTTGTATGATAGAGAGCGTACCAAGGAGGACGTTGACGCCGAGATGATACCTGCGGAGAAGCCATGAGACGCCGTCGAGCTGGTGGGGTTTTAGGGTGGCGGTGACGCCAAGGTCCAAAAGAGGCGCACCTTCGTCCCGGCGATCACTTTGAAAAATGACCTCAGCGGCGGCGAGTAGACGCTGCTGGTAATCTAACTCCAACTCCATCGTTGCGACGGCCATTGCATTTGCTCGGTTGTGATTCTTGTGAAGGAAGGAGGAGGGTTCTTCTTGTCTTCGTGGGAGTTGAAATTGAAGGGAAGCGCGGACTGTCAGATTCTAGACATGTGTCCTATGTCCGCCTGAATTGGATCATTAACCGTTAATTATGGGTTGCGTATTTATGCAGCTGTATGGTAATCCTACCGAATATAATATATACGGAGTTGTTGTATAGTTGTATAATTTGGTTATCTTGCCAAATTATAACTGAACCACTAAGGTAGCGTTTGGTGTTTGATGTAACTCGAAATTACTCGAAATTTAAGGATTTCGAATAAGGATTTCAAAATACAATATTTATGGATCTAGTGTTTGGTTAGATGTATCCCTATGCCAAACTAATATTTAACATAGAACCTATGTTGGAAATCCATATTTTAGAATTTTGTGTTTAGTTAGTACTTGAAAATCTAGATTTGAAAAACCAGTGTTTTGTTTGATGTATTTAAGAGATATGGTCATCCTTTTTGTATGGGTGAGCTTATCCCCTTTACAATTATAATTAGTTTAAGTATTATTTTAAATATATTTTTATTTGAGTTTTTTTTTTACAAATCACCCTATAAAGAACTACACCAAATAGTATGAATTATTGTCCCACATTTTTATTTCTATAATAACAAATTTATTAATAAGCTTTGAAAATTGAACTAATTTAAAAATTAAAAATAAATAATATTAACTGTACTTTTAGAAATTTATATGGGATGTGATGACCTCTTCTCAATCACTTCTCACTCATGTGTTGTGCACATGAGAGTAATCTCAAATCCCGCAGAACCCATGATTCCGAATTACACACAATTTGGGCGTGGTTCAAAATCCTCTGATTTGTGTATTTTGAATTACATTGGATTTTAAAATCTATCCAAATCCCTCCGACCAAACCAAAATCCCAAGATTTAAAATTAAAATACCCCGAAACAAACACTACCCAGAGAAAAAATGTATTTAGTGGTTCAGTTATATAAATTTTATAATTGAACCAAATACTTTTTTTGGATATGGGAAGAGTGTCTAAAGGCGTTCGGATAAACAACATAGATCTCAAAACAACATCCGCTCGGACATGGCGATGGCAACCTTGGTCAGGAAAGAGAATAACAAAATGATAAAATATAATGAGTATATATAGGAGAGGATAATTTTGACGGTGATGGGATGAAGACCGAAATTTGCAGCAATTGATCTCGAAAACAAGAGACAAAAAGAGGGAGGCCTCACAAGAACAGATAACTAATTTCTCATAGAGAAAAAAAGAATGCTAGCCACCTCTCTTTTTAGGCAAGACTTCTCATTGGTCATCGGAGCCACTCCGAGGCACAATCGAGGAATGCCCCTCTTGTCCGTCTTCCTCTTAGCAAGTTTTAACTACTTAAAGCACTAGTCAAGCAACATAGCACTCCTTCGAATGAGACTCATATGAGCAATCACGTCGGTCATTATTGGCTTTTCCCTCTCTGTCTATCATCTAATTTTACGAAGTATATCACAACCGTTGATTATAATTAGTGTTAATCTTTTAGGGAAGACTCATTAGAGCATCAACATAATATTATGTTTAAAAACATAAAGAATAAAACATGAATGAAGTTGGTATGAAGACACAGAGGACTGCACCATAACATTGTCATTTCCCTAGCAAGCATCTAATCAACAATCAACTATGGCATCAAAAGCTTCATATATTTTAAATTTTTTGAGAGTTTAAAAAAATATTTATCATGAAATCAGAATTATAATGGTAATTTCGTAATATAGTGGCCGTCTATATCCATTTCTAAAAGAACGCTCCTATATAAACACCTGGAGATACCATTCTCTCAAACGGCCCGATACCCGCCAGATACCCCAAAACATGCATTCTGTTTCCCTCCCACTCACGCTCCCGTTTCCGACCTCTGCGCCGGCGACGAAGGATCTCGCCGCCATCTCCCGCTTCTCTCGCTTCTCCCCACCGGCCGCAATCTCCTACGACGCCGCCTCTGTCCCCGTCCTCCGGCCAGAGCCATCCGGAGATTCGGCGGTGGCGGCCTACTGGGACTACCAATTCCTCTTTGCATCCCAGAGATCGGAGACGCGGGATCCGATCCTCCTCCGAGTTTCCGAGGGTTCGATCCCCGCTGACCTCCCCCGTGGGATCTACTACCTCGTTGGCCCTGGTCTCCTCTCAGATGATCACGGGTCCAGCGTCAACCCCCTCGACGGCCATGGCTACCTCCGCGCGTTCGATTTCTCCGGTGGGGATTCGGTGTGGTACTCAGCGAGGTACGTGGAGACGGAGGCGCAGAGGGAGGAGATGGACGGGGAAACGAGGCGGTGGCGTTTCACGCACAGGGGGACGTTCTCGGTGCTGAGAGGGGGGAAACGGGTGGGAAACTTGAAGGTGATGAAGAACGTGGCGAACACGTGCGTAGTGAGGTGGGGCGGACGGTTGTTGTGCATGTGGGAGGGCGGTGATCCATACGAGGTCGATCCCAAGACATTGGGGACGATAGGGACCGTTAATCTGATCAGAGATCTTGATCTCGAGGCAGGGGGCCGTCACCGCCGAACCGGTGAATGGAGATGGTTGTGGGACTTGGGCATCGACGTCGCGGCCCATTTCCTGAAGCCCATTCTCCGCGGTGAGTGCTTTGGGATTGACGCCAGATGCTTTAAGATGTGTAATTAGGAGATAATTAAAATGATAAAATGATTGATAAATTCTTATATTTGACGGTTGATAACAACACAATGCACTCAAAAAAAGTTGAAGACTTTGGTTCTAATGGAACAGTCTACGTTGATTGTTGATAAAATTAATGCTGTTGTTTTGGCTGTATATATAGGAGTGTTCAAGATGCCACCAAAAAGGCTGCTGTCGCACTACAAGATCGATGGGAAGAGAAAGAGGCTCATAGTGCTGGCCTGCAACACCGAGGACATGCTCCTCCCGAGGTCCAACTTCACCTTTTACGGTATATATCTCTCGCCCGTCACTTAATGGCAAGCATCTTTGCCTCTTTGTCTCCAATTCTATTTACATATACATTAGAGTCAAGCAACCAATGATTTGAGAAGTCCTTGTGCCTTGGTGGACCATGCACCTTGAATGTATTTTAATGCACCACTTGCTAATTATTTGATGATCTCTTCTACTCAAATACTATGTCTTAAATTTATTTATTCTTTTATGTACAATATGGGTGGATGAAGAGTTTGATGGTGATTTTGAGCTGAAGCAAAGGAAGGAGTTCAGTGTAGAAGACCATCTCCTGATACATGACTGGAGCTTCACTGACAGTTACTACGTCCTCATGGGCAACCGTATCAAGCTTGACGTAGCAGGTATTTAATTTGTTATCTTTAGGGATAAATATTTGAATGCTTGTTTATGTCCATTATATTGAGAAAGCCTTCAAATGTTTTTGCAAGGATCTCTGGTAGCGGCATCAGGTATGGCGCCAATGGTATCGGCACTGGCACCGGACCCCCGGCAACCATCGACGCCGATATACTTGTTACCGAGGTTCTCTGATGATCTGCAAAGAGATTGGAGTGTGCCTATAGAAGCCCCTGGACAGCTCTGGTCCTCTCATTTCAGCAACTCATTTGAGGAACAAGGAACTCATGGGGGTCTGGTGGTTCAGCTCCAGGCTGCTGTTTGCTCATACCAATGGATCAACTTCCCTAAAATGTTTGGTAATTCACTTAATTTCCAGGTTTCTACACACACTACTCCTATTTGAGGTTGCTCTTGTAATAGTAATATATACTGAGAACTCATGCAGGGTATGACTGGAGAAGTAGCAGGCTGGATCCTGCTTACATGAATGCAACACAAGATAAGGAGGCACTGCTATCTCATCTAGTCAGAGTATCAATTAAACTGGATGCTGGAGGAAAATGCATAGAATGCTCTGTGGAGGAGCCATCTGAACATTGGAAACGGTCGGCAGACTTCCCAGCGATCAACCCAGCCTTTGCCGGGAATAAGAACAGTTATGTTTATGCTGCAACGAGCTCCCGGTCTTGCCGGTTTCTGCCACACTTTCCGTTTGACACAGTGGTGAAGCTGAATTGCCTGGATGGGTCAGTATCTTCATGGTGTTCTGGGAGTAGGAGGTTCATTGGAGAGCCAACGTTCGTCCCTTCTATAGGAGGCAAGGAAGAGGATGATGGTTACATTCTAGTAGCAGAGGTTATAGACACATTCAGATCTCTTTAATTACTCTTCTTGTTTGATATCGTTTTCTAATTGATCTTTATATATGTTTTTGTGAGCAGTATGAAGTTTCTAAACAGAGGTGCCACCTGGTGATATTGGATGCTAAGAGGATGGGAGAGGCAAATGCAGTAAAAGCAAAGCTGGAAGTGCCCAGGCAGTTGACCTTCCCTTTTGGCTTCCATGGGTTCTGGACTAATACATAATACGAAGCATCTAAGTTTTCGCTAGCTTTTTTTTTTTCCCGAATTTGATACAAAATTGTATAGATATATACCTGCAATTGTCTTCCAGAGAAAACTTGAAACACATGCTTGTAATTGTGCATGTATTCCTATCATTGTATCACACTAGCAAAAGGATTGAATGAATAAACAAAAGGCACGATCAATGTACATTAGATACCAATCCAGAAGAGAAGAGAAAGAAGATAAATTAGCTAAGTAATGCATGTTCATGACCAAGCCAAAATCTAGCAACAAGATTGAGAGTCTATTGTCTATACACTAAGATTGTGCAAGTTGTCATGTCGACGAGTGATTGTTAAGATTTCTTAATGCGATTCACCACAATAATGATAAGAGCCATCACTGTAATCACGAAGGAGGCACTAAGCTCCTTGTCGAAACCCTTCAAATTCTTCTCATGCGAGTGAAACAGGTTGCCCACAAGCTCTGTGATTTTATGGAATACTTCCATAATTCTTGCCTTGGTATTGTTCACGATCCATTTTAAAACTCCCCCGGGAGCATCAGGACAAGGATGGTCATCAGAGTTGTGGGGTTCAACAGAATCTGCTGCACGTTCAGAAAAAATTCAGGGGTTTAAACAAGTTCAAGAATGGGCAATACAATCGAAGAAAGGTAAGATAAAGAATTATATATATAAGCAAGAGGTTTAGTGGTGTGTGTTCAATTATTTTGTCAAATTGAATTTGCATTTGTTTGTGAGCCAAGACCACTCATGATGCAATTGAAAGAGTGGCCACAAGGACATCACAAGAGGTAGATCTCCAGCATCAATGAACATTCAAATACAATACCAGGGAAACCACTATTCCACAAATAAATATGATGGTTTTGAACAGACCTTCAGAAAATGAGTTTTTGAGTTCTTTCACTACTTTGTTCTTCATAATTGCATCCCATACAGCCTTGTCTACTGATAATGAAACAACCATCCTCTGCTCAAAGAAAAGCTAAGACAGTCAGTAAAGTAAGCTCATAAAAAATTTATATGTGACGTGTGGGTGCAAGCCAGAGCAAGATGATAAAAATTTAAACAACTTTTAGAATGTAAATGAGAAGTAAAACTTGTGACATGGAATAAACCAAATCATTGCTCTTGGTTACAGAAAGAATCAAATGCTATGACTAAAGAATTCATCATTGTGAAGCTCTTTTAGTTGTTAACTGCATCCGATGCTTCATGAAAGATAGGAAAAACAGTAAATAATGAGAATTTCTTTCAATTTTATTTTTTATCCTCCATTATCTTACGTAAGATAATAGATTAAATAAAAGGAACTATTGAACCAGTGGACTGGCAAATGGAAATAGAGTATAGAATAGAAGCCATTAGGAACAACAGACGAGGAAAAGAAGTACAATGACACGCAATGAGACCTAATTCCAGAAACTATAGAGGAAAAGATAAGACAAACAGAAACAGAGGTTCCAAATTTATCAACGTTAATGAGTGGGCATTGGATACAAACTCAAAAAAGAAGTGCAGAGATCACCTGAAGGGCTTCATTTGCATGCAACTGATGAAAAGCATTGATAATTTCCGGATGTCCTGCAACTTTAAGACCATTAAAGCTGGTAATCTGCAGGGTTGGCTCAATCCAGTCTGAATCAGAGTTGGCTGAGCGACTTCCATTAGTTGCATCATTAACCACTGACTCCTTGTCAGAAGATTGTGTACCATCTTCCGTAACCTGAGCAATTCTGTCTGGAATGAATACCCTGCAAGCATCTAAACTATCAGCACATAAATAAAAATCTTAAAAAAAGAAGTCAGCAATAGACAAAGATCAGGAAAAGCAACTTATATCAAATATCCATTTTCTGAAAGGAATTTGATTCACTTTGTCAAGTTAGCTTTTGTGCTTGGCCTACATGTGAGCAACCCATGACCAAAAACCTCATGAAAGAGTCAAAAGCTTGGAACTTTTATGATAAGGTAATAGAAATTTGAAAAGGAAGCATATCTCCTGGCAGCATGAGGGACATTTGAGCTAGGGTTTCATCAACACAAGTCCAAGTACTCGCTATTCCTTGCCTACATTACGAGATGCCATACATTACGCACAACAAACAATTAGCACCCTCCAAGTATTGTTCTAGACTTCTAGTGTGTTAAGTCCAAATGGCTTGGGAATATAGTGAAGATGCATCAAAGACACCACTACTCATTTAATTAGTTAATCACTAAAGCATTCGGAATACCATTGAGTATTATTCTAACCCATTTTTGTCATTGAGTGACGTAGAATTCCATGAAGGTCATTCTCTTCCAACAGTTATCAAATTAAACATCACTATCAAAGGAAGGACACAAACATTTCTTGTTTGAAGCTTCCTATACTTTCATAATATCAATCAGATATATATAGATTTTAATCACTATGAAAAATCATCAATTTTGTTCCTAAGAGATGTAGAAGTGAGATGGAAAAGCCCCAAATTCTCCGAAGAAAGACCAGTAGAAAGATATAATTCAAACATCACAACATCAAACTAAAGCAGAGCACCAGAACATGAAAATGAATTGCACCTAAATACAGACATAGAAAACATTGAGAATTGGTAAGTGCACTTACATGATAAGTATCCATTTGAACAATCTATGACCAACATTCATTCTCAAAAGGAGAAGTTGAGGATCCCTATGGCGTGTTTCTAGTGATTTGTCTTCATTTATATATAATAAATAAATAAATAAACAATCATCAAATAATGTAATAAGGACAAGAAAACAAAACCGAAAAGATTAGATGAAGATGGCAAGCATCCAACAAAAGGAATGAAAAAAAAAAAATTGGAAAGAAACTCACTGCTTGATAGTGGAAACGGCATCCTCGGCCTCAGCCACGGACGGCGGTAGCCCAAAAACATATTCATTATAAAATTTCGACTTGTCGTCGTCCTTCGCTTGAAGATCATCAACAATATCCCAGTCGCCATCGTGCGGGCAAGGGTAGGAACGCAACCCGGCCACTGACCCAGATGAAGAAGAGCTCGAAGGGGGCGGCGAAGTACTCTGGGATGATCCAGAGGCCGAAGTCCCTATACGCGGCGGCGTGGCAGACCTAGACCCACCAGCGGCGTCCGGCAGCGAGCTTTTGGCGGCGCCGACCGTGCGCAACGCGCGCATGACACCGCCACCGCTCACTCCTCCCGGCCTTCTCATCATCATCTCTATCTCCTCCCCCGATTCCGCTTGGCTTGCTGCGCGGCCTCTTGTCTCTTGCTAGTTGCTCCCTCTCTATATATATATAATAAACCAAATAAATAAATAGTTTTATATTATTTATATTATTTATTTTTTAATTGTGCGAACTAAAATCCATTGATGGCACGGCACGTCATTCCATGTATGGGAGCAATGAGACGAACCACGCCACGGTGCATGGCACCGAGTATCTTTTCGTGTTTATCTCATTTGTGTAACATTTTTAAATAAATTTTCATTAATATGAGATAATTGAACTTTTATTATAAATAAATTTGATTTATCCCCTCTCTTAAAAAAAAGGATAATATCCTGATTTTGATTAAGTTATCTTTCGGATAAAATAATTTTTTTAGTGTAAATTTTGGATAAAGTATAGATAAATAAATATAGGAGAGATAGTTATATAAATGATTTTTTTTTCCCCTTGATAAAGGTGGACAAGTCACCAATTTTACTAAAGCAAAAGACTCTAGTGGGCTCCCTTAATTAAGCCATTGTTTATGGCTGTGTTTGATTGGGAGTTATCCCACCTTGAGGATATGAATAAGTTTTGAAATTTTTTAAATTATTTTTGAGTAAATTTTTAAACCAAAAATATTAATGATAATATAGTGATATTGGGTTATATTTTTTAATTTTAATTAAAAATTTTGATGGGAAATTTATTTTATGGAGAATTGTGTTAGGGTTACCCAACCAAACATGACCGAGTCGTTGGCTCATTCATTAAGAGGCATGCGTTCAAATATAACATTTTCTTATCATTTCTTGAGAGTAAAAGGGTTTCATGTTCTATTTCAATCCTTGGTTGACTTCTATCCACGAACACATATATGTGGTTTTAATCTTTAGCCTACCTCTATTTAATAGTATTTATATCATGATTAATTAAAAATATATTTAAAATTAATGGAATGGTCGTAAAGGGATAAAAAAATATATATAAATATTAGTCACTTTTGTATATGTGATAGAATTATGTAAGTTGAGTTTTAACTGTCTGAAGTTTTAAAAATGAAAGGATATATATACGTGTGGTTTCATAAAATATCTTTGTGTGGTATAATGGTTCGTATTATTTTTATGAAATTTATTGTTTCTACTGTTAAATTAACATTAAATAAAAATTAATATTAAATTTGTTAAAAAAAACAAGCTGAGTTGGTTACATCTAGTCAAATCTCCGCTAAGCTTGAATTCTAACACAATAACTTATAAACCACCCCACTAATTATTTTGATAATAGACATACATAATAAAATACTTTTAATATCATATATAATTCAAGTCAATCAAGGTGCTGTTTTAATATCATAATTCAAATAAATTGAGGGGTGTGATGAATTGAGGTTCAACCATAGTAAATATTTTCAACTGAATTGTTAAAATGATGCAGGCTCACAGGGAAGGGGAGGGGATCAGGGATCAGGGATCAGGGGAAGGATATGAGAGAAGAGGAAGAAGGAGAAGAGGAAGGAGGAGAAGCATTGGAGAGGAAGGCAGGGAGGTTTGGGATAATATTCTCTGCCATTCTACTGACATTTCATTGTATTTATAAAGCAAATCGTAACAACCTCATGATTGTCACTACACCCTCTCCACGCATATATCAAGAACGCCACAGGCTGTATCGCGATTACAGCACACTCACTACGACACCTCTTTTGTAACAACCTCTCTCTTAATTACATTGAAAGATTCCCCATTACTCACTAATCATTCAACTAATTACTAATTATAAAATCCTTATACTTCTTCGATCCAATTAGCCCTTTGTTGGGTCGTTCACTGCGGCGCGCCTGATTGGTAAGGGTAGGTCCTGGTACATTCCCCCCATCATCGAAAGCCACCTTGTCCTCAAGGTGAAAGCTGGGAAAATCCTTTTGAAAGTCAGGAAGGTTTTCCCAAGTCGCATCAGTAGCTCTCTGGCCCTCCCATTGAATATCCCGAGTGTTTAGAATGGAGACAAGGCGGAGCACTAGCTGTTGGTTAAGGAATTCAGTAGGTAGTTCACCAGGGGAGGAAGCAGTATGGCCCACACATTTCTTAAGTTTAGAAACATGAAAAACGTCGTGGACTTTCGCGTTGACCGAGAGCTCCAACCAATAGGCGACATTGCCTATGCGTTCAGTGACGCGGAACGGTCCGTAGACACGGCGAGTGAGCTTAGTGTGGCGGTGGTGAGCGAGGGTGGTCTGTCGGTGGGGCTGTAATTTCAAGTAGACCCAATCATCAGATTGGAAGGAAACATCCGTCCTGCGAGCATTCGCCTGTGTTTGCATCCTGGTCTGAGCGCGTGCCAAGTTTACCTTCAGGGTAGTGAGGATGGAGGCGCGCTCTGAGAGGAGCTGGTCAATGGACTCTACCGACGATGTACCTTCCAAATAGTCCAAAAGAGAGGGTGGAGAGCGGCCGAAGATAGCTTGAAAGGGTGTCATCTTGATTGTTGAATGCCAAGCTGTGTTATAATGCCACTCCTCCCAATGGAGGTAGCGTAGCCAGTGAGAGGGATGGTCGGAGGCAAAGCACCGAAGATAATCTTCAAGATAGCGATTTAGAACCTCAGTTTGACCATCCGATTGTGGATGATAGGCGCTACTCATAGCTAATTTGGTACCATGGAGCTTGAATAACTCTCGCCAAAACGCGGCTGACAACGGTGGTATCTCCGGCTGTAAACGATTATGCTTGCTCTAATGCCGTGAAGACACACCACGTCCTTAGCGAAAAGGTCCGCGACCTGGGCAGCAGTGAACTGGGGGGCCAACGCTAAGAAATGAGCGTGTTTGGATAAGCGGTCGACCACGACCAAGATTGTCGTTTTCCTTGAAGATGGCGGCAAGTGTGTGACAAAGTCCATCGAAACAGAGTCCCAAATTTTACCAGGGATGGCAAGAGGTTGGAGAAGACCCTGGGGTGCTCGGTTGAAGGGTTTCACAGCATTGCAAATGGAGCATTGGGCGACGAAGTCGCGAACAGACTGCCGGAGTTTCGGCCAAAAGAAAGTAGAAGCAATGCGCGCTAGAGTTCGCTGCATGCCTGCATAGCCGCCTGTTGGAGACTTATGGAACTCAGCTAAGAGCAGGGGCTGCAATGCTGAATCTGGGGGAACCACTGCACGGCCTCGGTAGAAAAGGATGTCGTCCCGGAAACAGTAGTCAGGATGCTCCGCAGGGGTGGTGGTAACTTTGTTACAGAGATCGCAGATCTCGGGATTAGTTTTGTGGTGCAAGCAAAGAGCATCCCAGAGGGCGACCAATGGAGTGGAAATGGCTTAAAGGGTGAGTAGAGCTGCGGCCGGCAGTCTAGAGAGAGCATCAGCCGGACCATTCAGGACGCCGGGCTTGTAGACGATATCAAAATCAAAACCCAACAGCTTAGTGAGCCATTTGTTTTGCTTCGGAGTTTGAATCGTCTTGGTGAGCAGGGATCTGATGCTTTGATGATCAGTTTGGATGGTGAATTGCCGGCCAAGAAGGTATTGCCGCCACTTCTTGATGGCTTCTGTCACGGCATACATCTCGCGAGCATACGTAGAAGAAGCTTGCATGCGTGGCGCGAGTTGTTTGCTGAAATAGGCCAGTGGTTTCCTGTTTTGAGATAGAACCGCACCTACACCTGAGCCAGAAGTATCTGTTTGCACTGTAAAAGGCAAGGAGAAGTCAGGGAGCTGAAGTACCGGTGCGTGGGAGAGAGCCTCCTGCAGGTGCTTGAAAGCTGCTGTTTCTTCAGAGGTCCATATGAAGGAGTCTTTGCGGAGGAGCGTCGTGAGGGGAGCCGCCAAGGTGGCGTAGTGGGCGATGAACCGTCAGTAGTAGCACGTGAGGCCCAAGAAGCCGGCAGCGCGTTTGGGGAAGATGGTAGGGTCCAAGAGTTAATGGAGGCGATCTTGGATGGGTCGACGGCGACACCTTCTTCGGAGATGTTGTGGCCCAAGTAGTCAACAGAGGGACAGCCGATCACGCATTTGGAGGCTTTGGCGAACAGCTGATGGAGTTGAAGGAGGTTGAAGACCGTTCAGAGGTGGTCGAGGTAGTGCTCCCATGTCCGGTTGTAGACAAGAATGTCGTCAAAGAAAACCAAAACAAATTTACGCAATACCTGCCGGAAGACAGAGTTCATCAATGCTTGAAATGTGGAGGGAGCGTTGGAGAGGCCGAAAGGCATCACGATAAATTCATAGTGTCCTTCATGTGTCCGAAAAGTAGTCTTCTCGATGTCCGGTGGGTGAATACGGACTTGGTGGTAGCCGGCACGAAGGTCAAGTTTGGAGAAGATGTGGGCACCCTGCAGCTCATCGAACAACTCCTCAACTGTGGGGATAGGAAAACGGTCCTTCACTGTGATCGCGTTGAGGGCACGATAGTTGACGCAGAACCTCCATGTACCATCCTTCTTCTTCACCAGTAAAACCGGAGAGGAGAAGGGACTGCAGCTTGGCCGGATAATACCATCAGAGAGCATCTCGCTGACCAGGCGCTCGATCTCGGACTTTTGAAAATGAGGGTAACGGTAGGGGCGGACATTGACAGGGGAAGAGGATGGAATGAGTGGGATGTGGTGATCCTGCTGTCTGGCAGGTGGAAGACCCTTCGGGGTGTCGAAAATGGCGGGGTATTGGAGAAGAAGACAGTGAAAGTCGTTGATGAAGGAGGTAGGTGCCTCGGGATGAACAGCAGGAGTTGATGCAGACTCAATGTGTTCCATTGATAAGTAAAGGAATTGGGCTGAGCCATGTAAGGGGGCCCGTTTACACAGAGAGGACAGGGTGACTTGATGAAGACTTGGTTGCGTCACACCATGCAGCTTGATTTTCTCACCATTGGGCTCGATTTCCATCCACAGTTGAGTGAAGTCAAATAAAACGGGTCCCAAGCCGGAGAGCCATTGGACGCCGAGAACGATGTCCGCGCCGTAAATGGGACGGAGGAGGAGATCCACATTTGTTGTGATAGGGCCTAGTGACAAGGGAACGGCGGAGCAAATGCCATTACAGTCGAGAGTGTCGCCGTTGCCGGCCGAATCCACGCTGGACATGGCGAAAGAGGTTGGACCGCTGCCGAGGAACTTGACGAGCTTGCTCTGGATGAAGTTATTAGTCGAGCCACTGTCAATTAGCACAACAACATCCTGGCCAGAAACACGACCGGCGAGTTTGAGAGTAGATGGTACCAGCTGACCTGTGAAGGCATGATAGGATATGTAAGGTGGAACGACAGGGGAGACCTCCTCTGTAGTTGTAGGTGAAGAGAGTATTGGAGGATCTGGCTCTGTAGGGGGTTCCTCATTGAGTTCCACAAGAAGACATTGGAACTGAGGTGAAACTTTCATCACAATTGAAACAGAGGCCTCGTTCACGATGGGCGGCCATCTCCGTCGGGGAAAGTCGCTTAATATAAAGCAAAGGTGGTTTCGGTGGTGGAGGATTAGGAGTAGGTGGCCCAGGTGGACGAGGAGTAGAGGTAGGTTTAAACAAGGGGGGGCGATAGGGGCCATGGTTAATACAGCCGGCGTTGCATTTATCCTCCACTAGTTTAGCCATGCCCATGGCATCATGTAAGGAATGGGGGCGCAAAAGGTACAGTTCACGCTGGATATCATCGCGTAAACCAGAGAGGAAACAGTTTAAAAGGCTAGTATGGCTCAGGCCAGCAATACGGGTGGAAAGACTCAAACTCACCAAGGTAGGCAGCGACGGTGGAGGTTTGTTTGAGCTTAAACAATTGCGCCTCATGGTTGACGAAGGAGGACGGTCCGAAGCGAAGTTCCAGCTGGTGAACAAACGCAGACCAAGTGGAAAGTTGATTGGTTGAATGAAGCCAATGAAACCATTGTAAGGCCTGCCCAGACATATAAAAGGCAGCGATGGATATCTTCTGATCGTCATTGATCTGGTGGTAGGTGAAGAAGTGTTCTATTTGAAACAACCACCCAAGAGCGTTCTCACCGGAGAACATGGGGACCTCCAGTTTGGGAAGGAGGGGGGAGGAGTGTAAAAACATGGATGGGCTATTGGTGTGCAGAGGTTGGGTAGACAGGGGTGGGGATGGAGACGGAAATGGTAATAAGGGTGGAGTTGTGTTTTGCTTTTCCAGGCGAGAAAAACGAATCGAGAGGTCCGCCATGGATTTTTGAAGAAGCTCAATGGAATCGATGTGGCGTTTATTGGAGTCCTCGATGAAGGTTTTGAGGAGCTCGAGCTGGTCTGAGTGGGAAGACAGTTGGTCATCAACAACTCGCGCACGGGTGGTGGTGCCATCCGGCATGGTGGTGGCGGGAAGTCAATGAAAGAACCGGTTGATGCAGGCTCACAGGGAAGGGGAGGGGATCGGGGATCAGGGGAAGGATAGGAGAGAAGAGGAAGAAGGAGAGGAGGAAGTAGGAGAAGGATTGGAGAGGAAGGCAGGGAGGTTTGGGATAATATTCTCTGCCATTCTATTGGCATTTCATTGTATTTATAAAGCAAATCGTAACAACCTCATGATTGTCACTACACCCTCTCACAGACATATCAGCAAACGCCTGCTGTGCGATTCTGTGCACACTCACTACGACACCTCTTTTGTAACAACCTCTTACTTAATTACATTGAAAGATTCCCCATTACTCACTAATCATTCAACTAATTACTAATTATAAAATCTTTATACTTCTTCGATCCCATCAGTCCTTTGTTGGGTCGTTCACTGCGGCGCGCCTGGTTGGTCAGGATAGGTCTTGGTGCATAAAACCAGGCCAAGTGATTTGCCCAATAATAAATAAATAAATAAATAAATAATAAAGATGAGAGTTCAAATGAATTTTAACAAACAAACAAAAGAGTGTATTTGGAATTTTGGATGGAGCGAGGCGGAGATGTCTTGAATGAGAATATCCATGGATAAAAGCATATTTAAGAGGTGTTTGGTTGTTAGGATAAATAAAAGAGATGTACATATTTTTTATAGTTTATTTGCATGAACAAAAAACTAGTTTAATTAAAAAAAATATTATTATTTAAATTAAGTCTTAGTTGTTGTTGTTGTTGTATTATTATTTAAATTATAAATATTTAAAAAATAATAATTATTTAATTATTTAATTTTAGTATTAATTAGTAATAATCCTAAATTATTAATATATAATTATTATATATTAAAAAAAATTATTTTTATTTATAATTTTATATGAGATTATTTTAAATTATAAAATTATTATTATTATTTAGATTAAATTATATTTAAAATTTTAAATTACATAATTATTAATATATGATATATAAATAATATTATATTAATTTATTAAAAAAAAAGATTCGTCCCTAGGGACGAGCTCATGAGTCATGACTCATGAGATCAGACATGAGAGGCACCTCTCTCCCGCTCTACCTGACCAAACAGTCAAATACCCGGGAAGTGAACGGCTGTGATCGAAATCAATCGAGGAACAGTGGCGCACGGATCACGAGGCATTAGCCCAGATGCACAATGGTCGAGATATCATCTTGGAGATCCGACGGTACATATTCGATCTCATTCATATCCCAAACCCTCTCCTTCCTCGCTTATAACCCGGGAACCCATCATTCGAGCAAACCCTAGACGCCGCTCGCGCCTCCGCAGCCATGGGTGAGCTCCCATTTCTCTCCATAACCCTCGATCGATGCAATTTCAGCATTGATCTATTGTCTCTTTTGCTGATTTTCGAGATTATTGGGAAAATTGTCCCTTTTTGCGTTTCTTTTAAACGAATACACGTTGATCTGCTCTCTCTCCGGCTTTCAGGTGCGTACAAGTACGTGTCGGAGCTATGGAGGAAGAAACAGTCGGATGTGATGCGCTTCCTGCAAAGGGTGAGGTGCTGGGAATACCGTCAGCATCCGTCGATCGTGCGCGTCACTAGGCCCACCCGCCCTGATAAGGCCCGCCGCCTCGGCTACAAGGCCAAGCAGGTAACCTAATCTTTGGTTCGTCGTCTTATTTTATCGTATTGATTATTATCTGCTTACAAATTGATGACTTAATGGCTTTTGATTCCGTGTTACCCGATACGAACTTTGCTTGGAATGTATGATGGGAATCGCATATCAATGATATTGCTTGTCGCTGAAATTTCATAATGTTTGCTTCCTGACTGTTGGTGTTTCTCGTGAAATCTTTAGATGCATTTGAAACTAAACTTGTCTGTTGTTGATTGTATGAGTTCCACTTGTGTTCTGGCAAACCACTTGAAAGTTAGATCTTCAAAGTTTGTTTAATTATATGCTAAAAAAGTATGAGAGAGAGAATGTTTAATCGCAAAATATTGTCTAAGTTAGTGTGTTAGCAGAAAAATGTCACAAGCTCTATCTTTGTGTGTGGCATGTTTAATCAATCATAATGATGAGAGGGAGAGTAAGAATGGGAGATGTTATGGGTAATGGGTCTTTTAAGGTCCATATTTTCTGTCTGTCTTTCATATTCTATGGGAATGCAGGTCCTTTAAATTTCAAAATGCATCTGATTAGTGAGTAAACTGATGACCCAGAACATGATTGGTTTCCCCTCTGATCTCCAAGGAGCATAACTTTTTTTCTATCAGTATCATTTTACTCTTTTCATTGCCATACATTGTAACATGGCACCTGCTTATGTTGACAAATGCAAGCAGGATTATGATGCTTTAATGGCTAACTTTTAGTAATCCAACAAGATGAATTATATATATATATCATGCCGTACTAGCATATTATTTGACTGGTGCATCATTGGCACACTACTTGTGCAATATTGTCATCTTTCTTTGTTTCTTTCTGTTAGTTCACTTGACTGTTCTACTTGGTATTTGATGTTCAGTAATTATGTTACAAGGCCTTGATTGTTTCCACATTCTATCTTGTTTAAGCCTTCAAGGCAACGTTTGAGCTCAGTATTTGCATGTTATGCTGGTCTTTCTGATTCGTTGCCCTGCATAAATGATTCAAGTTAAGGATGTCAAATCTCATGTTTTTGGATCAATAACTTTTTATAATCAAACTCTGAAACCAATCACATCTTTATGTGATTTGATGCATAAAGATGATCTTTTGACCTTAAAATCATCTTAATTCCATGCTGTATTTTTTGTGGATATGCCCTTTGCTTCAGTGTACTGTTTCCATTTTTTGCTTCAGGGTCATATCTGATAACATCAATTCAATTTCCTTTTCCTTACACTAATGTTTGGTTTGGTTTTATTTTATTCAGGGTTATGTTATCTATCGGGTCCGGGTTAGACGTGGTGGTAGAAAGCGACCTGTTCCTAAGGGTATTGTGTATGGGAAGCCCAAGAATCAAGGTATAACTCAACTGAAGTTCCAAAGGAACAAGCGGTCTGTTGCCGAGGAGAGAGCTGGCAGAAAGCTTGGTGGCCTTAAAGTCCTCAACTCCTACTGGATCAATGAGGTTAGAATAATGAAATCCTAATGTTTTGGTTGATGCTTGGTTTCCTCATATATCTTATCACAACAATTGCATACCCACTCATGGTGGTTACTTTTTCCCTGACAGGATTCGACCTATAAGTATTTCGAGATTATCCTTGTTGATGCTGCTCACAGTGCAATCCGTAACGACCCCAGGATTAACTGGATCTGCAAGGGTGTCCACAAGCGTCGTGAGCTCCGTGGGCTTACTTCTGCTGGTAAGAAGTACAGGGGTCTGCGAGGCAAAGGTCACCTGCATCACAAGGCAAGACCATCCCGCAGGGCAACGTGGAAGAGGAACCAGACCTTGTCACTCCGGCGATATCGTTGAGTTATTGTGCTTGTTCTTCATCAGCATCTGCCCTTCTATCTCTTCCAAACTGGAAATTTGTTCTGTCAATTTTGTCAGGTCATGCTATGCTACTGGTTGAACTCTAATATCACAGGACTGTTGTTTTATTTGCTACTTCCCCACATTTAAATTATGTAGTTATTTCAATCACTCTTGTAGTCATGTTTGGATTAATGGTTTTGCAAGACAAGTTATCAATTATCTGCCTGATAATATCTCTAACTATACAGGTTCAAACTTTGTGGATGTTTTGGCCCAACTCTACTTTTATTTATATATATACAAACACACATAGGGAAGCCGACAATAGTGTTGTCAGTGTGTGTCTGTAGTGTTTGTGGTTTGTTATGAACTTTGAGCTGCTTTTTTCAAACCTGTGTACCATATTTATGATCTCTCTTTTCAGGAAATCAATCTTGTTGGCTCAAGGGAAAATAACAAAAATCAGAAAGCATCTTGCTTGCGTGAAGAAAATCTTATTATTCTTTTAATATAAGTCTTTAGCTTGATTATAATATGTTAATATAACACAGTGAAATTCATTTGTTTTATTTTAGTCTATGTTATTCAGGAAAGAAAGTTGGGTAAGATTTCTCAACAGTTTTATGCACGCCATTGCCATTCTCTTAATCATACTTGAGATGTAATATTAACAAACATCCTTGTCACTCTCGGCCATCAACTTGTTTGGCTGAGCTTCAATAATAGTATAATATTAACATCGAATTGTTTCGATTTAAAGAACCTCTCAAATTAAACTTGAATTTTTATTTATTTGTTTATTTTTGATAAGGTGGATAAACCACATGTATTGATAATGAAAAGGAAATTCCTGGTTGAACCTCTAGTAGTACTGGTTCGTAGTGAACCACATAGCACCGATAAATACGTAGCACCGACAAACTTGAATTTTCTAAAACTTGCTGATGTTCACAGAAATTAGATTTGGATATTTTAGATTGAATTAGAATGAAGTATAAAGTTCAACCATTTTTTCAAAAAAATAAAAAATAAAAAAAATCTTATACATTAAATCGGCTCAGTCTCAGATAAATCAATCACAATGCATACAATGTACAAGGACCACCTCAAGATGAAATGTCGATTAATATTTCAAAAAAATATTTAAAAAGAATCATAAAAAGAAAAATAAAAAAAAGTTCACGTGAAAAGAGTTCAAGCCAAAGGCCTCTAAGCCGGCAGTCCGGCCATGAAATGAACCTGCGTTGAATCTCCTTTGAGGCGGAGTTGAGTGCGTGATATGCGTGGGTCACCTGGGTGTGGCCCACGCACACACCTGGCTGTGGGGTTAGAATACGCAGAAAAGACGGGCCCCGAGTGAAACCTTCGGCGGTAAAGGCAAGTGCCCGCTGAGTGAAACCCGTGATAGTCCAACCCGTGCGCATGTCCTAACTTGACTGGGCTTTATGCCCCTGTTCAAAAAAAAAAAAAAAAAAAGAGTTCAAAAAAAAAAAAAATGATCAAGTGACACTTGCTTTTTATCTTGTTCTCTTGAATAAGACTGTTCACTACTGCTGGCAGAGAGTAAGCTAAGCCTCCATTAATTCTATGCTGGCCCGGAAAATGGCCCTGTACTTGTACTGATCTTTAAAGTTTTAAACCAACAAATTAAAAGAAAGAAAATGGTAGATGATCAAAGTAAAGAACACTAAATTTTAACAACTTATTTTTCTTTCATTTTCTTGAGTGTAACCAAACACATGAAAAACAATCTTTTCTCCTCCTCCACTTATCCTCATTGTACTAAACCTTGTCATATTTTACCTTTCAACATCTCTCTGAGAGAGAGAGAGAGAGAGAGAGAATAAAGAAGACTAAGAAATATAAAAAGCCGATGAAACGATCAGGGGACCCAACACTTCTCTGCTTTCCAATCTTATTTTATGTAACATATTGGTTGTATACTATGTACTTAAAATTCCATATCTAATGAATTTTTTTTTTTTTTGATAAAGTGGATATACCACTTTCATTTATTAGAGTGGAAGTAATAAAACATAGATGGGCAAGGGGCCCTAATATTACAAGTGGTCCCTCGGTGAACCAGACAAACTAGATGCTTGAGGAAGCTGGAAACCAACTGTGGCTACTTGTCTCCTGACCCTCATTCTAGCTCTTCTTCCTCGAAATCCCCGTCCGAAGATCTAATGAAATCACACGTAGTTTATCCACTTTATAAAACAAAAAAGAAGACAAAGAAACATGCATCTAGAGCCACATAATATATATACCAGATCTGCAGGCATGGTGAACCGATAAATGATTTGATAAAATTTAAAAATAAAAAATAAAAAATAAAAAAAAGAATGAAGAGTGAAGGCCAAACTGATCATGCATAAATAATCAAGTCATCTATATGCCTGTTTTGCTTATTTGATTATAAGTCTAGGAGTCAGCATATAGTTTCAATCCTATAAAAACTAACTAAAAGGCTAATTAAAAGTAATTAGAAGCCGGCCATTAAGCCACAGAAGAGCCTATGAAGTTGAGGTTCCATTAATTATCAATCCATTGTTGTAGAGCTTCATGGATGGAACCACCCAAGATCAAGTCTATCTTGATGATCATAAGAAGGAGGTTCTGATGGCTGAGTTGTCTCCGGAGTCTTAGCAAAGCGCCCTTTTATCCTCGGCCTCATCTCAGCATATGCCTTCCTTGAGGCATACCTTATTTGCTTCTCATATCTCCTCCTCTTCCTCTTCTCCTTGTACCTCATAACTTTCGCCTCTCTCTCACTGTGGGGTCCCTCCTTGGCCGGAAGGCATGGCGTCGACACCTTCCTTAGCGTTGGCGCTCGACGCATCGGTGAATGTGCTGCCGGAGAACGTCATCTACATACAAATTTGGCATGTTCATGAGGACAACATAGTGAATATTGGACTAGCATTTGATTTGCCTGCACAACCCCAATGGCACAGTACGTCACATGAAATAACAATTCTAGATCATGTATTAGATTGTCAATGTATAATGTGTGTGAATTTAAGAATGTGGGGGGAGATCAGGAAAGCGAGCTTCAAGTCCTCTTCAAGAGGATAAAAAAGGAAAGACTGCCTAGCTAGTTACTAGGCAGTTCAAATCATGAACTTTTGCAAAGTTCACACAAAGGCTGGCTAGATATCACTAAAAGAAAAATTAAATAGGATTTTATTTTTCTGGTCCACAAATTTTTGTGGTACGTGTGAATTAATATATGTTTATTGAGAGACCATTTAATCAGTGATTATAGAGAAAAGAAAAGCAATATGGCTAGTGGTGATCCAATGGACCATCAATGTTAGATAATAAGACAAATTGATTAGTGAAATTCAACCGAGTAAAAATGAAATTTTAAATATTGCATTTTTTACTTGGAGATAGCTAACTGGTTGGACTTCATTCCCTGAATGAAACACATACATACATATATATATATATATATATATATATATATATATATATATATATATATATATATATATAGCTCTCTCTTCTCTCTAGCTAGAAATGAAACCATTAATGTTGCAGCTACTAATCCAATTTTTCTCCTTATCCTTGATCTCATGCAGCTTTCCCAAAATATCCCCCCAAAAAAATGAAGATACTCCTCTCAATCCACACAAACAACTAAGTTTGAAGAACACTACAAAATAACCAGCCTATCCATCAGTAAGTGAAACAACTATAAGAGAAGAAGAAGAATAAGAAGATGAAGAAGAAGAGAAGTGTATAGTAGGTACTAGGTTGGTAGTCCTATATGATGCAAACTAAAAGGTTAAAGAAAAGGTGAAATCACTCACTATGGTGGCACTACTAGAAGCTGCTGGCTGGCCCATTGCATGGACTTCAAGTGACTGAGAGTGGTGCTGGATGGAGTCCGGTGAACTAGCAGAGCTCAAGCAAACATCGAAAGTAAGCCGTGCAGGGTTGCAAGCATGCCTCAAATCATCCAAGTACTTGAAAGAAGGTCTTTCTTCGGGTCGAGGCTCCGGAAGCTTGGGATCATTGAAGAGCCAAGCAACGGAGTCTTCGTGGCCGAAGAACTGGAACTCCTGCAATGAGTCCGGGTCTTGGTTGGTCTCCGGGAAGAGCGGCACGGTGCGATTGAGATCGGTGAAGCGATGCGGGCATGCGCCGTCGTGGCTGCCGCATGCGCCGCAGCGGTCCGAGGATGACATGGATGTTGTCATATAGAGAGAGAGAAGTTGATAAGGATGAGGAGGAGGAGGAGAAGAAGAGGTTAATTGGTCAGGGTGGTGAGGGAGGGAGGGGAAGAAGGTGGGAGAGTTAAATGGGGGAGAGGTCGGAGATGCTTAATGGGGACTTGAGGGCCAATGGGAGGAGAGGAAGAGATATGAGGGAGAGATGAGAGCCGGGGTTTCTCATACGTGGATGATTCTCTGCCACCTTTTGTTCTGCTCCACTTTTTCCTTTTTTTTTTACTTATATATAAATATATATATTTTTTTAGTAGATAAAATTATAAAATAAAAAGAATGAGTGAATGTTTGGTGATAAGCAAATTCTGGATATATACTCCCCCACTTGTGTTTGTGGTTTCAGGCTGGCTCTCTCTCATGTCATGTGGAGTTGGAATTCTGGTTCCACTGCCCGACAGCGACTCGGGGTGACCAGAAGAATCAGCTACAATGTTATGATGTAAGAATCGTGGTGCAATGGGCCTGGATGTTGGCCACGTATGTGGGATTGGGCGGTATGGTGTTTGGGATATGAGATGGGATCGGAAAAAATAGGGTTGGGAGCAGCACGGTCAGGAGAGGCTATGGGACTCTTGACACGTGGCTTCGCCTGCGTCCATAGATTATGTATAAAGTCAAGGAAGCCCTGATATTTATATTTATAGCATGCAAGTGATGATTCATTTCAGCTTATTATGAGACTAAAAAGATGGATATAAAAAGATATAGTTGTAAAAGCATTTATTTGGATGGTTAACTGAGCTTATTATCGCTTAATGGAACATCTGATAAAAAGATCAAACACACTGTGTTTGTTTGTCTTTTTCCTATAATACAACAACAAAACATTGGAACTCATTAGAATCCCACATAGAGTGCCCTATGGAACAATATCTTTTTTAGTGTAACATATCTGATACAATACTACAAGAAATGGTGCAGGTGCTCATATGAGGAAAAAAAAAAAACACACACACATATATATATATATATATAACGATTAGGGTCGGGATGTCTTTGAGGATGATCCCCCACCAGCTCAGAGCAGGGCATGCGTAGGAGGCGTGTGGTGACGAGTGGAGATAACATCTCAGACAGGGAATTGGGAATTGTGTTAATGAAAGATGTATTTTATTTCCCTTAACAAGCAATGTTATATACTCCTACTATTTGATTAATAAATAAATATGATATATTTATTTATTAAAAAATATATATATATTTGGAGAGGGAGATATCATTGGAACATATATATATATAGAACAAACACAGCTGTTTGAATGTATTGCTGCTGCTTTGATTTGGCAATACATGGAAAGGAAAGTCAGTCTGTGCACGGCAACTACTCAGTGCCCCAAAGACAATGAATTTGATGAAAGAATCAGGGGAAAGAAGGAGGACCTCATGCTTAAATTGGTGTTAAAAGGAGTTTGGGTTGGAGAAGCATGTGGTTCTAGTGAAGGATAATAACTTGTGGGCGTTTAAAAGCCATACAATCTCTTTCCAAGTCAGTCCGTAGTCACACTAAATATGTCTTTTCAAAGTCTATGCACATATATAATTTAACGCAACATTTACTTGTCTCTTCTTTGTTGTTTATGTGCAATAGAAATTATATGCACGTCTGTTCGAAGTTCGAACAGCTCAAGTGTGTGACTGCATGCCTACCACACAATGAAGATCATGTGTGTGCTTTCTTTTGCAAAAATAAATTCATGAACGAACTGGGTGATCCAATCTCCAAACCAAGAAAAGAAATACATTTAAGTGTGAGTTTTGCAAGAGACTAATTTCCAAATAGTCCTTGATTGATGATTTGATGCCACACAATAAATAAAAAAACCAGGATCTTATAATAAAATGGAGCCTAATTAAGAATGCATGAGCGCACAAAATGATGTACAAGTCATAATTAATTCTTTTCTTTCTGATAAATGTAGACAAATTACTAAAAGCCCACGATATACATAGTTCGAACCTTTAACCTCTCATTATGAGAAAGAATGAGTTAGCCAACTTCTCTTGTAAAAGTTGGTCACAAGACATAGTTAACTACCGGACTTTCGAATGTGACGAGAATTGGCCACCATGGCCATCCTATGAAATATATGGTTGAAGAGTAACCAAAAATGTTTTTCATGATAAGCTGCATATTAGTATTGAACTGATTTGTGATATTAATTTCTTTTTCTTTTGGTTTGATGCAATCTATACGACCAAACGACCTAAACTAATGGAGGTCGAATAATTGGTCAAAAGAAGTCTATTGCTAATCAAGGAGCAAGCCCTACTACAACCCCTAAGCAATGAGGTATTGGAGGGATCCATGCACATTGGAATATGCCATTAAGGTTTATGTATTTCGGTTCTACCACATTGGGTGAGGCGACCCTAATGTATTTTTGTTCTATATAGCCCTTTTATTTTTTTTAAATTTTATGCAGCTGATACGACCAAATGATCAAAACTGATGTAAATCGAATAATTGGTCGAAGGATGTCTAACATTCTTCAGGGAGAGAGCCTTGTAGCACCCAAGCGCTAAGGCACTGGAGGGATCCATCTATATCGGAATTTAGGCCATTAAGGTTTACATTTTTTGGCTCGACCACATTGGGTGAGGCAACCCTAATGCATTTTTGTTCTATATAATTTTTTACCATTTTATTAATGAAATATAGTTTAATAATAATAATAATAATAGTAATAATAATAATAATATTATTATTATTATTAATTAGCTAAAGGGAAGTTGGAACCTTATTTACTTGACACTTATTAATTATATGCCAAATTGAAATTGGATTGTTAAAATGTCGGCAACTGTGACAAAGAGGGACCAAAGGCAGACACCACAACATGTACATTGAATGTGAAAATTTGATGATCATCAAAAGCTAGTTGTTAAGATGAACACTCAGTTTCGAGTCCCTGGCAGTTTAATGGAGGCCGTACTCAGTGGCCTGCTCTATAGCCAGTCCACCCCAGGACCACCCAAAGCCCAAGTGTTAGTTGCTCTCATTCCGGCTTTGCTTTCGCATGGCCTGAAAATTCATCAGTTCTTAAATTGCCAATGGACCACTAAATAATATCCTACTCCACTCCTAATTAAAGAGGACCAGATGTTTATCTGATTCCTAAATATTATTAACTATATCATAAAAGCCACTTTTTTTTTCCTTGATATCATAAAAGCCACAACTGCAGTCTGGATAAGTAAGAATTATTATGTACACTTTTTAAAGCATCAAAGTGATCATCAAACAAAAAGATGACAACTTAGATGATTACTATACAGAAAAAGCAAACAAGAGTACTAGAGATACATTAGTTACTTACTTTGTAGATTAATATTATTCTTTAACCAATGGTTAGGGATTTCTTGAACTATCTAAATGGTTTTACTGTGGTTTAAAATGCGCGCACTTCAGCTAATCCATGAGAACTAATTGGTTGGTCTTGTTGTTTTGGGAATGGCACCAAGATTTAGAGGCTAGCTCAGCCCATGAACGCAGCATTAATGCAGAACTGTTGCAGTACAGAGATATATATACAATAAAACTATTTTGACAAAGATGACAAACAAGAGACGTGCTTAATTACTGTCCTCTATCATCAAAGCTAGCTATTTGGGCAAAAAAAAAAAAAAAACAAACAAAAAGATGATAAATCCAACAGTGATCCCTTGTCACGTGAGATGGATAAATGCTTATGAGATTCTAAATGAAATATTGCTAAGCTATTAATTAAGCAACTATATAGAATCTACTTTTGCACTTGTACAGACTGAATGGTTGCCAAGGAACTTGCTATCCACACGGATAAAAAGTAGTGGGACGTAATGAGGTCCTTGAATTGGGACTGGGATCATGAGGGGCTTGGGAAATGGCTTGTTAAGCATATAAAATGGGAAAAAGGAGGATATGCAAATCGGGAGGGATGGGGTGAATCTTTTTCAGGGCTCTGAATGGATGTCCCTGTAGTAGATAGACATAGACTATCAGGATACCAAAAGGAAGAGCGCGCACCACAGCTTTAGTGCTAACAAGGGTGGGGGAGACATGAAATCTTTTGCCTGGCTTAGGTTTGTGGTAATAAAGACCAGGCGTATCTTTTGAGAGGGCTTGGTTGGCTGGCTGACCATTGTAAAGGGATCTCATGGTCACCACAAAAGCCATGCCAATAAAGCACAAGGTTATGGCCATCCATTTGGGTGCAAGGAGCTCTGGGTTGGATCGGTTGAGGCATGGCCTTGGGCATATATATCGCTGTGCATAGAAGATTGTGTGGTGTGGGTGCGTTTTCTAGTGATGTGTATGGTAGTAACCTGGCTAAGATGTGGATGGGGGATATAATGTCTCAGCTATTTCTATCATGTTAAAAAAAAGAGAGAGAGACGTCATGCTCAAAAAAACAAGGGAGAGAGAGACGTACGTGTTCATCGGCATCTTGGGATGGCGAAACTATTGTGGATGAAGTCTTAGAAGCATATCCGAGATCTAGTCGAGCTCTGACCGATCTGCTGGAAATTAAGCATATTTTAGATTTTAAGTTATAACATCAATTTTAGATTTAGAACTCTTATTTTTAGTGGATTTATTGTTTGTTGATTCCCAATGATTTTCCTTCGATTTTGGAGGGTTTTTCACGTAATTAATCTTGTTGTTGATCCCTCTGTTTATGTTTCTCTTTTACAGCTATATCTCCTTTGAGGTCTTAGATTCTGTTGTTCCTCCCTAACAAAAGTAATAACCATACATTCAGAGAGAGAGAGAGATGCACAGCTGGTTATATGAGGAAAGCAAGAGAGGATATTTTGGTTGTTAATCAAAAAAAAATAATAATAATCAAGTCTCGAATGCATTCAAAACTCTAATAGATTTTACAGGAACTAAATGCATGCACTAGACAACAAATTAATGAATAATGTAGTTAATCAACCTAAAATCATGAAAAAAGGCAAGTGAAAAAATAAAAAGAGTTGGAAAAATGATAGTACCGGGAAACACAAACTAAAAAAAACATATTATGTCAGCAATTGCATATCAACATAAGTAAGATTCAATAGAGTTTATAAATCTTTTCCCTTGACTAGTATGAGATAACAAAATCCTTACATTTGATATACTCGCAAAAAACATTGGAAAGAAAACCACACAATCTGTTTCTTATGCGAAGAAAAGGAGAAGGTCACACAACTACTACTTGTGTGTTTCTTTGAGATATTGAGGGTGCCCAATCAAAACAAGATTTATGGGGCCCTAGTCCTATTACTAAAATGGTGAACAATCCACTCTGCAAGGGGTGAGAACTGCTAACTATGACAATTGCATAGAACCTATGGCTAACCGACGATGTTTTCAATATAAATAGCATGTTTACTTAAAACTAATATTTCAAAAAATTGAGTTCCTAACAATTTCATGGTTTAATGTAGTGAGTGAGCCAAAAGTACAAAAGTAGAGGTGGTAGAGTCACTGATAAAACAAAGTCTTGTATTTATAGAGAACTCTCCATAACTGACGGGCAATGAGGCCTTTAAGGATGACATAGCTAGAGTAGGCGGGACCAAACTTTAATAAGGAGCACTCTTCTACAATGTTCTCTTAGTTCCATACTTTATAATATGAGCGGAGAATGTAACACTTACAAATATTATAAATAAACATGATTTATTATTATTATATTTTTAAATAGAGTTTAGAAATTTGTGGCACTAGAATCTAAACTGGTTGGGACGGGCCAAACAGGTGATTTGGGTTCGGCGGTTCACAACCATTATTATTTTTTTATAAATGTGCACTTTATCAAATTTATAGCATGGATTGAACCAGAATCTTTCAATTTTTTTGAGAAAGATGGTAGCTAAATTTATTTGTGAGAGTTGGTCTATATACCAAAAGACCATTGGTCTAGCGGTATCTCGGATCCTGTATATTGGATAATGCACTTGGTGAGTATAAAATTTTCAGGTTTGAGTCCCCATATATGTATGTGCGTAGTGAAGGGTCAAAGGTGCTTATCACCTAAGGCCACATTTAATGTCCCTATGTAAAGGGTTTATCCCCTGTGTCAAAATAATAATAATAATAATAATAATAAAATAAATAAATAAAAATAAAAATAAAAATCCTAACTGCATAAGAGCATAAAAGAAAATTGTAACTGAAGAGTCAGATATTTGAACTCCTAATGGGATAGCAACACTACTCGTCAAATCAGCCAATCTTCGACCTACTTTGTGGCGTTATTAACTATTGTGAGAAGTCTAATATGACCCAATTGATGAAACAAATTACATTTTCTTTTTGAGAAAAAGTGGCAAAATGGAACATTTTCACATTTGGATAAAATGTGGTTTACCACTTATTAAAAAAAAATGGTAATCAGTGCAGATAGGTCTCCCATTTGTAGCCAATATGGTATGCCTAAAGGGAGAATTAAACCATAAATCACACACACACACACACACACAAAAAAAAAAAAAAAAACAAAACTGTGCATCAAATGATGATGAAAAAAGGATCTCACCTTCTCTGTTATCTTTTTTTGTGATGTTCTTTGCTGTCTTAATAACAGAGCATGGTAGACCAGCTGCAGGCAAAACCTATAGGTAAAATATATCAAAACCAACATATCAATCAGATAGCGCAGCAGAAGAAGGGAGCGCAGCAGAAGATGGAGGAAGCAGCAAACTTGGTGAAAAGGAGCTTGGAATTCACCTCCAACATACCAGGGAGCGCAGCAGAAGAAGGGGAACCATCCGGGGAGGAGCCAGGCCCAGCCTAGATCAAGAAAAGGAAAAGATCGGGACACATTGCTGGCAGATAGGATTGAACTAAACGAATGTACTTTCTTCTAATTCTGTCGAAGCAATGTAATTGTAACCCCACTAAAACTTCTTAAATAAAAACGTGGTTTATCCACCTAATCAAAAAAAAAAAAAACATATCAATCAGATAGCATAAGATGTTTGTTGTCATTAAGAGAAGTCTTAAATGACCAAATTGTTTAAAAGTTACCTTGAAATAGGGCTTTAAATAGCTGTTATTCCCTAGATCAGCTTTAAAAAGCTTTTTCATATTTGGATAAATTGCAACCAGTTTTCAGATAGGGCTTCCATATGTGGAGCAAATATGGTATACCTGAAGGGAGAACTGGAGAAGTAAACCATAAACCACACCAAAAAGAAATACCTTAGTTAACAACTTTGAGTCAAGAAGCATCAAGAAAGGTAATTAAATTCAACGAACATAACAGTTTGCCAAGATTGAGCCTGTCAAAAGGTCCATCATAAGTAAGCCATGAAGCATTTGAAAAGGATATTAATGACATACGATCTCTCATCTTTGGGTTGCAAATATTTGATCCTACTGTTGTTACTGCTGAAAACTTGAGTGAAAAGAATATTAATGACTTGAATGCAATGACCAATAAGGTTATTGAAATCCGCAAGAACGAAACATGGCAGAAGGATGATCAGTGATTTGAAATTAATCCGACATTAACTTTGTTGGATAATGAGCTTATGAAGAGTTGTCCTGGTTCCACCAAGTTTGACTCCAAACTTGATGAGGCAGCATATTTATCTTGGGTTGAGAAGTTCCGAGAGGCTTCACAATCCCTTAAAGATTCAACTTTATCCCTAAGAAAGAGAAGAAATGTTCTGGAAAAGATGCAGTCAACTCGTGAAGCTCAGAAAAAGAAAGCAACAGAAGATAAGTTGGCAAAGTGGGACGCTCTAGGTTACAATTAGTCCTTAGCTATCAAGGATCCTGATTATCAATTGAATGATCAAATTGTAGCTGATTCAGGGTCCATCCAATTTGTGTTTGGAGATTGCACAAAGCCTTCAGGCATTTGCCTCTCAGAACCTCCGATTATATTATGGTAATTTCTAGTATCTGTTTTGAGTGTTGTCCAATCCGCATTTCCTATATGTTATTTTATTTTATTTTATTTTTTTCCCTTGAGCTTCTGAAAACCATGCTTCTTTATGTATTTCATTTTTTATGTTTGTTTCAGTTGTTCTGCTTAATTATCTCCAGTTGACATAGTCATGTTTAATTCTCTTGCTGCTCTTTCTTCAAGCATTCCAGATGCTTATCATCAGTCTTTTAAATGCGGCGATCTACATATGGGTGATCTCCATTTAATTGAGTTGACTGGTCATCTTTTGATCTTAACTCAACTTTTGTTTTCGTTGTCATTTTATGCAAATTAATTTAAATGTAGTGGAGTTTCCATTTAGAGTTCTCATAATTTTGTATCTTGTCTTGCCAGGTTCTGATATTGGTGACACTAGCACATACATACTTGGCTACTCCTTTGTCTGTAGCCCTGGCTGTTGTACTACAATCATATAGTCTTAGACGCAGAGTTCAACGAAGCAGCATCTCTTTACCTGATTTAGAAAAATGCTTGGCCAGGGCATGGTTTACAGCTGCTCAAAAATCTGGTACATTTCTATAACTATTTTTGATGTAAATCAGAATCTGTTTTACCAGAAAGTCTCTTTTGAAAATCTTTAATTACCTCATCTTCATATGTTGATGTCCAAGTGTGGTCGATATCAAGAAACAGGAATGGCATAATTGTATTCCTAATGGATCATTCAATTGTTAATACATAGGGACATTGGCTTGCGGAGTTCAAGGATTACATCCATTTGAACTGAAGGGACTTTCTTATTTTATGCCATTTCATGCATCATTTAACAAAAATCTGGAGCAAACAGTTTTGCTAATGATGCACATTTGTTTTCTTTTGATTTTTCCGTTGTCCTGTCTAATTTGCCAAAGCATCTATACATTTGCCTTGAATTGGATCCCGACCGGTGATGTATACAGTGGAACCGCTGCTGAGGAAGTATGCTGCAAATGGCATTAAAATCTGTGTGTAAGTCACTTAAATAACTGCCTGTGTCTTTTATTGGGCCTCATTGCTAACCATGGCACTTCCAAATATTTTTATCCAGCTACTATATATTTTTTGCAGGCCTGATCTGAGGACGACAAGCCTCAACAAAACTAAAATTTGTATTTATGTGTTCATACTCTAAAAATTGTATTTGTGTTTATACTCGAACTGGGCCTTCTCTTGGGTCACCTCCGCAATGGCAAGATGAATTTATTTAGCATATTTTTGTCTATAGGTTGTCTCTTGCAGTAGTCTCTGTTTTCCTATTACTGATAGTTTTTTTTTTTTTTTTTTTTTTAAATTCCAAACAGTCTAGCTATATATACCCATGGGTGCCATGTTTTTCTATTAGTTTTTAACCCGTTTTTTCTTTTCTTTTCTTTTCTTTCCTTTCCTTTCCTTACTTTCTTTTCTATGATAGTGTGCACAACAACTATTAATAATGAAGTGATAACCAAAACCTCTGCAGATCTTTACTGAAGCAATTTCGTTTGTAGTACCTCAACAATAGTAACAGTAGTTTCACTTATGTCAGTGAACAACATCATTATCGTTGTATACAAGCTGGCATCCAAATCTAAAATGCATCAATAGGTATCAACTTTCACGGAAAGTTGGCTCCACTCCATCTGATAAGGAAATGTTGAGATTTAAATCATGTTTGAAGCATACGCGGATCCACATTTATAAAACACAATAAATATATGTTGGTTTACCTTATAGTATCAGCATTCCCTTGATTTCGTATTTTTCCAATTTTTTTAATGATGAAAATATGAGTCCTCTTATAATAAATAAGTGGTTCATCCACTTTTCTTAAAATAAAAAAAGTGTGTCATCTGATTATTTTTTCACATTAATTAATTTTATGTTTTAGCTATATTAAAATTTTTTGAAGATAATAATTTTCATTTTTAATTAAAATATCTTTTTTTCCCACTTTTATTCCCTTATAAGTAACATATAGGTTATTAATAGTATTTTTTTTTTAATTTTAAAAACCAGCATTTCAAATTTATAGTCTATTTATCTCATGTGCCTTGGGATATAAATATATATAGGAGTAAGTAATGCTATTAATGCCGACAGCCCCCATTCCGAATGATGTGGCTATTCATGGCAAAAAAAAAAAAAAAAAAAACTAAAAACAAAACCCTAGCCCTCGTTGAGGTTACCGCCGCCGCCGACGGCGCTCCTCTTTCCCGACAATTGCTGCGGGCTGCTCTCCTTCCCGGGATCAGGTCAGCACTTGAGAACGGGCGGAGAACGGAGGTGGCCGACGCCGTTCTGCTTTCCAGCCCAAACCGTTCAAGCCACGACCGTACCCCGCCGTCCTCATTCAAGCCACGATCTTCTCTCGCCTTTGCTCTGGAGTTGGTTTTTACCAGAATCCTTTGATTTCTCCACTATTTTCTCTCATAACCTCCAAGGATTCAGCCTTGATTTTCTGGTTTATGGTTTTTTTTTTAAATTCTGAATTTTTTGTTTTTAAATTTGTGAGCAGACCCGTGGGCCCGGCCGACTGGAAGTTTGTTGTGCGGATTGTCCAGTGACTGGAACGAGAACTGCAAGGAGAACTTTGTTATGCTCGTGTCAACTGGAAGTTTTCAATCCTCACACTTAAATTATATGCATGCACTTAGGATATATGTTTGGTAAGACTCTTATCTCTATTATAAGTTTGTTGATTTTTCTAGTTATCTGCATATATATATATATATATATTGGTGAAGTGGTTGTCCCTTATCTCTATTCTGAGATGGAGAAATAAATACATAAATATTTTGAATAAAACATTAATATCTAATTAAAATAAAACTTATATATAGGGGGATTATCTAAAACTATGTTAGTCCAAATCAAATTAGAACTGAATTCTAAATCCTACTCAGAGTTGGAGATAACTCTTTTTGATGTCTATATATATCAGAGTTGTGACTTCTCATCTCTCTATAAATAGGATAGGACTTGGGAGTCTAGCAAACAAGTAACGATTCACTTTGTGGTTCTCAAGGTATGTCTTTTTTATTATTTTGATTATTATCTATTTAAACACATTCCAACTCTCTCTATCAACATTAGCACGCACACTCTCCACTAAGATTAGAACAATGTGTGTCTGTCTGTGTTTTTTTCTTTTCTTTCCTATTATTTTTATATTATATTGTGTTACTATCAGATATTGTTTGAATTAATCAACGAAATCTACTTTGTTTGCACTAAACCTGCAGTGATTATGGAACTCACGGAGCTTCACAAAGATGTTCGAGAAAATATTATAAGCTATCTTCCACTTCAAAATTATATCAAACAGGGTCCGATTTACTCATCTTGGTCTATTGTGGCCAAAAGGAGATACTATTCTTCAAGAAGAATTGGCCTCCCATTACTAGTCATTTTCGATGCTTACAAAGAAATTTCCACAAGATTTTTCAGTTTATCTACTCAAAAGCTTTATCACATTGACTTCCCTCAATTCCCTCAATTACATGGGTGTCATATTTGCGGTTCCTCGCATGGTTTGGCTAGTATTTGTCGATATCAACTTACAAATCTATTTGTTTGATCCATTCTCACAATCTCGAATCAAATTACCTTCATTACCTTTATCATTGATGACCGTCATGATTTTAGTTTAGTCGATCGACACTCGTTTGAAACATCAAGCGAAAAGTTGGTGAACCGTTTGGTACTTAAAGTTATTTTATCCGTAGACCTCGAAAGAGTTCAGATTATATGGTAATTTGTTCCTATGGTAAATACAAAATAGGAATATGGAGATCGGGTGATGCTACATGGACCACACCACTAGGTTATAATGCTGCCGATTTTGTAATACATAAGGAAAAATTATATGTTTTGACCAATTCCGGTCATTAATTGAGTTTTGACCTTGTTCCACATCTCAAGTTGATTACAACTTATAATTTCATGGGTTTGATAAGCAATCCAAAATATTTGGTAGATGTCAAGGGAGAGTTGTTGATTGTAGAGAGAAAAAACATATTATATGGATGATTATTCGAAATAACAACTTCCTATGTGATTTCAAAGTTTGATTGAAACAGAGCAACCTAGGAAGTTGAAAAGTATAGGAGACAACATTTTGTTCTTGGGAAGCTAGCTTATTCCATGGCCTTAGAAAGCGAAGGGCTTTTAGGATTCGAAGGACAAAGATCTATCTATTTCACCTGATAATAATTATCCCAGGATTCGTCCGAATGGATTTGAAGATATCGGCATATTCAACATTAAAGACGGAACACTCAAACCATTTCCTCCAAATGATGTCTACAATCCCACAAAGTCTCCACAAATATGGCTAGAAGCACATCAGTGACTCCCAAACGCAGGAGGATTTTGTCGCTGGTTATGAAATTACTTTATGGCATTCAACATTTATGTAAATCTCAAACCTTGTGCTTTTTCCTATTCAACATTTATGCTAGCTCTTTGACTAAACTTGTGCTATCCTATTCCAGTGAAGATGAAAGTTTTTGGTTGGCATCATCTGTAAATCTCAAACCTTGGCGCAGCCTTGGAGCATTGCTTCTTTATCTATATACTGTTTTGGACTTTAAAATCCTTACAAATTACTGTTGTTTATAATATTTATCATAATCCAATTAATTGCAGGAATATTCTCGGCATTTTTAAAAGGATAGAATTGTTGTGAAGCTACTGAAGAAAACAAAAACCAAATTTATATTAATTAGTGTCTCATAGTGACATAGCAATAATAAGGATGCTACTCTGGAAAACAAAAAAAAAAGATTCAGATTTATGAGAATGACAGCAGAGTTAGATTTGGGGGAAAAAATGAAAAAAAAAAAAATTTATGTTTTTAGTAAAATAATAGTAATTGAGTTATTTTCTGTTAAAGTTAAATTTTGCTTTATCTATTAAACTTTTTTAAAAAAAAAATTCTAAATATGGGGAGAAGTATGGTTGTCAAAGATTAAGTTATTCCTCAAACTTCTCTAAATTTTAAATATCAAATTTTGTATCAAATCTAGATACTCCTCAAATCATTTTCACATTTGAATTTTTTATATTATATTATTTGGGTAATTAAAAATATTTATTTTCTATAGTTATGCTCATGAGTATTAGCATTAGAAATTTGTTTTTTATACAGTAAGTTGAAACCTTATGATTTTTTTTTATATATTTTTTAAAATATTATATAATTTATATATTTTTATATCAAAGTGCATAAAAAAAAAGTCAAGACCAAACTAAATCAAACTTTGCAAGATAATCCGTTGTCTTTCTGAACATTTTATATGAACTCCTTAATCAATAATAAAGTGTGGTTTATCAAATTTTTTCAAATCTATACATTATTGCATACTTTCTGGAGTGCTCAATCATCTTGATATAATCAGATTTGGTGAAAAAATAGTTTAGGATGAGAGATGAAAAAGATAGATTTTTGCAGTCACTATTGGGCATTTTTCAGTTACATTACCTGCGAGGGTTTGAAAGTTTTTAAACATCTTGATTTCTAAACTTCCTGTTCTTATGCGGTGTGGATGACAAAACCCATCTCCGTAACCTGTGCTGTTAGACTCCACTTTTATAGCCGTGTTATTTGTAAGAATGAAAGAATGAGAAAACTTGATTTGTAAACAATACCATTTTTAGTATGAGTTTGTTTTTATCCTAAAATTATTTTGTTTTTCTCTTCAAGTTTGATTGCTTGTAAATGTTCATGCTTAGATTGGGACATTTAGGGATGTGAATTTAATATAGATTTTTTGATGTTTGATTTGATAAGATAAATAGAAAAAATGGATTTTGGATTATGTTTGATTGTAGGTAGAATATGGGTGGAGTAAAGAGTGGCAACACAGTGAGGAAGATGCTTAACATAATTAACTAGGACAAGAAAACCAGTGTCCCATTTTTAACATAATTAACTAGGGCCTATATGCCCCTTTCTTGAATTGGATGGCATGTTGCTCATCTGTATGAAAAGGGGACAAATAAAAATATTACATAAGAATTTACTCAATTTTCCTCCTTTTTTTTTATAAAAATGTTTAAAAACGAAACAATTCTGATAACAGTCGGATCTAAAAAAGTAATAAAGGAAGTGTATGGTGTGATTTTTACAATTGCAGAAAATCAATCAAATCATTGTGGAAGTGTGGCATGTAAAAGAGTCCATAAGAAATAAAAAGGATAATAAAAATGCTCTTGGGGGGACATCCCCATTCCAAGTAAACAAGAAAAGGCATCTCTTCAATTGCATAAAAATAAAATTGTAACAAATTTACGGTGCACAAACAATTATGGAGAAAAATATTAGATCATATAAAACAAAAAAGATTATGGACACTTTCTAAATAACATCATAACCAATAGGTAATGTGCTGCAGATTTATAGGTTATCATTTGTATTTCTATAGCAGATTTCAAAATTTTAGCAAGTCTGACTTTGGATATTTAATAAAGGTGGAAATTTACACATTGATGAATTATAAGTAGGCGAAAGATTATAGACCTTCATCAGTGAAGTATTTGGAAAGGAAACTTTACTACATTTTATGACAAGAAAATGAAGGTGTTTCCTGAAGGCATTTTTGGAGGGCAACTTTGCAAAAAAAAACAGAAAAGTGCATCAAGTATCTGGCCATTGCAAATTGCAATGTTCCTGCAAGTAAGAGAGATTTCTCAGAAGAAAATTGAAGACAGATTTCCAAAATAAAAAATATAAATCGTGGATGCAAATCAACTACCCAAATTACTGTTCACACATAATAATGGAAGCAATACCATAAATTGAAAAGCATAAAAACTATAAAATCTGCAAGAATAGACAGACAGTAGAATTCTGGTAAGCTGGTTCAGCATATGCTTGCACTAGGCTCCAAAATATGCATATCGTCATCTTGGAATTCTTACCATCCACATTAGCGCTAAACGCCTGGTCCACAAACCCCATGTACATTTTATCAAGTTTTTTCCACATTGAACTGCAGAGAAAATTATAACAAACTACACAGTTAAATATCTGACCAATCTAATTCCAGCAACTAATTATTAAAATCTCATGTAGTTCTAGAATCAACAACAATAGCAAACCTCTTCTGAAGGAAGAATAATCCCCCTAGACTCCATTTCATGCCACTCATGCGTCAAAACTGGAAAGCAAGCTTCATGCAGTGTGAATAAACTGCCATGAACTGATAGAAATGAACACAAAGGGCAATTTATAAATTAGAAATCCAGAAGGAAAGCTATTGTATGGAATTTACCAACATCAACTACGAGTAAACCAAACTTCTTTCTTTTTGATTCAGTAGCTAGCAAGCTTCATTCTGAAATTCAGTTTCTTTTTGGCTCAAATTTGCCTCAATATCAAAAGTTTTGGAAGATCCGACTGTTATCAGAATTGTTTCATTTTTAAACATTTTTATGAAAAAAAAGGAGGAAAATTGAGTAAATTCTTATGTAATATTTTTATTTGTCCCCTTTTCATACAGATGAGCAACAAGCCATCAATTCAAGAAAGGGGCATATAGGCCCTAGTTAATTATGTTAAAAATGGGACACTGGTTTTCTTGTCCTAGTTAATTATGTTAAGCATCTTCCTCACTGTGTTGCCACTCTTTACTCCACCCATACTAGCATGCATGTTGACTCCGCTCGTGGCTTCACCATCCCTCTGCTCCTCATCACAACTCTCAAGCGGACCACCCATTGTGTGATGTTCAAGCTGGGCCAAATACAAGCCCAAAAATAAGGCAGGTTGTACCCACGACCCCTTGGGTCTATTGAGGCGCGGGTTCCCTTGTCAAGGCGTTGGTCTCGATCCTCGCGTGGACCGGCCGAGGAGTCCGGGTTCGAGCCCTCATGCCTTGCCAAGGTGATGGGGACCAGCGTGTTTACGCAGTGCAGCGACCCTCCCTGACATCCTACGTGGGGTCTTTAGGGTCTTAGTCAAAAAAAAAAAATAAGCCAGTTGTGCAGCGATTTGACTCAGGCTACGCATTTTAGCTCAACTGGCCTAAATTGCCCCCAATCATGCCCATCCTTGGCTGAACCAGAGTTCAAACCTTGATTTCAGATTGGCCTCGACGTAAACCAAAGGTTTGATTTCACTCGAGAATTCAAAGCCAGTTGATGGGTTGACAAGCCGGGTCACGAGTTGGATAAATCTCAATCTTAACATGCCCGCTATTATCGTAGTGGACGAAGAATCCGGCCGGCATGTACTCACGGATCGACCGATCCATAGGTTTTGCCGGGCCGGATTTGGGCCGCTATGACCAAATAGACCGCCTCTTCACCCTCTAGCCAGCATACCGCCCGCTTGACACGTATGATTATTATGTCTCTCTCCCAATCTCTCTCTCTGCGCTCGATTTCTCCCTCTCTCTCTCCCCCAATATTTGATTCTCAATCTCTCTCTCTCTCCCAATCTCTTTCTTTACCTCTGATTTCTCCCTCTCTCTTCCTCTCCTCTCTCCCAATCTCTCCATCTCTCTCTCTCTCGACCGTCCCCCCTCAATCTCTCGCCTCTCTCTCAATCTCCTAGTCTCTCTCTTGGATCGAGGGTGGAGAGCTCAGCCGACTGTAGTGGGATGGTTCTTGGTTTTTGAGGTTTTCTTCGAATTTTCTGTAATGTTTTAGGATTTTTATTTTTTATTTTTATGGGATTTTCTGGTTTATGGTTTTTTTTTTAATTCTGAATTTTTTGTTTTTAAATTTGTGGGCAGACCTGTACAAGATATACGCACTGGCCAACTGGAAGTTTGTTGTGCGGATTGTCCAAAGGTGTGGAACGCAGAACCGCAAGGAGAACTTTGTTGTGCTCGTATCAACTGGAAGTTTTCAATCCTCACACTTAAATTATATGCATGCACTTAGGATATATGTTTGGTAAGACTCTTATCTCTATTATAAGTCTGTTGATTTTTCTAGTTATCTGCATATATATATATATATATATATATATATATATATATATATATATATATATATATATATATATATATATATTGGTGAAGTGGTTGTCCCTTATCTCTATTCTGAGATGGAGAAATAAATACATAAATATTTTGAATAAAACATTAATATCTAATTAAAATAAAACTTATATATAGGGGATTATCTAAAACTATGTTAGTCCAAATCAAATTAGAACTGAATTCTAAATCCTACTCAGAGTTGGAGATAACTCTTTTTGGTGTCTATATATATCAGAGTTGTGACTACTCATCTCTCTATAAATAGGATAGGACTTGGGAGTCTAGCAAACAAGCAACGATTCACTTTGTGGTTCTCAAGGTATGTCTTTTTTATTATTTTGATTATTATCTATTTAAACACATTCCAACTCTCTCTATCAACATTAGCACGCACACTCTCCACTAAGATTAGAACAATGTGTGTGTCTGTCTGTGTTTTTTTCTTTTCTTTCCTATTATTTTTATATTATATTGTGTTACTACTCCGGATATTGTTTGAATTAATCAACTAAATCTACTTTGTTTGCACTAAACTGCAGTGATTATGGAACTCACCGAGGAGCTTCGTAAAGATGTTCGAGAAAATATTATAAGCTATCTTCCACTTCAAAATTATATCAAACAGGTCCGATTTACTCATCTTGGTCTATTGTGGCCAAAAGAGATACTATTCTTCAAGAAGAATTGGCCTCCCATTACTAGTCATTTTCGATGCTTACAAAGAAATTTCCACAAGATTTTTCAGTTTATCTACTCAAAAGCTTTATCACATTGACTTCCCTCAATTCCCTCAAATTACATGGGTGTCATATTTGCGGTTCCTCGCATGGTTGGCTAGTAATTTGTCGATATCAACTTACAAATCTATTTGTTTGATCCATTCTTACAATCTCAAATCAAATTACCTTCATTACCTTTATCCGATGATGACCGGCCATGATTTTAGTTTAGTCGATCGACACTCGTTGGAAACATCAAGCGAAAAGTCATGAGACCGTTTGGTACTTAAAGCTATTTTATCTGCGGACCCTCGAAAGAGTTCGGGATTATATGGTAATTAGTTCCTATGGTATGTGGAAACTAGGATTTTGGAGATCGGGTGATGCTACATGGACCACACCACTAGATTTTGCTCCCGCCGATTTTGTAATGCATAAGGAAAAATTATATGTTTTGGCCAATTCGGTCATTTATTGATTTTGACCTTGTTCCACATCTCAAGTTGATTACAACTTATGATTTCATGGATTTGATAAGGGATCCAAAATATTTGGTAGATGTCAAAGGAGAATTGTTGATTGTGGAGAGAAACATATTATATGGATGATTATTCTGAAATAACAACTTCCTATGTGATTTCAAAGTTTGATTCGGAAACAGAGCAACCTAGGAAGTTGAAAAGTATAGGAGACAACATTTTGTTCTTGGGAAGCAGTTATTCCATGGCCTTAGAAAGTTTAAGGGCTTTTAGGATTCGAGAAGGACAACATCTATTTCACTGATAATAATTATCCTGGGATTCGTCCGAATGGATTTGAAGATATCGGCATATTCAACATTAAAGACGGAACACTCAAACCATTTCCTCCAAATGATGTCTACAATCCCACAAAGTCTCCACAAATATGGCTAGAAGCACATCAGTGGCTCCCAAACGCAGGAGGATTTTGTCGCTGGTTATGAAATTACTTTATGGCATTCAACATTTATGTAAATCTCAAACCTTGTGCTTTTTCCTATTCAACATTTATGCTAGCTCTTTGACTAAACTTGTGCTATCCTATTCCAGTGAAGATGAAAGTTATTGGTTGGCATCATCTGTAAATCTCAAACCTTGGCGCAGCCTTGGAGCATTGCTTCTTTATCTATATACTGTTTTGGACTTTAAAATCCTTACAAATTACTGCTGTTTATAATATTTATCATAATCCAATTAATTGCAGGAATATTCTCGGCATTTTTAAAAGGATAGAATTGTTGTGAAGCTACTGAAGAAAACAAAAACCAAATTTATATTAATTAGTGTCTCATAGTGACATAGCAATAATAAGGATGCTACTCTGGAAAACAAAAAAAAAAGATTCAGATTTATGAAAATGACAGCAGAGTTAGATTTGGGGGAAAAATGAAAAAAAAAAATTTTTATGTTTTTAGTAAAATAATAGTAATTGAGTTATTTTCTGTTAAAGTTAAATTTTGCTTTATCTATGAAATTTTTTTTTTTTAAATTTCTAAATATGGGAAGAAGTATGGTTGTCAAAGATTAAGTTATTCCTCAAACTTCTCTAAAATTTAAATATCAAATTTTGTATCAAATCTAGATACTCCTCAAATCATTTTCACATTTGAATTTTTTATATTATATTATTTGGGTAATTAAAAATATTTATTTTCTATAGTTATGCTCATGAGTATTAGCATTAGAAATTTGGGCAAAAATAAATAAATAAAAAAGATGATAAATCCAACAGTGATCCCTTGTCACGTGAGATGGATAAATGCTTATGAGATTCTAAATGAAATATTGCTAAGCTATTAATTAAGCAACTATATAGAATCTACTTTTGCACTTGTACAGACTGAATGGTTGCCAAGGAACTTGCTATCCACACGGATAAAAAGTAGTGGGACGTAATGAGGTCCTTGAATTGGGACTGGGATCATGAGGGGCTTGGGAAATGGCTTGTTAAGCATATAAAATGGGAAAAAGGAGGATATGCAAATCGGGAGGGATGGGGTGAATCTTTTTCAGGGCTCTGAATGGATGTCCCTGTAGTAGATAGACATAGACTATCAGGATACCAAAAGGAAGAGCGCGCACCACAGCTTTAGTGCTAACAAGGGTGGGGGAGACATGAAATCTTTTGCCTGGCTTAGGTTTGTGGTAATAAAGACCAGGCGTATCTTTTGAGAGGGCTTGGTTGGCTGGCTGACCATTGTAAAGGGATCTCATGGTCACCACAAAAGCCATGCCAATAAAGCACAAGGTTATGGCCATCCATTTGGGTGCAAGGAGCTCTGGGTTGGATCGGTTGAGGCATGGCCTTGGGCATATATATATATCGCTGTGCATAGATTGTGTGGTGTGGGTGCGTTTTCTAGTGATGTATATGGTAGTAACCTGGCTAAGATGTGGATGGGGGATATAATGTCTCAGCTATTTCTATCATGTTAAAAAAAAGAGAGAGAGAGACGTCATGTTAAAAAAACATGGGAGAGAGAGACGTACGTGTTCATCGGCATCTTGGGATGGCGAAACTATTGTGGATGAAGTCTTAGAAGCATATACGAGATCTAGCCGAGCTCTGACCGATCTACTGGAAATTAATCATATTTGAGAATTTAAGTTATAACATCAATTTTAGATTTAGAACTCTTATTTTTAGTGGATTTATTGTTTGTTGATGCCCAGTGATTTTCCTTCAATTTTGGAGGGTTTTTTACATAATTAATCTTGTTATTGATCCCTCTGTTTATGTTTCTCTTTTACAGCTATATCTCTCCTTTGAGGTCTTAAATTCTGTTATTTCTCTCATTAACAGAAGCAACGTACCATACATTCAAAGAGAGAGATGCACAGCTGGTTATCTGAGGAAAAAAAAACAGGATATTTTGGTTGTTAATGAAAAAATAATAATAATAATCAAGTCTCGAATGCATTCAAAACTGACAAGGTTTCTTCAAAATTGACAAATATTATAAACTCTAATAAGCAAAATGTCAAAACACAACAACTAGCGAGCATAATAAACAAAACAAACATAAACTCTAATAGATTTAACAGGAACTAAATGCATGCACTAGACAACAAATTAATGAATAATGTAGTTAATCAACCTGAAATCATGAAAAAAGGCAAGTGAAAAAATAAAAAAAGTTGGAAAAATGATAGTACCGGGAAACACAAACTTAAAAAACATATTATGTCAGCAATTGCATATCAACAAAAGCAAGATTCAATAGAGTTTGTAAACCTTTTCCCTTGACTAGCATGGGATAACAAAATCCTTACATTTGATATACTCGTAAAAAACATTGGAAAGAAAACCACACAATATGTTTCTTATGCGAAGAAAAGGAGGTCACACAACTACTACTTTGTGTTTCTTTGAGATATTGAGGGTGCCCCAATCAAAACAAGATTTATGGGGCCCTAGTCCTATCACTAAAATGGTGAACAATCCACTCTGCAAGGGGTGAGAACTGCTAACTATGACAATTGCATAGAACCTATGGCTAACCGACGATGTTTTCAATATAAAGAGCATGTTTACTTAAAACTAATATTTTAGAGAAATGAGTTCCTAACAATTTCATGGTTTAATGTAGTGGGTGAACCAAAAGTACAAAAATAGAGGTGGTAGAGTCACTGATAAAACAGAGTCTTGTATTTATGGAGAACTCTCCATAACTGACGGGCAATGAGGCCTTTAAGGATGACATAGCTAGGGTAGGCGGGACCAAACTTTAATAACGAGCACTCTTCTACAATGTTCTCTTAGTTCCATATTTTATAATATGAGCGATGCAATAGGAGAATGTAACATTTACAAATATTATAAATAAACATGATTTATTATTATTATATTTTTAAATAGAGTTTAGAAATTTGTGCACTAGAATCTAAAGCTGGTGGGGCCAGACAAAGCAATTGATTTGGGTTTGGCGGTTCACAACCATTATTATTTTTTTATAAATGTGCACTTTATCATATTTATAGCATGGATTGAACCACAATCTTTCAATTTTTTTGAGAAAGATGGTAGCCAAATTTATTTGTGAGAGTTGGTCTATATATTGGTCTAGTGATATCTCGGGTCCTGTATATTAGGTAATTCACTTATTGAGCATGCTCTCAAGTTCGAGTCCCTACATATAAATGGTGGAATAATTTGGATAATTCACTTAGTGAGTATAAAACTTTAAGGTTTGAGTCCCCATATATGTATGTGCGTAGTGAGGGGTCAAAGGTGTTTATCACCTAAGGCCACATTTAATGTCCCTATATAAAGGGTTTATCCCCTGTATCAAAATAATAATAATAATAATAATAAAATAAATAAATAAAAATAAAAATAAAAATCCTAACTGCATAAGAGCAGAAAAGAAAATTGTAACTGAAAAGTCAGATATTTGACCTCCTAATGGAATAGCTACACTACTCGTCAAATCAGCCGATCTTCGACCTACTTTGTGGCGTTATTAACTATTGCAAGAAGTCTCATATGACCCAATTGATGAAACAAATCACATTTTCTTTTTGAGAAAAAGTGGCAAAATGGAACATTTTCACATTTAGATAAATGGTAATCAGTGCAGATAGGTCTCCCATTTGTAGCCAATATGGTATGCCTAAAGGGAGAATTAAACCATAAATCACACACACACACAAAAAAAAAAAAACAAAAAAAAAACAAAACAAAACAAAACAAAACTGTGCATCAAATGATGATGAAAAAAGGATCTCACCTTCTCTGTTATCTTTTTTGTGATGTTCTTTGTTGTCTTAATAACAGAGCATGGTAGACCAGCTACAGGCAAAACCTATAGGTAAAATACCACGACCCTTGTGGTCTGATGGTAACGGGTTCACATGCCTTGCGCCCCGTCGCGGGTTCGAGGCTGATGTGAGGGACGTCCTATGGCGCTCCTGCACACTCGTGGAATTCCCACGAGTTGATGCGCGGAGTCGATCCCGGGTCGATCCCGTCCCTGGTTCTTACTAGCGGTTGCTCTAACCAGCCCGCTCTTACTTTCCAAAAAAACCTATAGGTAAAATATATCAAAACCAACATATCAATCAGATAGCATAAGATGTTTGCTGTCATTAAGAGAAGTCTTAAATGACCAAATTGTTTAAAAGTTACCCTGAAATAGGGCTTTAAATAGCTGTTATTCCCTAGATCAGCTTTAAAAAGCTTTTTCATAATTGGATAAACTGCAACCAGTTTTCAGGTAGGGCTTCCATATGTGGAGCAAATATGGTATACCTGAAGGGAGAACTGGAGAAGTAAACCATAAACCACACCAATAAGAAATACCTTAGTTAACAACTTTGAGTCAAGAAGCATCGAGAAAGGTAATTAAATTCAACGAACATAACAGTTTGCCAAGATTGAGCCTGTAAAAAGGTCCATCATAAGTAAGCCATGAAGCAGAACTAAAGTTGTTAACTAAGTTATTATTATGCCAATAATTTGAATCTGGTAGAGACAAAAATTTGGATTTATTCATATACCATTTTTTGACTTCATCCAAATCAAATTGCAAATTTGATTAGATAGAAAAGGGTATTTTTGTATTCGCGAAAGAGAATGATTTCTTTGTATATAAATAAATAAAAAGATTCGGCACTGCAGATTTCTTCCTAGATCCAGTTGAATGGATATGAATACACTATTAAATCAGTATCATGTACTAGAATGTAACACAATATATGTATACATTTTTTTTGGTTTTTATCTACTAGATATCTCGCATATTATATGACTAGGTAGGAAATATATCATTAAGTAATTCTGAATCGCGGATACATATGTATCCTTGACATACTGAATCGACTCCCATTATTGGTATCAAACCAATAACGATTCATACAAGCTAAATCCTCTAATCGGTAATTGGGCCAAAGAAACAATTTGAATTTACTGAATTTATTTGCATCTGTATTAAGCTGCTTATTCAAAAATTGTCTGTAGTTCTTTATCTTGTTTTCATTGCAAAATGCTGGATTTCTATCCGCAACATTCCAATTACAGGAATTGAAACAAATTAGAATTCTCAATTCTCTACGACGTCTAGGAGATAGAATATTTTCGGGAACAAAAAAATCATAATGATTTTTGTCTCCATTCGCAAGCATATTCTTATATTGTCCAATGTAGCTATTGAAACTTTTCTTATCAACATATCTTTTTTTTAGGTATTTTCCATTAGTTTGGTTCTTATTGATCAATGAAATACCTACGGTTTGATATATAATCAATTTTACACCTCTTTCTAGAAATAGACGAATTGGTTCGATAATCAATATTCCTTCTTTTATCAGTTCTGTAAGAGCTAGCTCTTTTTGAATCTGCATCACATCCAGACACATCTCTCCTCTTTGAATCGAGGATATCGCAATTTCCTTTGTATTTATTAGTCTAAGTAGGAGACAATATACTTTGATATTATCAATCATTCCTTGGTTCAAGGAGTCATCCCATCTTAATTGAAAAAGGAAATATTTTTTCAAGAAAAGATATAGTTCTGCTTCTTTATTGCTTTTGGATTGTTTTTTCTTTTTACGTTTTTTAATTTCTGGTTTCGTGTGATTTTCTTCAACATCTTTTTTTTTTTTGTTTTGTTTTCGTATATCTGATCCAAGATCTCCTTGGCCTTGTTGTTTAGTTTTTTCTTGGTTGGAATTTTCTAATTCAAGATATTCTTCTTGATTATATGATATATGAGGATTCTTTTTTTGATCTAAGTTAATGTTGTTAGATTGATTACTATTTTCATAGAAATTCAAAAAAAATAATTGAATTGGTATAATCTGTGGTTTAATCTTATATGCGTTAAAAAGTAGCCCAAATTCTAGGAAGAACCAAGGTTCTGGATTTGATATCTTCTGATATAATCTTTCTTGATTCATTCCCATCCAATCAAAAACAAAAAGTTTTTTTTCTTTTCAAGTTTTTGATAATTATTAGTTTCAGTATAGTATTTTTATTAATCTTGGTGTCAATATGCACATTGATCCAGGCTTCAATATCAATATTCTTTCTAATAGAAAAACAAAGAATTCTAGAATCAAAATATTTTCTATCCATATTTTGATCCATATCAACAATATATCCTTCCTCTAGGTAATCATTAATAACTATAGTTATTAATATATAATATGATTTGACTTTCATTGTATTGAAATTATATGGAATTTCTTAGTTCCCATTTACTTGTAATGATTCATAAATATATGAGTCCCCCCTAGTCCCATAATTCGATCATATCTGTAGTGTTTTTTCAATTTTTCTTTTTGACTCGTCAATGAATCCACTGTATCATAATTACAATTTTGTTTCATATAATGAATTAATTGGTCTTTTTCTTTTTTATATGAATCCAATTTTCTTGAGTCTTTATTTTGAATTATATGGTGTTTATTGACTTTATTTCCCCATTTTTGGGTACTAATCGAGACCATTTCGTCTGAGATAAATTGTATTGATAATGACCCTTTAACCAGTTTTTCCATTCATTTATTCCGGACTTATGAATTCTCCTGTACCTTGATTTGGTATCAAATATGCCTTGTGCCACACAATAATCCTTAATTGTATTCCCAAGAAATGGACAAGTCCCGTTATCGTGAAGTACAGATCTCAAGTGATACTTATTAAATAATTGGGTTTGTGATAATATGTAAAATACATATGCTTGAGACAAGGAGGATAAGTTGTAATGAATATTTGAATTATTACTTATTTTAGTAATAGGAATAGTACTATTAATAGCATTAGAAAAGTACTTTTTTATAGTCGAAATAAAGTCCATTGTATTTTGATTTGCTTCGTCGTTGTAAATGGTGGATTTATTGATAATTTTGTTTTTTGATTCAAAGAAAAGTTGTATATTGATAGTGAAAATATTAATGGTATGTAGGAAGATATTTAAGTATATTTTTTCAATGAAAGATTTCATAAAATAGTGTGATTTACGTAATAATTGAATGTATTGTCCTTTGAATATCTGCAAAATATTTTACACGATTCCAATCTTTTACCATCACAAATTAGAGCTATTTTTTTATTGTCTTTTGTGATTTGTTCTATTTTATTACTTGTTGAGGCAAGATCTTTCATTTTTTTTCTATGAATGAATAATTTGTACAATTCATAAATCGAATTTGAATAGTTGATTCACGAGTTATTTTAGTAGGAGTTTTGTAATTTTTTTTCTTCTTTTCATTCGGTTCATATACTTTCACTATACTCAATTTAAATAATAAAATTGGGTTTACTTTTTCAAATTCTTTCATTATTCATTTTAGAATTAAAACTATTGGGAAGATCCATACTGTTTTTTCTTTCCTAATTTTCATAAACCATTTTTTTTCTCTCTTTGAAAACTCTTAAAACTCAAAAAAAAAAAAAAAAAAAAAATCTTTTTGACTTTTAGAATTTTTTTTTTTCATGTAATATACATATATAATTTTCTGTTATCAGTCTTGTGACTTTATATCCTAGCGTGTATAGAGGATAGCATCTTGGTGTATGAGACTTGTTATTCTAGAACACATAAATTTAAATGCTTTCTGAAGTCCTGGATTGTGAAATAAGGGACTTATCTACACATCATCACTCATTATAATTCTGAAGATTTTCACTATATTTTTTTGGATGGAAGACATTATTTCAAAATGATTTTCTCGTCAATACAATTTGTATTTGCGATGCTACACAGTTTGTTGAAAAGTTGAACCAATTTTTCGTCTTTTCCACAGGTCCTGCTTACTGTTCCTGTAGATTTCCATCAATACAGGTTTGTGGGGGATTCAGCTATTTCTTGAAGTCACCTTTTACACAGTATGCAGGCTCCATTGATTCATCATTGAACAGTGTGCATGAACAAAGTTCAGTGGAACATATATTCTTTTCTCTATACTTACCTAGAAAACGGGTACACATATTCACTGATTCTAAGGTGCTGTATCTTTCAACTCTTGTTAGTTTCTCTACTTTTAGGTCAACTTACATATACTTGATACAAATTTTTGAGAATGACTCATCAGCAGAAACGCTTTCCCTCGTTTAAATTTTTGAAGTTGAATCATAAACTCTCTCTCTATTAAATTGGTTTTGCTGATTTGTTGTGCATGTTATTGTGCCATTGATCCTGATACACCAAATCTGGACATGGGATCAGAGATTATCTTAACCTATTTTGTTTAGGCCTTCCATTGTTTTTACTTAAAAGTTTCTGTCAATGTTTTTTTGTCTGGGGTCTTCACTTGTAGGTTCATTTTCTCCTCTATTATCATCTTCGTTCTCCTCATGTTCATTAACCTCTACTTCATTGGTATTTACTCCTCTATAATCAATTGTGTTGGCAAATATGTCATCATCAGAGCCTTCTAGATCATTATACAACTCACTAGGCTCACTACAGTCACTTTCTACTTAGACGAGCTTGATCTCCATTTTCTGGTTGGTAATCACTGTCACTGTCATCCGAATCACTACCCCCACACATCAACATCATTCATAATTTCATATGCAGCACAGTCCCCCCCCCCCCCCTCTCATACATCATTCTCCAAGAAAAATACTGTCTCTGATATTCACCAACTGAGGCGCTCTGAAATTAAGGCTTTGAAATATAATCAAAATCCACCTTCAGGCTACCTTCAGGCTTCTTGTACTTGGGATTTAACATCTAATCACCAAATAAGGTGCTAAGCTAACATTAGAGTAAAGAGAGTTATCTAGATTCTACCGACATTGGGTTGATCGAATGGATATAAAGTTCTTAGCAGGAACCAACACAAGTTGATCGCACCAGAAAAGTTGCTTTAGAACCAACACAAGTTGATCCCACCAGAAAAGTTGCTTTAGAACCAACAAGAGGGAGAAATTGAATTATCAAGATTACTCAAGATACCAATTATATGGATTTTATTTACTATAATATATCTCTCCATCATTAAGAACTCATAACCACAGGTCAAGTGATAGTAAACAGAAAGGTTAACTTGATCAGATCCATCCCATCCATCTCTAATTCTTGCAGTTCTCCAATCAATACTAGGAAATCCATGTTTTCATAATTGCTCCACCATGAATTCCACAAAAATGGGACCTGCCATCCATGGTTTCCTCTACTAATAGATTTCAACATAAACCAAACACCAGATACCAAGCAAACAAACAAAAATCTTTCTCATTATAAAAAATTAGCAATGGCAACCAGTACCAGAACACAAGAGCGACATATTTCAACAGAAACCAAACACTAGCAGCTATCAAGAACACAAACAAGACTCTATTTCACCTCTAGAAGAGCATCACATTCAGCGATTCCGCATCAACAACCGAACCACCAAAGAATTCCACTCAATGTCCACATCTCACACACCCACCCATCATCGGCCAAATCCCTGCCAATCATGGATCGAAGAACCCTAGCCCCAGAACCGATTAAGAGAGAGAGAGAGAGAGAGAGAGAGAGAGAGAGAGAGATTGTCTCAAGCAATGGTAAAAAAAGTAATAAAGGAAGTGTATGGTGTGATTTTTACGATTGCAGAAAATCAATCAAATCATTGTGGAAGTGTGGCATGTAAAAGAGTCCATAAGCAATAAAAAGGATAATAAAAATGCTCTTGGGGGGACATCCCCATTCCAAGTAAACAAGAAAAGGCATCTCTTCAATTGCATAAAAATAAAATTGTAACAAATTTACGGTGCACAAACAATTATGGAGAAAAATATTAGATCATATAAAACAAAAAGATCATGGACACTTTCTAAATAACATCATAACCAATAGGTAATGTGCTGCAGATTTATAGGTGATCATTTGTATTTCTATAGCAGATTTCAAAATTTTAGCAAGTCTGACTTTGGATATTTAATAAAAGGTGGAAATTTACACATTGATGAGATTATAAGTAGGCGAAAGATTATAGACCTTCATCAGTGAAGTATTTGGAAAGGAAACTTTACTACATTTTATGACAAGAAAATGAAGGTGTTTCCTGAAGGCATTTTGGAGGGCAACTTTGCAAAAACAGAAAAGTGCATCAAGTATCTGGCCATTGCAAATTGCAATGTTCCTGCAAGTAAGAGAGATTTCTCAGAAGAAAATTGAAGACAGATTTTCCAAAATAAAAAATATAAATCGTGGATGCAAATCAACTACCCAAATTACTGTTCACACACATAATAATGGAAGCAATACCATAAATTGAAAAGCATAAAAACTATAAAATCTGCAAGAATAGACAGACAGTAGAATTCTGGTAAGCTGGTTCAGCATATGCTTGCACTAGGCTCCAAAATATGTATATCGTCATCTTGGAATTCTTACCATCCACATTAGCACTAAACGCCTGGTCCACAAACCCCATGTACATTTTATCAAGTTTTTCCACATTGAACTGCAGAGAAAATTATAACAAACTACACAGTTAAATATCTGACCAATCTAATTCCAGCAACTAATTATTAAAATCTCATGTAGTTCTAGAATCAACAACAATAGCAAACCTCTTCTGAAGGAAGAATAATCCCCCTAGACTCCATTTCATGCCACTCATGCGTCAAAACTGGAAAGCAAGCTTCATGCAGTGTGAATAAACTGCCATGAACTGATAGAAATGAACACAAAGGGCAATTTATAAATTAGAAATCTAGAAGGAAAGCTATTGTATGGAATTTACCAACATCAACTACGAGTAAACCAAACTTCTTTCTTTTTGATTCAGTAGCTAGCAAGCTTCATTCTTAAATTCAGTTTCTTTTTGGCTCAAATTTGCCTCAATATCAAAAGTTTTGGTAGATCCGACTGTTATCAGAATTGTTTCATTTTTAAACATTTTTATAAAAAAAAGGAGGAAAATTGAGTAAATTCTTATGCAATATTTTTATTTGTCCCCTTTTCATACAGATGAGCAACAAGCCATCCAATTCAAGAAAGGGGCATATAGGCCCTAGTTAATTATGTTAAAAATGGGACATTGGTTTTCTTGTCATGGTTAATTATGTTAAGCATCTTCCTCACTGTGTTGCCATTCTTTACTCCACCCATACTAGCATGCATGTTGACTCCGCTCCGCTGTGCTTCACCATCCCTCTGCTCCTCATCACAACTCTCAAACTAGAGGTGTCAAGCTTGGCCCGACCCACGTGGCCCACGCCGTCGTGCATCGGCTGCGTCATGCGCATACGCGACACCGGGGGCCAAATGGGCTGGCCGTGCGCCTGATCACGGCACGCACATGAGTGGAGAAGGGGGGCAATTGCCCCCCTTCTCATTAGAAAAATCATATATTATATTATAAAATATATTTTATTCTATTATATAATATCTTTTTAAAATTTGAATTGCCCCCCTTCTTTTTTTGAAAAAAAGAATTGCCCCCCTTCTCAATCTGTCTCTTTTAACTTAGATGTTAGGTGGCTTATCTTATCATTATTAAATTATAAAAAAGTTAATAAAATAATGAATAGAAAATAAAATTTAAAATAAAATAATATTTAATTAACTTTCTTGTGACTCACGCCCATTGTTCCATCTCTATTTCGCTTATACCTTTGCAACCTCGCTTTTTGTTTGGCGCCCCCACTCACAGTCCTACGATTCACAGGGGATTTTTATTGCTTCCTCACAAATTTCTTGTTTTTTTTACCTACAGGCGATTTGTGAAATCCAAGGTTTGGTTTTTTTATCTTTTATTTTTTCAGTTGTTTTGTTTAATTACATCAATTATTATTTTTCTCTAATTTATTGTTTGATTTGATTTTTTTTTTTTAAATTCAAAGGAGTTTTTATTTGTATGAATTTAGTTTGGATATTATATTTGAATTGAGCTAATTGGTGTAAAAAGATTTAGATGATAACCCTTATGTAATCTTGTATGTATTTAGTTTGGATATTCAATTGGTATGCCATCTCTCTCATATTTGCCACCGATTAGGGTTTGAATTAGGGTTTTTTTTCATTATCTAGATTCTAGGGTTCTCATATTTTTCTTTGATCTTGTGTTGGATTGGGGTTAATTGAAAATTAAGTACATGAATTTTTAGGAGAGATATTTCAATACAATGGACTTTGTAATTTTGATATGATATTGAACTTATTTTATAATAGAATTTTTATTATATTTAGACTTTGATTTATAAAATTTTATTTGCCCCTCTTTTGAATAATTTACGGCCATCAAGCAAGACAAAGATTCTGCACCCGGCTGGCCCGAAGACGCTTCTGATGGCATACAGTGCTTGCAGCGGTACTTTTATTTTTTAAAAATTTGAATTTATATTTAAAAATCATAAAAAATCAGAAAAAAAATAAGAAAAATCTATAAAATTTCAAAAAAAATAGAAAACAAATATAAACAATAGAAAACTTATAAAAATTGTGACAATTTTAGAAATTAATCAAATTAGGAATAATTCTAAATAAACTAATTTTTTTTTCAAAAACCCAAAAAAGAAAATATAAACTCCCAAGTTTGTCAATACCATGGATTAATTTATAACAAAGTTGGAAGATTTGCTATAAATTAAAAAAAGGAATATTTTTTAAGAAAGGAAGATTTTTAAAAAAAGAAATTTTAGAAATTAATTTCTTACCTTGAAATGCTTTGCAATAATCTAGGATGAGTTTCCATTGAACTGAATCATTCCCTCCAATGTTTTTAAATTAATTGTAAACAAAGTTGGAAGTTTGGGACTACCATGAATATTGCTATAAATAAAAAAAGGAAACATTTTAAAAATTAAAAAAATAGAAAGTAAAAATCAATCTATAATTTTCGGTATTTTTAATTATATCCTTACAAATGTAACAAATATCTATAATTATATTTTGTTATCCATTAGATATATGTCATTAGAGGGTTTTTGCATGATTTATTTACAAAAATTGTTGTTATACCCCTATTAACATGTATATTTATTTAAATATTTGTATAAAAATTAAAAAAAAAAATGCGTGCTTTCGTGGCGGGCGCAAATTACCGTGGCCGTGCACAGACGCTTGTGAGCTGGCAGCGGGGCCCAAAGACGGGCCCGCTAGCGGGCCGTCTGCGACTGCGCACGGCGTCTGCGGCCGGCGTCGCGTGTACGCCCGCCCGTTTGACACCTCTATCTCAAACAAACCACCCACAGGTGATGTTCAACTGGGCCAAATACAAGCCCAAAAATAAGCCAGTTGTGTCCACGACCCGGGTCTATTGGCGTAGCCGGGTTCCTTTGTGGCGTTGGCCTCGATCCTGCGTGACCGAAGGAGTCCGGGTTGAGCCTCGCGCCTTCTGCAGTGATGGGGGCCAGCGTGTTTACGCAGTGCGGTAGCGACCCTCCACGACATCCCTGAGGGGTCTTTAGGGCCTTAGTCAAAAAAAAAAAAAAATAAGCCGGTTGTGCAGCGATTTGACTCAGGCTACGCATTTTAGCTCAACTGGCCTAAATTGTCCCCAATCATGCCCATCCTTGGCTGAACCAGAGTTTTCAGATTGGCCTCTGACGAAACCAAAGGTTTCAGTTTCACTCAGAATTCAAAGCCAGTTGATGGGTTGACAAGCCGGATCACGAGTTGGATAAATCTCAATCTTAACATGCTCGCTATCATCATAGTGGACCCGATCAAGAATCTTTGCAGTACGACCAGCCGGATCGACCGATCCATAGGTTTTGCCGGGCCGGATTTGGGTGTAGGACCAAATAGACCGCCCTTCACCCTCTAGCCGCATACAGCCCGTTTGACACGTATGATTATTATGTCTCTCTCCCAATCTCTCTCTCTCGCTCTGATTTCTCCCTCTCTCTCTCTCCCCCAATATTTCAGATTCTCAATCTCTCTCTCTCTCCCAATCTCGTTCTTTACCTCTGATTTCTCCCTCTCTCTCTTTCTCTCCCTCTCTCCCAATCTCTCCCTCTCTCCCTCTCTCTCGATCTGTCCCCCCCCCCTCAATCTCTCTGCCCTCTCTCAATCTCCTAGTCTCTCTCTTGGATCAGGGGCGGAGAGCTCGCCGGACCAGGGCGTGGGATGGTTTTTGGTTTTTGAGGTTTTCTTCGAATTTTCTGTAATGTTTTAGGATTTTTTTTTTTAATTTTTTAGGGATTTTCTGGTTTATGGTTTTTTTTTTAAATTCTGAATTTTTTGTTTTTAAATTTGTGAGCAGACCCGTGGGCCCGGCCGACTGGAAGTTTGTTGTGCGGATTGTCCGATGGTTGGAACGAGCGCTATGAGGAGAACTTTGTTGTGCTCGTGTCAACTGAAAGTTTTCAATCCTCACACTTAAATTATATGCATGCACTTAGGATATATGTTTGGTAAGACTCTTATCTCTATTATAAGTTTGTTGATTTTTCTAGTTATCTGCATATATATATATATATATATATATATATATATATATATATATATATATATTGGTGAAGTGGTTGTCCCTTATCTCTATTCTGAGATGGAGAAATAAATACATAAATATTTTGAATAAAACATTAATATCTAATTAAAATAAAACTTATATATAGGGGATTATCTAAAACTATGTTAGTCCAAATCAAATTAGAACTGAATTCTAAATCCTACTCAGAGTTGGAGATAACTCTTTTTGATGTCTATATATATCAGAGTTGTGACTTCTCATCTCTCTATAAATAGGATAGGACTTGGGAGTCTAACAAACAAGTAACGATTCACTTTGTGGTTCTCAAGGTATGTCTTTTTTATTATTTTGATTATTATCTATTTAAACACATTCCAACTCTCTCTATCAACATTAGCACGCACACTCTCCACTAAGATTAGAACAATGTGTGTCTGTCTGTGGTTTTTTCTTTTCTTTCCTATTATTTTTATATTATATTGTGTTACTATCAGATATTGTTTGAATTAATCAACGAAATCTACTTTGTTTGCACTAAACCTGCAGTGATTATGGAACTCACGGAGCTTCACAAAGATGTTCGAGAAAATATTATAAGCTATCTTCCACTTCAAAATTATATCAAACAGGGTCCGATTTACTCATCTTGGTCTATTGTGGCCAAAAGGAGATACTATTCTTCAAGAAGAATTGGCCTCCCTTTACTAGTCATTTTCGATGCTTACAAAGAAATTTCCACAAGATTTTTCAGTTTATCTACTCAAAAGCTTTATCACATTGACTTCCCTCAATTCCCTCAATTACATGGGTGTCATATTTGTGGTTCCTCGCATGGTTGGCTAGTAACTGTCGATATCAACTTACAAATCTATTTGTTTGATCCATTCTCACAATCTCGAATCAAATTACCTTCATTACCTTTATCTGATGATGACCGTCATGATTTTAGTTTAGTCGATCGACACTCGTTTGAAACATCAAACGAAAAGTTGCGAGACCGTTTGGTACTTAAAGCTATTTTATCTGCAGACCCTCGAAAGAGTTCAGATTATATGGTAGTTAGTTCCTATGGTATGTGGAAACTAGGATTTTGGAGATCGGGTGATGCTACATGGACCACACCACTAGATTTTGCTCCTGCCGATTTTGTAATGCATAAGGAAAAATTATATGTTTTGGCCAATTCCGGTCATTTATTGATTTTTGACCTTGTTCCACATCTCAAGTTGATTACAACTTATGATTTCATGGATTTGATAAGGGATCCAAAATATTTGGTAGATGTCAAAGGAGAATTGTTGATTGTGGAGAGAAAAACATATTATATGGATGATTATTCTGAAATAACAACTTCCTATGTGATTTCAAAGTTTGATTCGGAAGCTTGAGCAACCTAGGAAGTTGAAAAGTATAGGAGACAACATTTTGTTCTTGGGAAGCGGTTATTCCATGGCCTTAGAGCGAAGAAGGGCTTTTAGGATTCGAGAAGGACAAAGATCTATTTCTAATTGATAATAATTATCCCGGGATTACGTCCGAATGGATTTGAAGATATCGGCATATTCAACATTAAAGGCGGAACACTCAAACCATTTCCTCCAAATGATGTCTACAATCCCACAAAGTCTCCACAAATATGGCTAGAAGCACATCAATGACTCCCAAGCCTTGAGGAGGATTTTGTCATTTGGTTATGAAATTACTTTATGGCATTCAACATTTATGTAAATCTCAAACCTTGTGCTTTTTCCTATTCAACATTTATGCTAGCTCTTTGACTAAACTTGTGCTATCCTATTCCAGTGAAGATGAAAGTTTTTGGTTGGCATCATCTGTAAATCTCAAACCTTGGCGCAGCCTTGGAGCATTGCTTCTTTATCTATATACTGTTTTGGACTTTAAAATCCTTACAAATTACTGCTGTTTATAATATTTATCATAATCCAATTAATTGCAGGAATATTCTCGGCATTTTTAAAAGGATAGAATTGTTGTGAAGCTACTGAAGAAAACAAAAACCAAATTTATATTAATTAGTGTCTCATAGTGACATAGCAATAATAAGGATGCTACTCTGGAAAACAAAAAAAAAAAGATTCAGATTTATGAAAATGACAGCAGAGTTAGATTTGGGGGAAAAAATGAAAAAAAAAAATATTTATGTTTTTAGTAAAATAATAGTAATTGAGTTATTTTCTGTTAAAGTTAAATTTTGCTTTATCTATTAAACTTTTTTTTTTAAAAAATTCTAAATATGGGGAGAAGTATGGTTGTCAAAGATTAAGTTATTCCTCAAACTTCTCTAAATTTTAAATATCAAATTTTGTATCAAATCTAGATACTCCTCAAATCATTTTCACATTTGAATTTTTTATATTATATTATTTGGGTAATTAAAAATATTTATTTTCTATAGTTATGCTCATGAGTATTAGCATTAGAAATTTGTTTTTATACAGTAAGTTGAAACCTTATGATTTTTTATATATTTTTTAAAATATTATATAATTTATATATTTTTATATCAAAGTGCATAAAAAAAAAGTCAAGACCAAACTAAATCAAACTTTGCAAGATAATCCGTTGTCTTTCTGAACATTTTATATGAACTCCTTAATTAATAATAAAGTGTGGTTTATCAAATTTTTTCAAATCTATACATTATTGCATACTTTCTGGAGTGCTCAATCATCTTGATATAATCAGATTTGGTGAAAAAAATAGTTTAGGATGAGAGATGAAAAGATAGATTTTTTGCAGTCACTATTGGGCATTTTTCAGTTACATTACCTGCGAGGGTTTGAAAGTTTTTAAACATCTTGATTTCTAAACTTCCTGTTCTTATGCGGTGTGGATGACAAAACCCATCTCCGTAACCTGTGCTGTTGGACTCCACTTTTATAGCCGTGTTATTTGTAAGAATGAAAGAATGAGAAAACTTGATTTGTAAACAATACCATTTTTAGTATGAGTTTGTTTTTATCCTAAAATTATTTTGTTTTTCTCTTCAAGTTTGATTGCTTGTAAATGTTCATGCTTAGATTGGGACATTTAGGGATGTGAATTTAATATAGATTTTTTGATGTTTGATTTGATAAGATAAATAGAAAAAATGGATTTTGGATTATGTTTGATTGTAGGTAGAATATGGGTGGAGTAAAGAGTGGCAACACAGTGAGGAAGATGCTTAACATAATTAACTAGGACAAGAAAACCAGTGTCCCATTTTTAACATAATTAACTAGGGCCTATATGCCCCTTTCTTGAATTGGATGGCATGTTGCTCATCTGTATGAAAAGGGGACAAATAAAAATATTACATAAGAATTTACTCAATTTTCCTCCTTTTTTTTTTTATAAAAATGTTTAAAAACGAAACAATTCTGATAACAGTCGGATCTACCAAAACTTTTGATATTGAGGCAAATTTGCCCACATCTCACCCACCCATCATCGGCCAAATTCCAGCCAATCACGGATCGAAGAACCCTAGCCCCAGAACCCAGCCAATCACGGATCGAAGAACCCTAGCCCCAGAACCGATTAAGAGAGAGAGAGAGAGAGAGAGAGAGAGAGAGATTGTCTCAAGCAATGGTAAAAAAAGTAATAAAGGAAGTGTATGGTGTGATTTTTACAATTGCAGAAAATCAATCAAATCATTGTGGAAGTGTGGCATGTAAAAGAGTCCATAAGCAATAAAAAGGATAATAAAAATGCTCTTGGGGGGACATCCCCATTCCAAGTAAACAAGAAAAGGCATCTCTTCAATTGCATAAAAATAAAATTGTAACAAATTTACGGTGCACAAACAATTATGGAGAAAAATATTAGATCATATAAAACAAAAAGATCATGGACACTTTCTAAATAACATCATAACCAATAGGTAATGTGCTGCAGATTTATAGGTGATCATTTGTATTTCTATAGCAGATTTCAAAATTTTAGCAAGTCTGACTTTGGATATTTAATAAAGGTGGAAATTTACACATTGATGAATTATAAGTAGGCGAAAGATTATAGACCTTCATCAGTGAAGTATTTGGAAAGGAAACTTTACTACATTTTATGACAAGAAAATGAAGGTGTTTCCTGAAGGCATTTTGGAGGGCAACTTTGCAAAAAAACAGAAAAGTGCATCAAGTATCTGGCCATTGCAAATTGCAATGTTCCTGCAAGTAAGAGAGATTTCTCAGAAGAAAATTGAAGACAGATTTTCCAAAATAAAAAATATAAATCGTGGATGCAAATCAACTACCCAAATTACTGTTCACACATAATAATGGAAGCAATACCATAAATTGAAAAGCATAAAAACTATAAAATCTGCAAGACTAGACAGACAGTAGAATTCTGGTAAGCTGGTTCAGCATATGCTTGCACTAGGCTCCAAAATATGTATATCGTCATCTTGGAATTCTTACCATCCACATTAGCCCTAAACACCTGGTCCACAAACCCCATGTACATTTTATCAAGTTTTTTCCACATTGAACTGCAGAGAAAATTATAACAAACTACACAGTTAAATATCTGACCAATCTAATTCCAGCAACTAATTATTAAAATCTCATGTAGTTCTAGAATCAACAACAATAGCAAACCTCTTCTGAAGGAAGAATAATCCCCCTAGACTCCATTTCATGCCACTCATGCGTCAAAACTGGAAAGCAAGCTTCATGCAGTGTGAATAAACTGCCATGAACTGATAGAAATGAACACAAAGGGCAATTTATAAATTAGAAATCCAGAAGGAAAGCTATTGTATGGAATTTACCAACATCAACTACGAGTAAACCAAACTTCTTTCTTTTTGATTCAGTAGCTAGCAAGCTTCATTCTGAAATTCAGTTTCTTTTTGGCTCAAATTTGCCTCAATATCAAAAGTTTTGGTAGATCCGACTGTTATCAGAATTGTTTCATTTTTAAACATTTTTATAAAAAAAAAAGGAGGAAAATTGAGTAAATTCTTATGTAATATTTTTATTTGTCCCCTTTTCATACAGATGAGCAACAAGCCATCCAATTCAAAAAAGGGGCATATAGGCCCTAGTTAATAATGTTAAAAATGGGACACTGGTTTTCTTGTCATGGTTAATTATGTTAAGCATCTTCCTCACTGTGTTGCCACTCTTTACTCCACCCATACTAGCATGCATGTTGACTCCGCTCCGCTGTGCTTCACCATCCCTCTGCTCCTCATCACAACTCTCAAACAGACCACCCACAGGTGATGTTCAACTGGGCCAAATACAAGCCCAAAAATAAGCCAGTTGTGCCCATGACCCACGGGTCTATTGGCGCCGGGTTCCCTTGTCAAGGCGTTGGCCTCGATCCTCGTGACCGACCGAGTCCCGGGTTCGAGCCCCTCGCCTTGCCAAGGTGATGGGGGACGCGTGTTTGCACGGGTGCAGCGCGACCCCTCCATGACATCCTACATGGGGTCTTTAGGGTCTTAGTCAAAAAAAAAATAAGCCAGTTGTGCAGCGATTTGACTCAGGCTACGCATTTTAGCTCAACTGGCCTAAATTGCCCCCAATCATGCCCATCCTTGGTTGAACCAGAGTTCAAACCTTGATTTCAGATTGGCCTCTGACGAAACCAAAGGTTTCAGTTTCACTCAGAATTCAAAGCCAGTTGATGGGTTGACAAGCCGGGTCACGAGTTGGATAAATCTCAATCTTAACATGCTCGCTATCATCATAGTGGACGATGAATCGGCATTGTACCGGATCGACCGATCCATAGATTTTCTGGATTTGAGCCGATTCTTGACCAAATAGACCGCATTTGGATTTGGCCGTTTGACCACGTATGATTATTATGTCTCTCTCCCAATCTCTCTCTCTCAATTTCTCCCTCTCTCTCCCCAATATTTGATTCTCAATCTCTCTCTCTCTCCCAATCTCTTTCTTTACCTCTGATTTCTCCCTCTCTCTTCCTCTCCCTCTCTCCCAATCTCTCCATCTCTCCCTCTCTCTCGATCTGTCCCCCCCTCAATCTCTCTTCCCTCTCTCAATCTCCTAGTCTCTCTCTTGGATCAGGAGAGCTCACTTGAACCAGGGCGTGGGATGGTTCTTGGTTTTTGAGGTTTTCTTCGAATTTTCTGTAATGTTTTAGGATTTTTATTTTTTATTTTTTAGGGATTTTCTGGTTTATGGTTTTTTTTTTAATTCTGAATTTTTTGTTTTTAAATTTGTGGGCAGACCCGTGGGCCAGTACACGGCACGGCCCGGCCAACTGGAAGTTTGTTGTGCGGATTGTCCAGTGACTGGAACGAGAACTGCAAGGAGAACTTTGTTGTGCTCGTGTCAACTGGAAGTTTTCAATCCTCACACTTAAATTATATGCATGCACTTAGGATATATGTTTGGTAAGACTCTTATCTCTATTATAAGTCTGTTGATTTTTCTAGTTATCTGCATATATATATATATATATATATTGGTGAAGTGGTTGTCCCTTATCTCTATTCTGAGATGGAGAAATAAATACATAAATATTTTGAATAAAACATTAATATTTAATTAAAATAAAACTTATATATAGGGGATTATCTAAAACTATGTTAGTCCAAATCAAATTAGAACTGAATTCTAAATCCTACTCAGAGTTGGAGATAACTCTTTTGGTGTCTATATATAATGAGTTCTGACTACTCATCTCTCTATAAATAGGATAGGACTTGGGAGTCTAGCAAACAAGTAACGATTCACTTTGTGGTTCTCAAGGTATGTCTTTTTTATTATTTTGATTATTATCTATTTAAACACATTCCAACTCTCTCTATCAACATTAGCACGCACACTCTCCACTAAGATTAGAACAATGTGTGTCTGTCTGTGTTTTTTTCTTTTCTTTCCTATTATTTTTATATTATATTGTGTTACTATCAGATATTGTTTGAATTAATCAACGAAATCTACTTTGTTTGCACTAAACCTGCAGTGATTATGGAACTCACTGAGGAGCTTCAGAAAGATGTTCGAGAAAATATTATAAGCTATCTTCCACTTCAAAATTATATCAAACAGGGTCCGATTTACTCATCTTGGTCTATTGTGGCCAAAAAGAGATACTATTCTTCAAGAAGAATTGGCCTCCCATTACTAGTCATTTTCGATGCTTACAAAGAAATTTCCACAAGATTTTTCAGTTTATCTACTCAAAAGCTTTATCACATTGACTTCCCTCAATTCCCTCAATTACATGGGTGTCATATTTGCGGTTCCTCGCATGGTTGGCTAGTGACTGTCGATATCAACTTACAAATCTATTTGTTTGATCCATTCTTACAATCTCAAATCAAATTACCTTCATTACCTTTATCTGATGATGACCGTCATGATTTTAGTTTAGTCGATCGACACTTTCGTTTGGAAACATCAAGCGAAAAGTTATGGTGACCGCTTTGGTACTTAAAGCTATTTTATCTGCAGACCCTCGAAAGAGTTGGATTATATGGTAGTTAGTTCCTATGGTATGTGGAAACTAGGATTTTGGAGATCGGGTGATGCTACATGGACCACACCACTAGATTTTGCTCCTGCCGATTTTGTAATGCATAAGGAAAAATTATATGTTTTGGCCAATTCCGGTCATTTATTGATTTTTGACCTTGTTCCACATCTCAAGTTGATTACAACTTATGATTTCATGGATTTGATAAGGGATCCAAAATATTTGGTAGATGTCAAAGGAGAATTGTTGATTGTGGAGAGAAAAACATATTATATGGATGATTATTCTGAAATAACAACTTCCTATGTGATTTCAAAGTTTGATTCGGAAACAGAGCAACCTAGGAAGTTGAAAAGTATAGGAGACAACATTTTGTTCTTGGGAAGCAGTTATTCCATGGCCTTAGAAAGCGAAGGGCTTTTAGGATTCGAGAAGGACAGCATCTATTTCAATCGATAATAATTATCCCGGGATTCGTCCAGAATGGATTTGAAGATATCGGCATATTCAACATTAAAGACGGAACACTCAAACCATTTCCTCCAAATGATGTCTACAATCCCACAAAGTCTCCACAAATATGGCTAGAAGCACATCGGTGACTCCCAAGCCTTGAGGAGGATTTTGTCATTTGGTTATGAAATTACTTTATGGCATTCAACATTTATGTAAATCTCAAACCTTGTGCTTTTTCCTATTCAACATTTATGCTAGCTCTTTGACTAAACTTGTGCTATCCTATTCCAGTGAAGATGAAAGTTTTTGGTTGGCATCATCTGTAAATCTCAAACCTTGGCGCAGCCTTGGAGCATTGCTTCTTTATCTATATACTGTTTTGGACTTTAAAATCCTTACAAATTACTGCTGTTTATAATATTTATCATAATCCAATTAATTGCAGGAATATTCTCGGCATTTTTAAAAGGATAGAATTGTTGTGAAGCTACTGAAGAAAACTAAAACCAAATTTATATTAATTAGTGTCTCATAGTGACATAGCAATAATAAGGATGCTACTCTGGAAAACAAAAAAAAGATTCAGATTTATGAAAATGACAGCAGAGTTAGATTTGGGGAAAAATGAAAAAAAATATTTATGTTTTTAGTAAAATAATAGTAATTGAGTTATTTTCTGTTAAAGTTAAATTTTGCTTTATCTATTAAACTTTTTTTTTAAAAAAATTTCTAAATATGGGGAGAAGTATGGTTGTCAAAGATTAAGTTATTCCTCAAACTTCTCTAAATTTTAAATATCAAATTTTGTATCAAATCTAGATACTCCTCAAATCATTTTCACATTTGAATTTTTTATATTATATTATTTGGGTAATTAAAAATATTTATTTTCTATAGTTATGCTCATGAGTATTAGCATTAGAAATTTGGGCAAAAATAAATAAATAAAAAAGATGATAAATCCAACAGTGATCCCTTGTCACGTGAGATGGATAAATGCTTATGAGATTCTAAATGAAATATTGCTAAGCTATTAATTAAGCAACTATATAGAATCTACTTTTGCACTTGTACAGACTGAATGGTTGCCAAGGAACTTGCTATCCACACGGATAAAAAGTAGTGGGACGTAATGAGGTCCTTGAATTGGGACTGGGATCATGAGGGGCTTGGGAAATGGCTTGTTAAGCATATAAAATGGGAAAAAGAAGGATATGCAAATCGGGAGGGATGGGGTGAATCTTTTTCAGGGCTCTCTGAATGGATGTCCCTGTAGTAGATAGACATAGACTATCAGGATACCAAAAGGAAGAGCGCGCACCACAGCTTTAGTGCTAACAAGGGTGGGGGAGACATGAAATCTTTTGCCTGGCTTAGGTTTGTGGTAATAAAGACCAGGCGTATCTTTTGAGAGGGCTTGGTTGGCTGGCTGACCATTGTAAAGGGATCTCATGGTCACCACAAAAGCCATGCCAATAAAGCACAAGGTTATGGCCATCCATTTGGGTGCAAGGAGCTCTGGGTTGGATCGGTTGAGGCATGGCCTTGGGCATATATATATATCGCTGTGCATAGATTGTGTGGTGTGGGTGCGTTTTCTAGTGATGTATATGGTAGTAACCTGGCTAAGATGTGGATGGGGATATAATGTCTCAGCTATTTCTATCATGTTAAAAAAAGAGAGAGAGAGACGTCATGTTAAAAAACATGGGAGAGAGAGACGTACGTGTTCATCGGCATCTTGGGATGGCGAAACTATTGTGGATGAAGTCTTAGAAGCATATACGAGATCTAGCCGAGCTCTGACCGATCTACTGGAAATTAATCATATTTTAGATTTTAAGTTATAACATCAATTTTAGATTTAGAACTCTTATTTTTAGTGGATTTATTGTTTGTTGATTCCCAATGATTTTCCTTCGATTTTGGAGGGTTTTTCACATGATTAATCTTGTTATTGATCCCTCTGTTTATGTTTCTCTTTTACAGCTATATCTCTCCTTTGAGGTCTTAAATTCTGTTATTTCTCTCATTAACAGAAGCAACGTACCATACATTCAAAGAGAGAGATGCACAGCTGGTTATCTGAGGAAAAAAAAACAGGATATTTTGGTTGTTAATAAAAAACTAACAAGGTTTCTTCAAAATTGACAAATATTATAAACTATAATAAGCAAAATGTCAAAACACAACAACTAGCAAGCATAATAAACAAAACAAATATAAACTCTAATAGATTTAACAGGAACTAAGTGCATTAGACAGCATGCAGATTAATGAATAATGTAGTTAATCAACCTGAAACCATGAAAAAAAAGGGCAAGTGAAAAAAAAGGTGGAAAAATGTTAGTACCGCGAAACACATTAAACTTAAAAAACATATTATATCAGCAATTGCATATCAATATAAGCAAGATTCAATAGAGGTCATAAATATTTTCCCTTGGTTAGTGTGGGATAACAAAATCCTTATAACTCAGAAAAAGACAATAGAAAGAAAATCATACGATCTGTTTCTTTTGCAAAGAAGATGAGACGGTCACACACTTACCACTTATGTGCCTCTTTAGAATATTGAGGGTGTCCCAAGCAAAACAAAATTTATGGGGCCCTAGTCCTATCACTAAAATGGCGAACAATCCACTCCGAAGAGGGTGAGAACAACTAACCATGACAATTGCATGGAACCTATGACTAACCGACGATGTTTTCAATATAAACAACTTATTTACTTAAAACTAATATGGAGAATTGAGTTTCTAACAATATAGTGAGTGGAGCCAGAAGGACAAAGATAGAGGTGGTAAAGTCACTGATGAAACGAAGTCTTGCATTTATGGAGAACCCTCCATAACCGACGAGCGACGAGGCTTTTAAGGACAACACAATAGGGTAGGCAAGACCAAGCTCTTGATGCTCGACAAGGAGCGCTCTTCTACAATGTTTTTTTTTTTGGTTCTAATACTTACAAATATTATAAATAAACATGATTTATTATTATTATTATTTTTTAAAAAGTAGAGTTTAAAAGTTTGTGCACTAAGAATCTTAACTCGCTGGAATGGGCCAAACATGTGATTTTGGTTTGGAGGTACACAACCATTATTTTTGGGAAAATTAAGACTTTGGTACTCTGTTTCGGTACTGTTGCCAAGGACCTTAACCCCCCCCCCCCCCAAGGACCCAAAAGTAAATGACAAAAAGTCAATGGACTTTTTGCTACTTTCCGGTTATTTTTTTTTTTTATAAATGTGCACTTTAATTATCATATTTTATAACATGGATTGAATTATAATCTCTCAATTTTTTTGAGAAAGATGGTAACCAAATTTATTTGTGAGAGCTGCTTTATACATCAAAGGACTATTGGTCTAACGGTATTTTGGATTCCGTGTGTTGGGTAATTCACTTGATTGAGTATGCTCTTAGGTTCGAGTCCCTACATGTACATGGAGGAACAATTTGGATAATTTACTCGGTGAGCACAAAACTCCCAGGTTTGAGTCCCCATATATGTAGGGCTGTAAATGGGTCGAGCTTGATCAGGTTGGGCCCATCTCGAATTCAGCTCGAAATATCCTCGAGCTCGAGCTCAAAATTAGTTCGAATAAGTTTGCTTGAGCTCGGCTCGATTTTAATTTTGAAAGCTTGAAATTAAGAACTCAACTATAATTTTGAAATCTCGGATTTAGTTTTAAATTAAAAACTTATATATAAACTAATTTTTTAATATTATATATTATATATCAATATTAAATATTAAATATTTTATTCATATATTATAATTTTTTTTATTAATTTTTTTTAATTTTTTTAAATAATATTTATATTATATATTAATATATTAATATTAAATTTCGAGCTTTCGAGCTGAGCTCTATCGAGCTTGACTCGGCTCGAGCTCGGCTTGGAATTAATTTCGAACTCGAAATTGAAGCTTGAGCTCGGCTCGAAAGCTCGAAATTCGAAATAACTCGAAGTTTTACCGAAATGCGATCTCGAAATGTCACTTAATAAGCTTGATCATTTGACAACCCTACATATATGTACGTGCACAATGAGGGATCAAAGGTGCCGTCACGTAAGGTCACGTTTGACGTCCCTATATGGAGTGTTTATCCCCTATATCAGAAAAAAAAAATAAAAAAAAAATAAAGAGCAAACAAACAAACAAATCCTAACTGAGAAGTCGGAGATTTGACCTCCTAATGGAATAGCAACACTACTCATCAAAACCAATCTTCCTAGAGTGGCTGATGGCTGATGGCTGATGGCTGATGGCAACCTTACTTTGTGGCGTTATTAACTATTGTGAGGAGTCTCATATGACCAAATTGATGAAAGAAATTACATTTTCTTTTTGAGGAAAAGTGGCAAAATGGAGCATTTTCACATTTGGATAAATGGTAATCAGTACAGATGGGTCTTCCATGTGTAGCCAATATACAAACCATAAATCACACACAAAAGAGTTGTGCATCAAATGATGATGAAAAAAAGGATCTCACCTTCTCTGTTATCTGTTTTGTGATGTTCTTTGTTGTCTTAATAACAGAGCATGGTAGACCAGCTACACTATAGGCAAAATATATCATGGCCTATCCTGTAGGCAAAACTGACATAAGAAGCAGATAGTATAAGGTGTTGGTTGTCATTAAGAGAAGTCTTAAATGACCAAATTGCTTAAAAGTTACCTTGAAATCTAAGCTGTTATTCCCTAGATTAGCTTTAAAAAGCTTTTTCAGTTATATATTTGGATAAATTGCAACCAGTTCAGATAGGGCTTCCATATGTGGAGCAAGTATGGTATACCTGAAGGGAGAAGTAAACCATAAACCACACCAAAAAGAAATACCTATGTTAACAACTTTGATTCAAGAAGCATCAAGAAAGGTAATTAAATTCAATGAACATAACAGCTTGCCAAGATTGAGCCTGTAAAAAGGTCCATCATAAGTAAGCCCTGAAGCATCTGAAAATGAAATTTAATTGGATGAAGATAACAAAATTTGCCAAGATTGGGTCAATAAGAAAGATCATCATACAGTTTATCCACTTTAGTAATTAAAAAAAGATTGGTTTTTTTTTTATATTTATTGGAGTTAAGTTGGATATAGTTTAATGTATTATGATTCATGGTACATTAGTATTGAATCAGAGATTGGTTTAATTAGGATGTTGTGGAAAAGCATATTGAAGTGGACCTTTGTTTTAATAGACCTTTTCATAGCATGTCTTCTCTTTTGTCACAATTGATTAGGATAACATTGATGCGCGATCTGAGTTTCAGAAGAGAAGAAGAGAAGAAGGGAAGGAGAAGAGATCAAGAAGAAGGAGAGAATTCATTCAATCATCCAAATGATTAACAGTTCCTTCCAGGTTTCAAATTACAATATAAGCATCAGTTAAATGAATCAACGGCTGAAGTGAAATCTATCATCTTTACAATGATCTGACGGATACAAGTAATTGTTATCGAGCGAATTTTGAGGATTCATTCTAAAGGCTGGGACCCAGATAGTAACGCACGGACGGCCAGGATATGCCCATAACGGTTCATTGTTAGAATGCCGGTAGCCACGTCAGCCGGTTTAACAATGCATCGACATCGGCCAATAGATGCGCGCCCCGTCAGTTGGTTCACCGTTAAAACAGTTGCTAGTTGGTTCAACGGTGCTGAACGGGTTCTTCTCCACTGTTCATCATCTCTGTGATGCTTGGCTCTGAACTGTAGCTGAGTCTCGTTCTCAGTCTCTGTTCCTGATGATTGCTGATGAATAGAAAGACTTGATTTCTATTTCTATATATCAATACTCCTTCGCCTAGTTCCCTTGTCCTCAAGGGAAGTTTGGAAACCTCATTTGAATATCATCTGCGAATTCCCAGGTGGCTTCAGAGGCTGATAAAGTATCCCAATGTATGAGCCATTGGGTTGTAGCTCGATTGCCCTTCTTCACTATCTTCCTATTCAGAATTGCAAGTGGCTTGAGAGGTGTTGGTTGTTGGAAGGAAGGAGGAAGCTCAGTGATGGTCTGACCCTTGTGTAAAGCTCTTTTAAGTAAAGAAACATGGAATACTGGGTGAATTAAAGAGCTGGGTGGAAGTTCAAGCTTGTAGGCTACTTCCCCGATCTTCTTCAGTATCTTGAAAGGTCCATAGTATCTGGCTGCCATTTTTGGTACCACTCTGTGTACTGTGGACTGTTGTAAATATGGTCTTAATTTCAAGTAAACCATGTCCCCAACTTCAAAGCTCCTTTCTGTGCGATGTTTGTTAGCTTGATTCTGCATCCTTCCCTGTGCTAGCTGGAGCTGTTTTTTGAGTAATTGGATGGTTGCCTCCCTGTCTTGTAGCTCTGTGTTGACAGATATCATATGAGAATCCTTGGGAATATAAGGTACATGAATAGGAGGAGGGATTCCATATAAGGCCTGGAAGGGGGTCATTTTAATTGCTGTGTGATAGTTGGTATTGTACCAAAACTCAGCTAATGGAAGCCAAGAGGCCCAGTTCCTTGGCAATTCTCTTGACATACACCTCAGGTACATTTCCAGACACCGGTTAACCACTTCAGTTTGGCCATCAGTTTGGGGGTGGTAAGCTGTGGAGTGTTTGAGTTCAACTCCTTGGATCTTGAAAAACTCATTCCATAAAGTGCTTAAGAATATTGGATCCCTATCACTCACAATGCTCTTGGGACAACCATGTAACTTGTATATGTTATCCACAAAAACTTGAGCTACTGTTGCTGCTGAATAGGGATGAGCAAGGGAAATAAAGTGAGCATACTTTGTTAGTCTGTCCACCGCCACAAATATGACATCCTTCCCCTTCGATTTAGGTAGGCCTTCTATAAAATCCATAGTGATATCTGAGAAAATGGATTGTGGAAGTGGTAGGGGCTGGAGAAGGCCAGGGGAAGCCACTGTTTCAGGTTTGAATCTGTGGCATGTGTCACACTGTCTAACATACTCCCTGACTGATTTCCACATCCCTTTCCAATAAAAGGTTGTAGACAGCCTCTGATAAGTAGCATGGACCCCTGAATGGCCACCTGTGGCACTATTGTGCATTGTTTGTAATAAAAATCTCTTCAAATCTTCATCAGATCCAATGACTAACCTTCCCCTTCTGAGCAATGCATTATTAGACCAGATGAACTTGGAGTGTGTTTGGCCTTGTTGCAACTGCTGGATGACTGTTTGTAGATGAACATCATTCTGCCAAGAATCTCTGATTTGGGCCATTAAATCAGTAGAAATAGTGGATAAGGCATTGAGCATAACTGGTGGAGCAGGGATTCTGGACAAAGCATCTGTTGCAGGGTTGGCTTTTCCAGATTTATATTGTATTTCATAGTCAAATGTCATCAGTTTAGATAGCCAAGTATATTGACTAGGAGTTGTCAATTTCTGCTCAAGAAGATACTTCAGTGGTTGATGATCTGTCTTGATGATAAAATGCCTCCCCATTAAGTACTGTTCCCACTTTTTGATGGCAAATAATATGGCGAACATTTCTCTCTCATAGACAGGTAGACTTTGGTGTCTTGTAGAGAGTAATTTACTTATATAAGCCAAGGGGTGACCCCCCTGCATCAAAATTGCTCCAATTCCCCAACTCGAGGCATCAGTTTCAATGATAAATGGCTCCTGGAAGTTGGGTAATGCCAAAACAGGAGCTATAGTCAGGCTTGCTTAAGTCTCTCAAAAGCTTGCTGGATGGAGTTGTTCCATATGAATCTGGCCTTCTTCTGCAATAGAGAATATAGGGGACTTGATAGAGAAGCATAATCCTTTATAAATCTCCTGTAATAACCTGCTAGGCCCAAAAATCCCCTTAACTGTTTGATGGTGGTAGGTATGGGCCAATTGTTTACTGCTTCTATTTTACTGGGATCAGTAGATACACCTGCCTGAGTAATTATGTGACCCAAATATTCTATAGAATTCTGTGCAAATGTACACTTACTAAGCTTGGCAAACAAAGTACTCTCCTTCAGTATCTGCAAAACTGTGTCCAAATGTTGAATGTGCTGAGTGAGGTCCTTGCTGTAGATCAAGATGTCATCAAAGAACACTAGCACAAATCTCCTCAATTGGTGCTTGAATATTGTATTCATCAAACCCTGGAAGGTGGCTGGAGCATTTGTAAGGCCAAATGGCATAACTTTGAATTCAAAATGGCCTGAGTGTGTCCTGAAAGCTGTTTTGTGTATGTCTGCAGGGTGCATTCTAATTTGGTGGTAGCCAGACCTGAGGTCTAGCTTAGAGAAGATTGCTGATCCATGGAGCTCATCAAGTAATTCTTCAATTATAGGAATAGGGAATTTATTCTTTACTGTCAAAGAATTGAGGCCCCTATAATCAATGCACATTCTCCATGAATTGTCCTTCTTTTTAACTAGGACTACTGGAGAAGAAAATGGAGATGTGCTGTTTTGAATTACTCCAGAATTCAGCAATTCTTGAGTCAATTGCTCTATAACATCCTTCTGGAGTACTCCATATTTATAAGGCCTTCTGCAGATTGGTTCTGCCCCTTCCTTTAAAACAATTCTATGGTCTTGTTGCCTGATTGGAGGTAATTCCTTGGGCTCCTGGAAAACCTGAGCATGTTTCAAGAGAATTTTGGCCACTTCTGCTGGTAAATCCTGGCATCTGAGAATTAAATCTTGCTGCTGAGTTACTACAGGCTCCTGACAGTTCATAATTCTAATGGCAAAGCATTGTCCTTTGGCTAGTTGGGAATTCTTTTCCATCAATTTCTGCATTTTACTGTCAGAGACCCATTCCATGTTATTGTCTTCTTCACTCTTCAAGACATGATCTAGCCCATTAGATTGGAATTTCATCTGTAAGTGCTTGAAATTCCAAGTTATGTCTCCCAAGCCAGTTAACCATTGAATCCCCAATACCATGTCATAATTGTCTAATGGTAAAATAAGGAATTCAGCTTTGAATTTATAACCTTGCATATGCCATATGAAATTTCTGCAGATCTCCTTACATGTTAAAACATGTCTGTCAACAGTTGAAACCTTGAGTTCATCCACTGGTTCTAACAAACAGCCCAATTGCTTAGCCATGTTAGAATCTAAAAAATTATGAGTGCTGCCAGTATCAATCAGAATTGACAGGATTTTAGTCTTCACTGAACCACTAATCCTCATAGCTTGGAAGCTACTTGTTCCAGCCAAGGCATTACAGGATATCTGGGCAGCATCAGTTTGAGGAGAGACAGTATCAGTTACTGTATCAATAACAGCTTCTTCAGAATCTTCTAGTGTAGCAGCCTCTTCCCTTTGATCATCTTGTTCTTCACTAATTACAGTCATAGCAAACACCTGTTTCCTTTTACATCTGTGACCAGGAACAAACTTCTCCTCACACCAGAAACATAAACCTTTTTGCCTCCTTTCATCTAACTCCTTGCTAGTTATATTCTTGGGTTGATTGGCATTAGTTTTATCAGCTATAAAATTGTTGGAATTCACTGATCTTGCTGAGTTAACAGGTCTGTTAGGAGCAATGAATGTTCTATTCACTGATCTATTGAGGGATGGACCACTGTTATCTGTTCTAATGTTGTTCACACTGTCAGATTTTCTTCTTTTCACCCATATTGCTTCCTGAACCTTGGCTATAGCATAAGCTGATTGGAGTGAGGTAGGATTAAATAGTCTCACAGACAATTCTATTTCCTCCTTCAACCCTCCTAAAAAGTGACTGATGGCCTGAGCTTCAGATAAATCAGTCTTACTCAATCCCAAGTCAAATTCTTCCAAGTACTGTTCTAAAGAACTTGTCTGCCTTAATTTCTTGAGCTCAGACACAGGATCCAAGAATACATTCTCCCCAAATCTTTCAATTAAAGCAGATACAAATTCATGCCAAGAATATCTTCTATCATGGATTTTATTTCTAGCAAAAGCCTTGTACCAATGTAAAGCTTTACCAGTAAAATGCATAGATGCCATCTTTTCCTTGTTCCATTCATGAGTATGATCCAATTCAAAGAAGCGATCTACTTTATATAACCATTCATGAACATACGAACCATCAAAACAAGGAAATTCTAGTTTGGCATAATGAGTAGTATTCATACTAGCATTCCAAGATTGATCACCAGGACCCAAAATTCCTTCATTCCTACTAACAGACGGAATTCGAAGAGGAGGAGTTACCTCTGACTTAGATGAAGCCAATTCTTGGATCATTCTTTTAATCTCATCCATGGAATCCGAATTCTTGCCCTGTTCCTCACGGATCTCCCGAATAGCTTTCGAATGCCTCTCATCGTTCTCCTTGATGAGAGCTTCCATGGTTCTACTCTGCTCCTGAATAGCTTGGGACTGCTTCTCATCATTCTCCCGGATGAGAGCTTCCAAATCTTTGAAATCTTGCTTCTTATTGTTAGCTATATATTGCCGGGACCGATGCTTTGATACCAGTGATGCGCGATCTGAGTTTCAGAAGAGAAGAAGAGAAGAAGGGAAGGAGAAGAGATCAAGAAGAAGGAGAGAATAACCCAACTCAGTGAACATACTCCTGCCAATTGAAAGAAGAGCGGCGCACGGCGGAAGATCACCGGAGAAGGGCGGTGCACGACGGAAGATCACCGGAGAAGGGCGGTTTCACGGCGGAAACGGTGGAAGACGCAGATCGAGCTCACCGGAGCCAAGATTTGCAAGGAATAGCAGCTTGTGCCTTTGTGGTCCCGAATCATCCTTGTCACAGGAGCTGAACGGGGAGCCTGGGAGCCTGTGTTGTTATTTGTTGTCTTTGTTGTTAAGAAGTGTTAAAAATTGATTGTAAATTTCAGCACAAACAAAAACCAAGGGTATAGAGAACCAAATTCAAAAACAACGCACTCCAGGTGCTTGATGAATTGCCAAAGAGACTATCATTGAATAGTCAAATGGAATCAAGACGGGAAGAACGGGTGAAGGCGGTGGTTGATCGGTTTGTAAAGGAGCTGAAGGAGGTTTTGGAATTTGATGGGTGTGAGTGCAGGGTCGCCGGAGGAGAGGCGGGTTCGAAGGCCGAGCTCTCACGCCGTGAGGCCAATCCACAAAGGGCTCGGGTGTGGAAGCGGGTACCCTCCCCGGAAGAAGGAGCCGGCGACCGGGACCGGGGTCGAGCTGGCACTCAAACTCCCAAGGTCGCCATCAACCCACGGCATGAAGAGAGAACTTATGTTGACGTCATCATGGGCCAAGAGAGGGATGGTTTCATCGCTGACTGTCGGCGAGCGTCACTGGAGAACAGTAACCACAAAGCAGAGGCGGAGTGGAAGAAAGTCCAATACAAGAGAAGTAAGCGGCCACCCCCCTCGATGAGACCACCCTTGCAGCCGCTGCAACTAAGAAGGCGTTCCCCCCCGATCATCCACACTCCATCGGGGCCGGTAATGGTCTGCGGTCAATGCTTGAAGCCGGGGCACCGAGCGGACAGTTGCAGGAGGGCGATCACATGTAGACGCTGCTGGAGCACGGGTCACCGGGCCAGAGAATGCAAAAGTAAGCCGACGAAGGTCTCCGACACCACCGGGATGAAGGAGGAGAGAGGAAGTGGGCCGGGTGAAGGTGGAGGACGGCCGACGGTCGGGATCCGAATCAGCGAACCTCACCGGCGAGGGGAGAAGGAACGGACCGGTCCTGCAACTAAGCAGGACCGGGATCGTACGCGGCCGGTCACGGACCGCCGTGGATTTGTGAATGACGGGCTGACAGGGGCGCCGCCCTCGCGCGGTCGACCAGAATCCGTACACACGGATCTCGAGGAGGTGGAAGAACACGTTTCGCTTGGGGAGGAGATCAGCCACGCTACACCGGTTCCACCCCAAGCAGCGTGTGTCACGGACCAACCTGAGTCACATGCCCGGTCAGGCGAGGGGCTCCAAACGCACGGCAACACGGAAGCTCACGTCACCTGCTCCTCCGCGACGCACAGGGTACAGAGTTCGTCAGACGAGAAAAGAGGGGCGTATGATGGGACTATTCAGAAATCGGACGGTGGGGATTCAAAGAGGACGAACGGCAAGGATGGGAGGGGATCGGTGGCTGGGATTCCAAAGCTCCTCTCACAAGTGCGACTTGTGTCCTTAGCAGCTTCGAATACACACACCTCAAAGAACACGTGGCGTCCCAAACCGTTGGCGCTGCATGGGACTCGGTCGCATCTCACAGGGCACTCAATTTTTAAAGCTAAGAAGGAAAATCAAGGACACGTGTCACTATTGAAGCACATCCAAGCATCAAATGAAAAAGAGGATGAGAATATCGCCAAGTGGCAAGCAGGGAAGGCACATGTAATGCTGGTTAACAATGAGAATGGAGGGGTTTTTTCAAACATTAAAGACAATGAGGATGTTAATATTAAAATCAAAGTCAATGATGAATTGAATGGGAACACAAAAAAGCAACTTACGGCTTACTCCAATCCAGGAAAACGAATTAATGAAGATGGTGAAATTGTGGATGATTTTATAGATAAAAGATTGGAAAGAGAGATTGATATGGAAATGCAAGAAATGGGAAAAGCCCAACTGAGTGGAGATGGGAGTATGCATGCCAAAGATCCAATGGACATTACTAGTGAGGATTTCTCAGAAGAAAATAACCCCATAACACCCTCCAATGATTCATGTGCGGAGGGCCCCGAGATCCTAGCTGATCGCAAGTACATAGGAAGACATGAGGACAACAATATGGGCCTAACACCCAACTTGGAAAAAAGCCCAACATCTCAAGGCCTATCCAACACACCACAGCTTTCCCAAGAACGACTACCACACACCCCCAACAAGCTCCAAGCATGGGAAGGCATATTAGCAGGCACCATACCTGTGGGGCAAGGGGCAATGGAGGAAGGCACACTGGAGGGACCACACAAGAAGAAAGGAAGGAACATCGACCCAAGCATAAAGTATCGTTGGCACTTTCCAAAGAAGCTATCCGTCGAAGTGGAAGGATCCAGAAGCCAATGACTAAAAGACTTGAGAAAGAAGGATTCATCACTCCATCCACCTCCAGGAGGAAGCATCATATGAAAGGTAATGACCCTCCCCTTACCCCTACTACCCTAACACTTTGTGATTGGCAAGATAGGGAACTCTGGCAATGCTGGCGAAATTTTGGGATCGACCTTGGTACATCCGAAGAACAAAAGGCTTCTTATGTTCAACATATACGGGAAAGGGAGAAGGAGCGAGAAAGGGAGTGGCAGGAAATCAACTAGGATTTCCAAACACCCCTAATTGAAACAACCGGGCTCATACCTGTTTTTTAAATGAAAGTCATCTCCTGGAATGTTCGAGGCAGGTAAAAGAAAGAACGTTACAGTTGGGATCTCCTCTCCCTCCACAAAGCAGATATATGTTGCCTCCAGGAAACTAAGTTAGCTAACATAAGCAACAGTATATGGCGAACCATCGGTGGAACTCTGTTCGACAAACGCGCAGAGCTCCCAGCGGCGAACACAAGAGGTGGTTGTTGTATTGGTTGGAACAGCTCCAAATACAACCTCCATAGTATGACTCGAGACCAATTTGCAGTTACAGTAATCCTGACTGACAAGGCAAATCCAGAAATCTCAAGAATGATCACTACGGTCTATGCTCCATGCAACCCGACCCTGAAAGTACTCTGCTGGAATGAACTCAGGGAAATCAGAGGAAGATGGGATGGTCCATGGCTACTTTGCGGGGATTTCAACACTACCCGGAGACTGGAAGAGGCCAACTCTTCGTCACACGGGATAAGGGAGAGGGAGGACTTCGAGAGGTTGATACAAGATCTCCTCCTTGTTGATCCCCCCCTCCTAGGGAGAAGGTACACGTGGTCTAATGGGCGTGAATCACCAGCCTTCGCCAGACTAGACAGATTCCTCCTTTCCACTGAATGGGTCCTTGAGTTCCCACGCATATGGCAAACTGCGCTGCCCAGAGTTCGGTCAGATCATGCCCCGCTATGCCTAGAATGCGGGTTGCACACCCCTCATCCATCCCCATTCCGATTCGATAGGGAGTGGGCTAAGGAAGAGGGCTTCTGGGAGATGGTAAGGCTGGATTGGCAAGGGCACTCACTAGCAGGGGATGGAGCCTACATCGTGGCCAAAAAACTGAAACTTACCAAGGATAGTTTGACCCGTTGGAAAAAGGAAACTCTCAATCAAAAGATGGAAATGAAGAGGGGAATTCTAGAGGCCATCAAAGTACTGGACACCCATAAAGAAACTAGGGATCTCACAGTGGAAGAATTAAATCAGGAAATTGTACACAGGGGAGAATATGAACGGATCATCTCAGAGGAGGAAGCTTATTGGAGACAACGGTCTCGGGTCAACTGGCTACAACAAGGGGATCATAACACAAAATTTTTTCATGCTATCGCCAGTCAAAGAAGGAACACAAACAGGATCACTCAACTCCAGGTAGAGGGTCTGACCATCACGGATCCAATAAGAATTACCGAGGCCATTTCTAGACATTTCCTTTCGCTTTCACGATTGGGACGAACGGGAGATGAGGTACAAAACCTCACAGGATGCGCTGTTGAGCGCAAAAGGAGAGTGAACCTGGATCACCTGGAGCAACCCTTTCGGGAGGAGGAAATCAGAATGGCAGTCAGAGAGTTAGGAGCGGACAAAGCTCCAGGGCCGGATGGCTTCCCTATGACTTTCTATCAGCAAGGGTGGAATATCATAAAGGAAGACATACTGAGACTCTTTGACGACTTCTTCCAAGGAACGGCTAATCTGGAACGCCTAAACTGGGCACACATCCTCCTAATCCCGAAAAATGAAACCCCGGAGGCCATAAAGGATTACAGACCAATCAGCTTGATTAATTGTTCCATCAAGATAATCTCTAAAGTCCTAGCCAATAGACTCAAAGGAGTCTTGGGGGACTTAGTGGATGACTCCCAAACAGCATTCATCCAAGGCAGACTGATACATGACAACATAATAGCAGCCGAGGAATTAATCCACAAGATGAAGGGAGGAGACAACAATGGGGCCCTTATCAAGATCGACTTGGAGAAAGCCTTTGACACGGTGGATTGGGATTATCTCCTGGAAATTCTCCAAGCCAGAGGATTCGGACCCAAATGGTTAATATGGATACGATCTCTACTCTATACCTCTAAAGCATAGTTCCTGATTAATGGTGTTCCAGCGGGGTATATAAGAAGCAAGAGAGGCTTAAGACAAGGCTACCCCCTATCTTCGCTACTATTTATATTGTCCATGGATGTACTACCCACGGTGCTTTCAGAGGCTGCTCGATCCAACATCTATCGGGGAATCCCAATTGCGACTAATGGGGAGACGGCTTGTCCACGTCATTACAATATCTTGGCGACATCCTAGTCTTAGCGCGGGGGATTATCGGAGGCCCGAATCTTGAAGCTCATTTTCTACCTTTTTGAGGGATTTTCGGGGCTAAAGATTAACTACACCAAAAGTGTCATTATTCCGATCAAGGCTCCAGAACAACATATCCAAGCCCTCACACAAGTGTTAAATTGTGCAAGAGCCAACCTGCCAGTAAAATATCTTGGAGTACCATTGTCTGGAGGCCGACCGAGAAGAGAAGATTGGAATATCCTTATAGAGAAAATCAGGGGCAAGTTGGGGACTTGGAAGGGGAAGTTATTGTCACTAGGGGGACGACTCATACTCTTGAACTCAGTTATCTCCACAATACCAATTCACTGGATGTCGGCCTACCGTCTCCCGGAATGGGTTATCCAAAAAATCGATGGTATCAGGAAGGAGTTCCTATGGAGGGGAGTGGACAAAGAAACAAGAAGCTACCACCTTGTTAAATGGGACAGATTATGCAGGCCTAAAGAAAATGGAGGTTGGGGAATCCTGAACCTCCGAACATTTAATGGGGCCTTGTTGGGAAAATGGTGGTGGAGGATCCTCACAGGAAGTGCAGGTATTTGCCAGAAGATCTTTCATGAAGCCTACTCCAGAAGAGGGTATATTGACCCCCACAAGCCGACGATGAGTAGAGCATCCCCGTTTTGGAAAGGCATCTGCCGGGAAGCCCCGCCAACAGTGGCGAATATGTGGGTCAAACCGGGGACGGGCGAAACTACCAACCTCTGGATGGACAATTGGTGGGAGGGACTCTCGTTATGCAATATCTTCCCGGGGCTATATGAACTATCAATCAAACAACATCTTACCATTCAAGAAGCACGAATCAATCTACAAAGGGGCATGCCACTCCTAAAGTCAGCTCAATAACAAGGAACAAGAAGGCTTTGACTCGATTAAGCGAGACAATTTTGAATTTCAATCCAACCCCCTTCAGTGACCATACAAGGGAGTGGAAACTCACACCTAACAAAACATTCTAGCGGTGAAATCCTGTATCATTTTAGAGTGGATGGTGGGATCCGGAGCGACTTAAAGAACCGGTTCTGGAAACAACCATGCCCCCTTAAGGTTAAATTATTCGCATGGTTGGCAAAAGAAGACCGGATCCTCACACTCGATAATTTACAAAAACGAAAATGGAGGGGAGAACGTACAAGATGCTACCTGTGTGAAACAGAAGATGAATCGATACTTAGCTGTCTGCTGATCTTATGTCCGTTGGTAGGGCAAATTTGGAACCACTTCGGGAGGATGTTTGGTCTACGAACATCTGGATTCGAAACACATGCTCTCTGGGGAACCACGGTTGCCTTCTCTGGGGTGGACAATACCCTACGTGGAGGCTGGGATCTAGCCGTGATGGCAATCACCTGGAGTATTTGGGGGGAAAGGAATAGACGATGCTTCCAAGACAAACAACGCGCTTGTTCAAGAATTATTCGTGATATTACTTTCCTCCTTATCTCTTGGTTGGATTCAGCTCCTCCGGCAAAACGGCTAAAGTTGGAATCGGCTGGAAACCTAGTAAAGCGCAGTCTTCAATTCACCTTGGATACGCTAGGACAGGCTGATGAAGGTGGCGATGCGTTTGAGGATGACCCACCACCAACCCAGGACACGACACAAGCAAGCATGATGGGGTAGATCAAGGAGGCAAAAGGAGGCAACATCTCAGGCAAGAGAGAGTGCTTATAGATGTATTTTATTTCTCGTTGCATGAGCAATGTAATGAACTCCTTTTAAATTAATTTATAAATAAACTGTGGTTTATCCACTTTATCAAAAAAAAAAGAAGAAGGAGAGAATTCATTCAATCATCCAAATGATTAACAGTTCCTTCCAGGTTTCAAATTACAATATAAGCATCAGTTAAATGAATCAACGGCTGAAGTGAAATCTATCATCTTTACAATGATCTGACGGATACAAGTAATTGTTATCCGAACGGCTGGGATTCATTCTAAAGGCTGGGACCCAGATAGTAACGCACGGACGGCCAGGATATGCCCATAACGGTTCATTGTTAGAATGCCGGTAGCCACGTCAGCCGGTTTAACAATGCATCAACATCGGCCAATAGATGCGCGCCCCGTCAGTTGGTTCACCGTTAAAACAGTTGCTAGTTGGTTCAACGGTGCTGAACGGGTTCTTCTCCACTGTTCATCATCTCTGTGATGCTTGGCTCAATCAGAAATGAGTCTCCGTTCTCGGTCTACATTCACGATGATTCTTGATGAATAGAAAGACTTGATTTCTATTTCTACATATCAAACATCAAGAAAATTAACCAGATTTTCTGAGTTTATATTTTGAGGATGGTTATTCAGGCTTTCCATTTCTATGGCTTTAGATTGCTTCTCAAATGGTTGATATGTGTTACTTTTTGTAATTTTTTTTGTTTCTTCAATAAAATGAAATTCAGCTTGGATTCTTGTGGTTATGAAAATTATCGCCATCAGGTATATGCAATGTCAGTGAGAGTGGTTTTCTTTTTTGGTTTCAGGCCATTCTTCTCAAGATGTGGTTTTTTATTTGTTAGTTTTTATTGATGTATTGTGTTTTTTAGCTTTTCATTTGGGAGGATAAGTTTCAATCTTGTGTTTGATATATATGTTTGTTTCTTGCTCTTGTTCTATATATATATATATATATATATTTGATAATTTTCTGAGTTTTTTATCTGTTGATGTTTTTTGGTTTTCCCATTGATATTTAACAGATCCTTTGGATGAGCGCTTTTCGCCTTGGTTTAAAAAAAAAAACCAAAAAAAAAAAACAAAGCAAAACAAGAAAAGGCAATTATTTATTAATCCCTGTAACAGTGTGTTGGGGTCCCTACCCAACACACTATCCCCCCAGGGACTATATGGGATTTTGACACTATTACAGGGACTAATAGTTCATTATCCTAAACAAAAAACAAAATAACCTTTTTGTTTCCATTGCATCTTTTGCCATCTATGAAAAGGAAATTCACGTTTTTACCTAAAAGATGCAAGTTCCAAACTTACCACACAAAATTTACAATTTAGCAAGAGAAACCATTTTTCTTTTTTCATTATTGTGCAACCTTTTTTTTTATATAGTTGCAAAATACATCCACACTTGTAAAGAAGTGCAAGGGATTTGATCAACAAAGTCAGATGGACACAGAACTAGAAAAATCAACAAACTTAAATTTATCGAAGAGTCTTACCAAACACCCTCAAGTGCATTTAAGTGTGAGAATTGAAAACCTCCGGTCGATACCAGCACAGCAAAGTTCTGGTAGCTGAAACTCACAAAATGGGGGGACATTTCTTAGGCTAATTCTGGAATCAAACATACAGTAGTGTGAGAAAGCCACGTAATCCAGATGATAAATTCCAAAATTAGCTGTTAATAGTAATGACAATTCACCAGCATGATAAAAAAAATGCTCACCTACAATTTTTATTTATTTATTTATTTATTGGTAATTAGAGTATAAGCTAAAACAACAAGACTCTAATACAAAACATGGTCACCATGGAAGTTGTATCCCATTCTAACTCTTGTGGATGGAGGATCTGAACCATATCCGCAAGAAGCATCAGGTAGTACTTCATATATATTTGTGAAGCCAAGCAGTCTGCATGAAGAGTTGATCTTATGGTAAACATCAAACTGATTAAACTAATCTTTCACGACAGAGAAAACAATTTGTGGGAACTGGAACCACCCCAACCAACAAGCTAACCCCTCTATTAAGAATTTGTACGTAGAAAATTGTTAGCCAAATCGCCTTGATACTATATGCTGGAATTAAGTAAACAGAGGAGACACCAGCACAGCCTGTTCTGTTCATCATGGGTGGGGATACTATTGTCAATAAAAACATGTCTGAACAGAGCCAGATCAATCATTGAAGGGGAAGCACTAGCAATGAGAGAAGGGATGGAGATGTTGCAAGAGAAGGGAGGAACTGAGGCACAGATCTTCACTGATAACACCCAGCTATTCAGAGCAGTGAGGACACGGGGAGAGGATTATAGCAGGAATGCAAAGAAGATAATAAAAGAATGTAAGCATCTGAATGCAATCTGTGTGTGAAATTATTGACCTTGACTCCCATCTTGACCTTGACTCCAACATTTGCTTAGTGGGCCTGTTCTGTTCATCATGGGTGGGGAATTGAGTCAAGGACCCCCCAACATGGGCTTAGTGGGCCTTAACCACCAGACCACTAAGCCCATGTTGGGGCTTAGTGGTCTGGGCATCTTGTGATAATATAGACCGGGTATATTTATTTAACACTTGTGTAATCAAATTGATTATTAAAAAGGGAATAAAAGACAAGGGAGGGGGAATTGAGTCAAGGACCCCCCAACATGGGCTTAGTGGGCCTTAACCACCAGACCACTATATTCCATCTATGGAAATAGATGAGTATGGTCATTTAAGGAAGAAATAACATAGGATCACACGGGAAGGCCTACGAGTAGAACTAGGGCCCGTTAGAGCATGCATTGTAGATATAATACTGATAGACATGTACTAAGAATAGAATTGTCTTTATCAGATTTTGACGTGGATGCGTCAGGAAGTCCCGTGGAATACGAGACTGCGATTTTAGGTAAGTACTTTTGCCTTATACCCCCAGTCATTTATTGATTGGTTCCTTGACTTTTGATAATTTTTGATTGCATGCTTGAGCAAGTAAGTACACTTGCCTTGTTCCACCCTTCGGAGTTTTCTTGACATGTCTTTATTGTGACATACTGCTTGTTATTCATTCATGCTTCCATGATTTGTTAAAATCGTTATTTAGCATGTTTGATTGTTTCGGGATGTTGGGATCCCTACTTGTTTGTTCTTCTGCCCGGATTCAGTGGAGCAGGTGAGCTCCTTCGCGGACGTTCAGGGACGAGACACCCTGATGTTCCGGCATTGCCATGCCAGAGGGATCGATACTCTGGTTGTCCCGCTTGCGTCGATGGGGATGATTATTTGGCCGTATCGACCGCGTAGAGATGGCGCTACTGGCCACATCTGACGAGAATAGCGGCCAGGATAGTGCGTGTTTTCAGCAGTTCGTTGATGATGCTTGTAGGGAGACTTTTGTGGAGCTTCTATTGGAACTCATATCAAAGCCCCAGGGCTTCTGTAGCTAGGAGTCGTTACCTTGCTTGTTTTTTTTTTGTGGTAGACTCCTAGGGTTTGTTTTTGAGTGGCGTGCCCCGAGTTTGACTCTTGATATTCTTACCTGTTGATATCATATTTTCTTGAACCCCGTAGGGGTACTTACTGAGCTTTCCATTCGAAAGCTCATGCACTTGTTTCTTCTTGTTTACAGATCCTGAGGTGTAGGACTCTAGCACGCAGGAGCCAATCGTGGGTCGGGAGGATTTGCAGAGGTCTGAGGACCCTATTTATCTTTTCATTTGTGTGAGACATTTTGTTTTGTAGGACCCTTATAGGGCTTAGTATTTGTAGGGTATATGGACCCTCTTATGATTTTTCCGCTGAACTCTGTTATTTTTGAATAATTAAGTTATTTTATTGCATTATCTATTTTATTTACTTAGGCCTTGTACTCGAGTGGGGCCCGTCTCCACTTGGGTACGGCCGGTCTGATATCACGTCCGAGGTTAGGGATCGGTCGAGGCATTCTGATCAAAATAAAAGACTTTGGAAATAAAATGTTAGCATTCCTCTACTTGGTATCATTAGATTCATTACCCATGATCTGTGGGTAAAAACTTAGAAATACCAGGCTGACAGTTACTTCACACAACTCTAAGCAACCCTCTATTAAAGCAGTTTTAAATATATCATGTAATTATGCGTATTTCTCCTCTTTAGGATTTGTCTCATTTTTTCCCCCACTCTCTCTCTATGATACAAGTGGCTAATGACCTCCTTTTCACTACACATTTATGCTGGTTACTGACTGGTCTACCAGGTCACGTAATTATAAGTCAGCATTTCTGCATGTTAGGAAGAGCACATTATCAATAAATGATAAGGCTGCCACTCTGCTGGGGACAATTATCAGTTCAGAATCTGTTTTATTTGCACTATGGCATTCGTTTTGCATAGTGCTTGTGATGGTTCATCAAGGGATCAAGGTTATCTTTTATTTTACTTTTGGTTTCTTTATTTGGTCTGTTTCTTAATTCTTACTTGTGTGTCTCGTATGTTTTCTTTGTTTTGTTGTAGTATTTAGTTCTAGATGCACCTTGACACCATTAACTTTTTTTGGCCTCAAACAATGGTCACAGGAACATTCTTACCTTGAATCATCCCATAGTTATAGAAAAATAAGTACTTAATATTTTTTTGCATATATTTATTTGGGTGGTGATGATAATTTCATGTATGTGCTCAATTTCCTTTTCTTTTTTTCAAGGAGAAAGCAAACTTTCCTCATGCAATTACCAAATTTTCTAGCAATAATTGAATGCCAATATTTTGCTGTGTGGCCACTGCATAAATGAGAAAATTCCTTTCCTCCTTAATGATGGCAAGCCCACCTTTTGCATTTAATTATCATAAGCATGAGTGGCTTCTCATGCTTTGAGAAAAGATCATATTAAGAGCAGCCAAATTTTAAGAAAACCCAAGCTCTCATGGTGTGTTCTTTGGGCATAAATTATCTGCTATTTTAGAAGAAATTTTCTTGTCAGTGCCTTGCATTTGTTTTTTGACCATGTTACTTCATTCTTGTTCCTCATTTGACCTGTTTTTGATCTGTTTAATTTTCACAGGACCTTTGTTGGTGCCCATTGAGGTATTCCTCTTCATAAAATTATCTACTTCAAACATGTGATATGTTTTATGTTAGTACTAAAATTGGATTTAGGGCCCAATTTCAGCCTAACAATTGAATTTATATTTATAGGGTGGCTATCCTAGATAGAGATCGAACAAGGATCCAAGCAAGAGAGAGAAAAACCGAATTTACGTGGAAAAACCCCTAAGAAACGGGGAAAAACTACGGGAGAAGGAATTCTCACTATGAATGGTCAAAAGTACAGAAGATCTTACAACCATCCTTCAAATGGAAAACAAAAGTGAAGGGTAGATGCTGTTTCCAATTTGACAGGGCTTCAGCTTGGATCTCTCAATGCGTCCAAATGAGTTGTGATCCTTGCCTTTTATAGGCATGGGTTGCGTGCTGAGCACGCTTCTTAATTTAATCGCGTGCCAAATTTGCCAATCCAAATTTAAAAGCGTCAAAGCGTCCCGAACATCTCGGTACGTAATTATTCTACAACTTTCTAGAATGCCAGGCTGTCCACAGCTGTCTCTCTTCTAGAAGACTGGAGGCGATACGGAAAACTCTGGATTCCGTTATGTCTGCGCCGGTTCGATGAGCTTCTTTCCGATACCGATATGTCTCATAACGGTTTTGTCATATCGGTTCATGTCGGATCGGCAATGACGCTTTGTAGTGGATTAATCCGATCCGGTGAGTCACTCATATCGGGACGATATACTGTAGTGCCAGTATGGACTTCTGGACTGTCGCTCTAACACGTGACTTATCCGGATGACTGCCACGTGTCCTACTATTTTCATCCCTATCATTTTACAAACCGAAAGTTGTCAGATGATTCAAATTCCCCATAATCTTTTTCTTGTTTGGTTGTCATAAAAACACGATTGTTTGGTAAACTTTTTACTTGCTTCTAAACTCCCAAATACGTCATTACAAAGTGCAGGGCTATTCAAGAATTTAATGCATAGGTTTTTGAATGTACAAAGGTATATCTTTTTGCCAATCCTTTAGGCTTACGTGTTGATGTCATTCCTTAACCTTGTTGGTTTATGATGGCGATTACCTTCTCTGGCAACAACATTTATGTTATGCGCTGAAATATTTTTAATATGGAAGGAGATTTTGGTCTGAGATAAATCTGAGACTAGATGTCTCATTTTTAAGCACACTTTGCTTGCTGGATCTCAAGCACCAATTATGAGATGGTGGTGATTATTTTGTAAATGGTGAGGTATTCTTTTTGATTGATGATTGAGTAGTGGAGACAAAACAAAGTGAAGCTGGAAACAGAATACACAATCCATGTCTGCACAACATGGCCCGGGAAAAAGAATACACAATCCAAGAAGCTTTAAGATCCCTAGCCCAAGGAGACTCAATATTCTTAGAAGGCCCGCTCACTGAAGAAGGAATGAAAGAAATGGAACAGCTCAACAGAAAACTGTATGAGATCCAAGAAGCAGATCACGACAAAAGAAGCTGGAAACTAACACCACAAAGAGAGTTCACAGTACAATCCTACTATAGATTCTTGTTAGATGGGGGAGTCAGGACAGAAATCGGGAAGGAATTCTGGAAACTACCATGTCCTAACAAAATCAAGGCCTTCTTCTGGCTAGTGCTAGATAACAAAATCCTCACTCTAGACAATCTAAGGAAACATGGATGGAATGGAACTAGATCAACCTGCTACCTGTGTGAGGAACATGAGGAAACGGTACAACACCTACTCCTACAATGTCCATATTCAAAAAGTATATGGTTACACTTCACACAGCTATTTCAGGTAAATCATCCTCCAACACACATACAAGATTTGTGGGGCCGTTCCGCCATCGCCAGACTGTTAAACAGCAACATCCAGATGGGATGGAACTTGCTATCCCTTGCCATTACGTGGACAGTGTGGTTGGAGCGCAATAGGAGATGCTTTCATGATAAACGACGCGTTTTCAAGAAAACAATCCGCGAAATTGACTTCCTAACACTATCCTGGTTTAATGCAGCCCATACATCAAAAAGGCCAAAGCTGGTGGCAATGGAATCAATCGTGAAGAGGAGCTTGGCTTTCACAAGGGAGGAGGATCGACAACTTTCTCCAGGGAGGGACTTCGAAGACACTCAGGCGGAGTAAGCCAAAAGGAAGGAGGGCACACATAATCCACGCAGGACTCACGGGAAATCAAGGGGATCACCTACTGTGTTCATATCAGAAGGGGGGGCTATATTTCTGATGTTTCTCATGTAAAGGACCCACAACGGGCTCCATCTATGTTTTATGCTATGTTTTATCTTATGCTTTAATATAAAAGAATGTGGTTTATCCACTTTTATCAAAAAAAACAAAGTGAAGCAGGTGATTGTGAATGCTCATGTTATGCAGCATGCCCCAACATCCATTTATAGTTCCTCAAATGTCGGTCAATCTAAAGTGAGCGCAGGTTAAATGCTTCATCATAAGCAGACTGGACTTCCTCCTGTTCTGCAAGTTGTCCAGCTTACTGAATCCAGAGAACGAGAACAGAAAATGTGAAAATAAACCAGACATGAAAAATATTGTAGGTTATTTCAGCTTCATAAAAATGAACTCCTGGTATGTCAATAATTATTAATTCAAGTTTGTGCAAAACTCTAAATCATGATTGTTAGCAACAATCATGTTCTTTTCAGGTATATACTCTCTCACTTGCTCTTGATGTAAAAAAACCTCAAGGAATTGTTTATCTTTAGAAAAAAGAAGGCATTCTTTCATCCAAATGTCTAAATGTTGGACTATGAAGTTATCTCAGCAGTTATCTTTTGTTTTTTTTTTAAAAAAAGTGGATAAACCATATTTATCTATGTAGTTATCTTTATTTTACTCGAGCTTTAAGTGGAGATCCAATGAGAACAAGTCATGTTGATCTTCTGAAATCTTGAGCTCATCTGCATGGCAGTTGCTGTGGGAGCCAGGACAATGTTTTATCATCAATGCATGATACCTCAATTATGTAAGTGACCCAGCATTATATTCTTCTCCGTAAGCTCGGACTCGCTTTGGAGAACAGGCATATTTTTTTAAATCTGTAGTGATCTGGTAACCATCACTTATTATAGTGCCCTAATGTTCATCACCTAGACAGAAGGGATTGTTTGAATGCAAGCACCGGATTTCAGGGGGCATAACTTGGATAAATGACAATAATTTGCATGAGTTTCTAGTGAGATTTTTGTCAATGGAATCAAAATTGAGCAGATAATCTAGGTTTTTGGTATGTCTGCCACGATAGGTTTTATGCATCATTTCTCTTGCTGATTGTTTACTATCTTGGTGAAACACTGGCCCAAGTGCATTAATGTCTAGGCTACAGAAACATTTTAGTTTGCTATAAGACTAATCTTTATATAAGACATTTCTATTTTTTGAAGACTGGAAATTTTCTTACTACGCTTGATTGAGTTGCGAAAATATCATTGATACCAAATAGCTATCTTGAATTATGACCTTTATTTGCATTAGACTCATACTTTTTTACGGAACGTCATAGAAATGTTTATAGTTTAACATTTCCTATTTTTGAAAGTTACTTATAAGGGAATAAAAGTGGGGAAAGAAAAAAAATATTTTAATTAAACATAAATTATTATCATAAAAAAATTATAATATAGTTTAACATAAAATTAATTAATTAAGAATATTAGGTCTGAGTGGAATATGAAAAATAAAGCAAATGATTTTTTTTGGAAAGGTGGATGAATCACATTATTTAAGAGGAGTTATTGCTGTTAGCTAGAATCCCAGGAATTATTGTGAAAAATCGATTTGGTTGATGAGTCCCAAACGGCCTTCATCAAAGGCAGATCCATTCATGATAACATCATTGCGGCCGAGGAAATTATGCACATGCTGAGGACCAGGAACGAAGAAGGGGTGCTACTCAAGATAGATTTCGAGAAGGCCTTCGATATGATAGACTGGGATTTCCTACTTGATATCCTCCAGGCGAGGGGATTCGGGGACAAATGGATCTCGTGGATACGGGCGATACTCATATCATCAAAGTCAATGATTTTAATCAATGGACATGCTGGGGGATATATCAGACATAGGAGAGGGCTCCGGCAAGGGGATCCCCTATCCCCCCTCCTCTTCGTTTTAGCAATGGATACACTCACATCCATGATCAAGAGAGCAGCTAGAGGAAACGTCTACAGAGGTATTCGGTTTGGAGAACGAGAAGAAGATGAGATCACTTCATTACAATATGCGGATGACCTCCTAGTCTTTGGCTCAGGGGATCCAGTGCACATGAGAACCCTGAAACTTATCTTCTACCTATTTGAAGGCTTATCAGGTCTTCGGATCAACTATGCGAAAAGCCATCTGACCCCCTTCAGAATGGATGCGGCAAGGGCGGAAGTGCTGGTAAACACCATTAATTGTCCAAGGAAGGATCTACCTATAAATTACCTGGGAATCCCAATCTCTGGCAGGAAGCCCAGGCGACCAGAATGGGAGCAACTAATAGATAAAATCTGTAAGAGAATCAGATCATGGAAGGGTCGGCTATTATCTACGGCGGGCAGGATCACACTAATAAACTCGGTCATTTCAGCAATCCCAAATTACTGGCTCGCCATCTACAAATTACCGGAATGGGTGATCAAACAGATTGATAGCTTCAGAAGGGACTTCCTATGGCATGGGCCGGAGCTGAAGGGAAAGACATATAGACTCATCAATTGGCAGAGAATATGCAGACCCAAGGAATACGGGGGTTGGGCGATAACGGACATTCGATGCTTCAACAAGGCTATGATAGGTAAATGGTGGTGGAGACTACTTAATGGACAGGCAAGCATATGTAGAAATATCATACAAAACAAATACTATCGAAGCTCCTTTCTCAACCCCCACAAGAAGGTTACACCCAGGGCGTCTCACTTTTGGAAGGGAGTGAAGGAACAATGGGGCTTAGTACAAATGGGGATGACAACAGTAGCTGGAAGAGGGGATACAGTGAACATGTGGCATGACAGATGGATACTGGGACAGGCTCCGAGTAACTTATTCCCCTCGCTCATTGACTCGGCAAGGGATCAACACATATCGATAGAGAAAGCAAGAGACAGTGTAATGCGGGGAAATCCAATACTTATCCAAGGTCCTCTTACCAGAGAAGCACATTGCGAACTAAGGAACTTGTTAGAGGCTCTTACAATGACCGAGGAAGGAAGGCAGGATGTTAGGAGCTGGATCATGGAAGCCCATGGGAGGTTCTCGGTTAAATCCCTCTACAAGTTCAGCACGGATGGAGGGATGAGGAGTCAATTCCCCAATAACTTATGGGGGCTACCATGTCCAAAGAAGATCAAACTATTTGCATGGTTGGCAATGGACAACAAAATCCTCACACTAGATAACCTAGCTAAGCGGGGATGGAGGGGGAATCGCACTCTCTGTTATCTATGCAACGAGCAAGACGAAACAGTGCAACACCTTCTCACCACATGCCCTGTTACAAGACAAATATGGCTCCATTACTGTTCAAAGTTTAATTTTAGCATGCACCCTCGATCCATAGGGGATTTATGGGGACACAATAGTCTGGAGAAGAAGACATGCAAGGAGATGCGCATGGGGTGGAACCTTGTGGTCATGGCCATTACTTGGAGCATCTGGCTGGAAAGAAACAATCGATGCTTCCACAACAAACAACGCGTTTGCTCTGGAATGATTCGGAGAGTCGCTTTCCTACTGCTTGCCTGGTTCGATGCTACTTCCGACACCAAGCAACTGAAGCTGAGACAGATGGAATCCATCGCCCGCAGTACCCTGGCCTTCGTCCCTGGGGAATCACAACAAGCAACTAGGAATGGGGATGACTTTGAAGATGAGATGATAGGGCAAGATGATCATGGGTAATTCGCACATACATCAAGAGAGGGAGGGGGGCACTGGGGCTATGTCCCAACCCATTGTTATGTTAACTTTTTACTATGTTAATCTTTATCAATAAATGAATGTGGTTTATCCACTTTAACCAAAAAAAAAAGAAAAATCGATCTTTTCATCTCTCATCCTAAACTATTTCTTTCACCAAATTTGATTATATCAAGATGACTGAGCAGTGAGCACCCTTGAAAGTATGCATTAAAATTTAAAATTCAAAAATAAAATGGATTATCTTGCAAAGTCACATTACATTGATGGCAAACAATACATGCCATTGCCAACCATGTAATTTTTCAGTGCTATCAGCTTCTTCCACACTAGCCAGAAGCATTTTTAACCAAGATGGGACCAAGTATAAGTCGACTCAAAATTGGTTAGCTTAAACTCTAGCTTTTCATGGTAAACAATACTTGATTTTAATTTTGGAAGCTCAAACTCATTTCAGTACAGCTCAAGATTAAAATTGAGTATATTTTTAATTTTGAGTCAAGTTTGATTTAGATGGACTACTTGAACTTTTTTTACACTTTGATATAAAAAAATATATAAATTATATAATATTTTAATAAATAAAATTTCTATTTTATAAGATTTCAACTAACTATATAAAAAATAAATTTCTAATGCTAATGCTCATGAGCATAAGGATAGAAAATAAATAGTTTTAATTACCCAAATATTATAATATAAAAAATTCAAATGTGAAAATGATTTGATGAGTATCTATATATAATGCAAAATATGTTTTAATATATATTTTTTATATTTAAAATTTAAAGCCAAGTTTGAGGAATAACATAATCTTTGATAGCGCCATACTTCTCCCCATATTTAGAATTTATTTAAAAAAGTTTAATGGACAGAATATTTAGAAAAAGAAAAATTAAACTTTAACAGAAAATAACTCAATTACTGTTATTTTATTAAAAACATAAATAAAATTTATCACTTTTTCCCCCAAATCGAACTCTTCGGTCAGTTTCATAAATTTGAATTTTTTTTTTTCCAGAGTAGCATCCTTGTCATATATTGTTATGTTTCACTATGAGACACTACTTAATATAAATTTGGTTTTAGTTTTCATCAGTAGCTTCACAACAGTAATTTGTAAGGACCTTGAAGTTCAAAACAGTATAGGTAAAGAAACAATGCTCCATTTATTTTTTTTTAAAAAAAAGCTCCAAGGTTGCGCCAAGGTTTGAGATTTAGAGATGATGCAAACCAAAAACTTTTCATCTTCACTAGAATAGGAAAGCACAATTACATAATGTTGAATAGGAAAGCACAATTAAATAAATATTGAATGTCATAAAATAATTTCATAACCAACGACAATTTCCTTCCATGTTTGGGAGCCACTGATGTGCTTCTAACCATATTTGTGGGGACTTTGTGGGATTGTGGACATCATTTGGAGGAAATGATTTGAACGTTCCGTCTTTAATGTTGAATATGCCCATATCTTCAAATCCATTTAGATGAATCTCAGGATAATTATCATCAGTGAAGTAGATGCTGTCCTTCTCGTATCCTAAAAGCTCATCGCTTTCCAAGGCCATTGAATAACTGCTGCCCAAAAACAAAATATTGTCTCCTATACTTTTCAACTTCCTAGGTTTCCCAGCTTCTGAATCAAACTTTGAAATCACAAAGGAAGTTGTTTTTACAGTATAATCATCGATATAATTTGTTTCTCTCTCCACAATCAACAACTCTCCCTTGACATTTACCAAATATTTTGGATCGTTGATCAAACCCATGAAATCATAAGATGTAATCAACTTGAGATGCGGAACAAGGTCACAAATCAATAACTGGGCGCAATTAGTCAAAACATATAATTTTTCGTTATGCAATACAAAATCGGTGGCAGCAAAAAATTCAGCCCCTAGTGTGGTCCATGTAGCATCACCCGATCTCCAGATTCCTATTTTCCACATACCATAGGAACTAACTACCATATAATCTGAACTCTTTCGAGGGTCTGCAGATAAAATAGCTTTGAGTACCAGACGATCTCTCAATTGTTCCTTTGATGTTTCCAACAAGTGTTGATCAATGTCTATAAATCTTAAACTTAGTTCATGACGGTCATCATCCGATAAAGGTAGTGAAGGTAATTTGATTTGAGATTCTGAGAATGGATCGAACAAACAGATTTGTAAGTTGATATCGACTGTCACTAGCCAACCATGCGAGGAACCGCAAATATGATGCCCGCATAATGAAAATTTAGAGAAGTCTATGTGATAAACCCTTTGAGTAGATAAACTGAAAAATCTTGTGGATATTTCTTTGTATGCATCAAAAAAGACTAATATTGGGAGGCCAAGTCTTTTTGAAAGATAATGTCTCTTTTTTGCCACCACAGACCAAGATGGGCAAATTGGGCCCCATTTGATATAATTTTGAAGTGGAAGGTAGCTGATAATATTTTCTCGAACATATTTCTGAAGCTCCTCATTGAGTGCCATAATTGCTGCAAATTTAGTGCAAACAAAGTAGATTTCACTTATTAATTCAAACAATATTTGATAGTAACATAATATAATATAGAAATAATAAGAAAGACAAGAAAAAACACAGACACGCACTCAAGACTTGGTTGTTCTAGTCTTAGTGGAGAATGTTCAAATGTTCCTATATATTAAAACATGTGCGTACTAATGTTGATAGAGAGAGTTGGAATGTGTTTAAATATAGATAATAATCAAAACAATATAAAAGACATACTTTGAGAATATGAGAAGCCACAAACTGAATTAGTTACTTGCTTGTCTGGCACTCCTATCCTATTTATAGAGAGATAAGTAGTCACAACTTTGATAGACATCAAAAAGAGTTATTCTTCAACTCTTAGTAGGATTTAGAATTCAGTTTTAATTTGATTTAGACTAACATAGTTTTAGATAATCCCCTGTATATAAGTTTTGTTTTAATTATATATTAATGTTTTATTCAAAATATTTATGTATTTATTATTTCTCCAACTCAGAATAGACTATTGAGATAAGGGGCAACCACTTCACCAATATATATGCAGAGAACTAGAAAAATCAACAAACTAATCATTTTAAGAGTCTTATCTACACCACAACAAAGTTCTCGTCGCTCAAACTCTCAAAGTTCTAGACACCGGAACAACAAACTTCCAATCGGCCCAGTATAAATAGGCTCGAGTTGTGTACGGGCCCATGGGTCCGCCCATAAATTAAAAAACAAAAACAAAAAACCTCAGAAATTTTTTAAAAAATAATAAACCAGAGGATACCTAAAAATTTTAAAAAATCCAAAAAAATAACAGAAAATTCGAAAAAACCTCAAAAACCAAAAATCCTTGTCTCTCTCGGCACCTGATCCAAGAGAGAGATAGACTAGGAGATTGAGAGAGGGCAGAGAGATTGAGGGGGAGACAGATCGAGAGAAAGGAGAGATTGGAAGAGAGAGATGGAGTGATTGGGAGAAGGAGATAGAGATTGGGATCAGATCATAACTTGGAAGCTCCGATTTTTATTTATTTATTATTTTAATGTTTTTATTTATTAATATATTATTGTAAACTAAATGCGCCCTTTGCCTTTGTTGTTGGAAGTCGTGGGTTAACGCGCACACCCACATACGCAGCCGAATAAAAAATTGGGATATTACAGTTAGGATTTTAAAAAAATTTCTTTAACCGATTTTACATGCATCAACACATCTAATAATTAATTATAATATATTATATATATTATTTGAATGAATAAATCAAAAAGTACTTACTTGGAATTACTTCTTCTTCTAACAATCTTATTTGAAATCAACTGATGATCTTCAAATTGCACAAGTGTACAATCTACTTCTCTTAATAGTTTGAATTATTCTCATTAAAGAGGAAACCCAGAAAGAAGAGAATCTTAAGATCACTTGTGTCTATTCTCTCATTATATCTCTCTCTTATATAGGTAAGAGTGTTATAGTCTCACTCAAATCCATATTGATAAACCATAAATTTCAAATATCAAATCTTAATCAAATTATGATCATCTCCTTTTTATCTTGTCCCTACAAGATTAACCTAAGTCAAATGGTATAATGAATTAGATTATGTTGGTTGAATCATATTAAACCACAATTGTGATCCCTCAATTAGTCAACCCAATTAACCCTAATCAATCTATTCTTAGTTCTATAATGCACTCAGGCTCCGACTAGAGGGAAGCACGGTCCGAGTTTTAACCTGATCCAACCTAGAACTGGCCCAACAAAACCCTCCAGGCCAGCCGACCAGATGGGTCGAGCCGGAAAACCGTAATCGACCCCCTACAATAGTGGGTCGGTATGACTTGGCAAAATCCCAACTTGTGATCTGGCGGGTTGACCCAATTTGGGCCTAGAAATTTTTTCTTTGAATTATACATGTAAGTTCTGTCTGCACTAACAATACAGATAAAGTGTTTTTCCTTGAAGAGAGATTTTTGCATTCCCTGATTATTAATAATGAAGGTTTTTTATGATTATTTCCTCATTTCAAGTAGATTGCCATTTATATGCTCTTTTGTGATTTTATAATTTTTTTTTTTGTTTTCTCATTTTTTGAATAATTAGGGTAGAATAATGGATTTTATAGATTGAGTTTTTTTTCCTTGAAGAGAGATTTTTGCATTCTTTACTTGCCAATAATGAAGGTTTTTTATAGTTATTTCCTTATTTTAAGTGGATTGATATTTATATGCTTTTTTGTGATTTTATAATTTTTTTGGTTTTTTTAATATTTGAATAATTAGTGTGGGATATGAATTTTATAGATTGAGCTTTTATTTTTTTTTCCATAAAGCGAGATTTTTGCATCTTCTGATTGTAAAAAATGAATGTTTTTTATGACTATTTCCTTATTTTAAGGAACTTGCCATTTATATGCTCTTTTGTGATTTTACAATTTTTTTTGTTTTCTTAATATTTGAATAATTATTTGGAGAGCGACATGGAGATAGAGACTCCATATAGCCGACTCCGTCTAATACGGAAATAAACCTTAGTTGTTGTTGTTGTTGCTATTGCTGTTAATATTTGAATAATTAGTGAAGAATAATGAATTTTATAGTTAGAGCTTTTTTTCCCTTGAAGAGAGATTTTTGTATTTTTATGATTGTCAATAATAAAGGTTTTTTATAGTTATTTGCTTATTTTAAGTAGCTTATCATTTATATGATCTTTTGTGATTTTATAATTTTTTTGATTTTCTTAATATTTGAATAATTAGTGTCGGATAATGAATTTTACAGATTGAGCTTTTTTTTTTTATTAAAGAGAGATTTTGCATTCCATTGCCAATAATAAAGGCTTTTTATGGTTATTAATTTTCTTACTTAAGTAGCTTGTCATTTATATAATTTTTATGATTTTATAATGTTTTTTAAATGATAAAAACCGGTGGGTCGGTCCATGAACCGTCGGGTTACGGCCCAACCTGCCAATTCTATAGGGTGGCCCTGACTGTCCGGGTCAACAGAAGATGACCTATAACCCAACCCTATGAATAATTAGTTATTTATTATTAAAATGTCACTGAAGCTACAATTGGGAACTAAAGCAATAATTAATCTCTCATGAATCATATTTTGTTATATCAGGCAACCCTTTTACCATACAAGGTGATGAAAGAAAGTTTCAATATAATTCACTTCTATTTACAAATCACTAAAAAGATAAAATTAGGATAGCAGAGGAGGATTTTAAAGCAGGAATATTTCTCTATTCTATTGTGTTCTTTATTGATATTTATATTTCTAATACAACTTTATCTAGAAGGATTTTGACACTGCTTTTTCTAATATTTCTATGCGCCATTTGGGGGTTGTTCTTGTTTTGATCAATGGAAAGTTTCTAAGACATGTTTTTATTGACAATAGTATCCCCACCCATGATGAACAGAACAGGCTGTGCTGGTGTCTCCTCTGTTTACTTAATTCCAGCATATAGTATCAAGGCGATTTGGCTAACATTTTTCTACGTACAAATTCTTAATAGAGGGGTTAGCTTGTTGGTTGGGGTGGTTCCAGTTCCCACAAATTGTTTTCTCTGTCGTGAAAGATTAGTTTAATCAGTTTGATGTTTACCATAAGATCAACTCTTCATGCAGACTGCTTGGCTTCACAAATATGTATGAAGTACTACCTGATGCTGCTTGTGGATATGGTTCAGATCCTCCATCCACAAAAGGTTTTTAATAAGCAAAACTCAATTATTACATTACATTACCTCACTACAAACATGCACAACAAACTTCCCAGTCAGCCCAGTATAAATGGGCCTGTGTAGTGCACTGGCCCACGTGTCCCTGCCTACAAATTAATACAAAAGAAAACAAAAAACTGAGATTCTTTTTATAGTTAATGAATTATCACTCCCCCAATAGTGGACTTATTCCCTATAATAAAACAGAAAATACCTAAAATAATTTAAAAAATCCTACAAAATTACAGAAAATTCGAAAAAAACCTCAAAAAACCAAAAATCCTAGTCTCTCTTGAGAGAGGGCAGAGACGTTGAGGGGGAGACAGATTGAGAGATGGAGAAATTGGGAGAGCCCAGAGAGAGAGAGAAGGGGAAATCAGAGGGAGTGAAAGAGATTGGGAGAGGGAGGGAGAGAGAGAGAGAGAGGGGGAGAGAGATTGGGAGAGAGATAATAATGTGTCAAAGGCCCTTCTTTGGTTGGACCTGCCCAGTAAAATCTACCGGATCGGTCGATCTGACGAGCCTGGCTGACAAATTGTAACCGGCCAGTTACGGATTGGGGTTTTCCCAAATCGACCCCTCAGCTCAACCTGTCAACTCGCTTAGTGGACCCGCTGCATGACCCCTCTGGTGCAGTTGGCAGCCCAAGTTGGAATATCTTATTTTAATTATTTTGTAAATAAAAAAAATTATTTTTTTTAAAAAACAATCTATTTACATTTAAAGTTAAATATAAAAATTTGAACATACATCTTTATTATTATTATTAAAATAATGAATAATCCCTGAAAATTTTGAAATCCTTAAATAATTCCTGCATCTTTCAGTATCCCTATGTAGTCCTTCTTTTATCCAGGGATTTACTTTTCAATCCAAATATTAACAAACGGTGTTATTTATTGGGTGAAAAGACAATATTGCCCCTGAAGAGAAAATTGGTTTTGTTACACTCGTACATGTCAGCCAGAGCAAGTCAAATCTCATTGATGACATTTGTTAGGACTACATATATCCCTAAAACAACAAGAGTCATTTACATGCATATAAGATTATTTAATGCCCAACACACCAAACCAAATCAATTGATTAAAAATGACTTATTATGTTCAAGATTTTGATGTTACTAATTATTCTTCATATATATAAATTAATAGTTATATGTGATATCATTTTAAGATATATATATATATATATATATATATATATATATATATATATATATATATTGTTTGATAAAGTACTAATCAAGTTTAGTCAAATAAACTATATATGGTTATAATAATAAATAAATAAATGTGATAAAATTATATGTTTTTAGCATGTTTAGTGTTACCATATTTTTTTATGGAATTTAAAATTTTATAACAAAATTTTACAATCATCATTTGGTAAAAAAATTTACAAAAAAAATTTATATTAAATGATTGGATTAAAAGAGGTCTCTCCACCTCTTTATTTATTTTTTTTCCTTTGAAATTCACAAGTTTGTTTCTCACCTCTCTAATAATAATAATAATAATAATAATAATAATAATAATAAAATAAATTTACATATCCATACAAAAAACTATAATTCCAAGTATACTGTATGGTCACAAATTTTAGTGACGATATGCATGGGCATAAGCCGTGCATAAGTGTTTCATGGATGACGTCTAGCACACAGCTGCCTGGGTCCAGGAAAGGTGTTCTATGAAGAAGGCCACGAACGCAGGCTATCTTAGAGGGTGCTTGATCGTGCTGAGTATATGGTTTTATGAAGTAATTGGTAGTGGCCAAGAATTTTGTGTTATGGTGACCGGCTGCAAGAAAACTACTATTGTCAACACACTTTATTGCATCTTTCAAAGGGAAAGAAGGAAGCGTACTTTGGTGTTTCAACTCTTAAATTTTTAGTGTAACACTTTAAGTCTTTAGTTTTGGGCAGAAGTCTTTAGTATTAGAATAAATTATTTAATATACTTGTTGAAGTCTTTACTACTTCCTTTAACTCTTTAATATTTGTTTAAAGCTTTAGTATCACGCTAAAGTCTTTACTATTCTACTAAAGTTTTTATTATCGGTTGTAAACATTTAGTATTACGATAAAGTCTACTAAAGTATTTATTATCGGCTGTAATGTTACTAAGCCCTTGTTTGGTTCAAAGGGGAGTTTGGAGGGGAGGGGTGAGGGGGAGGTTGGAGGGGAGGGATTTGAAGGGTTTTGAAAAATTTTATATTTGGTTCAACAGGGGAGTGAGAAGGAGGAATCTTTCTTTTTATTTGGTTGTAAGTAAGAGTGAGAAGGAGTGTAATGTACATTTGACCCATTTGCTCTTTTTTAGTATGAAATAAATAATGATAATATTTGGTTGGAGGAAAGAGTGAGAAAAAGTGTAATGTGTATTATTACTATTAATTTAATACTAATTAATATTAATTATATTAAAGCTAAAAATTACATGAATTTCAGTATAATTAATACTAATTATTAAACCAATACAATTTTTAGTACTATTAATTATATTAGTATAAAAGTTAGCATTAAACTAATTAATATTAATTATATTAAAGATATTAATTATATTAATTTAAGTATAATTAATATTAATTATTAAAACAATACAAATTTTATTATTAATAATTATATTAGTATAAAAGTTAAAATTAGACTAATTAATATCAATTATATTAAAGCTAGTATAAAAGCTAGGACTTAGATGAAATTTTAAAAATAAGTGGAGGGCAAGATGGTATTTTCAAGTGATTTTTTGAGTTTAAAAAATGAAAACTTTTCCACCCCTCCAAAAAACCCCGATTTGGGGGAGTGGAAAATGAGGAGTTTGGAGGGATTTGTCACCCCTCCACACCCCGCCGCACCCCCGCGCACACCCCCCACCAAACACAAAAAAAAAACCAAATCCCTCCTTACCCCTCCAAAAACCTCCAACCAAACAAGGGGTAAAGTTTTTGTAATATTGTCTCACAGTTCCCTGACCTCGTACCAACCAACGCAGAAGAGACTGTCGTCGCCAATATCCAGGTACCACATGGCACGACGGAAGGTGCTGGCCCAAGAGTGGTGGAAGGTGTGAAGCTCAGCCAGAAGAGGAAAAAGCAGAAACCCCATCGCTAATGAAAATACTAAAGTTGCTGGAAATAATAAGCATATATAGTTTTATATGGCCAGAGAAAAAAGACAGTGAATTACGTTGGAAACAAAGACCCGCACTTGCCGGCCACGGTCACTTCACCTGTGTCCACAATAAGTTCGACCATATTCTTCTCGAATGAGTGAAAAATGTTGCACATACGCACAAAGTCTGTAGAATTGTCAATTGGACAAGTTGTTCTATGATCGTCGGGTGCGATATAACTCACTCTCACGCCAGATGGGTCAAAATCCCACCATTCACATATATCATCCATTACCAACTCTCAACAAGTCAGCACTGAGAGCTCCAAGGCTACACCTTCTCGCCTATATCGCGCAACGACGAAGATGGTTTCTATCGAAATCCTGCAACAATAACGTTGTTGCAAAAACATCAGAATTATACTACGCAAGCTATTAAAAAACAATGGAAAAGTGAGCGTAGGATAAAACCTTTGTTGTTTGTCGTTGTAAGACTCTCCCACCCAGGCTTTTGCCGCCCGGACTTGGTAGCTTCTCTACAATACTAAAACACAACACAATCTCTCTGGAAAATAAGAAAGGAAGAAGACGAAACGAAGGAGAAGAAGAGTTGCTTCGCTTGCAAGCATGGAAGTACACAACAGGGACTGTAGGTAACAAGCATTGTGGCCTGCTCCCTGTCTTTTCAGCCAAAAGGTGCATTTTGGGTGGGTACTGGGAAGGGCATTTTCGGGTTAAAACAAAAAGGTAGCAGGGAAATGTGGCCTTGAGGACCTAAAAATAATTAATTTAAAAAAGAAGGACTGAAAAGTATACTTTTTTGTCAGAGGGACTGAAAAGGAAGAATGTAAACAGTCAGGGACTGTACGGTAATTTTCCCTTATATATATATATGTAATCAATTATATAAATAGGTATTATCATTATAAGGGAATTGTATATATAGATATTACCATTATATACGAGTATATATTGAATAAAATATCACAATAATTAAGGTAGTTACAGGCAATTCAATTACATACTAAATAAGCAAAAATCTATACTTTAAATTCTAATTTAAATAGAAAACCAAATATAGATGCAAGTTTTGATTGTGTTATAGTTTATACTTGTATGTTTTTTCTATTTTTAAAAAATTATTTCAATATTTTCTGCCATTTTTTAATAGAGGGAGCAAAAAGGTAGAGGGAAAAAAGTTGAGGGATTATTATGGGTATTCTACATACAAATAAACATAATCCAAAATCCATTTTTTTATCCATCTTAATTTATTAAATCAAACACCAAAAAAATTTATAACCACTTTTTATATCCTTTTAACGAAACACACTCATCTAAATCTGCATCCCTAAATATCCCCATCTAAACCCATCTAAAGAATGAACACTTGCAAACAATCACAGAGAAAATAAAATAATTTTAGGATAAAAACAAACTCATACTAAAAATGGTATTGTTTACAAATCAAGTTTTCTCATTCTTTCATTCTTACAAATAACACGGCTATAAAAGTGGAGTCCAACAGCACAGGTTACGGAGATGGGTTTTGTCATCCACACCGCATAAGAACAGGAAGTTTAGAAATCAAGATGTTTAAAAACTTTCAAACCCTCGCAGGTAATGTAACTGAAAAATGCCCAATAGTGACCGCAAAAAATCTATCTTTTCATCTCTCATCCTAAACTATTTTTTTCACCAAATCTGATTATATCAAGATGATTGAGCACTCAAAAAATATGCAATAATATATATATATATATATATATATATATATATATATATATATATATATGAAAAAATTGGATAAATCACGCTTTATTAATGATTAAGGAGTTCATATAAAATTTAAAGTTCAGAAAGAAAGTGGAATATCTTGCAAAGTTTGATTTAGTTTGGTTTAGTTGGACAACTTGACTTTTTTATGCACTATGATATAAAAATTATATAATATTTTAAAAAATAAAAAAATCACAAGGTTTCAACTTACTGGATAAAAAATAAATTTCTAATGCTAAAACTCATGAGCATAAATATATAAAATAAATATTTTTCATTATCCAAATAATATAATATATATCGCTGTGCATAGATTGTGTGGTGTGGGTGCGTTTTCTAGTGATGTGTATGGTAGTAACCTGGCTAAGATGTGGATAGGGGATATAATGTCTCAGCTATTTCTATCATTTTTAAAAAAAAAATAGAGAGAGGCATGCACTCCTAAAGCTAGGGCCACTCAATAACAAGGAGCAAGAGGGCTTCGACTTGATTAAGCAGGCAATCCTGAACCTCAATCCAACCCCCTCCGAGACTGATTCAAGGGAGTGGAAACTCACATCAAGCAAAACATCTAGCGGTGAAATCCCCGTATCTTTTCAAAGTTGATGGTGGGATTCGGGTGATCTAAAGAACAGAGTTGAAACAACCGCCCCTTGAAGGTCAAATTATTCGCATAGTTAGCAAAGAAGGCGGGATCCTCACACTTCGACAACCTACATAAACGGGCTGGAGGGAGAACGCACAAGATGCTACTCAGCATGTGAAGCGGAAGATGAGTCCGCTAACACATCTCTAATGTCCCTTTCTGCGGTGCAAATTTGGAACCATTTCGGGAGTATGTTTGAGTGCAAACAAGTGTACTTAAGGCGAATGCTCTCACGGGGAACTAGGGCGCCTTCTGCAGGGTGGACTATACCCCACTGAGAGGGAGGGTGGGATCTGGCCGTGATGGCTATCACTTGGAGTATTTGGGGCGAAAGGAATAGACGATGTTTCCAAGACAAACAACGCGTTTGTTTAAGGATTATTCGTCATATTACTTTCCTCATTATCTCCTGGTTGGAAGCGACCCTCCAAATAAAAGCTGCTAAAATTTGGAAATGGCGAAGGCACGATGAAGCGTAGCCTTGAATTCACCTTGCATACTCCAGGGCGGGCTGATGAAGGTGGTGATGTGTTCGAGAACGACCCACCACCAACCCAGGGCACGATACAAGCAGGCATGATGGCGTAGGGCAAGGAGGCAAGAGGAGGCAACACCTCAGGCGGTGGAGAGCGTTAATATGAAAGATGTATTTTATTTCTCACTGCATGAGCAATGTAATGAACTCCTTTTAAATTAACTAATAAATAAATTGTGGTTTATCCACTTTATCAAAAAAAAAAAAAAAAAAATAGAGAGAGACGTCATGTTAAAAAAACAAGACGTACGTGTTCATCGGCAACTTGGGATGGCGAAACTATTGTGGATGAAGTCTTAGAAGCATATCCGAGATCTAGTCGAGCTCTGACCGATCTGCTGGAAATTAAGCATATTTGAGATTTTAAGTTAGAAGTAAGAACACATTAACTTTAGATTTAAAATTCTGATTTTTAGTAGATTTATTGTTTGCTGATGCCCAGTGATTTTCCTTCTATTTTGGAGGGTTTTCTATGTAATCTTGTTGTTGATCCTTATGTTTATGTTTCTCTTTTACAGCTATATCTCTCCTCTGAGGTCTTAAATTATGTTATTTCTCCCTTGACTACAGAAGCAACTTACCATACATTCAAAGAGAGAGATGCACAGCTGGTTATATGAGGAAAAAAAAACAGGATATTTTGGTTGTTAATGAAAAACTAACAAGGTTTCTTCAAAATTGACAAATATTGTAAACTCTAATAAGCAAAATGTCAAAACACAACAACTAGCAAGCATAATAAACAAAACAAATATAAACTCTAATAGATTTAACAGGAACTAAATGCACTAGACAGCATGCAGATTAATGAATAATGTAGTTAATCAACCTGAAATCATGAAAAAAGGGCAAGTGAAAAAATTAAAAAGAGTTGGAAAAATGATAGTACCGGGAAACACAAACTAAAAAAACATATTATGTCAGCAATTGCATATCAACATAAGCAAGATTTAATAGAGTTTATAAATCTTTTCCCTTAATTAGCATGGGATAACAAAATCCTTACATTTGACAGACTCGCAAAAACACATTGGAAAGAAAACCACACAATCTGTTTCTTCTGCGAAGAAAAGGAGAAGGTCACGCAACTACTACTTGTGTGTTTCTTTGAGATATTGAGGGTGCCCCAATCAAAACAAGATTTATGGGGCCCTAGTCCTATCACTAAAATGGTGAACAATCCACTCTGCAAGGGGTGAGAACTGCTAACCATGACAATTGCATAGAACCTATGGCTAACCGACGATGTTTTCAATATAAATAACATGTTCACTTAAAATTAATCCAGAGTATTGAGTTCCTAACAATTTCATAGTTTAATGTAGTGAGTGAGCCAAAAGTATAAAAATAGAGGTGGTAGAGTCACTGATAAAACAAAGTCTTGGATTTATGGAGTACAAAAGAACTCCACTCAATGCCCACATCTCACCCACCCATCATCGGCCAAATCCCAGCCAATCACGGATCGAAGAACCCTAGCCCCAGAACTGATTATAGAGAGAGAGAGAGAGAGAGAGAGAGAGAGAGAGAGAGAGAGAGAGAGATTATCTCAAGCAATGGTAAAAAGGTAATAAAGGAAGTGTATGGTGTGATTTTTACAATTGCAGAAAATCAATCAAATCATTGTGGATGTGTGCATGTAAGAGTCCATAATCAATAAAAAGGATAATAAAAATGCTCTTGGGGGGACATCCCCATTCCAAGTAAACAAGAAAAGGCATCTCTTCAATTGCATAAAAATAAAATTGTAACAAATTTACAGTGCACAAACAATTATGGACAAAAATATTAGACCATATAAAACAAAAAAGATCATGGACACTTCCTAACTAACATCATAACCAATAGGTAATGTGCTGCAGATTTATAGGTGATCATTTGTATTTCTATAGCAGATTTCAAAATTTTAGAAAGACTGACTTTGGATATTTAATAAAGGCGGAAATTTACTCATTGACGAATTATAAGTAGGTGAAAGATTATAGACCTTCATCAGTGAAGTATTTGGAAAGGAAACTTTACTACATTTTGTGACAAGAAAATGAAGGTGTTTCCTGAAGGCATTTTTGGAGGGCAACTTTGCAAAAAAACAGAAAAGTGCATCAAGTAGCTGGCCATTGCAAATTGCAATGTTCCTGCAAGTAAGAGAAATTTCTCAGAAGAAAATTGAAGACAGATTTTCCAAAAATAAAAAATATAAATGGTGGATGCAAATCAACTACCCAAATTACTGTTCACACATAATAATGGAAGCAATACCATAAATTGAAAAGCATAAAATCTATAAAATCTGCAAGAATAGATAGACAGTGAAATTCTGGTAAGCTGGTTCAGCATATGCTTTCACTAGGCTCCAAATTATGTATATCATCATCTTGGAATTCTTACAATCCACATTAGCGATAAACACCTGGTCCACAAACCCCATGTACATTTTATCAAGTTTTTTCCACATTGAACTGCAGAGAAAATTATAACAAACTACACAGTTAAATATCTGACCAATCTAATTCCAGCAACTAATTATTAAAATCTCATGTGGTTCTGGAATCAACAACAATAGCAAACCTCTTTTGAAGGAAGAACAATGCCCCTAGACTCCATTTCATGCCACTCATGCGTCAAAACAGGAAAGCAAGCTTCATGCAGTGTGAATGAACTGCCATGAACTGATAGAAATGAACACAAAGGGCAATTTATAAATTAGAAATCCAGAAGGAAAGCTATTGTATGGAATTTACCAACATCAACTACGAGTAAACCAAACTTCTTTCTTTTTGATTCAGTAGCTAGCAAGCTTCATTCTGAAATTCAGTTTCTTTTTGGCTCAAATTTGCCTCAATATCAAAAGTTTTGGTAGATCTGGCTGTTATCAGAATTGTTTCATTTTTAAACATTTTTATAAAAAAAGGAAAATTGAGTAAATTCTTATGTAATATTTTTATTTGTCCCCTTTTCATACAGATGAGCAACAAGCCATCCAATTCAAGAAAGGGGCATATAGGCCCTAGTTAATTATGTTAAAAATGGGACACTGGTTTTCTTGTCCTAGTTAATTATGTTAAGCATCTTCCTCACTGTGTTGCCACTCTTTACTCCACCCATATTAACAATCATGTTGACTCCGCTCCGCTGTGCTTCACCATCCCTCTGCTCCTCATCACAACTCTCAAACAGACCACCCACAGGTGATGTTCAACTGGGCCAAATACAAGCCCAAAAATAAGCCAGTTGTGCCCACGACCCACGGGTCTATCATTGGCTCCTTGTCAAAGGCGTTGGCCTCGATCCTGCGTGGACCAATCGAAGTCCCGTTCGAGCCCCTCGCCTTGCCAAGGTGATGGGGGACGCGTGTTTGCACGGGTGCAGCGCGACCCCTCCCTGACATCCTACAGGGGTCTTTCGGGCCTTAGTCAAAAAAAAATAAGCCAGTTGTGCAGCGATTTGACTCAGGCTATGCATTTTAGCTCAACTGGCCTAAATTGCCCCCAATCATACCCATCCTTGGCTGAACCAGAGTTCAAACCTTGATTTTCAGATTGGCCTCTGACGAAACCAAAGGTTTCAGTTTCACTCAGAATTCAAAGCCAGTTGATGGGTTGACAAGCCGGGTCACGAGTTGGATAAATCTCAATCTTAACATGCCCGCTATCATCGTAGTGGACCAGTAACGGGCTGCTGGTACAGCCCGCCGGATCGACTGATCCATAGGTTTTGCCGGGCTGGATTTGGGCCGTTGCGGACCAAATAGACCGCCCTTCACCCCCTCTAGCCGCGCCCTGGCCCGTTTGACACGTATGATTATTATGTCTCTCTCCCAATCTCTCTCTCTCGCTCTGATTTCTCCCTCTCTCTCTCCCCCAATATTTCAGATTCTCAATCTCTCTCTCTCTCCCAATCTCTTTCTTTACCTCTGATTTCTCCCTCTCTCTTCCTCTCCCTCTCTCCCAATCTCTCCATCTCTCCCTCTCTCTCGATCTGTCCCCCCCTCAATCTCTCTGCCCTCTCTCAATCTCCTAGTCTCTCTCTTGGATCAGGGGCGGAGAGCTCGCCGGACCAGGGCGTGGGATGGTTCTTGGTTTTTGAGGTTTTCTTCGAATTTTCTGTAATGTTTTAGGATTTTTTTTTAAATTTTTTAGGGATTTTCTGGTTTATGGTTTTTTTTTTAAATTCTGAATTTTTTGTTTTTAAATTTGTGGGCAGACCCGTGGGCCAGTACACGGCACGGCCCGGCCGACTGGAAGTTTGTTGTGCAGATTGTCCAGTGACTGGAACGAGAACTGCAAGGAGAACTTTGTTGTGCTCGTGTCAACTGGAAGTTTTCAATCCTCACACTTAAATTATATGCATGCACTTAGGATATATGTTTGGTAAGACTCTTATCTCTATTATAAGTTTGTTGATTTTTCTAGTTATCTGCATATATATATATATATATATATATATATATATATATATATATATATTGGTGAAGTGGTTGTCCCTTATCTCTATTCTGAGATGGAGAAATAAATACATAATTAACTAGAAAACCAGTGTCCCATTTTTAACATAATTAACTAGGGCCTATATGCCCCTTTCTTGAATTGGATGGTTTGTTGCTCATCTGTATGAAAAGGGGACAAATAAAAATATTACATAAGAATTTACTCAATTTTCCTCCCTTTTTTTTTTATAAAAATGTTTAAAAACGAAACAATTCTGATAACAGCCGAATCTACCAAAACTTTTGATATTGAGGCAAATTTGAGCCAAAAAGAAACTGAATTTCAGAATGAAGCTTGCTAGCTACTGAATCAAAAAGAAGGAAGTTTGGTTTACTCATAGTTGATGTTGGTAAATTCCATACAATAGCTTTCCTTCTGGATTTCTAATTTATAAATTGCCCTTTGTGTTCATTTCTATCAGTTCATGGCAGTTTATTCACACTGCATGAAGCTTGCTTTCCAGCTTTGACGGATGAGTGGCATGAAATGGAGTCTAGGGGCATTGTTCTTCCTTCAGAAGAGGTTTACTATTGTTGTTGATTCCAGAACTACATGAGATTTTAATAGTTAGTTGTTGGAATTAGATTGGTCAGATATTTAACTGTGTAGTTTGTTATAATTTTCTCTGCAGTTCAATGTGGAAAAACTTGATAAAATGTACATGGGGTTTGTGGACCATCTGTTTAGTGCTAATGTGGATGGTAAGAATTCCAAGATGATGATATACATATTTTGGAGCCTAGTGTAAGCATATGCTGAACCAGATTACTAGAATTCCACGGTCTGTCTATTCTTGCAGTTTTTATCCATTTTATGCTTTTCAATTTATGGTATTGCTTCCATTATTATGTGTGAACAGTAATTTGGGTAGTTGATTTGCATTCATGATTTATATTTTTTATTTTTGGAAAATCTGTCTTCAATTGGTTATGATGTTAGTTAGGAAGTGTCCATGATCTTTTTTGTTTTATATGGTCTAATATTTTTCTCCATAATTGTTTGTGCACTGTAAATTTGTTACAATTTTTTCTTACTGTCATTTAATCAAACGCTTTTTCACCATCTCACACTTTTAATCTGTTTGATTAATTTTTATGCAATTGAAGAGATGCCTTTTTCTTGTTTACTTGGAATGGGGATGCCCCCACAATGATTTGATTGATTTTCTGCAATTGTAAAGTGCCCTTTTCTTGTGTACATCGAATGGGGATATCCCCCAATGTATCTTTTTTTTTTTACAATTAATGGCGACATTCTTTTTTTTTTTTTTTTTGGTACATAACAGAGCTGAAAAAAAAACAAGTTTCAGCTAACTCCTAACAGCATCACTTAGTATCCAAAATAGTTCTTGTATCTCCTGAGGCATGTCCCCAGGTTCCTTGAAGTTGTAGCATCTCTCAGTAGATCTTCCCAGTTTTGCCAGGTAGTCAGTTACTTGGTTCTCCTCCCTGGGGATGTGAATGATTTCCCAATTCCATATTTGTTGCAGCAGCCTTCTGCAGTCTCTGATTAAGTCTCTGGCCTCCCATATAGTGACTTCTCTTTCCTGTTGTAGTGTTCTCACTATGGCAACATTATCTGTGTGTATAGTGACCTTGTGTATTCCCATTTCTGTCAACTTCTTAATTCCAGCTTTAACTGCCATCAATTCAGCATCATAGCTTGACTCCGCTTCTCCCAGTTCTACTCCTGCATTGCAAAAAACCCCTTCATGAGTCATAATGATATATCCAAAACCAGCATTACTTACCTGATCAATCCAGGATGCATCAGTGAATAGTAAGCATTCATGTTGTTTTCTGCTCCAATTGATGTTTCTCCTGTTGCATATTTCTTCAATTGGTAATTCCCTCTGTATGAATTCTTCAGCTGCCATCAAGCTCCATCTGGCCACCATTTTTGGGCTGCATTTTTGTCCTCTAAATATCATCTTGCATCTAGATTTCCAGACCTGCCAGAGAACATTGGACACTATGGATTTCTCCATGTTAGTTATGTGATGATTTCCTAGATTGCCAGTGGATACCCAGTTGCCTTCTAGGAGATCATCACCACTTAAATCCCAATTTCTGAGAAAGTTACTTCCCTGTATTTCCAGCCACACAATTCTGGTCCACCTACAATATTGAAATAAATGACTAGAAGTTTCACTATCAATTGTGCACATTGGGCAGGGGTCATCTGTCCCAATGTTCCTTGAGTATAACCTTCTTCTAGTGGGCAGACTATTATGAAAGAATTTCCATAGAAATGTTTTTACTCTTGGAGCTACATTAAGCTTCCAAAGAGCCTTCCAACCCTCCCATGGTTGCATTCCATCTTTTTTCACACAACTTTCATAAATAGTGGCAGTCAAGGATCTTCCCCCAATATGGTTTGGCCACCCCCATTCTCTGGATTCAGATTCCCAATCTACATTTATATTCCCAATCTTTTGACTCACAGGGGAGGGAAAGATCTCCTGGATTAGCTCCAGGTTCCATCCATCCTCTTTAATGGCGACATTCGCCAGGAAGTGCGGTTGAGGAAGAGCTCTCTGCGGCTGAGAAACGCTCTCTGCGGTTGAGGACTGGCAAGCGAACAACACAGTTGTCTCCCCCCGCTCCCAATGGCGAGTAGGGGAGGCCCTAGGGCATCAACGTTGGCCAATACTACCACTGAGAAACAGGAGGCAACGAAGCTGGGCTCCGGCCCGGTCTCCAATGGACCCACTGTGCAGGGAAACTCGAGGAAGGAACAGGCTGGGAGCAACAGCGCAAGAAGATCCTGGGCGAGGGTAGTCAGCGGCCAATTCGAGAGAAACCCACAGGCGGATCTCTTCACGCCAGGGCCAGTATTGGACAAGCTCAAGGCAACAGTGACAGATTCAGTATGGATAGATGACGATGCACTAGCAAGAGCCAGGGAGAGTTTGGGGTATGTACTGTATGCGAAAATGTATGGAAGAACCCCACCTCTAGACTTCATCCGCCAGAGCTTGGCCCGACAGTGGGAGGAATTTGGGGAATGTACAGTGGCTGATATGCCAAACGGCTACTACATGATCCAATGTTCATCAGGGGATATGCTGGAAAAGCTTCTAACAGAGGGCCCATGGAGCATCAATGGCAATGCTTTCCACTTGATACGATGGAAGGATAACTTTCAGCCGGCCTTCGAGAAGCTGACGACGGCCATCATCTGGATCCAGCTGTACAACCTCCCGTCGGAATACTGGGATATGGACCTGCTAGAAACAGTGACAGGTAACATTGGGAAGATGATCAAGGTCGACATGCCCACAATGGTTATAGATAGACGGAAGTTTGCACGCGTTTGTGTGGAGATTGACCTGAGTCAGCCTTTGAAAAGAGGAGTTTGGGTGAGATCGTCCAGGGCGAACGTGTTCGTCGCGGTAGCATATGAAAAACTCCCTGATGTCTGCTTCAAGTGTGGAATCGTTGGCCATACCCTAGAGGCTTGCAAGGCGACGTCGAACGGAAGTCACCCAGGGCCTAGCGGAACCGAAGCTCAGAGATCCGATCCGAAAGGGAAGGAAATCGAGTTCGAGGACGCCGCAGCTCTGGAAGGGAATACGACCGTGAAGCTAAGTGAGAACTCCAGGGAAACAACTTCAGAAGAAGAAAGGAAAGAAAATGACCAAATATACGGGGAATGGATGAAAGTTCGCTGGCGCGGCCGTGGCCGCGGAACGGTGGCCGGAGGCCGTGGCGGAGGGCGAAACGATCGAGGAAGAAGAGAGGGGAACGTTGGAACGGAGGGACACGTGCCCCCCAACAACCCATTCGAGCCGTTGGAGGCAAGGCACGTGCCCACCCAGGAGACAGAGTCTCAGGCACTGACCGCACCATCTCGAGGTGTGGCAGGGATGCGAGGCGGTCGAGGTGGTACAGGGAATCATGGCACGCGTGGTCAGAATAGGAATGTACTCGAAAACCAAATGGAGGAAGATCTACCGTTGATGCACATCAATCTCCCGAACACAGATCCCCAAGAAGTGAGAAATCAGGGAACAAATTTACAACAAGGTGGAAACAGGAACCGACCAAAGCTAATCACTTCACTTGATGGAGTAGACACGGTGGAATCCAACCCACTAGGAGGGAGCCAGGTAAGTCGAACTCGAACCAGCAATGCAAATACTTCACATGAATCTATTGTTGGCCAGGTTTCACAAGCACTGCAAAATAGAGTAGTACAAGAGGAAGGAAATGTGGTAATGGAGGAAGATGATAAACCTCCTGATCCAGAAGCTGAAATGGAAACAATGGTAGAAGCAAGCATGAGAAGTGAGACAGCTGGCAAGAGGAGCTCAGATGGCCCAGGTAAGTGGCTGAAGAAGGTAAGAGTAGAGGAGGAGGAGGTCTAAACCAAAATGTTTATCATGGTTAAAATACTAACATGGAACTGCAGAGGTGTCTCAGGTAGAGACACAATAAGTAGAATTAGCTTTCTAATGAAGACGACACAAGCAGAGGTAATTTGCCTAGTGGAAACCAGAGCAAATGAAGAAAGGATAATCAGGTTCTGTAAAAGATTCAAAGCACGATGGCATTGGGCTGCAATCCCATCCCTGGGCTACCCCGGGGGTATCATAGCAATGTGGAAGAAGGAATTTGGTACTGTCACTCCAATGAATTCATCCAAGTATGTACTACATCTAATTATGTCATTTGAAAAGAAATACACATGGATAGTGTCTATAGTATACAATAGCCAGTTGCTCTCGGAGCAGAGGAACACATGGAAAGAATTAGAAAGGGTTGCAGGAGTGCAAGGGCCTTGGTTATTAACAGGGGACTTCAATGCGGTAAGGAATAATGAAGAAAGGAGAGGAGGGCCAGGTGCGCATGCTCTGAACTCAAAATCTAGACTGTTCAACTTATTCATAACCAACAATTGCTTATCTGAACTAAGATGTATTCAATCACCATATACTTGGTGTAATAATCAACAAGGGGGGGCAAGAAAATGGGCTAGATTAGATAGATGTTTAACCAATCAGAGTTGGCAGGATGAAGTTCCCAACTACCAAATCACACACTTGTCAAGGTGTCAATCGGACCACTCCCCAGTTCTGTTGGAGTGTAGGCTGGATTATAGGGGAGGTAGAAGGCCATTTAGAATGGAAAATAGTTGGATCCAAAAGAAGGAATGTCAAGAGGCTGTAAGGAAAATTTGGAGCTCGGATATTACTGGGAACCCAATGCATAATCTTAGCCATAGATTTAGCATACTTAAGAAAGAACTTATAAAAAAGTGCAGTGGGAACTTGGTGGGATTAGAGCAAAGAATTAAACAGGTAGAAAATGAGATTGAAAAAATTGAACTATGGGATAGCCAAAGTGATGTTGAAACCAACCAAATAGGAAAAATCAGGACCTTGCATAATCTTCATCAAGCATTAATGAGACAAAACACCACAAAATGGGCACAAAGATCAAGACTGCAATGGTTGCAAGATGGAGACAATAATACCAAATTCTTCCACCAAACAACCAGGGCGCATAGAACACATAATAGAATTAATCAGGTTAAAAACGAAGAAAATGTTCTAATTGAAGATCCACAAGGCATTGAGGAAGAGTTTATTAAATTTTACACTCAGTTGTGGCAGGGGCAAAACAGGTGGAGTTTGGAGAATCTAATCCAGGCGTTACCCAATGATCTGCCCACACTAACAGAAGAACAAAGAGAAAGGTTGGTAGCCCCGGTATCCAGGTATGAGATTTACAATGCACTTCATGGAATGTCAGCAGGTAAGTCACCAGGGCCTAATGGGCTCAATGTTGAATTCTTTAAATCATTTTGGAACATTATCAATGACTCAATGTCTACTGCTGTGAGTCATTTTTTCAGAACTGCCAAATTGCCTAGTACATGGAACCAAACCCATATATGTTTAATTCCTAAGAAAGAGAACCCTATTCATGTTAGAGATTATAGGCCCATATCCCTATGCAATGTCAACTATAAATTAATAACAAAAATATTAGCTAACAGACTTAAAGGGGTGTTAGAACAAATTATTGGAAAAGAACAAAGCGCTTTTGTCAAAGGAAGGAACATAACAGACAATGTACTTTTAGTCCAAGAGTTAGCTCATTCCTTAGAAGAAGAGCCTAACCACCCAATGATGATGATTAAATTAGACATGGAAAAGGCCTACGATATCCTAGAATGGAAAGCAATCTATGTAGTGATGACCAAGATGAATTTCCCTAATCAATGGATAGCTTGGATCAAAGAATGTGTGGAAACCCCAACAATGAGCTTCATAATTAATGGAAGAGTTGGAAAATGGTTTAAGCCAAAAGCAGGGATAAGACAAGGAGATCCAATCTCTCCTTATCTTTTTATCATTGTTTCACAAGTGCTTACAAATCTGTTAAACAAGGCATCAGAGTTAAATATGCTAAAAGGGGTTAATATTAATAGATCCATCCAAATTAATCATGTGCTATATGCCGATGACTTATTAGTGTGTAGTGCAGCTTCAAGAAAGACAGCCAGAGCAGTGAACATGTGTATGGAGGTATATAGGGATTTAACAGGGCAAAGGGTGAACCTTGGAAAATCAGAGATTTTCTTTCCCTCTTGGTTAAATATCAGATTAAGGAAATCAATCATTCATATAATGAACTTGAAACAGGGGAATTTTCCTTTCAAATACCTTGGGAGCTGGGTATCCCCCCACAGGATACCAGTGAGAATGTTCAAGCCTTTAGTGGACAAAATAGATACAAAACTAGCACATTGGAAAGGTGTGCACCTGTCAATGGCTGGCAGGGTAACACTGGCAAACTCTGTGTTAATGGCAATACCAGTTTATCAACTGAGTACCTATGCTATCCCAGATAGTGTGTTAGATACAATAACCAAAAAGACTAGGAATTTCATATGGTCACACAGTAACAGTGGCAAAGGCCTTCACTTGATAAGCTGGAATAACATTACATGCCCCAAATCTGAGGGTGGATTAGGCATTAAGGATCTAAGGCTAATGAAAAAATCTTTATTAACAAAGAATGCACTAGATTTGGCTAATGGAAAAGATAAACTCTGGGTTAAACTCATGGAAACTAAGTATGGAGGACTGAGTCCATGGGACAGTGGAGCTAAACCTAAAACATCATGGGGATATAAATCAATGAGGAACAATATTAAAGAAATCAAAGAGAACTTAAGACCAGACAGGGTAATTAGGAGTAACTCAGTTCTAACACACCCCTGGTTATATGAAATACCAATTGAGCTTAAACCAACATTTATTAACATCAGTGTGAACTTGACTGATATGCAGGTAGGAGATCTTATAGGGGAAAATGGATGGAAAGAGCAACTAATTGACAATATATTCCCCCCAATGGTGACAGAAAAAATAAAAAGGATGGTGTCAAACCAGAACGAAAGCCAACAACAATGGCTGTGGGAACCAGAAATTGCAGGAACAACAAGAACAGCTGCTATATATGAAAGACTAAGGTTCAAAGAAGATGGCGCTCCATGGATGGGATGGAAAAAAGTATGGAAATTACAAGCAGCTCCAAAAGTTAAAATGTTTCTGTGGAAGTTATGCCACGGGAAATTGGCCACAAGGGAGTATCTTTATAGACTAAATATAGGACCAGATGAAAACTGCCCTTTTTGTTCATTAGAAAAAGAATCACTGAGACATCTTTTTTCTGAATGCAGGTTCCAAAGAGAAGTTTGGAAGGAAATCCAAAGAATGGGTTTTCTTGAAAGAATACAGATACCGGAGAGAGAGTTGTCTGAAGGACTGTGGCTAGAAAAAGGGAAATTAGGAACAAAGTGGCTAACAACAGAAGAGCTTACACTTATATCATACAACCTGTGGATAGTGTGGACAACAAGGTGCAAGAAGATATTCCAAGGGATAAATAGTGAACCAAAAAGCACAGCTAGCAAGATAGTTGCAATGACAAAGGAATTTAGCCAAAGGGAAGCAATGCTAAAAGAAATACAGGAAGAACAAGATTGGCTATGGAAGAAGAGGCACTTCCAGCATGTGCTCCATGTTGATGGTGCATGGGATGAGGGGACAACCATAGCAGGTATTGGCTTTCTTATAACAGAGACTAACGGGAATTTTTGCTGTGCAGGAGCTGGGAGGCGAAATGCAGAGAATGCATTTGAAGGGGAGATTCAAGCCTTGAAGGAAGGAATAGGCAGACTGTGTCAAATGAGGAGCATAAGTGCACTAATCCTAACAGATAACATCCTCATAACTAGAATCTTGAACAACACAAGCCAAGATCACAGCCGGAGGATAGAGGCACAAATCAAGGAATGCAAGATGTTGTTAAGAAATATCAAAGAATGGAACATACAACATATTGGGAGGGACTACAACATGGTAGCCGATCAACTAGCAAAGGAAGCAAAAAGAACTGGAGAAGAAGTCTTGTATGACACCAACCATGACCCACCTGAGTGGATAAAAGCACAGCTTTGCCAGAGAAATTAGAGACTTGTTAAGGACATAGCCCATTGGGCTCAAACTACCAAAAAATGGCGACATTCACAACCCATCGTATGACAACGCGATTTAACGATGCGCCTCACTCACCTTGGTACTGGGTGTTGAACCCAAGATTTCTCCCAACCAACAATACCCTATGCAAGGGACCCAATACCAATAGGCCAAGAGGCCGTTGGTCCCCCAATGTATCTTAAGTTTTCCTTTAATATATATATATATTTTTGATGAAATTTTTCCTTTCATATTTCTTGTCATAGTACTGCACTATACAGAATGATCTTTCAAGTGTTAACTGGTATTGTATGTCATTCCATGATGTTAGTCTTGTTTATTATGGATTGTCTACTGTAACTTGCATGGTACACTATCATCTTATTAAGTCTGTGTGTCATTAATGGCTAGCTCACGACTTTGTTTTGAGATGTTGATGTGATTACTTCATGCAATTGTAATTTCTCATTGGAATGATTTATGGTTTGCATTTCATTTAGATTAATTTACATGTATGAATGATGCCAAAGTGAAGGTAATGTGATATTGAGGTTATTCTGATCATTAACAACTAATTCATTGAAGGCAATATATATTATATTTTGATTAAATTTTGGTGGTTTGAATTATTTTGGATGCAAATTGAGATGTTTTGGGGAGTCAATATGATCAGGCTTCATATATATTTGTTGTTTGTCTTGGATGTTCTTGACAATCTTGTGTAGGACATTTAGTTTGAAGACTTTATTATGAGAAAAAGGAAAGGAGACTCTATTGGAAACTGCTTCCTCAGTAGGACATTAGGTTGAGAATTTTATTTCCAATAAATAGTTTCAAATTTGTCAGTGCCAAGGAGGACATTGGCTTGTGTGACTTAATTTTTTACTTTTTTGGGATCATAAGGGTTATCCAACTGGATCAATGGTGGATTTGCATGTGATGATGATGGCTCCCCAATATTGGAAGTCAGCAAAGGTCTGATTGTTACTTGTTAATATATATGATGTATATTCTTCTTTGATGTATTACTTCATGTCTTCATGATTCTTAACTCAATTAACTATTATTTTACTAAAAACATAAATAAAGTTTTTCATTTTTACCCCCAAATCAGTATAGATGGTAAAAAACATTAATAATTAGATTATGATAAATTTTATAAACAACAGTAATTTGTAAGGATTTTAAAGTCCAAAACAGTATATCTATAGATAAATAGATAAAGAAGCAATGCTCCAAGGCTGGGCCAAGGTTAGAGATTTACATAAATGTTGAATAGGAAAGCACAAGTTTAATCAAAGAGCTAGCATAAATGTTGAATAGGAAAAGCACAATTACATAAATGTTGAATGCCATAAAGTAATTTCATAACCAACTACAATTTTCCTCCCATTTTTGGGAGCCATTGATGTGCTTCAAGCCATATTTGTGGGGAATTTGCGAGGATTGTAGACATCATTTGGAATAAAATGGTTTGAGTGTTCCGTCTTTAATGTTGAATATACCAATATCTTTAAATCCGTTCACATGAACCCCAGGATAATTATCATCAGTGAAATAGATGTTGTCCTTCTCGTATCCTGAAAGCTCATCGCTTTCTAAGGCCATGGAATAATTGCTGCCCAAGAACAAAATATTGTCTCCTATACTATTCAACTTCCTAAGTTGCCCAGTTTCCGGATCAAACTTTGAAATCACAAAGAAAGTTGTTATTTGAGAAAGATCATCCATATAATCTGCTTCTCTCTCCACAATCAACAACTCTCCCTTGACATCTACCAAATATTTTGGATTTATCATGAAACTCATGGAATCATAAACTGCAATAAACTTGGGATTTGGTGAAACAAGGTCAAAACTCAATAAATGACCGGAATTTTTCAAAACATATAATTTTTCCTTATGCAATACAAAATCGGCGCAGTTGTAATAGAAATTCACTCTCTAATGGGCTCCATGTAGCATCGCCCGGTCTCCAGATCCCTATTTTCCACCAACCATAGGAACTAACTACCATATAATCTGAACTCTTTCGAGGGTCTGCGGATAAAATAGCTTTAATTACCAAACGATCTCGCAACTCTTCGTTTGACTTTTCCGTCAAGCGTCGATTGACGTCTATGTATCTATAACTTAGATCATCACGATCCTCATCAGATAAAGGTAGTGAAGGTAATTTGATTCGAGATTGTGAGAATGGATCAAACAAACATATTTGTAAGTTGATATCGACTGTCACTAGCCAACCATGTGAGGAACCGCAAATATGACACCCGCGTAAATCAGGGAAGTTGAAGTGGCGATAAATCCTTTGAGTAGATAAACTGAAAAATCTTGTGGAATTTTCTTTGTAAGCATTGAAGAAGACCAGTAATGGGAGGCGAAATCTTTTTGAAGAATAATGTCTCTTTTTGGCCATGATAGACCAAGATGAGCAAATTGGACCCCATTTGATATAGCTTATAATACTTTCTCGAACATCTTTCTGAAGCTCCTCAGTGAGTTCCATGATCGCTGCAAATTTAGTGCAAACAAAGTAGATTTCGTTGATTAATTCAAACAATATTTGATAGTAACACAATATAATATAGAAATAATTGAAAAAAAAAGGAGAAAAAACACAGACAGACACCACATTCAAGACTTGGTTGTTCTAATATTAGTGGAGAGTGTGCGTGCTAATGTTGATGGAGAGAGGCTTGGAATGTGTTTAAATAGATAATAATCAAAATAATATAAAAGACATACCTTGAGAATCTGAGAAGCCACAAACCGAATTCGTTACTTGTTTGCCAGACTCCTAAGTCCTATCCTATTTATAGAGATAGGGATGAGTAGTCACCACTCTGATATAGACATAAAAAAGAGTTGTTCTCAAACTCTGAGTAGGATTTAGAATTCAGTTCTAATTTGATTTGGACTAACATAGTTTTAGATAATCCCCTATATTTAAAAAGTTTTGTTGTTTTAATTAGATATTAATGTTTTATTCAAAATAATTAAGTATTTATTTCTCCATCTCAGAATAAAGATAAGGGACAACAACTTCACCAATATATATATATATATATATATATATATATATATATATATATGCAGATAACTAGAAAAATCAACAAACTTATGAGATAAGAGTCTTACCAAACATACATATATCCTCAAGTGCATGCATATAATTAAATGTGAGGATTGAAAACTTCCGGTTGACACCAGGGCCCGTGCCGTATACTGCCCCCCTGCGGCGTCTGCCCACAAATTTAAAAACAAAAAATTGAGAAATTTTTTATAAAAAAATCATAAAGCAGAAAATCCCTAAAAAATTAAAAAATCCTAAAAATTCGAAAAAAAAACCTCAAAGACCAATAACCATCCCACGGCCAGATCCGGCGAGCCCTCTGCCCCTCATCGGCCCCAGATCCAAGAGAGAGACTAGTAGGAGATTGAGAGAGGACAGAGAGATTGAGGGGGAGACAGATCGAGAGAGATATGAAGAGATTGGGAGAGAGAGAGAGGGAGAAATCAGAGGAAGAGGAAGAGATTGGGAGAGAGAGAGGGAGAAATCAGAGCGAGAGAGAGATTGGGGGAGAGAGAGAGAGGGAGAAATCAGAGGGAGAGATTGGGAACCTGGGAGTTGGGAGAGAGAGACAGAGACAGAGAGAGAGAGAGATTGGGAGAGATAATAATCATACACAAGTGTCAAACGGGCCAGGGCACGGCTAGAGGGGGGCAAGGCCAGTCTATTTGGTCCGCAACGGCCCATATCCAGCCCGCCAAAACCTATCGGATCAGTCAACCCTTCAACCCGCATCCGTCGGGCAGCCCAAGTTGAATTGGGATATCTTATTTTAATTGTTCGTACAAGAAGGGATGAAGAAAGATTAAGAACAATCTATGTACATTTAATATTAAATATAAAAATTAGAATATACATACTTATTATTATTATTATTTTATTTTTTGATATTATTTATATATGTATAATAAATTATATAAATAGGTATTATCATTATAAGGGAACTTCAAAGAAGTGTATATATAGATATTATCATTATGGGCCATTATATATTGGGGTAAAAATCTCAAGAGGTCATCAAACAATACTCATATTTCACTTTGGATAATAAACTTAAATTTGTATCTTTTTGGTTACCCTACTTCTATTCAAAATCAAGGTTCAAATGTTGTTCAATTAGCTAGGATTTTAGTAAATTAAGATTTCAATACCCTACACGTGGCTAATCCGATACCTACATCGATAATTATCGTCGGTTTTTTCCTGTGATCTTTTTAGCATGACAAAAGATACAATTAAAGCTTGGTCTCCAAAAGTGAAATATGGGTATAGTTTGGTGACCTCTCAAGATTTTTTCCTCTTACATACTGAATAAAACCAACAATTAAGGTAGACTGCTAAATAAACAAAAATCTATACTTTAAATTCTAATTTAAATAGAAAACCATATATAGATGCAAATTTTGATTCTATTATAAAAATGAATATATATATATATATATATATATGAGGGATAGGGATGATACATGCGATTGATTGGGATTCTTTGTTTCATTTATTTCGATACGCTACCATTTGGTCCCCCTGAGTATTTTTTTTTATATGGATGAGAAGATCTGTTAAAATAAGCTACCTGTCAATTTTCATACAATTTGGTGAACCGTTTGGTCCTCCCAATTTAATGGTTGAAATTCTGTAATCGCTCGTGATTCCTATAAGTTTTGATCCGTTAAGCATGAAGACCCTACAAGTTCCCAAATTGTATGAAAAATCGATGCGCTTAACTTATTTTTCGATGATCTTTCCATCCGTCTGGTTGGAAATTGTTCAAACATCCTCCAGAGCTGGGACAAGCGTGCGCACGGAATTTTAAATTTTCTACGCACACGACAAAGATTTGCTATATATATATATATATATATATATATATATATATATATATATATATATATATATATATATATATATATATATATGGGTAGTGTTAGTATCAGGCGGGCTGCAACTTAACACTAACTCACCTAAAACAAACTTTATCTACACCCCCCAAACACTACTCATATGGGATTCTGATAAGTTGGGCCTACCAAGCACTTAAGTGAAGGCCGGATGCTATCAGAATCCTATATATATCTATACAAAAGAGGAGCATAATTCATGATTCATTAGAGAATCAGAGATTAGTAGCTGGATATTCCTCTCTACTCTCTCCCGATCATAGTTGGCCTTGGTGTGGGGGCAAAAAAAAAAAAAAAAATACTCTACTAATAAAGATAGATTTTATAAAATCAAAAAATCAAAAAATCAAAAAATTTGAGAAAAAATTTCAAAATCCCAACCTAAATTTTTTTAACAGATAGACTCACATAAATACATAGATAGATACTTTTAAAATTCAAAATACCACCATAGAATGTTTAATATTTTTTTAAAAAAAATCTTAAATTCTAAGAAAATTCCAAAATCCCAACATATTTTTTTTGGATTTCTTCAAAATTAAAATTAGATTCACTTTTACTTTATAATATAGATAGATATTTTTAAAAATTTAAAATACTTCCGCTTAGTAATATAGATAGATTTTTTAAAATTAAAATATCGAAAAGAAAATTTCAAAATTTAAATCATAGACTCACATGTATAGATAGATACTTTTTAAAATTAAAAAAAGGGAAATTTCACGAAACTACTCTGTAATTTGCCTTTTTTCTCAATTCGGTCATTGTCAACTTTGAGCATTTTCATACGCTGTAATTTAACCGTTAACCACTTTAGTGCCATGTAATTTAACCGTTAGCAAAGAGAAAAAAAATAATAAATTTGTTTACATGGCATAACAAATTCAAAAAATAGAAAAACTTCAACAAAATTCAAAAAACAAAAAACACACAAAAAAAATTCCTGAAAAACAGAAAATATCATATATTAAAAACATTATAAATAAATTCAGAAAATTACCCAAAAAACATAAAATTTTTAAAAATCCAAAAAAAGAGAAAAATTATAAAACTCCAGAAAAGCGCTTAAATTCAAAAATAAATAAACTAAAATCTTTAAAATCCCCAAAAAATAAGAAAAACTTCTAAAAAATGAAATAAAAAAATAAAATAAACTTACAAAAACACAAGAAAAAGCCCACAAAATTCTGTAAAAAACCGAAAAATCAGAAAATTTTGTAAAAAATTGCAAAAATCCACAAAATCCCCTAAAATTTTAAAAAAAAACTTAGAAAATTTGTTAAATATATAAAAAAATTCACAAAAATATCTCAAAATTTCCAGAAAATTTCATAAATTTCCCCAAAATCCCAAAAAAAACCCAAAATATGAATGAATAAATAAATAAGTTAAATGGAAAAAAAATCTGAAATTTATATACAGATGTTGGGTTTTAATTAATTAATTAATTTATAGATATTTTTGGAATTTTTTTGTGAAATTTGTTTATATTTTACAAATTTTCTAAGTTTTTTTTAAGTTTGTTTTTGCGGATTTTTTGGGATTTTTTGCACTTTTTACAAATTTTTCAGAATTTTATTTTTTTAAAAGAGTTTTTTGGGGGTTTTTTTTGTTTTTTTTGGAAATTTCTAAGTTTATTTATTTTTTTTCGAATTTCATGGATTACGGGTTTTTTAAAAAGTTTTCTATTTTTAGGGTTTTTAAAGATTTTTTATTTTATTTTTGAATTTAAGCGATTTTCCAAGGTTTTATAAATTTTTCTCCTTTTTTTGGAATTTTTATGCCGCGTCAGCAAATTTATTAATGGAATGAAGGATTTTGGTATCTCTTTACTAACAATTAAATTGCAGGGTACTAAAGTGATTAATGGTTAAATTATAAGGTATTAAAGTGCCCAAAGTTGAACCACAAGGACCGAATTGAGAAAAAGACAAACCACATGGTAGTTTCGTGAAATTTCCCTAATTAAAAAACACTCTTCCTTAATAATGTACATAGACTTTTTAAAATTAAAAAATCTAAATTTTTTATAAAATTTCAAAATCTCAATCTAATTTTTTTAATTATTTAAATTTAAAATAATCTAATAGACTCCCATAAATATATAGATAGATACCTTCTAAAATTAAAATACTCCCTCTAAGTAATATAGATATATTTTTTAAATAAAAAAAATCTAAAATTCTGACAAAATTCCAAAATCTCAACCTAATTTTTTGCGAAAAGCCACTTTTAGTCTCTGAACTTCATTTTGATCCCTCTTCTATGAAAATATACAATACGGTTCCTGAACTATCGGGGTTTTGGCAATTACAGTCCTGCTGGCAGCCAACTGGTATACTGGTTAAATACAACCATTTTTTTTTGTTATGATGTGACAACCTAAGTGGTGGGTCTTTGCTGATGTGGTATGATGACATAGCATACAATGAAATTTTGATATATTATTCCTTATTGGTGTGTGTACTCCTGATGTGGCATGCCACATCAGCATGCTTAAGATGAGTAACCAATTAAATCAAACACCGGAAATTATTTAACTATAGCCAATAATTTTTTGATGAAAAATTTCAAATAATTATATATATATAATTATATATATATATATATATATATATATATATTGAGAGAAAAGAGCTTCATTGAAACTAGTCTACCATACAAACACTGAGTTCATTAGCTAATTGGAAACAAAAAGATCTAATAACTGGAGGTAATTCAGCAGCATGGGAAAAGTATTCCCAATTCCCCGTTCCCCTCGCCAGCTTCGCAAACCCATCAGCAGCTCGATTTCCTTCTCGATTTCTATGCTGAATATCCCAGTTTGCGATAAGGGACAATAAATATCTGCACAGACAAAGAACCATGAATCAAGTAAATTGATGCCCCACATGAATATAAAGCACCCTCTTTCATCTTCCTTGCCAATTGCAAATTGTCTGTGTAGATAATGACCTCTCTGATTTGTTCAGCAACAAGTCGCTCTAATCCTAGCTTAAGTGCTTTAAGCTCTCCATCAAAAGCTGAGATAGCTTCACAGGTTTGCATTGCTGCACAGTAAAAGGTTCCTGAATTAGAAATAATCAGATAAGTAATACCAGTTACCTCTCCATCAGTAATTTAAGAAGCATCAGTGAGAAGAATGTGTTTGTAATTGTGTCTGTTCCAGTGATTAGTAGCTGCAGCACCTACTGCATCAATAGAAGGAGCCCTTTGTTTATACTCCCTGGACAAAGCAACACTGGCATTCTTAATTAGTAGAGGATTGAAAATTTGACCCTTGAAAATCAAAGTGCATCTGGCCTTCCAGATTTTCCAGAGAGTATAGGCTATAAGCCTAGCCTCATCAGTTGTAGAATTGAGTAACCAGTGGCCTTGTAGAATGTTCTCCTCCAAATTACTCATTTGAGGAATTTGTCTATGGGTTTGGAGGTCCTCCCAAATTGATTTCACCCACCTGCATTGTGAGAAAAGGTGAGTGATAGACTCAGGTAAGAGCTTACACATTGGGCAAGGATCATCCGGTCCAATGCCCAATTGATACAGATAGTCCTTAGTGGGTAGTCTAAAATGAAAGAGCTTCCACAGGAAGTGGTGAATTTTGGGAGCCACATCCAACTTCCACAGGTGTGTCCACCCTTCCCATGTGTGGGGATTAGCATAATTTTCAATACTGTTAAGATCCTGGTAAGCAACAGCAGTGAAAGATCTACATGCTGTTTGATTTCTCCAGAGCCATTTATGGTGCCCTGCTGAATTGGATATCTGCAACTCAGAGATAAGGAGTGAGCCATAAGCACAGAAGATATCATCTACTACTTCATAATCCCAATTATCATCAAGTCTAAGTTGAGAGAGGGTAGTGTTGTGCAAGTCATAATTCATGTTAAGGGGTACAGGTTTGAGTGATAGAGGGATTGCAAACATCCAAGGTTCAGTCATGATATTACAATCTAGTGAAATTTCATGCGGTATGATCAGATTTCTGACAGAAACTGCAAGTTTCATTAATGTTTTGTATAGGTGTGAAGCATGGCCAAAATCAATGAGATTCCAAACATCAGGGTATCCATATTTATAGATCATGAATTCTACCCAAGGTTTACTAGCTCTATTGAGTAGATCTAGAATATGCTTCGTAAGCAAGGCAGATCTCATTGTTTTCAAATCCTTAATACCAAGACCACCCTCAGATTTTTCCTTGGAAACAACATGCCAACTAATCATGTGTATTCCTTTCCCTTTTTGGTTGTTACCCCATACAAAATTCCTCACCAATCTGGTGATCTGATCCAGTACAGTATCTGCAACTGGATAGATGCTGAGAGTATAAATTGGGAATGCTAAAACAGTGGCCTTTGCCAATGTGACTCTCCCAACCATAGAGAGATTAAGGGCCTTCCAGTGTGCCAGCTTGTTTTTAACTCTATCAATCAAGTAACCAAATTGGTTGATATGTAGTCTCACAGGGGAGATTAATGCACCCAAATATCTGAATGGGAATGTACCCTGTTTCATGTTAAGGATGCTCATAATAGATCTTTTGAGGTGTAAATTGAGCCAAGAGGGAAAGTATGCTTCTGACTTGTATGGGTTTGCCCTTTGACCTGTGATTTTATTGTAGATCTCTAGACAAAGTTTAATTGCTTTAGCATTTGATCTTGATGCAGCACAACAGAGGAGGAGATCATCAGCATATAGTGAGTGGGTAATAATTTTAGATGGGCTAATCCCCACACCTTTTAGCATTCTCATGTCACTTGCCTTATTCAGGATGTTAGTCAAAATTTGGGAAGTCAGGATAAACAGGTAAGGGGAAAGGGGATCCCCTTGCCTTAATCCAGCTTTAGGGGTAATCCATTTCCCAATTTTGCCATTGACAATAAAGGCCATAGTGGGAGATTCAATACAAGCTTGGACCCAACTAATCCACTTAGATGGAAACTTCATCTTATGAAGCACAGCACTAACAACATCCCATTTAATCAAGTCATAAGCCTTTTCCATATCAGCTTTAATAATCATCATTGGGTAGTTTTGGTCCTTTTTCTAATGAATGAGCACGTTCTTGAGCAAGTATAATGTTGTCAAATATGCATCTATCATGAATGAATGCTGCTTGTTCTTCCCCAACAATGTGTGGAAGGACATCCCTTAATCTATTGGCCATTAATTTAGAAATAAGCTTATAATTAACATTACAAAGGGAGATGGGTATGTAGTCCTTAGCCAACTATGGGTTTTCCTTCTTTGGAATCAATGTAATGTGTTCTGTTCCAGCTTGTACGAAGCAAGGAAGTGTCAAAAAAATGGAGGATAGCATTAGAGACAGAGGGACCAATGGTATTCAAAAAACTCTAAAAAATTCTGCATTCAACCCATTTGGCCCTGGTGCCTTCCCTTTTGGCATTGACTCTAAAGTTTTGAAGATTTCCTATCTAGTAACAGGCCTGATTAAATGGTTGGCTTATGTTTCTGTGAGGCAAGGTAAATCATCTGGCAAGCCCAACCCTAATTCTAGATTTGGAGATTGGACTCCTGAATCCCACAAGGTAGAATAAAGGAACTCAAATTCCTGTTCAATCCCCTGATGATCAGTAATTATTCTTCCATCTCCTGATTTAAGATATGATATTCTATTCCTAGTTCTATGTCCTCGGGTTACTTTATGAAAAAACTTAGTATTTTGATCCCCCATCCTGTATCCATTGAACTCTAGACTTTTGGGCCCAATAAGTTGTATTTTGTCTAAGCAAGGCCTGATGCTTATTGTACATAGCTCTTAACTTCAATTCTAAACTTGGATTAGAAGCATCCAGTTGATCACTAAGTTCATGTTCTAGCTGAGCAATGTCTCTTTCTAGACATTTGATTGAATGATCCATACCTTGGCCTAGTTTTCCACATTTTTTTAGCAAATCCTTCCTCAAAATGTTAAATTTATGGTGTAAATCATGAAGTGGGTTTCCCTTTAGGTTATCTCTCCAAATTAAAATTCACCTTGTCTAAGCGACAAAGTGGGGATTGAATCCGTAGATTGTTAAAAGCGAAAGGGTATTCCTATTAACTCTACTCATTTGACATTGTAGGAAAAGAGGGTTATGGTCAGATTGGCTCCTAGGCAACTTTGTGACTAGATAGGTTGGAACACACTCCATCCACTGGTGGTTGGTTAATAGTCTATCTAATTTGGCCCAAACTCTAGATTGTCCACATTGGTTATTACACCAAGTAAATATGGGACCAGAGGATTGTAGCTCATTCAAATGGTTATTGATAATGAAGGAGTTAAAGTGAGTTGCTTTCATACCTAGGTGTCAGGTTTTGTGGCTCCCTTGTCTGTCCGCAGGTTCTCTAATTGAGTTGAAATCGCCAGCAATGAGCCATGGCCCCACCTTATCTGAAATGCCTTCAAGTTCAGACTAGACCCTTCTTTGTTCATCTAATCGTTGACCATTATAGACGGTAGACACCAACCAAGGTTGATTTGATATGCCCGTGATTACTAGATGCAAGACATAGCGGGAACGAGATATAGGGGTAACAACATAACTATCCCTGTGCCAAAGGGTGATTATACCTCCTGAGTATCCCATTGATGGAAGTGCAACCCAGTGCCAGTTGGTACCCAATTCCTTCACAAATATGAGAATTCGTGGTTTATCTGCCCTTGTTTCAACTAAACAACACACACTGATGTGGTAGCTCTGTAGTAAATGCTTGATTCTGCTGATTGTATCCTTTCCAACCACCCCTCTGCAATTCCATAGGAGTAGATTCATGGAGAACTAGTTATGATAGATGGTGAGCTGACATGCTCAATGTTGCCCAGCATGGCTTCTTTCCCTTCTTCACCAGAGGTGATTTGGAGGTTCCCATGTCTATTATCAGCTGCTATGTATTCTACTTCCATACCATCATCAATAACATGGCCATGTGCTGCCGCTTGATCCATAAGCTGAAGACGATCATTCTCCTCTAAAGCCCCTGTAACAGCATGTACTAATGCAAAGTGGTGTCTGATATCCTTCTCGGAATAGCCCCTCTGATCATCAGGGTGTGATTCTGTACACTCCCTTGGCCGAGGAAGTAGAAGATCACCACCTTCATCCAGAGAGGTCAGCATCTCCAGCTGTGCCCGATGAGAGCTAGTTGCCCCCAAATTGATGTTCACCCACAGGCCCACAGGAATAGTCAAACCGTTTCTTTCTTGAGTTATCTAGGTCATGAAATTTGGGTCTAATCCGCCTTGGGGTATCGGGTTGATGTGAAAGGTTACGGGGTGTCAGATTTAGTCCAGACATGTGTCCATCCCTACTTCTTTCTCTCGGACCCCGTTCCTCTGGCCCTTGTACATTGTATTCAGTCTCAATAGGGTTAGTGTCTAGGTCTTCTCGGCTTTGTTCCCACGATAGCGATCTCGTCCTCGATGCACCCCATGTCCCACATCCTTCTGACTGGTTGAACGGTCCCCATCCAAGTGACCCTGGCCTTCACTGCACGTGATCATCTCCTTCGTGTCTCCTTCGTCGGGCTCCGGTGGGTCTGCAACCGCTATGGTTTCAAATCTGTTACCTCTGAGAGCCCCAAACCAATTTTTCCTCGCAAGCGAGCACGCGCCTCTGCCCCCACCACCACTACCACTTCCCCGGCCTCCTCCTCGACCATTTGTTGTCCTACCCCTGCCACGGCCTATCCTTCCTGCTTGTAGAAATGAACCAAAGAGTGGGGTACTAACATCAGCTTGTACAGTTGTGGGAGGCACCTTCTCCAGGATCTTGTTGTAAGAGTTCAACTTATTCCCTTCTGGATGAGGTGCAACCTCAACCTCCATCTCCTTTCCCTGCAGAACAGAGGTAATTGGATTTGGTGCAACCTCCACATCTGAGCTCCCGTTGATCTCCATAACACAAGAATCCAGAGTGTGTCCCACTATGCCACATTTATAAAAAGAGATTGGCAATTTTCATACGAATGCACGTAATTAAAAGATATCAGATTCGGATGATTTCACCCAAATTCCCCGTTCTAATGGCTTTGTAAGATCCAATTCCACACAAACCCTAACAAATCTAGAGTGGTCCTCTATTTGTATGGTTTCATCCAATTTGAGCATTTTCCCAAAGTTATTCACAACCATTTCAAGGGGCTTTGGCTTTAGATACTCAGTTGGGAGGTGAATTAGATGAAGCCAAACAACCGCAGTAGTAAGTTTTGTAAAAGCAGGCTGAAAATTTGGCTGCCAACGCATCAAATGGAATGCAGTGCCACTTATAAACCAAGGGCCTTCAGTGAGGAGGTCGTCCACCATTTGCTCGGACGAACATTTGATAACATAGAAACCATTCAACATATCAGATACAGAGAAATCCCCAAATGTACCCCATAAACGAGAGAGATGATCACGAACTAAATCAAAAGGGGGAAGCTTACCAAAGATCTTACCATACAATACTCGATTCATACCTTCCCGTGCTTTGGTAAGGATCTCATCTGGGATCCATGTTTATACCCAAAATATATATATATATATATATATATATATATATATATATATGATGGGGATGTAAGTGGTAGGACACTTGGCACATCCCCATCCCCCCACGTGTCATCATCAAACGCCACGTCCATACCTCCCCCTCGACATCGGACCGAAGACGATACCAGTAAGCATGGCCGATATCCCATACCGGCACACCCAACCGCCACATCGGGATTCACGCCACCTATATCGGCAGACGCTACCACGGCTATATATTCCCTTGAGGATAAACATACACCCGCATCAGATAATCACGTAAACTCCAACAGATAAACATGCACCAACACATGCACATCACGTGATCCGGATTGACTTGCACCCCAAGGAATCCCAGCCTATAAAAGAAGCAGTAAAGGCGCCATCAAGGGAGGATACAATCATTGAGAGAGCAACCCTGATTCAGAGAAAAGCAAGAGAGCGATACTGCGAGAGAAAAGGAGGTCTACCTACTGTTTTCCTCTCTTTCTCATGAACTACACTCTGTAATCTGGTTAAGGATGAATAAATATCTTTTTCCCGTGGTTTTTTCCCCGCTTGAGAGGGGTTTTTCCACGTAAAATCCTTATTGTCTCTTTCCGATTCCTCCTGCCTCTTATTTTTTGCTCTTGGATCTTGCAACTCCTTATCACCAAGTTCTGGGCTCCGACATATTATAAATTCAACCGTTGATCTGAGATCATCCCTTGATCCCGAGGCGACCCCGATCTTGGCATCAACAGTTTGGCGCCATCCGTGGGGACTCTGAACGAAAAGTCATGGCAGCCATAAGGAAGTCAAGCCGGATCCAAGGACAAGAACAGCGGAAGGATGTGTCAGCAGGCCTTCAACAGGAGATCACACTCAAGGGGCCGCCCGATGGCGACTGGCGGATATCTCCTCAGAGAGGCGGCCCGACCTCCGGCCGGGACACACCAAGAATGATGCAGTAATGGCAAGGGAAATTGTCGAACTTAGGGCAGCCTTGCGAGGACAGTGGATCGACAAATCTCTCGGCGGCCGCCCCGGTCCAACCGGCAGAAGCCTCGTGCGGAAGACAGAGCGCGCAGGGAAGGGCCCGCCCCCGAACCCCATCTAGGGTTGGCAGCAGTAATCATCGCAGGTACATTCGACCCTTCGGGCCTCGTGGAGAAGGCAAAGCCGACGAGCTGAACAGAGGGAAGAGCGGAGAAGAAAGAGTCCCTCATCTCGACACCGACAAGAAAGGTCACCACAACGAAGAAGGCACCGGGTCCCGATGTCACCCTCTCCGGAACCACCTCACCGACGCCCCCGCCGGGACTCTCCACGCCCGCGTCCCCCTCGGGAATATCGACGATCTGCGGCCTCACCGCCACGACCCGCCACCCAGCAACCAGTCCCTGAAACAGAGAGAGTAATGCGGCCAGTACCAGAGCTGGTGTCACCCTTCATCAAGGAGATCTGGGAAGCTCCTTTCCCCGAACAATTCCTGCCACCCAACATCCGACACTATGACGGCACCACCGACCCGGTCGAGCATGTAGAACGATATTCGGCGGAGATGATGACTAATGTGACAACTGAAGTGGTCATGTGCAGAGCTTTTCCCCGAACACTGACCGGGGAGGCGTTTGAGTGGTTCACACACTTACCGCCAGGAACCATATCAGGCTTCAAGCAGTTAACCAACACGTTTGTCGCCCGTTTTGAGAAAAGCCGAAAGGTAGCGAAAGACCCTCTCTCCCTCTTCGGATTCGCACAACGCCCAACCGAGAGCCTGCGCAGCTACATCGGCCGCTTCAAGGCAGAGATCGTGGGGATGGCCCACGTTGACTCCTACATGGTGTTCGGAACAGTGGTCAGGGGTCTCAGAGACGGAACCTTCAAGGAAAACTTGACCAGGAAAGCCCCTAAGAGCCTCGCTGAGTTCCTGACTCGCGCCGAAGAGGAAATCGGCTCTGAAGACCTGAAAGCACGCTGGGAGGAAGAGGACCGCATACGGATGGAGGCGGCCAAACAACTGCTATCCCAAAGACGGAGAAGCCCAGAGAAGGACCGACGAGATGCTTACCCGAAGAGAGGCGGGAAGAGGTTCCGAGACCGAACACCCCCACGAGATGACAGGCGACCGGTGTATCCCACACACAGGACAGCAGAAAGAACAACTAAGTACCGGAATTACGCCATCCTTAACACCCCAGTTGAAGATATCCTGCTACAAATACAAGATAAGAAGCTGCTGGATCCACCCCGGCCGATGAGAGACAGCAAAGGCAGGAACAAAAGCCGGAAGTTCTGCCGATATCACCAAGATCGGGGACATTCAACCGCTGAGTGCATTCACTTGAAGGATGCCATCGAAGGCCTCGTCAGAGAAGGACACCTGTCCCAGTATGTGAAGGGAAACACCCCTAAAGAGGGCCCGACGGCCCCCCCCCTTGGCAGAGCCGCTGAATACACTCCCTCTACCCGCGAAGCTCCCAGATGGCATACAGCTCGAAATTATAGCAGGAGGGCCGGGATGCGGAGGAGAAAGCTCATCCTCTCGAAGAAACTACGCTCGTGGAGTAATGGCTGTCCAGAGCGTGCTTCCCCCCAAGAAGCCACGCATCTCGACCGAGATTGTATTCTCAGACAAAGACCTCGAAGGAACACAGCATCCACATGATGACGCATTGGTGATCACCGCACGGATCGGGGCCTTCATTACACGGCGAGTACTCATAGACACAAGGAGTTCCGTCGATGTCATCTTTTCAGGAGCCTATGACAGGATGCAAATACCCGGACGGAATGCTGTCTCTCCCACTCACCCTCGGCACCTACCCCCGAACAGCTACCATGGACATTGATTTCCTGGTCGTCCGATGTCCGTCAAGCTACAACGCTATCCTGGGGAGGCCGTCACTCAATTTGTTCGGGGCAATCCCGTCGACCTATCACATGATGATGAAGTTTCCCACCCCATATGGATGCGGAGAAGTGAAAGGAGATCAGCTAGCATCCAGACAATGTTTTGCACTAATGCTGAGGAACCTGGGAGGTGGAGGCAGCCAAGCGAAGGAAGCTCTGATGGTCAAGGACATACAACCCGAAGGCGATGAAAGAGAGAAGAGGAGACCCACCCCGGTCGAGGAGTTGGTGACATTACCCCTACATGAAGGATGTCCAGAGCGTACGATAAGTCTCGGGGCAGAAATGAGTCCCGGACATCGGCAAAAGGTCAGGGAGCTGTTACAAGCCTATGCCGATGTGTTTGCCTGGTCGGTGGAAGATATGAAAGGCATACCCCGGGATGTTATCGAGCACTGATTGAAAGTGGATCCCACTTTCAAACCCGATGTACAAAGAGGAGGGCCTTCGCCCGAGCGTCTGCGCAGTTCTTTGAAGAAGAAGTTGACAAGCTGGTGAAAGCAGGGTTCATCCGGGAAGTGCATTACCCTGACTGGCTGTCAAACGTGGTTCTGGTTAAAAAACCCAATGGCAAGTGGCGCATGTGTGTTGACTTCACCGATCTGAATAAAGCCTGCCCTAAAGACTGCTACCCGTTGCCTCATATCGACAATCTAGTCGATTCCACCTCTGGCTACGGCATGCTCAGCTTCCTGGACGCTTTTTCCGGGTATAACCAGATAAAGATGGCCCAAGCAGACGAGGAGAAGACGTCGTTCATCACCGGCAGAGGGACCTATTGCTATCAGGTCATGCCCTTTGGGTTGAAGAATGCCGGAGCTACCTTTCAGAGGCTCGTGAATCGAGTATTCAAGGACTAGATCGGCAGGAATGTGGAAGCATACGTAGATGACATCCTGGTGAAAAGCAAGGATGTCGAGCACCACACCGAAGATCTACGGGAGACACTGACAGCGCTCAGGACACATGGGATGAGTCTAAACCCAACTAAGTGCGTCTTCGGAGTACAATCAGGGAAGTTCCTCGGCTTCATGTTGACGCAACGGGGAATCGAAGCCAACCCAGAGAAGATAAGAGCAATCCTGGAGACCAGGTCCCCGAGAACCATAAAAGAGATACAAAGACTCAACGGACGGCTGGCCGCAGTAGGCAGATTCATAGCCAAATCAGGAGAAAAGAACCTCCCGTTCTTCCGGGCGCTAAAGAAAGCTCCCAAGCTCGAATGGACGGAGGAGTGTGAAAGGTCGCTGGCACAACTGAAAGAATACTTGCAGTCCCCGATGTTGCTGGCCAAACCTCGGGACGGTGAAGACCTTTTCCTATACCTCTCAGCCACAGACACAGTGGTCAGCACTGCTTTAATCAAGGAGGAAGACGGAGTCCAAAAACCGGTGTACTACATAAGCAAGGTGTTAACGGACACGGAGACTCGATACCTTCCTCTGGAGAAGCTAGCTTACGCGGTGGTAATATCGGCTCGGAGGCTTCGTCCATATTTCCAATCACACAAAATCAGAGTTCTGACCGATCAGCCGTTGAGACAGATTCTACACCGGCCCGATGTGTCCGGCCGGCTAACCAAGTGGGTGATCGAATTGGGGGAACACGACATCAGCTTCGAGCCCCGTACGGCCATTAAGGCCCAAGTGCTAGCTGACTTTATAGCAGAACTAACCGTCACAGGAGAAGATCCGGTGTCAACTGAAGGAGTACCCGAAGAAGGCCCAACTCCGCCCTCACCCTGGACTCTGCACACCGACGGCTCATCCACAAGCACCGGCTCAGGGGCCGGGTTAATTCTCCAGTCACCTTCCGGATGGAGCACTTCAACCGCCCTGCGGTTCGACTTCAAGGCAACCAACAATGAAGCGGAGTACGAAGCAATGTCGCGGGGGCTACTGACTAGCGAGAGGTCTCCGGCGTCAGTGAGCTTGGTAGCAAACACCGATTCGCAGCTCGTGGTAGGGCATCTGACCGGGGGATTTGAAGCAAAAGATGGGAACATGGCCAGATATCGGGACATGGTGCAACAATTGGTGGCCAGCTTCAAGGAGTGCCGGATCACTAAGGTCCCTAGGGCCGAGAACGAGGGCGCCGATGTGATTGCAAAACTCGCCTCTTCCGAAGGTGAGATCCCGAAACCGGTAAACATTCAATACCTAACGTCACGGACTATCGAAAGCAGGCCAGCAGAAGAGCTTATGGACATTGAAGATGAGCCATGCTGGATCGACCCCATACAGAACTACTTGCTGACCGGTTCCCTCCCAGAAGATCCAAAAGAAGCCAGAAGAATCACAGTGAGATCAGCTCGCTACAGTCTGGTGGAAGGACAGCTGTACAAGAAGTCTTTCACGCTGCCACTACTGAAATGCCTCCGCCCCTCAGAAGCAAAATATGTCCTTCAAGAAACTCATGAAGGAATAGCAGGAGATCATCTAGGAGGAAGAGCGCTGGCCCACAAAGTCCTTCGACAGGGGTATTACTGGCCCACACTAGCAAGAGACGCGATGGATTTCACACGAAAATGCGACGCCTGCCAGCACCACGCAAACATACCCCGACGGCCAGCCGCCCCCCTCACTCCCATCGTCAGCACAAGGCCGTTCGCCCTATGGGGGGTGGACATATTAGGGCCCTTCCCAGTGGCTCCCCGACAGTTGAAATTCTTGATAGTGGCCATCGATTACTTTACTAAGTGGGTCGAGGCAGAACCCCTCGCGTCGATCACAGAGAAAGCTTGCCAAAATTTCTTATGGAGATCCATAGTATGCAGGTTCGGCATACCGGTAGCATTCATCACCGACAATGGCCGACAGTTCGACAACGCAGCCTTCAAGAAATTCTGCACAGACCTGGGGATAGAGGCGCGGCTCACATCGGTTACCCATCCCCAGTCGAACGGGAAAGTAGAAGTAACCAACCGAACTCTACTCCATGGGCTGAAAACTCGGGTAGAGCGAAGTGGGGCCAGCTGGGCTGAGGAAGTCCCCAATACTTTATGGGCATACCGCACAACTTCTCGTACACCCACAGGGGAAACACCCTTCGCACTTGCCTTCGGGGTAGAAGCTCGCCCCGCTGAAATCGGCCATCCCAACCCCTGCAATAATCGTGACTTCTCAGAAGAGGATAACGAAAGGAGGCTGCGGCACGAGCTCGACCTGCTGGAAGAAAAAAAAGATTGCGCCAACATCAAAGCAGCGGCATATCGGCAGAAGATGAGAAAGTTCTACAATTCAAAGGTAAAAGAGGTCACCTTTCAGGTTGGGGATCTCGTGCTCAGAGAAAACATATTCCAGGGTAACAAAAGTAGAGCCGGTAAGCTGAACTCGAATTGGGAGGGCCCCTACATAATACAGTCCTTGGTTAGGCCAGGAACCTATTGGCTCACAAAGATGAGCGGGAAAAGGCTCAAACGCCCCTTTCACGCCGAACAACTGAGTAGATATTATCAGTAAGCAAGTGGTTTGATTCCTGTTTTAACTTTCTTTTATTATCTTTATTTTTCTAGGATGTCTTATATGTCGTCATAGTCTCCTATGCATGTTTTCTTAGTTTTATGAAATAAAAGGTTTATCTCTTTTCTATAAGTGCTTGCCAAACCACGCGGCATCGCCAATAACAAAGGCTCCCTAACAAAAAGGCTCGCCCCCCCTACGCGGGGGCTGCCTAAGCCATATCGACCGACAGAAGAGGCTCGCCCCCCCTACGCGGGGGCTGCCGATGGCATATTGGCCGTAAATGAAAGCGAGAGGCTCGCCCCCCCTACGCGGGGGCTGCCAACGTCATATCGGCCGAAAACGATACAAAGGCTCGCCCCCCCTACGCGGGGGCTGCCTAAGCCATATCGACCGACAGAAGAGGCTCGCCCCCCCTACGCGGGGGCTACCGATGGCATATTGGCCGTAAATGAAAGCGAGAGGCTCGCCCCCCCTACGCGGGGACTGCCAACGTCATATCGGCCGAAAATGATACAAAGGCTCGCCCCCCCTACGCGGGGGCTGCCTAAGCCATATCGACCGACAGAAGAGGCTCGCCCCCCCTACGCGGGGGCTGCCGATGGCATATTGGAAGTAAATGAAAGCGAGAGGCTCGCCCCCCCTATGCGGGGGATGCCAACGTCATATCGGCCGAAAACGATACAAAAGGCTCCCCCTTGGGTGCAAAGCCATATAGACCGACAGAAGAGGCTCGCCTCACTTCTACGCTGAGGCTGCGGCATATTGGGCGCAAATGAGAGAGAGAGGCTCGCCCCCCCTACGCGGGGGCTGCCAACGTCATACCGGCCGAAAACGATACAAAGGCTCGCCCCCTCTACCTTGCCGGGCCGCCAAGCATATCGGCCAAACAGAAGAGGCTCGCCCCCTACGCTGTGAGCCGCCAAATGCAAACATCGATAGAAGCCGTAAAGAGAAAGGCTCGCCCCCCCCTACACGAGGGCTGCCAACGGCATAACAGCCAAGAAGCACAAAGGCTCACCCCCACTACACAGGGGCTGCCAACAGTGTATAGCTCGAAACCGCAACGGCCGATATAAGGATATAAAAGGCAGCAAGGAGAATCTGAGGACATGAAAACCCATAATGCAGCTCTCAACGCGAGCAAAATAAAAAGAACGACTCTCTCGAATATCCTCAGGAACAGAAATAACTCACACTCGATAAAAGAGTAAAAATTAAGAAGCATCCAAACATAGGCATCCAATATTACACACATCAAGCAAAGAAAAGAAGGAAATTTTATTTATCGCAAAAACAAAGTTACAAGCCCCCGTTGGCGGTTACGCTTGGGACAGCCGAAAGGCAGGACACCTTCAGGCTGCAATCTCCCCCAAGGATGTGAACGTCGAAATTTCCGCCCTCTCGGAGAACAAAAATCAGCAGGTCCGCTTCCTCGAGGCGATGGTCACGCCAAAACGCCGACCACCCATGCGTAAGAACGATTTCCCGATATTCCCAGCTGCCAGACAACATCACGGGCCAAACATTGCCACTGGGACCCCGAACCACACCGGACTGAAAGGAATGTGGCGCATGTAGTGATGGAAGGAACGAGGAACCCACAAAAGAAAAGGGGTGTCAGAAGGCGAGAGAAACCGATAAAAACTGGGGCAGCCATTGCAGTTCATCTCCGGGAGCCGTAAAACAATGAGAAGATGTCCACCCCGCCCCCTGCCCCATTTAAAGCAAAAGCCTCGAAAACCAAGGAGACGAACCCCCAGGATCCCCGCCCGTCGAGATGCTTCAACTTCCCGCAAGTACCCTTCACGCTTCGGGGAGCCGTTTGGATTCCCGATAAAAGCTCGAAAGGCTAAAGAGACACGAAGTTCTCCCTGCCCGAAAGGATTTTGAAGGCACAATGCACTACGGGATATACTCTCGAGTTACAAATGAACGAGTCATTTACCAACAAACCTAGGAGGCTGTCGCGAGGAAAACCAAGTGGAAGTAGAGAGGCGGGTCATGCGCGCCATGGTCACCAAACAACAAACACGGTGAAGACGGGATGACAACAAAGAGGTTTGAACGTTCAAGCAATCAAGGGGAAGATATATAGATTCGGGATACCGTTGAAGGGGACGCTACGGCCGGTAATTATTAGGGGAAAGACGCTCAAATTCAGGTGACAAAGCAGATAGAGGAAAAGAGGAGAAAAAAGGAGAATGCATGGGGATACCGAGAACAAGGCAGGCGCAAGGACAGCACGAATATTCACACTCACGAAACAAAGCATACCGGCGCTAGCCCACACCCATGAAACGAGGCATACCGGCATTGAGACAGCGAACCCATAGAAGATATGCATACCAAGGATAAAAGAGACAACGGCGACGGCAAGCAGACAAGTATCACAGAACAGACGAAAATTATAAAAACTACAAAAACAACGCAGCAAAGATAAATGAAGTTCAATTTCCACGGTCAAAAGTTAAATCGACATCTAAATCCCCCCGAACATCGTTCCATAACCAAGTGAAAAGGACAGCGTGCTTCCTTAAACTGGCAGGAAGAACGAGGGGGCAACGAACAGGAGAAAACCGAATAAATTTGATATAATCCACCATCACCTTTCGAATGCCCTCCTCCTTGGCATGTATTCTCGCCTCCGCATCAAAAATACGATCGTCAACTGCGGTTAGGAAAGCATTCATCAGACACAAACATAGAACATCTCAAAACCACAAAGCAAATCCTCAAAAATAATGGAAAAAACATACTTCTCGCCAGCTCACGCTCCAGCCGATCAAACTCCGGGCCGAAGGTCATCTCTCTGAGAGCATCATAAATTAACTCAGCAACATCAGCATCAGAAAACAGGACCATCTTCCCTAACCGAGGAAGAAGAAGTCCAAGACTGAGAGGGTCCTCACCTGGAATCTCCTCGGAGTCCAATGCCTCAAGGAGGGTATCAATCTGCGACAGGGAACCTACAAAACAACCCAAAAAGGTTGCCCATGCAGGATACCGGAGAAAAGTTTGAAATCCAAAAAAAAAAAAAACGATACCGGAGAGACCGCTCTGGTCAACGTCTCGAGCAGAGACAGGAGCGGGAGGGGAAGAAGTGGACGCCGGCTCAGCAGGAGTGACCGCAGCTGGACAGGAAGACGCCCCAACAGTTGAAGGAGCATCTTCTGATACAGGAGGATTGTCTGGCATCGCGTCCGATGTCAGTTCCGCCATACCGGATTCCATATCGGCTGCTGCACGCACTGGAGAACGCGGACCCAAAGAGGAAGCTGGAGGTGCTGAAGAACTAGGACCCGCCTCTGAAGACTCCACAATAATAACCACATCGGCACCTCCTGCAGGAACTTCCTCTGAAGGAACGGACGCAATAGGTTCCTCCCCACTTCGACCCCCTCCTCCCTGAGAAGGCCCCATAGCGCGTAATCCCAAAGCAACCCGCCACGCATCGATGAAAAGAAAGGAAAAACCCGGAAACAAGAACAAGACAAAGAAAAGAAGACACAAAATACCTTCGCTACCACCCTCATCGTCTGAGGAAGGGGCGCCTTGCCCAAAGTATATATTCACCGCTTGCGCATACTCCAAGCAGCGGAGGTCGACGGGCGGGTCTCGGAGGAGTAAGCCCTTGAATACCCCGAAAATATCAGGGGCCAAGCCTTTCAGCTCTTCATCCTTATCCTTTAAAGACTCCTCCAAGGCGGAGACTTGGCCCCGCAACGACTCCAATTCAGCCAAACACTGCGCGGACTGCTCTTTAAGAGAAGACGAGACAGCCAAGGCTTCATCTCTTTCGCGCTCAGCCTTGTCTCGCTCCGCCCTGGCGCAGGTGAGAAGATTCCTCTCAACCACCAAATCTGACTCCGCCGCCTTGAGGCGATGCTCCAAAGACCTAGCGTTCCCTTCTGCTTCTTCGGCCCGCGTCCTCATTGCCGCAAAAGCCAAACTCGAGGCAGCACTGGCCTTGCGAAGAGAAGCACACTCCTCCAGACTGTCATCCCTCTCCTTCATAAAGATCAATCGAGACTGGAGAGCACTGTCTAATTGCTCTCCGTGATGCAAGCTTGAGCCGGACCATGGCGAGTTCCCGCTTGATATCGGCAAGCTCTCTCGCGTCCTTATCGGCTCGGGCCGTGGCCTCCAGTAGAGACGCGGCCAGCGGATCCACGATCATCATCGGCCTCTTCACCTTCCTCGACGCGGCCGAATAATGTACGCGGTCCATCAGCTCCTTGTTACCCGCCTCCAGTCTGTCAATACCGGCGCTACGGGGGTCTCCCTTCTCGGAGAACTCAGCTACCCGATCGCCCCAAAGGTACGCCATAGCCAGGGATAGGCGAGAAAGAGCAGCGGCTTCCTCTCTAGAAAACTGGCAAATATGATCCTTGATGTCATCGGAGCGAAGGATGTTTAAAGATCTCTCCACCGCCCCTCGATCAACCCTCAGCGCGGCGTCGATAAGGCGGGTCACGGGAGGAGTATTTTCCCTCACCGGACCCTCCACCCTCGTCATAACAAATTGGGTCACAATCAAAATGTAAAAAGCAAAGAAACATTCAAAACCCGCCACTGAGAAACAAATAACCAAGCAAGTAGCCCATACCTATGTCGGCGGAAGGTGGCGCCGGAGAGATAGGATCCCCAATAAGAGGCTCCACAGCACCTCCCAGACCGGCCGGACACCCTTCCGACAATAAGGGGACCGGACCCTCAGGAACAACAACCGTGGCGACATCGGCAGCAAGCCCCTCAACGACAGTCTTAGGAGCAGGGATTGCAACGACATCGGCGGCGACATCGTCAGTAGTAATCTCGGGAGCAGTGACCGCCGCGACGTCGGTCACACCGTCTCCAGCAACAGTAGCAGGCTCCTCCTCATCAACCGAAGCGCCTGTTCTCCTCCTCTTGGATGAGAAGGAAGAATCCATCCGCGAGACCGTGCGCTTGGTCCTACGCGAAGGAGCAGCGGTGACTTCCACTTCCGATTCCACCACAACATCGGGAGCCGGGGGATTTTCCCCACTTAGCTCAGCGGCAGCAGGGAGTGGTTCCGCGGAGGGAACAAGCGGCTCCGCAGGTGAAGCCGATGACCCCGACGCCCGGGTCAGGCTCTCCGCACGGTTTTTAGACCTACGCTCCCTCTTGACAACGGGGTCAGCGGCTTCTGTCTTCTTGATTCCGGCCAGAAGAGCTCTCTCCAACGCTGAGCGAGGCATCGCAGCACCTGCGTATAAAGGCCCTACAAGTTCAGATAATTGCCGATGTGAGGACAAAAATAATTTATAAAGGCCCTACCCATGGCGGTATAAAGGCCACATTTTTGCAAACGGAGGTCGGTCAAATATTCATTCACCGGAACCTCTTTGAACTCCTGCAGACGCTTCAACCAACCCTCCTCCGAAGGAGACAATTCTTCTTTCTTGGGAGTAGGAGATCGGCAGTTCCCCATTCAACTGAAAACCCCCAGTCCTCACTAGCCGAGACAAAAAAAAGTATCTACTCTTCCAACCCTTTATTGAATCCGGGATAGGACCAAGGAAATGCCTACCCTTCTTGGCCCGAAAATAATACCAATCCGTGTTCCTATCCTGGTTCAGATTAAAAAGGTGACCAAAGAAGCAGGCCGTAGGCTCAACACCCACATGGTAAGAAATCATCACAAAACCACACAGGGTTCGCCAAGCGTTCGGAGCTAGACGGGAGGGGCTTACGTTGTAAAGGCGAAAGATGTCAACAAAAATCTGGGGGAAGGGCAACCTAAGGCCAGCTAGCAGGGCATCTAGATAAATAACAAGGTCATTCTCTTGCAAAGGGGAACAAGCGGGTTCGTCGGCTAACTCGTTTATATCATCCCAGGATAAAGAATTCCTATAAGACAAGGAGCCCATTTCCGCCAACCCAACACCAAACCCTAAGAGAAAAACCACGGTGCGCACAGGAATAAACGGCAAGGCTCGTACCTGAGAACACCGGAGAAGAACAAACTCGAACGACGGACGGACTAGGGAATCTGGGGAGACGATTGCACAAGCAAGAACAAGAGGAGATGAACACCGCCGCGCTCGCTTCGAAACGAATAAGAAGCGGAAGGAGCTCTCGAGGGTTTTTGAAAAACCTGGAGATCAGGGGACGCTACGATCCAACGATCCAAAGCGTTCCCTATAAGGCAAAGATCAGCCGTCCAAAGAGAAGCTGTGTTTCCTCGATCCGACGGCTATGGATGAAAGAAGGAGAGGCGACCATTCAGCAACCAGCACGTGGAAAATGCCCCAAAATCAACCCGAAGAGACACGCCTTAAGAAACCAAAGAAACGCAACCTTTCATATGCTTAGCTTTCTAAGCCCAAGTAACCGTCACATAGAGTGCCGGTTCCTTTGGACTCATCGCAAGCATACTGAGGGAGGGGGGGGGGGTCTTGTGATAGGGATGTAAGTGGTAGGACACTTGGCACATCCCCATCCCCCCACGTGTCATCATCAAACGCCACGTCCATACCTCCCCCTCGACATCGGACCGAAGACGATACCAGTAAGCATGGCCGATATCCCATACCGGCACACCCAACCGCCACATCGGGATTCACGCCACCTATATCGGCACGCACCACCGACATATTCCCTTAAGGATAAACATACACCCGCATCAGATAATCACGTAAACTCCAACAGATAAACATGCACCAACACATGCACATCACGTGATCCGGATTGACTTGCACCCCAAGGAATCCCAGCCTATAAAAGAAGCAGTAAAGGCGCCGTCAAGGGAGGATACAATCATTGAGAGAGCAACCCTGATCCAGAGAAAAGCAAGAGAGCGATACTGCGAGAGAAAAGGAGGTCTACCTACTGCTTTCCTCTCTTTCTCATGAACTACACTCTGTAATCTGGTTAAGGATGAATAAATATCTTTTTCCCGTGGTTTTTTTCCCGCCTGAGAGGGGTTTTTCCACGTAAAATCCTTATTGTCTCTTTCCGATTCCTCCTCCCTCTTATTTTTTGCTCTTGGATCTTGCAACTCCTTATCACCAAGTTCTGGGCTCCGACATATTATAAATTCAACCGTTGATCTGAGATCATCCCTCGATCCCGAGGTGACCCCGATCTTGGCATCAACAATATATATATATATATATATATATATATATATATATATATATATATATATATATATATATATATAATAATAATAATAATAATAATAATAATAATAATAATAAATAAACAAAGGCCGAAATGAAACATTTTCATGAAGTATATCCTGAAATTAAATTTTAAGATTGTCCAAGAAACGAGACAATTTTAAATCTTAAGATGGCCCAGGAACACATATCTTAAGGCAATCCCAAAATTTCAAATAGCGAGAACATATCTAAGTGCAACCTCAAAATCCCAAAATCGCCCATGAGAACAAATTACAAGATTGCCCCTGAGAACACATCTCTCGAGGTAATCTTAAATCTCAGGATAGCCCGAATACATATCCCGAGGCGATCCTAAAATTTCAAATAGCTCGAGAACAGATCCCGAGGCGATCTGAGGGAAAATGCAAATCTCGAGGTAAATATGAAGACAATCCATGGGTACGGATACTGAGGCAAATTCCAAGGGGCAATTTAAGGAATGTTGATTCCGAGGCAAATTTTAAATTAATTAATTAATTAATTAATTAAAAAATAAAAAAATAAATAAAAGGGATAATTCCCAAAGAAAAAAAGATAAAGTCAATATAAAAAAAGTGAGGATAATCAGGGAAGTTCTGAAGAAATAACAAAAAAAATAAATCAAAACAGAAAAGAAGTCAAAGCAAAAAAAAAGCTGGTAAAAAGCCAAAAAGGGATAAGATCAAATATAAAAAAAAAAAAGATAAAATAAAATAAAAATATAATAAAAGGCGAATCCAGCAATCAGAATGGGGGAAGAAAAAAAATAAAATAAAGCTTCTCCCTCGCGAAGCCACTCCGCCTCGATCTCCCGGCCTTGGCCGGACCACTCTGCTTTCGCCACCGGCCACCACTCCTGCGCCCCCAAGCCATCTCGCCCTCCCTTGCACGCGCCCAGTAGCGAAGCCAGCGTCTTGAGCCAGCGTCTGTCGCACGCCGCCGCCCCCCTAACTCGGCCAGCCCAGCCCGACTCTGCGCAAGACGCACGCCGCCAGCCCTGCCGCGCCCGCTGATGCCAAGCTCCGCCTGCAGCTTCAGCCACCACCTGCGTCCCTGTTGCGTTCCTGATGCAAGCCAGTAGCCTCTGTTTGCTGCTCCTTCGCCAGATCGTCGCTGAAGTTCGCTACCAACAGCTCCTGTCTCCCGCCGCCGAAGACGTCTCCAACTACCACTGCCCGCTGATGGTTGCTGACTCATGGTTGCTGCATACTGAAGATTGGGTTGCTGAATTGTTGCTGAATGGTTGCTGATGAAGATTGACTGCCGCTGTTTCAACAATTGGATGCCGAAGATGGTTGCTGATCTTCCCAAAACCTGGATGCTGCCTCAAGACATGATGCTAACTGAATCAGCCCTATCTTGGCCGCTGAAGAACCCGAGTTCTTTGCCTCAAGACACAGTTGCCTTTGAAGAAGATGATGCTCCAAATTGGTTGCTGATCTTGATGCCGCTTATGGTTGCTGTTTGAAGCTTGATGCTGCGTTGCTGATCTCAAGACATGGTTCTTTGCTTAGTTCTTTGTTTCAAGACACAGTTCTTTGCGTTCTTTGATCTCAAGACATGGTTCTTTGCTTGGTTCTTTGTTTCAAGACACAGTTCTTTGTTTCAAGACCTAGTTCCTGCATTGCTGATCTCAAGACATTGTTGCTGCCTACTTGGTTGCAGATAGAAGAATCCTTGGTTGCTGATCCCTGGAAGAAGAACTTGGTTGCTGATTCTCTTGTTGTTTCTAGCTACTGTCTTGAAGCTTGGTTGCAGGTTCAAAGACAATGGTTGCTGGTTCAAAGAACCTTGGCTGCAGATTTAAAGAAGACAATGGTTGCTGATTTGATTGATGATTGTCATTATAAATTTTGTATATGGATATGTGGGTGTTTGTATTGAAATCAAAATCCCCAAATACAGAGGATACTCTGTCAAAATTTCTTTAAAATCTGAACACTAGAAAAGAAAGAACTACTTTCAATGCCCTGATATACAAAATGTGGATTGATGGCGTATAATCTATATTTGATGACACAAAGAACTCACTTAATGGAATATTCTTGCTGAATTTGAAGTTATGTGAGTTGTTGTAAATGGAGATGGTTTAGTAAAAATCAGTATGCATATGGGAACAGCTTGCTACTGGTTCTATGCCATTTCAGCAGAATTCCCAGGATAAAACTGAAGTGCTTCAGTTTTCTGTTAAAGCCTGATTATGGTAGTGGGTACATGAAACTATTTAGTGGTGATCAGAAGGAATTTGGTGGTGATACCCCACATATAGCATCATGTTTGGACTTGATATCTGTGGGTACAACACCAAGAAAGTTCATGCCACTCTCACTCACAATGGGACAAACCACCCGATCAAAAAGAAGATAAAGGATCTTGGGGTCAGGAAGCCTGAAGATTGGGATGACAAGGAGTACGTCACCTGAAGGTCATGATGACATTTCCAAGGAAATTCCAGACCCTGAAGCTGAGGAAGCCGCTTGCCGACAGATGCTGAAACCTGAAAATTTCCTTTGAACGAAGGAGGATTCACCATTTAAGGCAACATATTTTAGCCTCTCAGATTTTATAAAAAAAAAAAACGGGGAAGAAACTCCAAGATATTAGATGCTGAAATTGTCAACTTTGAAGAAGTAGTCGATGTTTAAATTGCTTACCTGCTGATTCCAGGAATGTTGTATAGAGAAAGGATTCATTGAGTAAAGCAATTCTAAACCCATGTTAGATGTTCAGTTGTTATCACAGAAAGAGAACCGCTGGAATGTTGTTTGCACCTAATATTTTAGGTTTGCCGCCGCTGGAGGATAATGCTACTGCGAGTGTTGCTGCAGAAAAGTTCAGAAAATCGCTATCTGCTGCGAAAGACTGATGCTGTGTATTGCTGCCGCATTGCTACATCTGTGCTGCTAAAAAAAATAGAAAACTGCTGAAAACTGCTGTATTGCTGCTGAATTGCTGCAGAAAAAAGCCGTTATAAAGACCTATTTTCAAAAATTCATAACTCTGGCTTGGAAACTCCGATTGGGGTGAAATCTGCGGCGTTGGAAACTAGACATCTAGATATTCAACAGTAATATACAGTGCAGACCCTTCCGGCGGCCCAATCGGCGCCGATTTTAATAAATAAAAGGGTCAATTCCAGCAATTCTGCCGTCGGCAATGCTAAAGACCCATTTTCAAAAATTCATAGCTCCTGTTAGAAAATTCTAATGGAGGTGAAATCTATGGCGTTGGAAACTAGATATCTGGATCTTCAACATTCATATACAACACACTCCCTTTCGTCATCCCAATCGACGACGATTTTAATAAATAAAAGGGTTAATTCCAGCAATTCTGCCATCAGCATTGCTAAAGACCCATTTTCAAAAATTCATAATTCCTTCCTGGAAACTCCGATTGAGCTGAGATCTACGGCGCTAGAAACTAGATATCCAGATATTCAACAGTCATATACAACACAGGCTCTTTTGGCAGTCCGGTCAGTGCATATTTTGAAGGAGAAAAAGGCTAATCCTCGTAGTCTGGCGGTGCATTCCAATTCTGCCATTCTGATGACCCCTTTTCAAAAATTGATAACTTTTGCCAGAAAACTCCAATGGAGGTGAAATTTCTGACGTGAGAAACTAGATATCCAGATCTTCAATAGTCATATACAGCACAGCCCCTTTTGGCAGCCCAGTCAATACATATTTTGGTAAAGAAAAAGGCTAGTCCTTGCAGCCTAGCCAGCTTGACCACCCTGCACTCAAAAAATGATAACTTTTTCCAGAAAGCTCCGATCGAGACGAAACTCACGGCATCGGAAAATAGACTTCAAGATCTTTCCAATCATGTATGATAAGACTCCTATCGGCGGCCCAGTTAGGAGCAGTTCTTGATGAAAAAGAAGGCTAATTGGCGGCGCCTAGTCATCACGGACTCGATTCTGAAGCCTTCCAAAACCTTAAGGCGATGATATAATGGCGCAAGGCAACCGGCGGATTGATCCCACATGGCGGAGCACGGATTCCAAGGCGGGGGCGGCGTCATAAATAAACCAACAAATAAATAAATCAATATATATATATATATATATATATATATATATATATATATATATATATATATATATATATATACTGATATGTAACAAATAATATTATGTTGCAATGGAATAAAATTATTCTTTCTCATTTCTCTACTTGTACTTTTGCCCTTAATCGGAGGTTCCCAAGACACTGTCTGGGGCAATTAATAATAGGGGCTTGCCTCTATTAGGAATTGAAAGAACCCACGATAATAAAAATATGATATTTGTGCTTCGAAGTGCCGTCTGGTGTCTTCTTCGATGCCAGACACGTATTTTCGATCCCACAATCCATACGGATTTCGTTAACGTTGCCTTTAGCTGATCCAGTATCGGGCCAGGTGCGAGGACTGTAGCGGGAATCCCCCTCTCCGCTCGTCCGCCCACTACATTAGCCCATGATCGATGGCCACCGGAGGTTGATGGTAGTCCTCCCTGTCCCGATCCCTGAGCGAAAGAAGAGGACCAAACTTTTCCCAGCTGTGCTGGAACAACTTGTTTCCCTTGACTTAGCTCACGTTTGTGTGGAGACTTGGGTGCCCCCATGCCAGGAAGTTCTCCCACGATTTGACCCCCTCCCCCCACCATGGCGTGAGGGGGGAGCCTCGAGGCCTCCGCCTTGCTCGATGTTCCCAGCTCCACCTTGGTTCTCAGAATCGCCTCAGAGATTTACTTGGAAGAGCAGCTGATAACACAATGTAAACACGGAAACGTTAATATAGAGCACAAGAAAATGTTGTCAGAGATGGACTAACCAATAATTTTGTTTAGATAAATTCAACTTTATAATTGTTGTCACTGTTGTCACAACTATGAATTTGAATTTATCTCAACAAAACTATTGGTCAGTCTACTCCATGCTAACGTCATCTCCTTAGATCACTTCCAATCATATTGTCAGCGTCAATGGCATCTGTGACTTCTTCATCTAGTATTCACAACCAAATTGACTTGAATCACCACAACCATTATGGCTAACATGTCTTATACAACTCCCTGCCCCATTTTTTAATCTTACACAGCCACCAAGTATATACAGAGGAATAAAAAGATGACCATTAACAAGCCATTATTGTAAGCCCAACAGGTGGGCTGGCCACAATGAAACGAACAAGTATCTCAAGCAAAAGATGTTCTAGTTCATCAATTCAAGGACGTAATTGACTAGCTACCAGATTGAAAAACATAACATGATTTTTTTTTTCTATTCCATTTATTTTTTGAAAAGGTGGATAAACCACCATTTATTTAATTAAATAATATGGTTCATTACATTGCTTAATCAGTTCGGAAAATAAAATACAGCGTTATATTATCCCGATCTTCCTGACAGCAACTACATTCCCGGTCTTCCCTTTACTCAGGCATGCCTCCATCCTCCCTGGGCGATTCCTCTCAATGATCTTCAACCCTTTCTGGTGTGGTAGATGTAAATTCAAGGTTGCGCTTTACCAGGTTTGCTGCCGCCTCCAGCTTTGAGCGTTTCGCCATTGGAGATGCATCGAACCAAGAGATTATGAGGAAAGAAATGTCACGTATAATTCTTAAGAAAACGCGTTGTTTATCTTGAAAACATCGTTCATTTCTTCCCCCCCAAATACTCCAGGTGATTGCCATTACAACGAGTTCCCAACCTTCTCGTAGGGTATGATCTACCCCTGAGGAGGTATCCCTAGTTCCCCATAGGGTCCGAAGATCCATTCCTCATGTTTGTAAGCCAAACAGAGTCCTGAAGTGATTCCAAATGTGCCTCACGTATGAGCATGAGAGTAGGAGATGGTGGACCTATTCTTCCTCAGTCTCACATATATAGCATTGAGTGCGATCACCTCTCCATTTCCTTTTGTGCAGATTGTCGAGTGTAAGGATCCGATCTCCCTTGCCAACCATGCAAATAATTTTGCCTTAAGGGGGGGCATGGTTGCCTCCAAAATCTGGATTTTAGGTCACTTATGATACCCTCGTCGATTCTGAAGCGATAGAGAGATTTGACCGTGAAAATTTTGGTGTTTGTGAGAGCCCATTCCCTAATGTCGGACGCATTAGGGGATGTATCTTAGTTGGTGAGTGCCTGGATTATCATGTGAAGGCCTTCTCCTTCACTCACTGTTAGGGGTCTGGTTTAAGGATCAGGTTGCCTCTTTGGATCATAGTTCTTGCCTCCTGGATGGTCAAATATTTTGATGTGGATAACTCATATAACCCCGGGTAGATGTTTTCCAGTGAGTATCCCTCCCTCCAGATATCTTTCCAAAGGATGGTGTCGTTACCGGGTCTCGGAGTGATTCTAATATTAGCTGTAACTTGGGGGCTTTCCCGACAAAGGCCTTTCCAGAAGGGAGAAGCGCGCCCTGGGGCCAGCTTGTGGGGGTCAATGTAGCCTCTTCTTGAGTATGCCACATGGAAAATTCTTTGGCAAATACCCGTCTGTCCCGTGAGGATCCTCCACCACCACTTCCCCACCCCAGTAAGGCCCCATTTTCCATTTGACTATGAAGAAGTACCTTATATTAGCAGCCAGCTATGCAATTCGAGTAGAAAATATCTATCATTTAATAAAATATAAGAAATTTGATGAAACAACATAATGAGCAGAAGATATCAAAGGCCTTTCAGCGAAGAGGAGATCAAACGGGCAATCCAGGAGCTTGGTGCGGACAAGGCCACAGGGCCAGATGGCTTTCCAATGACTTTCTATCAACAAGGGTGGTCTCTGATCAGAAACGACATCCTCAAACTTTTTTAGGACTTCTTTGAGGGTATGGCCAATATGGAGAGACTGAACTGGGCACACATCCTCCTAATCCCAAAAGTCCAAACCCCAGAAATGGTGACGGATTACAGGCCAATAAGCCTCACTAACTGCTCAGTCAAGATCATATCCAAAGTCCTCGCAAACAGACTTCGTGGCGTGATTAGCGACTTAGTGGATGAGTCCCAAACAACTTTCATACAGGGAAGAATGATACATGACAACATTGTGGCTGCGGAGGAGCTCATAAACAAAATGAAGATGGATAACAGAAACGGGGCACTTGTTAAGATTGATTTCGAGAAGGCTTTTGACACAGTAGATTGGAACTTTCTATTGGAAATCCTCCACGCAAGGGGGTTTGGACCTCGATGGGTATCTTGGATCCGTACCCTACTCACTTCATCAAAAGCCACATTTCTCATCAACGGGACACCGACTGGATATATCATAAGCAAGCGTGGACTAAGGCAGGGGGACCCGTTATCTCCACTTCTTTTTGTCCTCGCAACATATGTCTTTTCCAGTATGATTAATGAGGCGGTAAGGGCAAATATGTACAAGGGGGTCCAAATTGGACCGAGCAGGGAGGACACCATAGCCACTCTATAATATGCAGACAATTTGTTGGTGTTTTGTATGGGAGGTTTAGAAGATTCCGGCATTCTAAAGTTGATCTTTCACCTCTTTGAGGGCCTTTCCGAACTTCAGATAAATTACAAGAAGAGTACTGTTATAGTTTCTATCAACGCTGAAGGGTATACCGACCATGATGTTGCACAAATTCTCAACTGCTCAACGGCAAACCTCCCAATCAAGTATCTCGGGGTCCCTATATCTGGGGGACGGCCCAAGCAGGAGGACTGGCTTCTACTAGTAGAGAGGATCAGAAGGAGATTGACATCTTGGAAGGGAAAACTACTTTCAATGGGTGGGGCGCTTAACTCTTGAGATTCCACCCTCTCAACTATGCCATATTAATCGGATGTCTATCTATCGGTTCCCATAATGGGTGATACAAAAATTGACTCAATCCAGAGAGAATTTCTATGGCGGGCGTGAACAAGGAAAGCCGCAACTATAACTTGGTCAACTGGGATCGGATATGTCGTCCCAAGGAGAATGGTGGTTGGGGAATTCTAAACCTCAGGGAGTTTAATGGGGCCTTGCTTGGGAAATGGTGCTGGCGTATATTCACTGGCAATGCTGGAATATGTCTTAAAATCTTTAAATACGCATATGCCAGGCAGGGATTTATTGACCTACAAATCGGCCTTACTACAGGCCTCCCCTTTTGGAAAGGGGTTGAGTAGAGAAAGCAACGCCCCTAGCGAATATTGTCACAAAATCAAGGGGGCATGACACTCAGTACATCTTTGGAAGGATAATTGGTGGGATGGGAACTCACCTGAGAACATGGTCCCTGATCTGCAACCCCTTGTAAAACCCAAGGGTATTTTTGACCTTTCGAATAATTATGGAAACTTCATTATTTTAAAATATTTTGTTATGGGAATTAATGGAAGAGTTAATTGGAAAGTGTGAGGGTTTATTTGAATAAATTTGATTTGATGAATTATGGGTTTGCCAAGGACTATAATATAATTTTTAATTCCTTGAGGACTAAAGGAGGATTAGTCACTCTCTCTGAAGGAGGGACCAGCACGAGACTAAATAAAATCCGAGGGATTTTAATGAGATTTTCCCCTCACTGATTTTTTGAACTGAGAATAAAAAAGGGGCAAGTCCAAGGGGTTTTCAGCAAATAGACGCATGAATACATGCAACGTGTGCTGCTCCTTAGGTTCCAACGGCTGAGATTGAAGATGGCGATCGCGAGGCAACCACTACACGTCTCTCCGCCTGTGCCTCACGCGCATCGCCACGATCAATCCTCGCCGTATTCGCTGCCGTTTAAAGGTGGAAAACGATAAGATTAAACTCGAGAAATCTTATTATTGGTTGGAAATTGGTTTCATCGAGATCTCATTCATAAATTCAGTAGAAAAGGCTGCCTCCTAGAAAGAACCCTAGCTGGAAACTCCCGGGCGCAGCCACCATCCTCTCGTCTTCTTCCTTGCTGATTGGAACTGCTAGAGGGGTGATCGCGGAGGAGAAACACGGCCGTGTTCCGGTGATCTCCACCCCATCATCTACGACCCCGGTAAGCCTTCCTGCACTGATAGGATGTAGTAATTCATCCTTTACTGTCTTCTGAGAACGATGAATGAATAAGTATGGTTTATGGTTACGAATCGATGCATGAGTAAGGGTGTAGCTTGGGGTTTCGTTTTAAGAGGGATAAACAGATTTAAAGAAGTGGTTAGTATGTGTATTAATCCTCTTAAGAGCATAAATTCTTCTTCTTTGTCTGGGTTTTGATAAGGGGTACTATTAAAGTTTGTGATTAGTTGTTGAATGAATGATGGAGGGTTTAATTCATGGCTGAGTAGCTATCATAATTGATGTTAGAGATGGAAAGGATTGGAGAAACAATATCATATATGTCTTGAGTTGTGTAGCTTCAGTTGATCTTAGTTGTTGGATTTTAAAAAAAAAAAAAAGGTTAGTTATGAAACCTAATTAATGGCATGTGGTAGATGGAGGTCCAGTGGGCTTCAAGCCATGTGTAAGAGCTAAGTTGGATTGAAGAGAATGCATGGGTTGTAAGCATCTTGTTAATAATGAATATAATGAGAAGCTTAATTACAATAACTATGAATTCAAGGCCTGTATTATCGCATGTGAACAACACCTATGTTGAATGTAGGTAACGGCCAGGTGCCCTAATAAACTTACTGGGGATCGAGCATGTGTTTGGATTAGCTTCTAGGAAGGCCAGAAGCACTTTTTTTTAAGTTAAGTGCTTCTGGGTTGTAAAATAGTTGTTTGGATTAGCTTTTTTGCAGTAGCACTTAACTTAAAAAAACGGATTACCCCTATAAAATCAAGAAATGTCAAGGATTTTTAGAGTTTCTATTTTGCCTCTTCAGCCCCTGTACACGCCTCCTCCTCCACCCTTCTCTCTTCTTCTCTCCTCTTCAGCCCCTGGAGACGAGGATCGCAGCAAGATCGTCTGTGATGGACGGCGATGTTGAAGGCTATGAATCATAGCCTTCAACATCGCCGTATGAAGGACAAAGATACTGACGGAGTTGCAGCCTCGGCATTGGAGGGGAAGGGGGAGGTGGAGGAGGTGGAACCCGAGACGCCCTTGGTGGTGTTCGTGAACTCGAGGAGTGGCGGGAGGCATGGGGCTGAGCTTAAGGTCCGTTGGTTGTTCTTCAAGTCACAGGCGCTCTAAAGGTGTGTATTTTATGGAGATATGTGAATTTGGTGATGTGTGTTCTAAATTTTTTTTTATTGGTTTGTTCATTTCCACTGCAAAAATGTCTTTTTTTGTTCCTGAGAAATTATCTAGATCAGTGTTTTCTTGTAGATTCCTTCAAGTTTCTCTCTGTTAAGTTCTTTCCTTATTGATGTCATACTAGGGTTTGCAATGGTTTATAGCAAAGAATGAAATTTAAATTTCTATCTTTCTTGGAAGTGGATTATTAACTTGAAAAATTAATGTTAATTGGGAATCATTTCTTTTTTGTTCCTTGTTCTGTGGAACAATTCTTAGACAGATAACAGGTTAACTGTTCTTGTAGCAAGTAATTTAACTAAGCTTGTCCTTTCAAGATCATTGATGTATTAGCTCATATTTAATTGTTTACTTTTCATATGGCATCATAGCTATTGTTCTCTCTATCCAAATTAATTATCATGGTATAGAGATGTTGGAGTTGCATTATGAGGTTGCAAGGATTTGTTCATCTGGTTTTGCTAATACTCTCCACTTTGAATCAATTAGTTTCAGTTGGTGATGTTTATGATCATAAGCCCTGAAACATGTGTGTTTGTATGTGTTTTTCTGAGTTAATGGGACATTTTCTTGTGCTCTTTACATTGTAAAATTGCTATGATAAATGTTAAGAAAGGTCTCAAGTATTTAATAAAGTTGTGAAATTATATTTATCCTGATGGAGCACTCCTTGATGATATGCTTGCTTATGTGATCTTGAAGTTTTTGATGGAGAAAAACTGTATCAATTCTCATTTGGAGAAAAACTGTATTTGGACCTGATCCTTTGTCTGGTAAGTTTCTGCAAACCAACTCTGCTGTCACAAATTTCACCTAGCCAATGCTCATCAAAAACAGGCAGAATGTGAATTTTTTTTCCTTAATCACAATCAAGATACACTACATTTTGTTTCTGAAATTGGTTCATTTGAAGCCAACTCAATTGCATTAGGCATTTCAAGTGACTTTGCGTTAATAAACTGTTCTGATTACCATTACTACATTAGTTATACAGGAATTTCCTGGAGAAACTTGCTCCCACTCTCTGCGACCTCCTCCAGATCAGGGTGGTTATCCTCCACTGCCTTTCATCGACTGGGGATAAGTTATCATCAAGTCTGGAGCATTTTTCCAACAACAATATGATCTCATGCTCAATGTTCAGTATCAATTACAATTAGATGTATTCTTATAACTTAATTACAAGTTTGCAAGTCTGGTTCCTTTTCTTGTAAGTGAGTTCATTTAACAAAAGTGTGATAAAAAATTAATTTGATTTCATACACAATGTTCAGTATGATACAAAAGTTGAATGCATGTAGCATAAGTGACAATCAGAAACATCCAGTATCCTGATTCCACTCACTTCCAATTCCTAATTTCTGCAGCGTTAACAATATGTTACCCATGATCCTACAATACCACTACATAAATGCCACTCTAAAAAATACTTATACTTTTAATAATCATAATATTAATAAAATTATAAATATGATAATAATAATAGTAGCAATAATAATAATAATAAATAAGATACTAATAATAATAATAACAACAACAATAATATTAATAATAATAACAATAAAAAATTATTAAAAGTAATTATAACATGTGACAAATGCATAATAATTGGGATAGTATTATATAATTCAATGAATGTTCATTTTAGTAATTTGCCAGTGAAAAAAGTCCTTTTGGGAATGCACATCCAAACAACTTCTCAAGTATAAAAGTACTTCCAAATTAACACATCCAAACATAAAATATAGAGAAGCACTTAACTTACTATGGGAAGCACTTTTTTCAGAAGTGCTTCTATTAATTTGAAAAAAAGCACTTTTTTTTAGAAATCAATCCAAACAAGAAACTATGCAAGAGGAATAAGTGGCAGGAGAAGGGATCCTTTGAGTTATATGCATGGCTTGGGTTTGTCAGAGATAGGTGAGGACATGGGATGCATGTAGTGGTCCGTTGGAGATGGTCTGCAGGTAAAGGTTTCATTGATTAATAGACAGACAGTCATATATGGAGGAGTAATGTGTGTATGTGGATGGGTTGCATTATTGTTTTGGTTTGGGTTCATGGTGGTCTAGCATGGATGCATATGGTCTCGGTTGTGTTTGGATAGGAGTTGAAGGAAATGATGTTAGGTATGGCCAGATATTTGAGGAAGAAATAATTTTCTGGGGCTGGTGTTGACTTCTTGATGATGAGGTTCATGGATTTTAAGGGGTAATATTTCTTTGGTTAGAGAGCTGGGTACTCACCTAATTAGTTGAAACCAGGAGGGGCTGCAGCTGGCTGTCCCCTTTGAAGGACTTCTGGGCAGTCTGTGGTTATCCGATCGTGTCGTATAAGGTATCATTAGAAATATAAAGAAGAGATCTATTAAATGAGCTTTAGATCAACTCGATCGGGTCCCTGGATCAAAAGATATGGGTTGTTCTTTGGGACTGCGCAAGGGGTTCAGAAATTCTGCATTTTATTATTGTCAATAATAATAAATTATTTTTGGGATAGTAAGAGTATTAAGTTGAACTTGTGTTCACCAGATACTGATGTGGATGCGTCGAGAAGTTCCGTGGGATACGAAACTCTGTGACTTTAGGTAAGTACACTTGCCTTGTTCCACTCTTCGGAGTTTTCTTGTTATGTCTTTTTGATGACATGCTTCTTGTATTCATGCTTCTTAATTTATTGAAATCTTTGCTTAGCATGAATGATTGTTTCGGGATGTTGGGATCCCTATTTATTGTTCTTCGGCCCGGATTCAGCGGAGCGTGTGTGCTCCTTTGCGGGCATTCAGGGACGGGACACCCTAATGTCCGGCATTGCCATGCCAGAGGGATCGATACTGCAGTTTGTTCCGCGTCGGTGGGAATGATTCATTTGGCCGCGTGTCGACACGCGTGGAGAGGTGGCGCTACCGACATCTCTGGACCCGAGAGCGGCCGGATGGTCGTTTTTGCAGTTATTTGTTGATCTTGCCGACCGGGGAGACCTTTGCGGAGCTTCCGTTGGAACTCTTTTCAGAGCCCGATGGCTTTCTTTTGCTAGGGGTCGTATCTTGATTGTCTTTGTGGTAGACTCCTAGGGCTTGTTTGAGGGGCGTGTCCCCAAGTTTGATGTTGACTATCATTTTATTTGTTATTATGATATTTGCTTGAACCCCGCAAGGGGTACTTACTGGGCTTTCCATTCGAAAGCTCATGCACTTGTTTCTTCCCGCTGAGATCACGAGGTGTAGGGAGTTCTCGTATGCTTTCAAAAGCCACCTTCGCTTAGGCTCTGGGGGATTTCTTTGAGGTCCGAGGACTTCATCTATTTTTATGTTGTGAGACATTATTTGTAGGTTCCTTATTGGGCCTAGTGCTTTAGGGTATTTGAACCCTTGTTTTTATGATTCCGCTGAACTCTGTTATTATTTTCGAATAATAAAAGTTATGTTATTGCATTATCTGCTTATTCACTTAGGCCTTGTATCCGAGTGGGGTCCGTCTCTACTAGAATGCGGCCCGATCTACATCACTTTCGAGGTCCCGGAAAAGCAGTGGGGTGTTACACCCTTGGTTCCCAAGAAGTCTCTCTCTCGTACTCCAAGCTCTGGATGATCATGCAGGGAAGTCTCTATTCTTTGCCGCCAGGGCCCCCCGATGTTGCGGGAAGTGGAAGGGTTGGTTGCTATGACTCGGCCCTCCTATCCCTCGGTAGCATCAATCACGTAATCGGACACGAGGGAGTGGAAACTAACCACAAGGAAGACTTTCACCGTTAAATCACTCTATGTCTTCCTGGGTAGATGGCTAATCCAAGCAATCTACAAAATGGGTTACGGAAGCAACCGCAGTGCCCTCTTAAAGCAAAGTTGTTCACTTAGGCAATGGAGAACAAGATTCTCACTCACGGACAACCTTCACTAAAGGAACTGGCGAGGCGAGCGCACCAAGTGCTACTTTTATGAAATGGAGGATGAAACAACGACGACCTTCCGCTCACATGCACCTATACAACTAATTTATGGCAACATTTCCATGGTATCTTCGGAGTGGGGAATGGACTAGATAGTTTTCAGCAGATCTGGGGGCCCATGGAAACCTAGTCTTGGGTGCATGCAACTTTGAGGGAGGGTTGGAAACTTGTGGTGATGGCCATCATCTGGAGCCTATGGGGCGGAAATGAATTGCGATGTTTTTAGGACAAACAAGGCGTTTGTTGCACACTTATTTGCGATACCTCTTTCCTCATCTTCTCTTGGTTGAATGCTGCCCCACCCCGTCCAAGAAGATGAAGCTGGAAGCTACTTACAATTTGGTAAAGAGGAGCCTTGAGCTACAAAGCGACACATTGGCGCACATCATAGGAGGCGACGAGGCTTTCGAGGGTGACACGGTAGCGGAAAGGGCGATGTAGATAAAGCGTCGCTACATCTCAACCACACGGGGAAGGAATTTATCACTGGAGCAGCAAATATAAATATCAAATTTAGTTAATCAATCATATTTTTTATTATTATAATTTTGTTTATATCATATTTCATCATTATTAATTATTATTAATTATTTTTTTAATATTTTATTATTGACCCCGGTTCAACCCCGGTTGAAAACCCTTGACCCCTGACCCTTGGATTTGGCCGGGTCTGACAACTTTACTTTTGGTTGAACCGTTGACCCATGATCCTTGGTTTTGGCTGGGTCAATGCCCCGGGTCAAGTTTGATCACCTTGCTTTTCACTGCCGTCTCTCTCTCTTTCTTTATTCTCTCTTCCTTCCTTTCTTCTCTGCCCGCTTACTATTGGCTGCTTAATTTCGTTGAGACACTTGAGAGTAGTGGGCTGGCGAAGCTCAAGTCAAGTGCTTAAATAGAAAAGAAAATAATATTTTATTTGAAGTTTCTAGGAAACAACCTAAGGCGGTGGACTTCTAATTAATTAATTATTTTAATTATTATTATTTTAATCAAAAATCAAGAGAATGAAGCTACCTTGGAATATCATTTTTTATTTATTTGTTATTTATTGGAATCAAGAAGCATTCCGCAAACTTCCTTAATTATTTTATTATTATTTATTTATTATCTAAACTATTTAATTATTATTAATTCAAACAATCGGGTATCACAACTTTTGTGCGAGGCAACTTGATTACATGGAAGAGTAAAAAACAAAAGGTTGTACATGAGATTAAGTCTGGTACCGAAAGTATAGAGGTATAGCTTCATGGAGTGTGTGAATTATTTGTGGGTAGAATTTGTTATGTGATTTGGATTTTGAACTCAAAAATACTATGAAATTGTATTTTGACAATAAAACCGTCATTGATATATCACAAAATCGAGTGCAACATGATCATATCAAGTATGTGGAAGTTAATAGTCATTTTATAAAAGAGAAGTTAGATGCAAAAGTTATTTAATTGTTCCTACTGAAGAGCAACTTGCAAACATACTTACAAATGGAGTCTTCAAGAAGGCATTTTATGACTCACTAAGCAAGTTGGAGCATACATCGATATGTATGCTCCAACTTGAGGGGGAGTGTCACTGTGTCAATGTGAGTCATATCAAATCCGGGTTAACGGATCCATATTATAAGAGTTGTATATATACATACACTTAGGCTTTGTAATTCAAAGAAGCTAGTGAATATTATAGAAGGTGAGCAGCTGCCTCTTGGTTCAAGCTTCTTTAACTATTTCTTAGGCTAACTCTGGAATCAAACATACAGTAGTGTGAGAAAGCAACGTAATCCAGATGATAAATTCCAAAATTAGCGGTTAATAGTAATGATAATTCACCAGCATGATAAAAAAAAATGCTCACCCACAATCTTTTTTTTTTCTTTTTTTCTTTTTTGGTAATTAGAGCATAAGCTAAAACAAGACTCTAATACAAAACATGTTCACCATGGAAGTTGTATATCCCATTTTAACTCTTCAGGGTAACTGCTGGGTGTCTGCATATATTCTCTCTTCTCCTGAGTCACGTGCCTCCGTTGCTAGCCAATCAGCTTCCATGTTCTCCTCCTGGGGATTCTATTCACTTCCCATCTTGGCCTTTACTCCAACATTTGCTTACATTCTTTTATTATCTTCTTTGCATTCCTGGCTATAATCCTCTCCCCGTGTCCTCACTGCTCTGAATAGCTGGGTGTTATCAGTGAAGATCTGTGCCTCAGTACCCCCCTTCTCTAGTAGCACTAGTGCCTCCCCCTTCAATGATTGATCTGGCTCTGTGTAATTTGAGTCCCTGCAAAACAGAAGCTCTCATTAGTTATTGTTATGATATAGCTAATCCCTACCCACTTGTTTTCTCTTCATCCCGTGAAGCATCTGAGTGCAATCCGTGTGTGAAATTCTCTGCTTGCCATCTTCAATCCGCTGCTTGCTTCTCCCTGTTGCTCAATTGACAAGCCCTGCCAATGGTACTCCCTGGCAAGTGCCAGCCCAATCTCTACCGCCCATTTAGGGTTGAAACCTTTACCCTGGAAGATAACTCTGCATCTACACTTCCATGCTGTTGGGGGAATTGGGGAAGAGAACTTGAGAGATTAAAGAAATCAGAGTATTTATTCAATGAAGTTCAGTACATTAAGAAACAATACACATATTTATAGTAGGAAGTACACCTCTTCATAGAAGGGTTACTACTTTCCACATAACATTGCATCCTTTCATACACCCTTTCCTGTGCAAACATAACTAAACTTTAATACAACTTTGTTCATCCTTCAACACATGCTTGCCAAAGCATATATGCTATCAGCTCACTGTCACCCACATCCCTGTTTCCATATTTTTTTTTTACATCTGCTTTTAAGCCAGCACCATTCTTTAGCCCCTGTTCCCTATTTCTCCATTCTAGTAAGTGTCCTTGCTGCTTTATTCTTGTCATACCAGCTCTGCCCACCTGCAAACAAAGAAGAGATGGTTAAGTGTTTCATCCTGCAGTTTACAAAGTGGACATACGTCCTGTGGCCCCATTCTAATCATGTACATATACTCTTTGGTTGGCAATCTCCCATGCATATGAGCCATAAATAGCTGACTTGTTTCACTGCAGTTGTGGCACTGTATATGACCCTTGTTTTGCCTGTGATCATTGAAAGTTGTTCGCAGGTCGGAACTCCTTCCCCTGTACCTACCGTGTTGCCTCCCTCGGTAGGTTCCTCTGCCCATTTTGTGGTAGCTGGCAGTGAAGAGAAAGTGTAGAGACTTAAGAGAGCTTTGTATGGACTTCCACAGGCTCCTGTGCGTGGTATAGCAAGGTGGACCAGTATTTTATGAAGCATGGCTTTCAGAGGAGTGGATGTGACCCTACTTAGTATAACATGTGAAAAGCTGCAACAGTTTGATGGCTCTAAAGAAGCTGATGCTCAGAGATATAGAACCATGGTAGCAAGATTGATTTATTTAGCTTATAACATAGCATTCTCTGTTGGAATTGTGTCTAGGTTTATGAATATGCCTACAAAGCATCACCTTGGTGCTGTTAAAAGAATCTTACATTATGTTGTGGCCACACTCAGACTATGGGATATTATATGAGCATGCATGTTCAAGATTTCAGATTATCTGGTTACACAGACAGCAACTGGGTATTATCCCTTGATAACAGACGAAGCACATCAGAGAGCATTTTCCACCACTGAAGCGGAGTATGTGGCAGCAACATCGGCAGCTTATCAAACTTTCTGGCTTAGAAGGCTTCTATTAGAGGAACTCATAAAAACAAGAAGTCACAGCATTGTCCACCACTGAAGCGGAGTATGTGGCAGCAACATTGGCAGCTTATCAAACTATCTGGCTTAAAAGGCTTCTATTAGACATGGGTCCAGACTCCAGAGCATATTGAAGCCACACAGATTTACTGTGATAACAAGTCCACAATAGCCATTGCTAAGAACCCAGCAATGCATGGACTTATGAAGCACATGGATATTAAATTTCATTTCTTAACAAGCCTCATTTCAGATGGTTTAATCACCGTGAATCATGAGCAAGTAGGAGACATATTTACTAAGGCTCTTCCACTTCAAAAGCACGTGTATTTCAGGGCACTCTTAAGAGTTTGGAGCTTCCAATCAACTGTTGAAGGTGATTAGAAGCTTTACACGTGGCAGCTTTAGATGAGTTGAATGCTGAGTCTATGTGCAGTTAGTCAGTTGAATGTTAGTGGGAGTCATGTTTAGTTTTATTCAGTATGTGGTGGTAGTAGTTATGTATGGCATGAAACTGTGTGCAAGTGTCTTATATGTATGCATGTAATGATGTAATAGAGTCAGTGTTATGTAGTGTGCTTTCTATGAATATGATGCAGCTTCTCATCATCTCTTCGTTGTTGCCTGTGAGTTCTTAAGTCATCTTCACCCCAACAGCATACCCCCCTACTGATGACACCTGCATAGAGTGCCAGCAAAATCAAAGACATTATCAGTGCTTAACATTACTGGCAATGAATAACAGCACAGTCCAAAATTCAATTTTAGCCATAAACATATTACAGGAAGTTCCTCCACAGCAAAACTAAAAAAAGGGGGGCTTATTTGAATAAAAAAGCCAAGCAATGAACAGATCTTCAATTAAAGAAAATTAAAGAGTATTCAAGACCATAGAAGAGTTACTAATGAACAAATAGAAGAGAGCTGTTGCCAGAAATCCAATTAAAAATCTAAAATATCTAAATAGTCCTCTCTTAGACAACCAAATAGAAGCACACAGGCCGACAATTTTGTTAGCATCCTAAACATGCACAGAATCACTTCTAGCTTATCCCTTCATTGTTGTTCATGCACACACTTGACATAAAGTCATTTAATAATCATAGAATAAACAGAAGGTAACCAGAAAACAGTAAACAGCTATGCACAGTCCAAAATTCAATTTTAGCCATAAACATATTACAGGAAATTCCTCCACGGCAAAACTAAAAAAAAGGGGGGCTTATTTGAATAAAAAAGCCAAGCAATGAACAGATCTTCAATTAAAGAAAATTAAGAGTATTCAAGACCATAGAAGAGTTACTAATGAACAAATAGAAGAAAGCTGATGCCAGAAATCCAATTAAAAATATAAACATATCTAAATAGTCCTCTCTTAGACAACCAAATGGAAGCACACAGGCTGACAATTTTGTTAGCATCCTAAACATGCACAGAATCACTTCTAGCATATCCCTTCATTGTTGTTCATGCACACACTTGACATAAAGTCATTTAATAATCATAGAATAAACAGAAGGTAACCAGAAAACAGCAAACAGCTATGCAGTTGACACAAACTCGAAGGAAGAAAAAACAAAAGATTTGAGTTTTTTCCCCTTTTTTTCAGTTTGTTGAATCATTTAACGCAATCAAATATGATGTTTGATCACAGGGTACATAAAGGCAGCTGGTATATCAATTTGCACTTGCATGGTCATAAGAATTGGTGCATGTGTAGCATAAACATTTTATACTAGCACTACTTAAATAATGTCAAGCTGCATGACAGGAGTAGCATTCTAGGATTACAGAGATCAAGTTGACAGGACAATAAGGCCGAAGTAGATTAATATCATCTTGTTTCATTTATATAATATCATAAAAACACTTTACAAGAGGCTTGCATCTTTTTTTTTCTTTTATATACATAAAAAGTGAATGAAGAAGTTTGCATCTTATCACATGTATTACGCGGCAAAATAATGCAATTGCAACCCCTAAATTATGAGAACCAATAAGGCTTTGACTAATTGCAATTTTTGACTGTGAAGTTAAGTTGCTCGCAGTATTTTTTATGTATATATTTAATTCAGAATTCTAATAGAAGAAGATGCAAGCTTTAGGAGAAATTAGACAAATTCAACTCACGTCTTTAGGAGAAGCCAGCTCCCATGGCAGTAGTCTTCATTGTGGGTGGTACCTGAAATAAAAAAATAAATAAATTAATTAATTAATTAATTAATTTTATAAAAAAAAACATTACCTTGACAGTATGCGCGTCGGTATTCTTAACGGGCTGGAAACAAGTTGAGCACCGGTCATATTGGTTTTTGTGGAGAGAGTCAAAATGAGTCTCTCCAGCATTTTTAGAATGAAAACTTCTCTCGCATTTGAGGCAATTCAGCTTTAAAAAATCTTTTTGAGTCTTGTTGAAGCTGTTAACAGGAGGACAGGTGAACTCCATCTACAAAAAAAAAATTCTGACTTAACTATAAAGTTACAAAATTCAAGATATTAACCCGAGAAAAACCTTGCTGATTATAAATAAATAAAAACGCACTACAGAAATTAACTTAGAATCAAACACATGAAATGTTGGAATTTTAGTCAAAACAATGCAGGCCCCAAATGTAGCCTTAAAGATAGAGAAGTAATCTTCCATTATATTATTATCTTCAAAATCTTGTCTACAACAAAAACAATCTTGGCAAGTACTAGCTCAGGTCAAAATTGCCTCTTGGATACATTTTTTTTCCTTTACATAACTAGATAATTAGATATTTTCTTTAATTAACACCTATGGAGCATAAGAAATAATCACATTCACAATTTCCTCTCCTAAAACCACTTTTGGACTAGGTATCCAACATATTTGCAACTACTGTTTAGGTTTCAACAATATCCACAAAATTCTGGCTTAAAAGTTAAAGTTACAGAATTCAAGACGTTAGTACAAGAGAAACCTTGCAGATTTAAAGAGGAGCACACAAAATGTTGCAATTTTAGTCCGAACAATGCACGCCTCTAAATGTATGGCAATGCCCTAATTTTTATTTTAAATCACAATTGCAGACCGATAAAACTATAGCAGAGAAATTCCTGGAGTCCAATACACTGTTTCCATAAATTCATCATCCAAATCAAAAAACAGAAGCCAATACCTTATGTAGGCCTAGCCTTAAAGATAGAGAAGTAATCTTCCATTATATTATTATCTCTCCAAAATCTTGACAATATCCACAAAATTCTGGCTTAAAAGTTAAAGTTACAGAATTCAAGACGTTAGTACAAGAGAAACCTTGCAGATTTAAAGAGGAGCACACAAAATGTTGCAATTTTAGTCCGAACAATGCATGCCCTAAATGTATGACAATGCCCTAATTTTTATTTTAAATCACAATTGCAGACCGATAAAACTATAGCAGAGAAATTCCTGGAGTCCAATACACTGTTTCCATAAATTCATCATCCAAATCAAAAAGCAGAAGCCAATACCTAAACATCAAGATCTAAACTCAAAATCAGGGATATTAGCGATGATACCTCTCTAGCCAGATGCTCAGGATGATTTCCTTAATGAAGAAAGGAAAACTTTCAAGAAATCTAGGTAACATGAAAAACATCAAGATCTACACTCTAAATCACGTTGAAAGAAGAAAGGGGGGATATTAGCGATGATACCTCTCTAGCCGGATGCTCAGTTCCTCCGCCTCGTAGAGACAACGATGATTTCCTTAATGAAGAAACAAAATCTTTCAAGAAATCTAGTTAACATGAAAAAATCAATATCTAAACTCTAATTCATGTTGAAAAGAAGAAAGGGGATATTAGCGATGATACCTCTCTAGCCGGATGCTCAGCTCCTCCGCCTCGATCGTAGTCTACAACGAATTGTGATGAAGTGTACCGCTGAGAAGGGGTTTTATAGGGAGTGTGACCTTTTGGCGGGAACACAGGGGAATGGTCTCGAGTATGTAATTAAAAAAAAAACGATCAGAAAATCGGACCTGAAGAGTTAACCGGGAACCGGGATGAACGGTTCGCACGGTTTAGACCGGGCCAAGTGGCAGTGGCCGTGGCGGAGCATGAGGACGCAGTGGCGAACTGGGTGGGCTTGGAGTCGGTGTCGAAGACCATGGTGGACGAGGGCTTGAAGAAGAGGTCGTGGGCTGGAGAGGAGGCGCCGGAGGAGCCTCGACTTCGGTTTGACAGGGGAAAGAGAACAAGCATCGGATCATACAATCCTGCTCGTCTCTCCGCCATTGATGGAGGTCGAGCTTCCAAACCCCAACCCTAACCCTAGTACCCTACAATCGATGTACATGTTTCTCTTATCATCTAACAAGTCAAAAAATTTGACGGGCTACCATCTAACCTAGTCCTTCCTTCAATTTGAACCGGTCATCGTGTCTCAGGCGGTAATCGACGGTCCATAAGAATTCGGCGAAAGATGATCCGGTTTTAGTAGGGTGTGGACGCCGATCTTAACCATTAATTCATTCATTAAGATCAACAACGTCGAATCAATCATATTTATAATAAAATTATATATATATATATATATATATATATAACCATTCTTCTATATTAGTTGCATCCTTAAAAAAGTGTGAGCACTGTAAATACTAAATAGGCATCTTAACCTATTTATAATAGTAATCTATTTTGCATTCTTTATATAAATATTGAGTAAATTTTTTGATGGGTCACTTAACTATATATGGATTTCATTTCAATTACCGAACTTCAATTTATTTCAAATAGCTTCTCAACTTCAATTTGAGTTCAACGGACAGTCACCCGAGAAATTCCGGTGCCCCTTTACTGACGTGGATGCCGGAGAAGCCACGTCATTTATGCCACGTCAGCATTCTCTTCCTTATTTACAGATTTAATGCATCACTAATATTTAATCTTTAAACAAATAATATAATTATGATATTTACAACTAAACAAAATAATTAAAGATTAATTATTTTATAAAACTATAATTAACAAACCCAAACCCTAACCCCCCAATCCCAAGACTACTCTCTACTCAAGAATCACTGCGGCTCCTCTTCCTTCCCACTAATGCAAGTATAGGCTTCAATTTTTCATCGGTGAGGGAGTAATTTCAAGCGTACTGTTATTCGGGAGTGCTTGGAGAGGCACTCGAGCGAAGCGAGGAGAGAGAGAGTGAAGAATCGAGTGAGGGATCCCGATGGGAACTCCCGGAGGGAGAGGAGGATGGAGAAACGGAGGAGGGAGGCGGTCGTGAGGTTGTAGAAGTGGCGCAGGAAGCTGGCACAAGGAAGAGGCCCGTCGCCAAATACATGAGAGCAAGGTGAGCCGGCGGTTTTGAAAAAGCCATGAGGAGGACGCCGCTTCCAGAGGGCGGCTAAATATGGCCGCCAGTGGCTTAGGGAGCTGTAGCACTTGAGGCGATGAGTTGAGACTTGGAGGCCGGGTAAAGGAGGAGGGGAGGCCTGAATATGAGGATCTCACCCGGGTTTTAATGGCATGGGTTGCAACAAAGGGCTCTGGCTGGCCGGGATCTCAACGAAGCTTCATCAGGAGCCTCCGCCATACCTTCTTACTGACCCGACATGTCTTTGGATTTACCGACAATGGCCGGTGAATGCGTGGTGCTCGTAGCTTGAGGGAGATGAGGGGTTAGGGTTAGGTTAGGGTTATATTTGATTGTAATTAAATTAATTAATTGAAAATAATTATTTTTAATAATATTTTAGTTTAATTATGTTGTGGGGTTCTATTTTTTGTAGGTCACTAAAAAGTATGTCAATGGATTTTACATTTTAAGTACTTAATGAACTTCAATTTGTTTCAAAATAGTCACTCATCTTCAATTTTAGTTCAGCGGGAGGTTACTCGACGCCCCTTTGCTGATGTGGATGCCGGAGAAGCCACCTGGACATATCCAGTCAGCATTATTTTAATAAAAACCACATGGTGTCCCCACAAGCATGTGTTGTCCCCCTTCAGACAACCTGTTCCCTTTTCCCCTTTCTCTCATGGGTCCCCATCCGGTCTCTAACCGAAGAAGACAATGGCGGTTGGAGTCTCCTATGAAGCGGGACCGGCGACCGTTGTTATCCACGATCAAAAAGCTAGAGAACATTCTACTGCGATCATCATGAGGAAAAACAACTCTGGGCCGCCAAGTAGAGTTAGCATGGCAAAGGAACTGGGAAGTTCTACCACGAGAGCCAACACCAGCTTATTGTAAGTGGCCCTTTTCAAAACCCTAGCTCCCTTGCGTTGTGAATGAACATTGTGATCGAGATTGATCGAGATTGATCAAGAATATTTATGTCAAATTAGGGTTCAACCTGTACTTCTCATGGATAATTCATTAAAATGTTTCTTAATTAACATCACAACAAGTGATAACTTATTATGAATAGTGTTTTTTTTCTGATTGAAGTGCTCTCATTGTTAAGTTTGGAAGTACCTTGAATTACAGTCATAATTTTTTTTTCATATATATTATTATTAAGTTTGTGATGGCTTGAAAACATGAGATTTTTTTTATGAATTCTCATTGTTAAGTTTAGAAATACCTTGGATTGAAATCAAAGGTATTTTTTATGCAGTTTATTTAGATTGTGATGGAAACATGAGATGAATTATTTTATTATTAATTCTCATCTAAGAGAATGTGGTTCTGCTCTCATTAAGTTTAGAAATACCTTGGATTGAAATGAAAGGTCTTTTTTTTTTTGCAGTTTATTTAGAATGTGATGGAAACATGAGATGAATTTTTTTTATTATCAATGGTTTTACTCTCATTGTTAAGTTTAGAAATACCTTGGATTGAAATGAAAGGTTTTTTTTTTTGTAGTTTATTTAGAATGTGATGGAAACATGAGATGAATTTTTTTATTATCAATTCTCATCTAAGAGAATGTGGTTTTGCTCTCATTGTTAAGTTTAGAAATACCTTGGATTGAAGTCAGAGGTATGTCTTATGTAGTTTATTTTAGATTGTGATGGAAACATGAGATGAATTTTTTTATTATTAATTCTCATCTAAGAGAATGTGGTTCTGCTATCATTGTTAAGTTTAGAAATTTCTTGGATTGAAGTCAAAGGTATTTTTTATGCAGTTTATTTAGATTGTGATGGAAAGTAGTTTATTTTAGATTGTGATGGAAACATGAGATGAATTTTTTTATTATTAATTCTCATCTAAGAGAATGTGGTTATGCTATCCTTGTTAAGTTTAGAAATTTCTTGGATTGAAGTCAAAGGTATTTTTTATGCAGTTTATTTAGATTGTAATGGAAACATGAGATGAATTATTTTATTATTAATTCTCATCTAAGAGAATGTGGTTATGCTCTCATTGTTAAGTTTAGAAATACCTTGGATTGAAATGAAAGGTTTTTTTTTTTTGCGGTTTATTTAGAATGTGATGGAAACATGAGATGAATTTTTTTATTATCAATGGTTTTGCTCTCATTGTTAAGTTTAGAAATACCTTGGATTGAAATGAAAGGTCTTTTTTTTTTGCAGTTTATTTAGAATGTGATGGAAACATGAGATGGATTTTTTTTATTATCAATGGTTTTGCTCTCATTGTTAAGTTTAGAAATACCTTGGATTGAAATGAAAGGGTTTTTTTTTTTTTTTGCAGTTTATTTAGAATGTGATGGAAACATGAGATGAATTTTTTTTATTATCAATTCTCATCTAAGAGAATGTGGTTTTGCTCTCATTGTTAAGTTTAGAAATACCTTGGATTGAAGTCAGAGGTATGTCTTATGTAGTTTATTTTAGATTGTGATGGAAACATGAGATGAATTTTTTTATTATTAATTCTCATCTAAGAGAATGTGGTTCTGCTATCATTGTTAAGTTTAGAAATTTCTTGGATTGAAGTCAGAGGTATGTTTTATGTAGTTTATTTTAGATTGTACATGAGATGTTTTTTTTTTTTTATGAATTCTCATCTAAGAGAATGTGGTTGTTAAGTTTGTGATGGCTTGAAAACATGAGATTTTTTTTAATGATTGAAGTACCTTGAATTACAGTCATAGATTTTTTTTCATATATATTATTATTATGTTTGTGATGGCTTGAAAACATCAGATTTTTTTAATGATTGAAGATATGGATGGAATTTTGTTCATGTAATGATTCTAATATATTAATAACATATTCATATTTTCATTTTCAGTACCAAATTTTGAATTATTCACAATCAGAATGCATTATATAATGGATGGTGTAAAAGGAATGGCAGGATATGTTGACTTTTTTTGTGCAGATCAGATGTCTAAGATTGAGCTTATTAGCATGGCCAGAGAGTTTAAATTACAAGTAAATGAATGTAGTGTTTGGTGGTTAGATCTAATAAGTGAGAACAAAGGGGTAAGAGAAATTAAGACTGATAGTGATGCTCACAATGGCATTGTCTGCGTGGATTCCTCCAAGGAAGTACTGTGTGTACATTAAGGTTGCGCCAATAGAATGAGTGATCATGAGGATGCAGTACAAGTCAAAGAAATGCAAATTGGAGGACAACATAGGAGAAGATATGGATGAAGCAGGAAAAAATGGAAGGAGATCATGAATTAAAAAGGGAGATGATGGTTTAAAGGGCCGCTATATGGGAAACACAAAGGAAGAAAAAGTGGTAGATGAAGATAGATAGTGATATATTTGATTGATTATAGCTTTCAAGATGACTCTATCGGGAAGAAGATATGGATAATGTTGATGAGGTAGTTGGGGAAGAAGAAGAACCTCCGTGAAATGCAGAACGGTGAGTCCTAATATGCCGAATTTGGAGAAATGTTGTCTGTTTCTTCAAATGTATGAAGAGGAATTATCATCTGTTAGGCCTAAGTTTGCTGAATTCAATGAGGAGGTTGATATGAACAACCCTGTATTTAAAATTGGGATGAAGTTTAGGAGTTTTAAACAATTTAAAGAGGCAGTGAAGAATTATGGGAATAAGCATAGGATTCTAGATGGTGATGAGGAGACACAGATGTCCAGGCTTTATGATTACAGATTAGAGCTTTTGAGGACACATCCTGATTCATCTATAGTATTCAGAACTAGTGAAGAAGTCTTTGAAGCAATGTATGTGTGCCTTGCTCGACTGAGGGTTGGTTTCCTTGCAGGAGGATACAGAAGAATAATTTCACTTGATGGTTGCTTCCTAAAGGGGATATATGGAGGGCAGTTACTGTCAGCAGTGGGTATAGATGCAAATGATTGCATCTACCCTATTGCCTGGGCTGTGGTTAGCAAAGAAAATATAGAGAACTGGAAGTGGTTTCTAGAATGTTTGGCTGATGATTTAAGGATTACTAATAGTCAACAATGGGCATTCATGAGTGATAGACAGAAGGTATCATCCCTTTTAACAAATTTTTTTGTGTAATACATTTTTTGTAGATTATAAAGTTTTATTGATTTCTTCTTTCCTTTTTTTATGTTGCTTAAATTAGGGCCTAATGCCGTGTCAGCTGCAGAAAGTTATTCCCCATAATCGGAAAGCTAATGATTTAGTGTTAGACACATACATACCAATTTTAGGAAAAATTTTAAGGGCAAAGCATTAAAAGACCAAGTTTGGCAATATGCTAGGGCCACTCACCTTCCTGCATTTAAGAAAGCAATGGACACACTCAAAGGGATGTCTGAAGGGGCTTATAATTACATGAAAAAAATAGAAGCAAAACATTGGAGTAGGTCTCACTTTCAGCCACAGTTCAAGTGTGATATACTACTAAACATTTATGTGAATGCTTTAACAGCCACATACTTCAAGCAAGGATGAAGGGCATAATTAGCATGAATGAGATGATCAGGACCAAGTTAATGACTAAAATACAAAAAAGGAGAGATGCCATGAAAAAATGTACAAGTATGCAGTGCCCTAGAATACTTAAGAAATTAGAAAAGTTTAAGCAAATGAGCTGGTCTTATAACACAACATGGTCTGGGGGTGATAAGTACCAGGTTGTAGGGCCTGAAGGCCAGTTTGTAGTTGATAAAGAAGGGCATAATTGTTCATGTAGGAGATGGCAATTAACTGGGATACCATGTGGTCATGGAATCTCAGTCCTGTCCTATAACAAGGAGAAGCCTGAAGACTATCTAGATGCATGTTATGAGGTGAGGAGGTTTTTAGAAACATATAAGCACACTTTAAACCCCACACATGATAGGGAGTTCTGGCCTAAGAGTGACCAAGGGCCCATGATCCCACCTGAAGCACCAGTGTGTAGGAGGAAGAGCGAGGAAGACTTTAAAAAGGAGAAGAGAGGGAAGGTGAAGAGAATATTGGCTTCAAAGGTAATAAAGTTAGCAAGAAGGGAGTTGTGATGAAGTCACGACATCTCTGTGGTAGAGCAGGACATAACAAGAGGTATCATGGAGCTCAGGTAAGTGTGTAGTGTAGTTTAAATTTTAAATTTTGAGTGCATGCATTAAGTGGCCTGCTGATTAAATTTATGTCTCAGGAAAGGAATGAAAATACAAGTGGCCATCCACAAGGGCAGCCAACTTAAGCTGATGCAGGCCATAGCAATCCAATGGATACAATTGACACACAAGTTCTGAGGGAGCACTTTGCAATGGTATTGTTTTTTCATATGATTAGTTAGAAGGCTATGCAGCTGAAAATTGATCACAATTTAATTTGCTCTCAAATGAACATGTTGATTCTTTAGAAAGTCGCAGAAAACCGAGAGAGCAAACATCACGAAATTCAAGTCTCACAAAATCCCACATCACAGGTGATCCATGTTAACTTCATATAATGCAGCAAGAATCTATTATGTGTTTTGGCCAGGATGTATATCAATATACTAAATTTTTTATGAGACCATTGTAGGTAATTAGCATGGCTGAGGAAACTGCCTCCGTGAGCAACACTGCAGCTTGCATCCAGCCGGGAAGGCACAAATTAAAGACAAGAAGAGGAAAAACAATAAATACGAGGAGAAGCGGCATACACTTCTATTATAAAGAAACACTTCTACAAAATGTCTCGCACAATATGTTGCATTGTTGAAGAGAAGATTGGATTGACATGAATGTTGAAGGAGGAAAGTAAGGGTTGCACGAGGGCTACAACAAAAACACATGAATGGACTTCTTCATGGATGTTTTTGGTAGATTTTTTGTTTTAAATCTCACCTGCATATGCTTGCTTGGAACAAATCAAAGCTGGAGCCACTAGGCTTAAAGGACCTGCTCACTACATTTTGTAAGGATTAATGTTGTATGGAATGCAGTTCTTCTATGGTTTTAAGTAATTATAATCTCTACATTTTGGACGTAAGTTCCAGGATTTTACAATAGCAAGAAATTTTCAAACTTGAGGCTGGGATGTAATGTACATTAATGTACGTGATTGAACTTTGGCAAACAATATTTTATTTTCCTAAATTTGTGTACTTGAGTTAGTTCGAGGAAAATTTTTAGGTTGAACTTTGCCAATCAATCTTTTATTTTCTGAATTGTTCAGAAAAGGCTTGGCAGGATGAATTTATTTGTAGTTAAGAAAAAAATTTCCTTGGACGCAGAAAAGGCTTGGCAGGATAAATCTTTTATTTTCTGAATTGTTCAAAAAAGGCTTGGCAGGATCAATCTTTTATTTTCTGAATTGTTCAACAAATGAGCTTTTTAAATTTTCATCTACATTCAAATTCATTATTGAGAAGAGAATTCTCATCTCCAACTAAACAAAAGTAAGAACACAGACTCAGACTCAGACAAATGGAATTCAGCACAATGAAGCTGGCATTCATTAGGATTTTCCTTGAATACAAATGGAATTCAACACACAGACTCAGACAATAAACCACTACAAAAAAAGCACAGTATTTGTGACGGTAACTTCCGTCACCATAGCCAGATTTCTCGTAGGCGTTGACATTCAACGACGGAAATATATCGTTGGAAATCTGGTAGGAGAAAACCGTGTCGCCAATGCTATTCCGTTGGGAAAAACTATCCGGTCGGTGATAAATATACATCACCTACGGAAATATTCTGTTGGTGGTCATAATGGTAACCGGGTATTCCCAGTGTCCTATGAGGTCCCACACCAACGGACTATTCCGTCGCCGGAACCAGACATTCACCAACGAAATATAAATGATTATTTAATACAATCACCCACGAAAATTACGTCGCGGAAAAGTTGTTTCGCCTACGAAACTTATTCAAGTGTAAGTGTAATCAATGTGAATATTCTGTCACTAAAACCAAATACTTCCCACAGATTTCCGTCACCATATTAGCTGATTAGCCTTGGTAGTCTTAATCTCCTACGAAATTTTCCGTCCCTAGCAGTCTCTTAATTAATCCATTACTGTTTCTGATTTCCCTGCTTTATAATCATATAATACAACTAGCTACATATAATTAACACCAAGATGACTGCAAAACAAAATCTTGTAATACAACTAGCTACATATTATTTAAACATATTTCAAAATAGAATTATCAATAAACTATATATATATATATAAAAACTTCATCCCACAAGAAAAATAAAACTAATTTCATTAATACACTCATTACAAACTAGAGCCAATTTCTACTCTTAATCATAACAGCCATACAATCATACTTTATTACATTGATTAGAACATAATTTATAAACTCTTAATCATACAATCATACATACATTAGAACATAATTTCATTTATCATAACACTAGTCACGGCCAGTGTTCCTCGATAGGCAGGGCCCCTCGCCGAGCTTCACCTCGCGAGATGCACTGAGCTTCACCTTGCTAGATCCGGCCGAGCTTAAGCTCCAGGCAACGACGTCGTTTCCTGGAGGAGGGAGATGTGGGGTCACCGGTGCCAAGCCAAATCTCCACCGGTAGCCGTCCTCGCTAGGATTTCCCGAGATAGGAGGAAAGGCGGAAGGAGAGGCTCGTGTCAGTTGGGCATGGAACGGTCGCCAGTGCTCCGCCGGACCTCGCCGTCGTCAGTTTGGTCGCAGTCAAGAGAGAAAAGGGAAAGAGAAAACGGATGCTCTCTCTGTGGCTCGGAGGAGCGGAGATGAAATTTTATTTAAAAAAAAAAGAAGATGAAGAAACAAATCTATAAAGGATGTTGGATCCGAGACCCTTAAACTACTCCCCACCGTTCATCCTTATGTAATGAACGATGGATAACATTCCTGGCAGTCACATGGATCGATAACGTGGCAATGGGCCATGTGCCATTTATCTAATATATTTTCTTAAAATAAAATTTGAAAGGAAATGTATTAAATTTTTTTTTAGAACAAAATTTTTAAAAGGATTAATAATTTTCAATATTATTTTTTTTTGAATAAAAAATTACTTGTTTAATGTTTTAAATTATTAAAAAATTTAAAGCAACAATTCTTTTATTTTTTCAAAAGTTATACTTTATAATTTACAATCTATAAAAATTTTAATTATTTTATCTATAAAAATTTATATATAATCTATATGTTTTTAAAAAAATTTCAAAACATTAAAATAATAAATTAACAAATAATAATATTATATGGTTTGAGGGTTTAAATAGTAAAAAATTATATTATTTGAAGTGAAATTTAAATTTCTTTTTGATTAAATATTTTAATCATTATTTAATCGTTTTCAATTTTATTTTTAAAAAAAGCACAAAATCTTTTAATTTTAAAGATTTATATTTACAAGTTATAATCTATACAAATTTTAATTACTTTATCTATACAAATTTATAATCAATACGTTTCCAAAGTTTTTAAAAAAAAAAATTAAAATAACAAATTAATAGCTAATAATATTATATGGTTTGATGGTTAAATAGTAGAAAATTATATTATTTTGAGGCGAAATTTAAATTTTCTTATTCTCAATTAAATATAAAAGGATTAAATATTTTCATCATCTTTTAAACATTTTTAAAGTTGATTTTTAAAATCACTGGATCTTTTAATTTTTAAGATTTATAGTTTGCAATTTATAATCTATACAAATTTTAATTATTTTTCAAAATTTTTAAAAAAAAATTAAAACAACAAAATAACACATAATAATAATAATATATGATTTGAGGGTTTAAATGGTAAAATATTATTTTTTTTAGAAGAAATTTAAATTTTCTTATTATAATCTAAAATGATTAAATATTTGCACCATCATTTAAATGTTTTCAAAGGCTTTTAAAAAAATCAAATCTTTTAATTTATTAAGAATTATACTTACAATTTATATTCTATAAGAATTTAAATTATTTTATCTATACAAATTTATAATCTATACATTTTCAATTTTTTTAAAATAAAATAAAATAAAGAAATAATAATATTATAATTAGTTAATTAATTTTGGATATTTAATTCGTTTTAATTTTATAACAAATTAACAACATAATAACAAATAACAATATTATAAGATTTGAGGGTTTAAATAACAAATTTATAATGTGTTTCAAATTTAAAAAAAATTAAAATAACAAATAAATAATATTATAAGGTTTGAGGGTTTTAAATAGTAGAAAAATTATATTTTTTGGAAAAAAATTAAAATTTCTTATTCTCACTTATAAAATCGAAAAGGATTTAATATTTTCTATCATCATTCAAAAATATTCAAAGTTTTTTTAGAAAAACACCAAATCTTTTAATTTACATAAATGATTTATACATACAATTTATAATCAATACAAAATTTAAGTTATTTAATCTATACAAATTTATAATCTATACATTTTCTCAAATTTTTATGCAAAAAATTAAAATAACAAATTAACAAATAATAATATTATATGGTTTTCGGATTAAATAATAGAAATTTATATTTTTTTAGATGAAATTTAAATTTTCTTATTCTCACTTAAATATAAAGGATTAAATATTTTCATCATCATTAAAAAGTTTTCAAAGTTTTTTCTCTAAAAAGAAAACCAAAATTTTAATTTACAAAAAATATTTATGCTTACAATTTATAAATCTATACAAATTTAAATTATTTTTTATCTATACAAATTTATAATCTATACGCTTTTCAAATATTTAAAAAAAAAAAATTAAAACAACAAATTAACAAATAATAATATTATATGTTTTTTTCTTTTTAAATAATAGAAATTTATATTTTTAGATGAAATTTAAATTTTCTTATTCTCGCTTAAATATAAAAGGATTAAATATTTTCATCATCATTCAAATGTTTTCAAAAAAAAAATTTTAAAAAATACAAAACCTTGTAATTTACAAAGATTTATACTTACAATTTATAAACCATACGTTTTCAATTTTTTTAAAAAAAAAAATTAAAAGAACAAATAATAATATTATATGGTTTTTTTCTGTTTAAATAATAGAAATTTATATTTTTTAACATGAAATTTAAATTTTCTTATTCTCACTTAAATATAAATGGATTAAATATTTTCATCATCTTTTAAACATTTTCAAAGTTTTTTTTTAAGAAAAGGACCAAAATCTTTTAATTTTTAAGGTTTATACGTTATAATTTATTATTTATACAAATTTTAATTTTTTTCTATAAAAATTTATAATCTATACGCTTTCAAAGTTTTTTTTAGAAAAAAATAAATTAACAAATTAACAAATAATAATATTATATGGTTTGAGGGTTTAAATATTAGAAATTTATATTTTTTAAAGTTGAAATTTAAATTTTTCTTATTCTCACTTAAATCTAAAAGGATTAAATATTTTCATCATCTTTTAAACTTTTTCAAAGTTTTTCTAAACGAACACCAAATCTTTTAATTTGTGAGATTTATACTTTATAATTTATAATCTATACAAATTTTAATTTTTTTTCTATACAAATTTATTACAAAAAGGTAAAAGTCATAATTATATATATATATATATATATATATATATATATATATATATATATATATGCTTCAAAAATACTGAAGATAATTATCATTATTATAACTTTTATTATAATTATGATAATGATAGTAATACCAATTAACAATAATAATTGAGATATTATTATACAAAAATTACTCCAATCTCATTCCGGTTTTTATGCAACTCAACCGGTTCATATTACATTACCAATGGAATTGTCCCATCAATTTTGGTGGCTGAAGTGAAAAGATGTTTTAAATCCATTTTTTTCCATTTTCAGTCAACCGAATTTCTGACGGAATAATACGGCGTCAGTGATTTCGTTGGGAATATGAAAAAACATTGTCAGTGACTCAGTGCTAAGTCGAACAGTAGCAAACCGTTTCCGTCGGTGACCATTACACTATTCCGGCGGTGATATTGTATTATAACCTACGAAAATTACCTTGTGGGAAAATTTCTGTCGCGGATACTGCTCTTTTTTTGTAGTGAGCAAACTCGAATGTAGATATTCAATCACAATGAAGTTGTTTTTCATCCCGAGTTGTTTTTCCTCGCAGATCATCGCAGTAGGATGTTCTCTAGCTTTTGATCGGCGGTGATAGCAACTGTCGCCGGTCCCAGCTCGCAGGAGACTCCAACCGCCACTGTCTTCTTTCAGTTAGGGCACGGAAGGGGGACCCGCGAGAGAAAGGGGAAAAGGGAACAAGATGTCTGAAGGGGGACAACACGTGCTTGTGGGGACACCATGTGGTTTTTATTAAAATAATGCCGACTCGATATGTCCAGGTTGGCTTCTCCGACGCCCACATCGGTAGCGGGCTTCGGAATCCCACGAGTGACCTCCGTGAACTAAAATTGAACACGAGGTATTATTTTGAAACAAATTGAAGCTCAAGAATAAAAATGAAATCCGTGCATATAGTTGAGTGACCTACAAAAAAATGAACCCTTAGGTTGCACGTGTCTTCTCCGACGTTCACGTCAGCAAAGGGTACCAGAATCTCTCAGGTGACTAACCGTTGAACTCAAATTGAAGTTTAGTGACTGTTTTAAAACAAATTGAAGTTCCGTAAGTAAAATGGAATCCGTACATAGTTAAGTGACCAACAAAAAAATTTAAATACAAATTCAAACCAAATATGGAAAGAAGTTGAAAATGGTCTGGAATTTTGGGGTTAATTACATAAATGGTCCCTCAAATTTTGTTAGATTTCACTTTCGTCCCTCAACTTCAAGTAATAACAAAACGGTCCTCCAACTTTCCAAACGCAACAAAATGGTCCCACTAGCGGGTTGCAGGTTGGAGAAGTCTGACGTGTGGTACCCAGGCTGACTCACGCCCAATCTCGTCAGCGCTGCCAACACGCTCGATCTAACACTCGACGACAACATCCCCTTATCTCCACCTCCTCCTCCTCCGTCGGAGGTCACATCGGGCTCTCATCTCCTCCGTGATGAGAGACAACGCCAAGGAGATCAAGAAAGAGGAGAAGAAGCTGAAGATGGAGTTTGTGGCGATCGTGGTGGAATCCTCTCCGGTGATGTAACCTCCCAAGAAGCCACTGCCTGGAGATTATTGTGGAAGTGGTTGCGTAAGCTTAGCTACAACAATCTCTCCATCGTCTCCTCTAATGCCAAGAAACAATAAACAACCCTCCTTCCTTCCCCTCCTGCTTTGCTTGATTCAAGGGTATTGTTTAATGGATTTCATATGGGTGTGATTAATTTTTTAAAAAAATTCTTCCAATTATTAGTTGATTGGTGAATGACAACCCCTTGCCTCGAAGTTTTCTCTGGGAAAGAAGAAAATCTCCATCATCTAATTGAAATCTAAAAAATCAAGCCTTTCAAACTAAAAAACAACTTTAAATTTAGTTTGATATTAACTTCAACTTTAAAAAAACAATTAATTTAAACCAAATCCAATCTAATGTAAATCAATTCGGATAATTTCTAAATATCAAATTTGTGAAGTGCTCTCTATGAAAGCACGTGGCGAAGGACCATGCGCTAGTGAGGGGTGATCTTCAAAATTTCACGATTGGGGCTACAAGCAGAGAGGATTCCACCATGACCACTTACAAGCTCTAGTCTTCCCTCTTATTCTCTTTCTTGATCTCCTTAGTGTTGTCTCACATCATGGAATAGGTGAGAGCCCGATGTGATCGCTGGCGGAGGAGGAGGATGAGGTGGAAAGAAGGGGATGTTGTCGTCAAGTACGTTGCGGACGCTCACAAGCAGTGCCTAGCATGTAGGGTTCCAAATAAGTTACTAAAAATCATAACCGTTAATTTAAAATATATGGCATCATCTGCTTTTATGGGGTGGCTTCATTTAAATGACCATTATTGTGTTTGCAAGTCTATGCAATGCATGCAGTTAATGCCATTAAAGTTTAGTATTTATTTAATTTATAATAAAAAAGAAAGAATATTGTGGCAAATGGAGAGCCTTGCTTTGCAAAAGCCTCTAGAAGTTGTCTCACTTTCAAAGGAGGAAGTTGTTTGATCTAGGTGCATGGACAAGGAAAACAGAAGCCAGGTGATCGGAAAATGGTTTGGCTACAGCTGGTTTTAAGGTGGTTTTAAGGTGGTGACGAGGATCGAGAAGCATGTCCAACAAAAAGGTGGCAACGAGGATGAAAAGGATTTTCATAACTCTTGGGAGAACAACAATGTGGGCATTCTCATAATTTTCAAAGGTTTTTAACACCGTCATTTACCTCCCACGTGTTACATTTGGTTAAAAAAGAGGATCTTTTAAGAAAATGAAAAGTATGATAGGTTTTTGAAGGTATTACAAAATTCCTAGGATTTTTGTAGAATTTTCCTCTAAGTCGAATTATCATGGTCCGTAGTGCCCATGCGGTTGCATGCATGTCATCATCAATGGGTATTGGAACATAACATTAGATTAAAGTAATAAAAAAACACTCTTTATAATATACAATGTTTGGATTTGATGGGATATGAGCGTATGCATGCGGAGAAGCAGTGAATGTGATCTGGTGGTGTCCATATATATATTATATATATACTCCTCACTGATATGTTTTGATTGGTTTGTACATGATCGTCTTCTTCTTCTTTGTTGGCTTTAAATATGAGCAAATTAATATGATTATACTTATTCTCTAGTTGTCATATGATGTTGGCCTTGGTTTGGTTGAATTGGTTGGCTTCATGCATGCATGGAAGTAAAGAATAACAAATAAAGAATAAATATGATATTTATTTCCCTGCATGTCCTATAACCGTGAGCTTACAACTGAAGACAGCGACTGAGCGAAGAATAACATATAAGAGATTAAGCATGACTTATATATATTAATATTATATGAGATCATGAAATATTTTTAAGATTTACACAAAGCACAACGGAGCAAGACAGTGGCATAAACTAGAACTTTTTTATTTTCATCTCCATATATTTCTTAGGGAATATATATGTGCCTGGAGATTGAGAACAAATTAATTAAGTGTTGTGAACTCACTCACAACGTTTTCAACAGAGAGGATAATATACTCCAGCTATAAAGAAATAATTAACAACTCTCCTTCATTAACAACTGAAGAAAAGATTACAAACAATGATCTCAAGAGATCCAAACACACAGTCAACCAGTACTCAGAGAGCTAGACTTAAGCAAGAAAGATAACTAGAAGATAACCCACCGCCGGCCACTGTTCCGACGATGAATCGCGCTCTTCTAAGGCGCCGCCCCACTGACTATGAGGTTAGGGTTTACACTTCAATACCAGCATACCCGTCCTCTCTCCCTTCATTCCCTTTTTTATATTTTCCCAGTACCCAGCACGTAATCGTCCCAACGGCTATTCGTCTTTCTCTGCCTCGTGCTGTGGCGACGCGTGTCCTGGTCCCCACGACCATAGCTGTGGTCTGCAGTGGTGTGTCCCCCATGCCACGCGTCTTCCCCTGTCTTGTCCCCACGACCGTGGTTGTGGCTTGCAGGTGCTTGTCTCCCATGCCACGCGTCCTTCTCCCTCTGGTTCTTGTATCCCTTGCTTTCTGTGGTTGGTTGTTCACGAATCATGAGGCCACGTGATTTCTTTGCCCACGTTACACTCGTTTCCCTTCTGACATGCATTGCTTTTCTGTAGCTGTAGATTAATGGGAAACGTAACATTAAGCACCTGTTTAATTACAACGGAGAACAAACTTGTTTATATATATGTTACAAAAAACTGAAAAAGAACAATATTACACGAAGGAAACGGAGGAAGGAACACTACCACATGTAGGTAGGTACGTACCCAAAACACAACATACGTGGCAAATTAAGACAAGCTGGTAACTTCACTAGCCTCCACGCGCGCTTTTACTGATCAGTCAAATCTTTCAGACATCATGCTTAGTAGCAGAGCTATAACCAGTCTGATCATTATAATACTTGGACCACAACATAACACCACCATAAACATTAGATCCCTTGAGCAGTGGCAACACCTGAGAAGTCAGATCCCCAACTGGAATGAACCCACTACCAGCGGCATCAGGAGCAGCAGGCAAACCAAGGAAAATGTTCTTTGCTCTGATCCCGGAGGTCCGCTGCTTCCAGGCATCATCCAGGTTCGACACCACAACAGACGCGAACTGGCACGGAGGGTTGTTGTAAAACTGCACCCAGACATTGTCGAAGAGGCCGGTGTCAAGAGCTCCCCCCACCCACGCATCCGGGTACGGGCACTGCGGGGCTGCGGTCAAGTGCACCTTCTCCCCTCGGCACTATAAGTAGACAGGTACCTGGCTAGATCGTCGTAATGAGCAGGACTGCCACCCTCTATATCAAAGTACAGTGGGCTTCGGGATAAGCTTGCTTCTATGGGGAAAGAGAGAGACGACCTTTCTCATCGGTTGTCTCAATCCAATGTTTCACTCCAGTTCTCCGAAGCGAAAGAGAAGAATCTCCAAGAGAGAATTACTACTCTTGAAGGGGATGTGATAAAGTTTAAGAAAGAGATTGAGTCTCTTAGTAAAAATAGAGAGGAGATTGATAAGAGTTTGGAGCTTAAGACTAAGGCTTTGGAGTCCGCTCAAGCTGAACTTGAGAGTCTAAAGGTAAGCAGCCAAGATTGAAGTTCCAACTGCATTTGTAACAGTAGTACTCTCGCCCAACTGTTACCATAAGCTCAGACCGAACTTTGCCCTCCAAGAGTGTTATCATCCCTGTAAACTGTGCAACAAGCCATCTCCCAATTAAATATCTGGGGCACCACTATCAGGGGGTCATCCCAAAAAGGAGGATTCGAGAGCGCTAATAAAGAAAATCAGAGGCCGGCTGACATCGTGGAAAGGAAAACTGCTTTCGATGGGAGGAAGACTAACAATGCTAAACTCCGTCATATCAACAATTCCCATCCATTCGATGTCACCGTTCCGTCTCCCGAAGTGGGTGATCAAGAAGATAAATGTAATCAGGCAAAACTTCCTCTGGAAGGGGGTGGATAAGGAGACACATAGCTATCATCTAGTCAAATGGGGGAGAATCTGCGGACCAAGGAAAATGGAGGATGGGGGATCCTTAACCTCTGCACTTTCAATGGAGCTCTGCTAGAGAAATGGTGGTGGAGAATCCTAACGAGGCGTGCAGGGATATGTCAGAAGATCTTTGAGGATGCATACTCAAGGAGAGGCTATATTGACCCGCATAGGAAGCCCCTCGGACGCGCATCGACCACCATTTTATTAATAATTCATAAATAATCACCAAAATGTTAAATTTACAAATTCATAAGCCTTCATTCACAACTTCATAAACAAAAATGTCAAATTTACAATTGATCATGCAAAGTAACATATTTGCATGATCAATGTTTGCATCAATGGCACCATCAAACAAAAAAGGGTTTCCAGAGTCCGATCGCAATTTTCTTGCAACATCTGCCAGTATGAACTCTCTACCTAGGATCATGATCAGATTCAGGAATGCTTGGGTAGAATATTTCTGGGATCCCCTTCAACCAGCAAGGTCCATCACTTCCATCACTACAAAAAATGTTACATTTACTCACGCCAGCTTAAGCGTGAGTAAAAGTGTCAATAAGCGTGAGTATAGATCAAAATAGTTTTACTCACGGAAAATAACTTTATACCGACGCTAAAAATGCCATGACTAAAGGGGGGCGACGGTATAGACATATTGTTATGGAAAAATTCCGTGAGAATAGATTTTTTTGGTTTTACTCACGCTTGTACATCCGTGAGTAGAAGTATGATTATTTTTTTTTTATTTTTACTCACAGATATTATCCGTGAGTAAAAGTAGTGATTATTATTTTTTCATTTTTTACTCATGAATATTATGTGTGAGTAAAAACATAGATTATTATTTTCTTTTTATTTTTATTTATGGATATTACGTATTACAAAAGCCGAAGAGAAAAAAACATGTGAAGCACAGGTTCTCCAGAATGATGAATTCAACTTTGTTAGAACTTAAATTGAAGTACCTGTTAAGCACATCATGATACAAACATGCCTTTCTCTATGAACTTTTCTAGTCAAACTATAGATGAAGCTTCCATCTAAAATTACAAGATGATCAAGAATCAAGAAGTAGCAGATGAACTATGGTTATGAGGTAGACCTTCCCGGTCTAAGACATCGTTGTGAGGCACCACAGCTTCATATTTTCTAGAAAAAGCCTTCACATAACCTAGGGTTGTGAGGCACCACTGCTCTCTTTCGCCAATGTTATAGAGCTTGGTTCCCTTTTCTCCATTAGATTGACTGTCTGAAAAGTTTAATTTAATTGAATGAGCTCTGAGAAACATCAACTTTAACATGGGTTAAAGACTATAGATGTATGCAAGTAGACGAAAGTCACCTGTCATAGGCCCTTCCATTTTCACCGTCCACCACCATTATAGGTGGTTCCTCATCACGACCATGGAATCAATGTCACTGACTCGTAAATTAGGAACCTTTCCATCATCGAGAGACAGGAGGCAAATGATCACTAAGCACATTCACGAAGTTCTTGTAAAGTGTAATGAACAATGCCTCCATGGAATCATACATAGAAGTCAACTAAAAAGAAAGGTAAAAAAAATTAAAAGCTGGAGCGGAAATGAAAATTAAGCACAAGAATCATAAAACATAAAATAGATAAATGGAACATTAAATCATGCATTTTACAATTAACAAATTTAAGTTAGAATGGCATGCTCCAAAGTAAAACAAATTTTATTTGACATACTAGCAAGATAATATTAAACATAAATAGATGAGGGAAAGAGAGAAAATTACTTGGTGATCCAGGAAAGTCAGCAAAGCATCTTTAGCAGCCTTGTATATAATATTCTAATACTATTGAGAGATATCATAGTGCAAAATTTTACCTTAACATGGTATCAATAATAAAAAAAACCAAATAGATAGTAGACATCCTATCAAGGGGACCATATGTCAATATCCATAGTGAAGTTGTTCACCATGTTCAAGGAAAAGCTTAGTTCGAAGGAATAAAACCACGAAAATAACAACATAAGTGTCCTGCAAGACCTAGAAAGAGTTTGCAAATAACTCAAAAGGACTAGAATCTTGAAAACGACAATTCTGTGTGGTATTCATGCTTTTAATTATTATGAGTGGCTGAAAATCTTATAGTAAGCAAGACGTAAGGACTAATCAGTGTTCCACTGTCCTAATGAAATCTGAAAGCACAAATAAAAATAGAATCAAGAATGCAATGCCAACCTTTTCTAATCCATGTAGAAGGCTCGTAAGGGTCAACTCTTGCTGCTCTGTTGTAGCGATCGGTTATTTGTGACAAAATGATTGTCCTTTAGATTGAATTAGAAATAGCAATGGGGACTTGTGGAATTGATCTATGTAATAGTCCATAAAATTATATTTCACAATCCAATGAATTCAATTAAGAAAGAAATATTCCATAAAATCCATCCATTCAATTAAGAAATAGTCCATAAAATCCATAAGAAAGAAATAGCCCCATTTTTGTGGAGAGAAATTAGAAATATGCCAAAGAGTTCCTACCTTAGTTCCAGGGTTTTCTTATTTTCTGTAATTTTCTGAAGGTTCAAAACTTTAAAGTGGGAAGTTACCTTTTCAGGGATGCCAGTTTCGCCAGCAGACTGGCCATTGCATTTCTAGAAATGGGATAATTTTTCCCTGTTATAAGGATTTCAAATTCTTAAGAAAAAAATCAAAATAAAATAAAATTGATATCAAACACAGAAATAAGATGAGATTTTTTGGCATATACCTAATGAGAGATGTGAGAGGACCAATCCTTCATGCGATTAATACCGTAGAAGCTTACAACTGCTCTAGATATGATTGTAACATGCCTCTATGTTTAAGCTATAAAGTCTTTGTAAAAAAGCAAAACAAGTACATTATAAAAGTGATGATAATAGTACTTAATCCCGCACTCAAGATTTCAAACCAATGTACACAAGAAACATAAGCGATATTTTCCATCTTTAAGTCTGAAGAAAAGGGCTTTCTACAAGTTCCCTAGAATATCAAAGAGGAGAAATATTGAATGGCTTTGAAGTTACAAATCACAAAGTGATTAGATCTTCATCGGTACGTGGATCATGTCTATGATGTTGGGATGAAGCTTAGCGGTCGATGAAATCCGCAAACATATGATCTAACGTCCATCAAACCAAACATTGACCCAAATAAGAAAATAAACTGCATCCCTTGTATTGAAAACATACAAATGCCTAATTCCGTTGAGAGACTTTAAATAATCAAGGTAAGCCCCCTTCAATTAACAACAACTTTCAAGCATGGAAGCAAAACCTTTTCGATTAATAAGAACTTTCAAGAATCACAATGAACTTATATGAAAAGAGAAGAACAAGGCACCTTGACGCCGAGGAGGTATGGCATGGAGGTCTGGGCATGCTGCTGGACAAAGAACAACCCGACCGAAGGCTCGTTTGCAAGATACTTGATCATCTCGTCAACGCCTTCCTTCACTGCTCCCCTGGAACCAAAACCTCAGTATCCTCACAATGGAACATAAAAAACCCTAAATCCGAAAAATGAGAAATCAAAGAAGAAGAAGATGATGACAGACCGTCCATGAAGCCATCCACGGGCGAGAAATCATGCGTCCTGGATCTGGAGAGAAGAAGATCATCACTTCCTTCGGCACTCTTGGGGATCTCGGCGGAGACGACTCCAGCTGCCGCCATTGTTAGAGCCAAAGAAAAGGATCTCGAGCTCCCACCTTTTAAACTTTTTCCAGGTCCTCTCAGTTACCGGCGGAACTATATTTACTATAATACCCCTCTAACGCAGAATAAATGCACGGACTTGCCCACCCACGTTGGGAATTTTAAATGTTAATGTGAATCTTTAGATAAGTTATTATAAATATTAAAAATTAATAATAACTATTGATTCTGCTTAAAAAAGGTATTAACATATACCCTCGGACAAAAAAAAAATCCGTGACTAAAAAAACTTTTACGATCACATGAAAAAAATTGTAACTATAAATTTACTTTAATATTCACAAATGAATATAAGTGTGACTATAATATATAACCTATAGTCACGGTAAAAAAAATCTGTAACTAAAAATAATCTTTACAGTCACATATAAAATAATCGTGACTATAGATTACTTTAATGCTCATGCATAAATTTAAGCGTGACTATAATATCTAACCTATAGTCATGGTTATAAGAAATCCGTGACTAAAAAAACCTCTATAGTCGGCTATAAAATAACCATAACTATAGATTATTTTAATAGTCACGCATGAATCTAAGTGTGACTATATATGAAGTTTTAGTCAAGCTTAAATTTCCGTGTGAGTAAATGTAACATTTCTTGTAGTGCATATACAGATATGTAGCTTTGCAAAGAAGGCAATAGTAAATCAAATAAATAGACAAAGAGAGAAATCATAAATTTAATTATAACAGAAGCAAAATAAACAAGATATAATGATGAAACACTAAAATATGCATCAGAACAAACAAAGAATCATTTCATGTTCTTGAATATTTAGTTAAAGATGGATAGGAAGAAAGAAGATTTATGCTAGACAAATATAAAGTCATTTAAAGGGAAAATTAGATAGTATATGCTTTTGAAGAAATTATTGATAAAAGCAAAGTTCAAAAAACAAAAGATATTCAGTATTATTATCACATTACACAAGAAATGATCAGTAACATGAAAGTTAGGAATATCAGACAAAATAACTACATGCAAAATAGTCATTAAGAGTGAACCTTTAAGCAAAAGGTGAGGATAACATGAATGACACTACAACAATGGTAAAAAAACTCTAGCTGAGTTTGGGCATAAGAAACTTGAACATTCAATAAATCTATCAATAGAAACCAATAAAGTCCTTCAAAAGTGTTACAGAGATTTACATGGTGATGAGAAAAGAGCACAAGGATGAATAAGAGGAGGACATTAAGCAACAGAGGTTAAGTATAACTTTTGGAGTACCATTCAAGCTTTCAGTGATGATTAATACTAAAGCAAGAGATTTCACCAAAACAGAAAACATGTATTAAATCATAAGGAAGAATAGTAGCAGCATGCACAAGAGTGATCGATTGAGCAGAAAACAGCAAAGTTTTCAAAGAATGAATAATAGAAACAGAAGCTTGATATAACAGGACCAAGCAAGATAAGATGAGAAGAAGGACTAAATTGAATGTAAAATGACTTGACTAACCGAACAGAAAGTAAACTTATATAATAGCAATTTCATATTCTGCCTAGCGTTCTACTCGGTCAGCTTCTCTTTGGTCTTGAACTACTTTGTCTAGCATTCTGCTCGGCCCACTTGTTTTTGTCTTTTTTAATTTTTTTATAAAGTGGATAACCCACAATCATTCAATAAAAGTAAGGTTCAATACAAGAGGAAACTAAGGAAATTGTCTTAATTTTTAAAAAAAATTTATGGCTAACAAAATATAACTGATCAGTATAAAAGTTAATGGGAGATGGCAAGATATTCCTGCATAACACTGTTCCTTTCTGTTTAGTTTACAGTTAACACCACAGTAATTTTTATTTCCGTTTCCATTTCCTCTTCTTCTGCTTGGAATGATTGAAAAATCCAGGATAACTTATGTAATTTCAAGAGTGGGTCATCCCTCGCATCTATCCTCTTCGGCGAGACTTCCTATGGCGAGGGCCAGATATACAAATAATCACCTATAAATCTGCAGCACATTACCTATAGGTTATGATGTTAGTTAGGAAGTGTCCATGATCTTTTTTGTTTTATATGGTCTAATATTTTTCTCCATAATTGCTTGTGCACTGTAAATTTGTTACAGTTTTTTCTTACTGTCATTTAATCAAAAGCTTTTTCACCATCTCACACTTTTACTCTGTTTGATTAATTTTTATGCAATTGAAGAGATGCCTTTTTCTTGTTTACTTGGAATGGGGATGCCCCCACAATGATTTGATTGATTTTCTGCAATTGTAAAGTGCCATTTTCTTGTGTACATCGAATGGGGATATCCCCCAATGTATCTTTTTTTTTTTTACAATTAATGGCCACATTCGCCAACCCATCGTGCGAGACAACGCGTGAACGCGTGTCCTCCACTCGCAAGTGCGTCTTGGTTGAACCCAAGATTTCTCAACGGCAACAATCACGCATCTGAGGCACGTCTGGATAATGCGCCAAGAGGCCGTTGGTCCCCCAATGTATCTTAAGTTTTCCTTTAATATATATATATATTTTTGATGAAATTTTTCCTTTCATATTTCTTGTCATAGTACTGCACTATACAGAATGATCTTTCAAGTGTTAACTGGTATTGTATGTCATTCCATGATGTTAGTCTTGTTTATTATGGATTGTCTACTGTAACTTGCATGGTACACTATCATCTTATTAAGTCTGTGTGTCATTAATGGCTAGCTCACGACTTTGTTTTGAGATGTTGATGTGATTACTTCATGCAATTGTAATTTCTCATTGGAATGATTTATGGTTTTGCATTTCATTTAGATTAATTTACATGTATGAATGATGCCAAAGTGAAGGTAATGTGATATTGAGGTTATTCTGATCATTAACAACTAATTCATTGAAGGCAATATATATTATATTTTGATTAAATTTTGGTGGTTTTGAATTATTTTGGATGCAAATTGAGATGTTTTGGGGAGTCAATATGATCAGGCTTCATATATATTTGTTGTTTGTCTTGGATGTTCTTGACAATCTTGTGTAGGACATTTAGTTTGAAGACTTTATTATGAGAAAAGGAGAGGAGACTCTATTGGAAACTGCTTCCTCAGTAGGACATTAGGTTGAGAATTTTATTTCCAATAAATAGTTTCAAATTTGTCAGTGCCAAGGAGGACATTGGCTTGTGTGACTTAATTTTTTACTTTTTTGGGATCATAAGGGTTATCCAACTGGATCAATGGTGGATTTGCATGTGATGATGATGGCTCCCCAATATTGGAAGTCAGCAAAGGTCTGATTGTTACTTGTTAATATATATGATGTATATTCTTCTTTGATGTATTACTTCATGTCTTCATGATTCTTAACTCAATTAACTATTATTTTACTAAAAACATAAATAAAGTTTTTCATTTTTACCCCCAAATCAGTATAGATGGTAAAAAACATTAATAATTAGATTATGATAAATTTTATAAACAACAGTAATTTGTAAGGATTTTAAAGTCCAAAACAGTATATCTATAGATAAATAGATAAAGAAGCAATGCTCCAAGGCTGGGCCAAGGTTAGAGATTTACATAAATGTTGAATAGGAAAGCACAAGTTTAATCAAAGAGCTAGCATAAATGTTGAATAGGAAAAGCACAATTACATAAATGTTGAATGCCATAAAGTAATTTCATAACCAACTACAATTTTCCTCCCATTTTTGGGAGCCATTGATGTGCTTCAAGCCATATTTGTGGGAATTTCTTGAGGATTGTAGAGCATCATTTGGAATAAATGGTTTGAGTGTTCCTGGCCTTTAATGTTGAATATACCAATATCTTTAAATCCGTTCACATGAACCCCGGGATAATTATCATCGATGAAATAGATGTTGTCCTTCTTTCAGTATCGAAAGCTCATCGCTTTCTAAGGCCATGGAATAATTCTTTGCCCAAGAACAAAATATTGTCTCCTATCTTATTCAACTTCCTAAGTTGCCCAGTTTAGGATCAAACTTTGAAATCACAAAGAAAGTTGTTATTTGAGAAAGATCATCCATATAATGCGCTTCTCTCTCCACAATCAACAACTCTCCCTTGACATCTACCAAATATTTTGGATTTATCATGAAACTCATGGAATCATAAAAGCTGCAATAAACTTGGGATTTGGTGAAACAAGGTCAAAACTCAATAAATGACCGGAATTTTTCAAAACATATAATTTTTCCTTATGCAATACAAAATCGGCGTGAAGAAAATTCACTCTCTAATGGGCTCCATGTAGCATGCTTGGGTCTCGGATCCCTATTTTCCACCAACCATAGGAACTAACTACCATATAATCCCGAGAACTCTTTTCGAGGTCTGCGGATAAAAATAGCTTTAATTACCAAAGCGATCTAGCGAACTCTTACGTTTGACTTTTAGTCAGCGTCGATTGGCGTCTATGTATCTATAACTTAGATCATCACGATCCTCATCGATAAAGGTAGTGAAGGTAATTTGATTGAGATTGTGAGAATGGATCAAACAAACATATTTGTAAGTTGATATCGACCGTCACTAGCCAACCATGTGAGGAACCGCAAATATGACACCCGTAAATCGGGGAAGTTGAAGTGGCGATAAATCCTTTGAGTAGATAAACTGAAAAATCTTGTGGAATTTTCTTTGTAAGCATTGAAGAAGACCAGTAATGGGAGGCGAAATCTTTTTGAAGAATAATGTCTCTTTTTGGCCATGATAGACCAAGATGAGCAAATTGGACCCCATTTGATATAGCTTATAATACTTTCTCGAACATCTTTCTGAAGCTCCTCAGTGAGTTCCATGATCGCTGCAAATTTAGTGCAAACAAAGTAGATTTCGTTGATTAATTCAAACAATATTTGATAGTAACACAATATAATATAGAAATAATAGAAAAAAAAAAAGGAGAAAAAACACAGACAGACACCACATTCAAGACTTGGTTGTTCTAATATTAGTGGAGAGTGTGCGTGCTAATGTTGATGGAGAGAGGCTTGGAATGTGTTTAAATAGATAATAATCAAAATAATATAAAAGACATACCTTGAGAATCTGAGAAGCCACAAACCGAATTCGTTACTTGTTTGCCAGACTCCTAAGTCCTATCCTATTTATAGAGATAGGGATGAGTAGTCACCACTCTGATATAGACATAAAAAGAGTTGTTCTCAAACTCTGAGTAGGATTTAGAATTCAGTTCTAATTTGATTTGGACTAACATAGTTTTAGATAATCCCCTATATTTAAAAAGTTTTGTTGTTTTAATTAGATATTAATGTTTTATTCAAAATAATTAAGTATTTATTTCTCCATCTCAGAATAAAGATAAGGGACAACAACTTCACCAATATATATATATATATATATATATATATATATATGCAGATAACTAGAAAAATCAACAAACTTATGAGATAAGAGTCTTACCAAACATACATATATCCTCAAGTGCATGCATATAATTAAATGTGAGGATTGAAAACTTCCGGTTGACACCAGGGCCCGTGCCGTATACTGGCCCCCTGCGGCGTCTGCCCACAAATTTAAAAACAAAAAATTGAGAAATTTTTTATAAAAAAATCATAAAGCAGAAAATCCCTAAAAAATTAAAAAATCCTAAAAATTCGAAAAAAAAAACCTCAAAGACCAATAACCATCCCACGGCCAGATCCGGCGAGCCCTCTGCCCCTCATCGGCCCCAGATCCAAGAGAGAGACTAGTAGGAGATTGAGAGAGGGCAGAGAGATTGAGGGGGAGACAGATCGAGAGAGATATGAAGAGATTGGGAGAGAGAGAGAGGGAGAAATCAGAGGAAGAGGAAGAGATTGGGAGAGAGAGAGAGGGAGAAATCAGAGCGAGAGAGAGATTGGGGGAGAGAGAGAGAGAGAGGGAGAAATCAGAGGGAGAGAAAGAGATTGGGAGAGAGAGAGAGAGGGAGACGTCAGAGATTGGTGTCTTATTTTAATTGTTTGTACAATAAGGGATTAATAAAAGATTAAGAACAATCCATGTACATTTAATATTAAATATAAAAATTAGAATATACATACTTATTATTATTATTTTCTTTTTTGATATATTATATATATGTATAATAAATTATATAAATAGGTATTATCATTATAAGGGAACTTTAGAGAAGTGCATATATAGATATTATCATTATGGGCCATTATATATTCTGGTAAAAATTATAAGAGGTATTCGAAGCAATCACATATTTCAGCTTTTGGATCTACGGCTTGATTTATATCTTTTTGGTTACCCTACTTATTAGAAATCAAGGTTCAAATGTTGTTCAATTAGTTAGGATTTTAGTAAATTAAGATTTCAATACCCTCCACGTGGCTAATCCGGCAGCCACATCTGATAATTATCGTCGGTTTCCCTCGGGTACCCTATAGTATGACAAAAAAAGATACAAATTGAAGTTTGGTCCCCAGAATAAAATATGGACATAGTTTGATGATCTCTCAAGATTTTTACTCTTACATATTGAATAAAAGATCACAACAATTAAGGTAGATTGCTAAATAAACAAAATTCTATATTTTAAAGTCTATTTTAAATAGAAAACCATATATAGATGCAAATTTTGATTCTGTTATAAAAATGAATATATATATATATATATATATATATATATATATATATATATATATATATATATATATGTAGTGTTAGTTAGAGGGGGGTACGGGCGGTTAGCGTTAACTGGACCCGGGATTCGGCCAAAGGCCAACCCGAGCCCGCTACAATGCCAACCAGCGGTAGGGATGACGCCACGGGACCCGTGAATGGTCATGAGTCACCGGGTGACCCATGCTTAGAACCGAGCCAGGCCGTATCAGAGAACCGGCGGGCCGGCCCAACCCGCCGGTTAACCGGGCCGGCCCGCCGGTTTTCCTTTTTTTTTTTAAATTTGTTTTTTAAATTTGTAAATGTATATTAAAAAATAGTAAAAAAATAGCAAAAAAATTTAATTTTTTTTTAAAAAACTATGATATTTTGATATAAAAATAGAATGAGAAAAAAATTTAAAAATTTGAAAACTCTAAAATTCATTATCATACACTCATTATTCAAATATTAATAAAACCAAATAAAATTATAAAATTAAAATAAATATATAAATGACAAGCTACTTAAAAATAAGAAAATAGTCAAATAACCATAAAAAAATCTTCATTATTGACAACTAGAGAAGGCAAAAATCTCTCTTAAAGGAAAAAAAATCAATCTATAAAATTAATTATTCAACACTAATTATTCAAAAATTAATAAAGTCAAAAAAATATAAAATCACAAAAGAGCATATAAATGGCAAACTACTTAAAATTAAGGAATTAACCTTAAAAAGCCTTCATTATTGACAATCAAAGAAGGCAAAAATCTCTAATGAATGAAAAAAAAGAAATCAATCTATAAATTCACTCCTATATTAATTATTTAAATATTTAAAAAACCAAAAAAATTATAAAATCACATATAAAATTCAATCAATAAAATTCACTCATATATTAATTATTAAGTTAATACTATAAACAACGTGCCGAAATCAACTCAAAATTCTTTTTTTTATCATAAAACCCCCAAATTTCTCCAAATTAAATAGAGAGAGAGAGGGAGGGGTGTAGAAATAGAATGAGAGAAAATTTGAATGAATTTATGGAGGAATGAGATAATTAAGTTTCTTAAAAAAAATCTTAATTATTGCAACCTTAATTAAAGCATCGGTTTGATTGAAAAGAAAGAAACAAAAATCATAGTTTCCAATTTTATAAGTTTCCAAGAATATTAAGTAATAAATTAATAAAAAAATAAATTTTTAAAAAGTTTAGGTGAACTAGAATCCAATTTTTTATAGTATTAAATTACTACTATAAACAATGGACTGAAATCAACTCAAATTTTTATTTTATCATTAAAACCCATAAATTTTGCCAAATTTAATATATATATATATAAATATATATATATATAGAGAGAGAGAGAGAGAGAGAGAGAGAGGGGCCCAAATGAGAATTTTGAACATGGGATTCAACCAGTGACGGCCAGGTTGAGCCGTGGCCAACCCGTCCGGGCGGCGGTTCAACCAGCCAAGACCCGCGAGTTCGAGAATCTTTGGGACAGCCGGAATGGACCCGGCCATGGCTATGGCAGAGTAGGGTCCGGTTCCTAACCCGACTTGCGTGAGTCACCCAAGGCTTGGCCGGGTTTTGTCGGCCGGGTTAGGGCGGTTAGACAAATCGGGCCCGTGCCCCCCTCTGGTGTTAGTATCCTATGTATATAGGAAGGCCGGATGCTATCAGAATCCTATATATATATATATATATATATATATATATATATATATATATACAAAAGAGGAGCATAATTTAGGATTCATTAGAGATTAGTAGCTGGATATTCCTCTCTCCCGATCTTAGTTGGCCTAAGGGTGGGGGCCAAAAAATCTAAAATTCTGACAAAATTCCAAAATCTCAACCTAATTTTTTCCGAAAAGCCATTTTTGGTCCCTGAACTTCATTTTGATCCCTCTACTATGAAAATATTTAATACGGTCCCTGAACTATGGGGGTTTTGACAATTACAGTCCCTGCAGGCAGCCAGCTGGTATACGGGTTAAATATAACCATTTTTTATTATGATGTGGCAACCTAAGTGGTTGGTCTTTGCTGATGTGGTATGATAACATAACATAAAATGAAATTTTGATATATTAATCCTTATTGGTGACGTGTACTCCTGATGTGGCATGCCACAACAGCATGCTTAAGATGAGTAACCAATTAAATCAAACACTGGAAAATATGTAACTATAGCCAATAATTTTTTGATGAAAAAATTCAAATAAATATATTTCAGCACAAGAAAATGTTGTCAGAGATGGACTAACCAATAATTTTGTTTAGAAACTAATCCGCCAAGCGGACTACCTCTTCTTGGCCTGGTACCGTGGTACGACAGCGCCCACACCAATCGTAAAGCGCAGCTCCAGCCAATGCTCCACCTCATCAGACAAAGTCTGGCCCATATAAGGACCATAAGGACAACCACGACCCCAAGCCCCCTAGGGGACGACTTTGAGGAAGAGACACGCGGAGAGCGCCACAGCCCCACACACATCCTCCGAGGCAATGTAACCGCTTGATCCACCCCTGGATCAAATGTACTATCCTAATTCTACTTTATATTTAATGAATAAATGAATATGGTTTATCCAATTTTTTTTTTTAAAAAAAAAATGTTTAGATAAATTCAACTTTATAATTGTTGTCACTGTTGTCACAATTATAAATTTGAATTTATCTCAACAAAACTATTGGTCAGTGACGTCAGTCTATCTCCATGCTAACGTCATCTCCTTAGATCACTCGCAATCATATTGTCAGCAGCGTCAATGGCGTCTGTGACTTCTTCATCTAGTATTCACAACCAAATTGACTTGAATCACCACAACCATTATGGCTAACATGTCTTATACAACTCCCTGCCCCATTTTTTTTATCTTACACAGCCACTAGTTATATACAGAGGAATAAAAAGATGACCATTAACAAGCCATTATTGTAAGCCCAACAGGTGGGCTGGCCACAATGAAACGAACAAGTATCTCAAGCAAAAGATGTTCTAGTTCATCAATTCAAGGACGTAATTGACTAGCTACCAGATTGAAAAACATAACATGATTTTTTTTTTCTATTCCATTTGACTATGAAGAAGTACCTTATTATATTAGCAGCCAGCTATGCAATTCGAGTAGAAAATATCTATCATTTAATAAATATAAGAAATTTGATGAAACAACATAATGAGCAGAATATATCAAAGGAAAACCAAACCTCAGAAATACAATATCACATCATCCTCAAGACTTCGCTTCTTCAATAGAATAGGTCCAAGCATACACTCAAAACTAACATCTAACAGATATTGCAGACAGATGATAAGTTAACCAATGTAGTGATACTTCAAATAATTTAGAGAGCTTTGTGCAAGTTTCCAAGTTGAATGAAGGTAATTTCAACGGCCACTGGCACTGCATGTGGACATACCCTCCGATTGTCTTTGCCATCTTTAACATCTGGATTAGACTTCCTTTCTTGCTGCCTGAGCTTCAGAGTTCAACATGTAATGGGTTGATAATCTCCATATTTAAACACTGTTTATTAAAAAAGAATGTTACTATACAACAACTTTATTTCTGAAATCATTGTGTACTATAAATGGCATGATCGATGCGTCACACATAACAATAGAGAGAGCGAAGTTGGACTAAAATAATGGTTAATACTTAATGGAAACATCAAGAAGTTCATATATATATGGCACCTAGTCCAATCAATATTGATGTGGTCAAATGAGCCATTGCTTGAACACCAGAGGGATTTGCACATGTCTTTTTGATTGAGGCATTTGCATATGTCAACAACGAAACTTCATATTCTGAAAATAAAGTAAAACATTGATATAATCATGAATCAAATCAAACTGGTTCTCAAGATGCATGCTTTAAAGTAACTAGCCAATGGTTGACAAAAGTTTGCTAAATAATGTGACTAATGACAAAGATATCACATAAGGTCTGTTGAAGTCAAGTCCCAAGTTTTTAAGGAGTCCAGACCTCAAAATGACTTTGAACCTATTTGTACATTCTAGTAATATTAAGGCAAAAATGCATTTTTTGTCCTTGTACTATAGTACATTGTTCATTTTGGTCCCTGTATAATTAAAATGTTCAATACGGCCTCTATATTTTAAGGGTTTGGCAAACGGTCTCTGGGTCCGACGTGACAGCCACTTAAAATACGGGCTGAATATACAATTTTTTTAGATTGACGTGGTACAAAATAACTTTTTCACATAAAAAGTCTACAAGACTCCAGAAACTCCTTCCGAATTGAATCAAATTTGTTTTCGGAGAAGCAAGTGAAAGATGAATCCATCTTAAAAAATAACAAATTCAAGCTTTAAAATGTCTGATCAAAGTTCAATATAAAACCTATGGGTACATAAGAAATGTATCGAAATTCAATTCTTTTAATGAATAGATCGGATTGCAACTTCAAATATGAAATTCAAAGTATTACATATGTGAAATATTGAAACTGTATCGGTACCATATAGCCATGAAGCTGTATATAGGGGATTTTATAGGGTATAGGGGGGCCGAAAGCCGATTAATGATGTGACATGTTGCCACATCAGCATTCTTAAAAAAAAAAAAATTTGGCTTGACCTAGGTTTGAACAAATATATATATGCTTAAGTTATAGTTTTAATCAAACATTTGAACATTTGTTTTTTAATAAATTTTCTAACTGATTAATAAGTTTAAGTAATAGTTCCAATGAAATGAAAAATTAAATACTTGAAATTTTAAAAAATTTCAGATATGATTTCTTTTTATTTTTATGTCAAATTTTTCCCACAGTTAGAAGCATATGGAAAATTTATGATTTTAATAGATAAATGTAGTGGGAGTTATTTTTTTTAGATATGAATTTTGAAAAAAATTTCTAAACTGCTTTATGAATTTTAAGAATTAGTTTTGATGAAGTAAATAAATAAATAATTAAAATTTTAAACTATCCAAAAATAAAGCCTGAAACAATTTATTTAGAATGAAGCGTTCAATTATTTGGATGATATTTTTTAAAATGTATAAAATATCCTAATTTAAGAATATTTGTATTCTTTTTAAAAGGATTTTGATGGCTTGAGGGATTTTTTATAATACAAATTTAATTTGTTTTATGTAAATTTAATATTTTTTATTTTTCTGTTTTCATTAGATTTATTAAAGTCATCAGCATAAAATTTAATTCTTATTTTTTAGATTTAAAATTATAGTTTTAATCAAACATTTGAACATTTGTTTTTTTAATAAATTTTCTAACTAATTAATAATTTTAAGTAATAGTTCCGATGAAATGGAAAATTAAATACTTGAAATTTAAAAAAATTTCAGATATGATTTCTTTTTATTTTTACGTCAAATTTTTCCTACAGTTAGAAGCATATGGAAAAATTATGATTTTAATAGATAAATGTAGTGGGAGTTATTTTTTATTTAGATATGAAATTTGAACAAATTTTCTAAACTGCTTAATGAATTTTAAGAATTAGTTTTGATGAAGTAAATAAATAAATAATTAAAATTTTACACACATAAAACCCCAAGAATTGCATCTTCTTTAAATTTACTCCAAAAAGCTGTAAATCATAAAAATAATATTCACACTCTTCATATACTTACAAATAAATTATGTGCAGTACACGTAAAGCAAATAATTTTAAATATTACAATGCATGAATGTTCACCCCATTTGAGATTTGTTATAGGTCTTCATTCTTTAAGCTTGAAAAAATTTGTAAATGTTAGTTCTCTTTAAAGTTATGCCTACTTATAAAATACGAAATAGAAAAAGCAAAAAGAAGTTGTACATACTTAAAATTTTAAAAATTTTAAATAATTCTTAATGTGTGAATGCATGCTTGTCTCCTAAGATGCAATTCTTGGGGTTTTCAAGTATTTAATTTTTAATTTCATCGGAACTATTACTTAAACTTATTAATCAGTTAGAAAATTTATTAAAAAAACAAATGTTCAAATGTTTGATTAAAACTATAACTTAAACATATATATTTGTTCAAACCTAGGTCAAGACAATTTTTTTTTTTTAAGAATACTGATGTGGCAGCATGTCACATCATTAATCGGCTTTTGGCCCCCCTATACCCTTGTTGCTTAGGTTTATCTCAAATATGGTATTAATATATATAGTGTACAAACCTATGAAATTCAAAGGATCACATATGTGAAATTTTGAAACTGTATCGATACCATATAGCCATGAAGCTGTATATAGGGGATTTTATAGGGAGAGCTTGAGGCATGGCTTTTCGCGTGTGACATTTTGCTAGAATGGTTAATTGAATCATTGGTAGTTTGACGCTGAGTATGTATATAGTGACTAGTGAGTGACTCATTTTAGTGGAGGTAACCGCTTGTAAGAAAAAAATAAATTAATTAAATAGACTATAAATTTGAAATGTTGCCTTTTAAAATTTAGAGGAGAAATTTCAATAAACTACCATGTGGTTTGTGTCTATATCAATTTGGGATTTATGGTTTGACTTGAGACACTTTAGTATCTTGTAATTTAATATGTGAGCAAGGTGCCAAAATGCTTAACGTCGTTAATATTTGTTGGTGTGGTATAAAAATTCAGAAAAAATTACAAATAATAAGAAAAACACTGAAAATAGGAGAAAAATAGCTTAAAAATCTAAAAAAATCCTCAGAAAATAGAAACATACAAAAAAAAATGACAACTTATAAAAACCTCAGAAAATAGCTTTAATTCCAAAATAAATAAATCTTTAAAAACCGCAAAAAAAATTAGAAAAACATCTAAAAAATTCTGTAATCATAAAATTCGGAAAAAAAACATTAAACTTAAAATTTACCAAAAAAAACCCACAAAACTCTTTTTTTTTATAAAAGTGGATAAACCACATTCATTTATTTATTTATAAGTAAAATAAGGTGCACAATACATGGGTCCTTTGTTGGACCAGGTGTTACATCTATCTCCTATTGCCTGCGATGGAGCCTTCGGAGTCATCCTCCTCGAAGTCGGCGCCAGGGGGTCGCGGCCCATGGTCCTCCCTAGTGAGGGTGAGACTGTGTTTGACAAGCTCTTTCACTGCATGGATCTGTGTCTGTTAGGTAGCATGGGCACTGTCGAACCATGAGAGGAAGAGGAAATCAATATGGCGGATGAGTCTCTTACAAACACGGCGTTTATCGTTGAAACATCTCTTGTTCCTTCCCAACCATAGATTCCAGGTGACGGCCAATACCAACAGGTGCCACCCTACACGTAGATTCATCTGCAGCCTGTGATTGATCATGTGCCTCTCCCAAAGATCTTGTATCTTGCTGGGGGTGGGGCCGATCCCAAGGAGTTGTGTGTAATAGGACCATATCTCGGCTGCGTAAGGGCAGTTGATGAGTAGGTGGTCCGTGTCCTCGGCGTGGGTGTTACATAGATAGCACAAAGTCCTTTCCCCCTGCCAGTTCCTCTTAGCAAGGTTTGGTAGCATGGGGAGCTTGTCCTCCCATGCCAACCAACCAAAGAGTTTGACTTTTAGGGGGGTTGCTTGCTTCCAGAAAGGCATCAGGAGGAAGCTGCGTGTACTCCCATCTATTCTGAATCTGTAAAGGGATTTAACTGTAAATTCGTGGGTGGGAGTATGTCTCCATGTCCATTCGTCCGCCCGTTGGGAAGGAGTGTGAGCAATATGCTCTTGTAAACCCACAAAACTCTTAAAAAAAATAGAAAAATCTGAAAATTTTGTAGAAAATCCAAAACTCTTTAAAAATCCGTTAACACTTATTGACGTGACATAAAAATTCAGAAAAATAATAAATATATCTAAATTTCAAAATAATAAATAAAATTAAATCTTTAACAACCCCAAAAAATAGAAAAACTTCTAAAAATCCTTAATCCATGAAATTCTAAAAAAAAATGAATGAACTTAGAAATTTCCCAAAACAAAAAAACCCACAAAACTCTTTTAAAAAACAGAAAAAATGGAAAAATTTGTAAAAAGTGCAGAAAATCCCAAAAAAATCCACAAAAATCCCCTAAAAACAAAAAATATATATATATAATTTGTAAAATATCCAGAAAAATTCACAAAAAATCCAAAAAATCTCAAATTTTAACAAAACTTCCGGAAAATTTCCTAAATTTCCCAAAAATCCCAAATATCAAAATATAAATAAATAAATTAGATGTATGAAAAAAAATCTGAAGTTTATACACAGACTTTGGGTTCTAATTTATTTATTTATTTATTGATATTATGGGGGATTTTTGTGAAATTTATGAAATTTTCTGGAATTTTGGCAAAATTTGAGATTTTTTATGGAATTTTCTGGATTTTTTTACCAATTTTTCTAGTTTTTTTTTTTATTTTAGGGGATTTTGTTGATTTTTTGGGATTTATGCACTTTTTTACAAATATTTCAGTTTTTTTTTTGTTTTTCAAAAGAGTTTTGTGGGGTTTTTTTGGTTTTGGGAAATTTCTAAGTTTATTTTATGTTGAGTCAAAAATCGGGAGGGGTCCCTAGCTTCCACTCAACATTTGAATTTGTTTGTTGGATGGGGGGAAGGCGCTCAGGAGATCAAAAGAGAGAGAGTGAGAGAGCAGGAGAGAGAAGATTTTACGTGGGAAACCCCTGGGTGAGGGGAGAAAAACCACGGGCCTCTCAACTGAGAGGGAAATCCACTAGAATTCGGTAAGGGACTACAAGAGTGGGGGAGATTAGTGAGAAGTTAAAATTACAAATGAAGGGGGAAGTTCCCCTATTTATAGGTTCTGGTTCTGGGTGTCTTTGAGTTCCTCGTTAATTATCCTTTTATCCCACGTGTATGACAGGCTGGATGCCAGCTTATTTTTCCAGCTGTCATTCTTTCTTGAGGTTCCCTTGTACCGAAGAGGCCACCCTTCATGATATTCTGCAGAGGATTCATGAAGCTTCTTTCTGTTATAGTTGTTCTTGGAGAGGTGGACTCCTCGGCTAGGTACGGGGTGGTGATCCACTGGGCTTAGGAGATGGGCGAGAAGGCATCATGAGCCGAGGGCTTTATGGGGCGAGGGCTTCGTAGATCGAGGGTTTCCCAGGCGTGAGTAGCTCCCTTGGCGAGGCACTCGGCACTTGATCTTTGGGGGGTCACGGATGAGGGGGAAGGCTTTACACTTTCTTTGGGGGCGGGGCCGAGGAGGTCCCTTCGGTTTTGGGCTTCCGACGAGGAGAAACCTGGGAGCATGCCTCGAGATTTTCCTTTGGGGAGCGGACGTCTAGCCGACACGTGTCCCTTCAGATTACCACCCTATCATCACTCCCCCCGCAAGTGTGCTTGCGTCGAGGCCAATCGACGAGCAAACGAAGTTTGGGAGTCTGTTGGCTCGAGGAGCTAAGCAGTCCGAAGCCTTCGGTCAATGGGGTGGAGGAGCTCCCTGGTCTTCCGTGAAGTGGTTGCTCGAGCGCTCGGAGAATGATATCCCTCCGGATGAATGAAATATCTCCTGCTTGTTTGTGCTTAAACATGAACAGGCGCAACATTTAATGGAAAGATGTCGTTTTGCTGTTTGGGCGCGCTTTCCCAAAACGCCTTTTCCTTGAAACGGCATGGGTCGTGTACTATGGACAATGATGGGCGCGTCTATTGAGAGTGCACGTGGCGGGAATCGGTGAGGTGCTGCTGGAGGCTTTAACCCCAATCGTTGGATGTGGCCCTGCGCTCCTGCGGCTGAGATCTCCTTTGGCCTATTTGGACAGATCTCAACCGTAGCGAGTTTCTTTATTTATACGCACTTTGTTTGTTCCTTTTCTCTTTTACTGTTCGTCGTCTCCTTCCTTCTTCTCCGATCTGTCCGGCGGTGCTAGTCCCCTTTTCCGATTTCTTCCTTCCAGCGCGCCGGCATCAGTCTTTTTTCTTTGAGGTAATGGCTTCCACTTCTTCTCCTGTTTCGTCTCCCCCTAGAGAGGAACCCCATCCCAGTAGGAAACGACAGTTGTGCTCGGATAGTTTCCTGAATACTCTTAAGGCTAGGGAAATCGAGAACTTAGCCAAGCGTCACCGCATTCTCGGTCGCAAATCTCCTTATAAAGTTAGAATGCCCTCGGTCTTCGATCGTGCTTGCACAGCTAGGGATAATGAGATCACGGTGTACGCCGACGCCCTCCTCGGGGGGCTAAGGCTCCCTTTTCCTCAACTCTTCCTCGATATTTTCCAGACATTCCATGTTTGTCCTTCTCAACTAACCCCGAACTCATGGAGAACTCTCTGTGGGTTCGTAATTGTTTTCCTCCACTGTGGTTTCGAGCCTTCGGTAGCTAATTTCGAAATTTTCTTTAAGTTAAGTAGGGAGGCGGGTACTGATTGGCTTTTCTTTAGCGCTCGGCCTAGTAGACATTTCCTAGGTTCTGTACCCTCTTTCATTAAGAAATGGAAGGAGAAGTACTTCTTCGTCTCTAGGAAAAGGGGGTTAGGGGTTATAACCGAGTGGGGGACCCCTCCTCGGACACAGGTATCCAGCTCTAAGAAGCTCTCCGAGGCCGAAGCAGATATGCTTCTAAGGCTTCGTAGATTCCAAGGGGTCCCAATTGATGATTTCCTGACTGGTCGGATACTTCAACGAAGTGGTTTGTACTTGGCTCGGGGTAGAGTACCTCTTCGGTCTCTTCATTCTGATAGTGTGCTCTATCTGCTAGCTAAGTATTTCTCTTCTCCTTTCAGGTAACGCCATGAATCCGGAAGATGCGGCTAAGACTCTCCTTGCAAGGAAGAGAGCGTTGGCGGAGAAGCGGAAGACCGCTCGCCTAGAGCAACAGAAGAAGAAGTCTTCGACGTCTGATCCTGCGCCGGAGGATGTTCCTGCTTCGGTTGATGCCGAAGAGGTGAGGCCTGTTGACCCGTCGTCCCAAGCCGGGGATGCTCCACGGGAGAAGAGGAAGGGTGGTCCCTCAACTGGAGGGGAACCTCTTCCAAAGAAAAAAGAAAGTTGTGTGAGGAAGGGTCACAGGGAGAACCTGGAAAGGGCCCTCGTCGTTTCCCCTCTTTCCTCTAGGCCTCCGTTAGGCCAATCTGAGGGGGACGAGGACATCGATGAGGTCCCTTTGGTGAGGAGGGAGAGGTTGACTCGCCACAGGAATCCGTCGGAAGCCCCTCCCTTGCCTGCTGGGGGTGTGCCGAGAGCACCATCTGCTGGGGGGGACTCAGACGATGACATCCAAGTCATCGAGATTCCCGAGGGGCCTGCTGTCGAGGCTTCGTCTGCCTTTGAGCATGGATTCCCAGCAGCTCCTGAGGCAGCTAGGCCGTCCCCAATTACTTGCCAAGCTGGGACTGACCGGGGGCAATCTTCCCGCCCTCCACGGAGTGGCGTAGGGGCGGGCCGGGGAGCCAACTAGGTCGCGGCCCCAGCGGGGGTCTTGATGAGCGGCCAGCGGCCGAGGCTACGTTCAACATTTCTTCTATTGTGCCGGATGAGATTGCAGCACATCTTCACCGGCTATCGAGGAGGGACATTGCGAACCTCATGCGCCTTCAGGGCCTTTCAGTGAGTCTTTCGTCTTACACTTTCTTGGTACCCACTTTGCTCTCTTCAAAGGTTTATAACTTTTGCTTTATCAGGCCCTCTTCCTACAACATCAAGTGGCTTCTCTGCTCGAGAGGGAAGAGGACTCTCATGTGGAGCTTTTCTCTACTGAGAACAGGGAGCTAAAGGCCACTGTCGCCCTGATGAGCGAGGAGCTGTCGAGGGCTGGAGCGGAGAGGGACCGTGCGTTGGCCGAGGAGACCCGTCTTATCAACATAGTGCAGCAGACCAACAACTTGGCTGTAAAGCACATGGATGGGGAGGCCAAGGAGAAGGCACGAGCCGAAGCCTCAGAGAAAAAGCGGAAGGAGCTAGAGGCTTCCTTGTCTGAGCTGGAAAAGACTAAGGCCTTGGTCGAGGCCGGACGCTCCTTCGCCGAAAACAAGCTGGCGGAGGCGAAGGTAGAGTTGGCTAAGTTGGCTTCTGACTTGGCGCTCGCTCAAGGGTCCATCGATCTCCTGGGAAAGGAAAAGGCGGATCTTTCCGAGGAGATGAAGTCAAAGCAGAAGAGCCTCAACTCTTTGGCTGCCGAGAAGGCGGCGCTTGTAGAGGAGAAGGTCGCGGTTTCAGGGGAGCTATCTTCCAGCCATGAGAAGATCAAAGAGTTGGAGGAGAAGCTCTCCAAGGCTTCGGAGGGGAGGCCAGACGTCGAGGAGGTCGTCGCCGAGGCGACCGACGAGGCGTTCGACGTTTTTAAGGTGCTAGTCATGAGGTTCCCTCCTCCTCTTCTGGATTATAGTGGCCTAACTTGTACTCGTTCCCTCAAGATCCTGTCTTCGGGGGATCCCAACGCCCGCTCAGACGACGAGGGCGAGCTCAATGTCGAGGTGGGGGATGAGGAGGCTCGGGCAGGTATGTTTCTTGCCTTGTGGTTATGACTTAGGACTTTTCCCTTAAGTTGGTTACTTACTTTATTCTTTTGTGAGTATAGGGGAAGCCGCTGCTGCTGGAACCGAGGGGGTCACTCCCTGGCTACATCAGGAGATGTCTCCGATGGTGTGTTGAGGAGCCTCTCAATCAAGTCAGGCTAGTCGGCAGTATCATCTTCGCAGGAGGCGATCCTCACTCATATCCGCCAATGCTTTGAGGAGGACTAGCTTCCTTTTATCCTGCCTTTGTGAAGAAAGCTTCGTTTTTTTTTTCTTTTTGTAATAGAACTGGTTGAACTGTGACTTTAATGAAATTGCTTAATTTTTTGATCCTCAAGTGTCTCGTTCATCGCAAAGTATATGTTCCACTTGCTTCTTCTTCTCTCTTTTTTTTTTACGAGGGTTGCTTGGGCCGTGGGGCCCTTCATCGCCACGCTTGGGGAAGGGACCGTCTTCTCGAAGGGCTTCGGGGGAATCACTCTACTAGTATGCGTCGGTTCGAGCCAGAGGCCCGCTACCGCGCTGCTCAGGAGAGTATCGCCTCTGAAGAGGGCTTTCGAGGGTCACTCTACTAGTACGCGTTGGTTCGAGCCGGGGGCCCGCTACCGCGCCGCTCAGGGGAGTACCTCCTCCGGAGAGGGCTTTCGAGGGTCACTCTACTAGTACGCGTCGGTTCGAGCCAGAGGCCCGCTACCGCGCCGATCAGGGGAGTACCGCCTCCGGAGAGGGCTTTCGAGGGTTTTTGTATTTAGGGAGCATGATGGATGAGGGAACAAACTCAAATTTTATTGATAATACCGCCGGAGATGTTCCGAGTAGTAAGGGCGCTTAAGTATTTTCCTATCCATCTTGGTAAGCCAATATGTGCCAGGCATTACAACTTCTTTTACAATGTAAGGCCCCTCCCAATTCGGAGTTAGCTTTCCTGTGCGACTCTTGTTGCCTTGGAAAACATTCTCCCTCAAGACTAGGTCGCCCACTTGGAAGTGTACCGCCTTCGCCCTTTTGTCGTAGAATTGCTTAACCTTCTGACGATATATGGCAGCTCTCAGGGCAGCTTCATCTCTCTTCTCTTCTACAAGGTCTAGCTCTGCTCGGAGGGCTTCTTCATTGGTGGCCGGGTTGAACCCTTGAGTCTGAAGGGTAGGCACGCCTATCTCCGCCGGAATGACGGCTTCTACTCCGAAGGCGAGCGCAAACGGGGTTTCGCCAGTAGGTGTCCGAGCCGTGGTCCTATAGGCCCAGAGGGCTCCTGGAATCTCCTCCACCCAATTGGTTCCATTCCGAAGCACCCGGGTCTTCAGGCTGTGCAGGAGCGTTCTGTTTGTTACCTCGACTTGCCCATTTGCTTGAGGGTGAGTAACAGATGTGAGCCTTTGTTCGATTCCTAATCCCTCGCAAAAGATTTTGAAGGCTGCGTTGGCGAACTGGCGCCCATTATCAGTGATGAAGGCCACGGGGATTCCGAATCGGCACACTATTGCCTTCCATAGGAATTTCTCACAAGCCTTTTCTGTGATGGTGGATAGGGGCTCGGCCTCTACCCACTTGGTGAAGTAGTCTATCGCTACAATTAGGAACTTCATTTGCCGGATAGCTACTGGGAACGGACCCAAGATGTCAACTCCCTAGAGGGCGAAGGGCCTTGTGCTCACAATAGCGGTGAGGGGCGCGGCCGGGCGCCTTTGTATGTTGGCATAGCGCTGGCATGCATCGCATTTCTGCACAAACTCTTTTGCATCTTTGGCCAAAGTTGGCCAGTAGTAGCCCTGGCGGAGGACCTTGTGGCTTAGTGCTTTCCCTCCTAGGTGATCTCCCGCTATTCCTGCGTGAATCTCCTGGAGAAAGCTCCTTGCTTCTCTTGGGCGAAGGCACCTTAGTAGAGGTAGAGTGAAAGACCTCTTGTATAACTGTCCATCTAGGACGCTGTACCGGCTAGCTCAGACCATAACCTGGCGGGCCAATTTTGGGTCCTAGGGGGAGGTGCCGTCGCGTAGGTAAGACAGAATAGGGTCTATCCAGCAGGGATCTCGGTCCACCTCGACCTCAAGGAGCTCGTCGGCGGGGCGACTCTCTATCGTCTTCGCCATCAGATGTTAAACATTGATTGGCTGTCTAACACATTTTCCCGAGGTGGCCAGCTTAAGAGGGAGTCTGCCTCTTGGTTGTTGGCTCGTGGCACCTTTGTGATTTGCAAGTCCTTGAAGCTTGCCATGAGCTTCTGCACCACCTCCTTATACTTGATCATGTTCTCCTCCCTTGCCTCGAATTCTTCGGACATATGCCCAACAACCAATTGGGAATCCGTGTGGGCTTGAAGGTTCTGAACTCCGAGGCCCCTGGCCAACTGAAGGCCTGCTATCACGGCTTCGTATTCCGCTTCGTTGTTAGTTGCTTTGAAGTTGAATTTCAGGACCGTGGAGGTGCTCCAACCGGATGGCGAGCGAAGTACAATTCCGGCCCCTGCACTCTCGCTGGTGGATGACCCGTCGGTGTGCAAAATCCAGTGGGAAGAGGGGGGCCCCTCGGCCTTGCCTTGCTCTTCGGGTGCTTCCTCCTCGGCGCGGGTTATGGTGAGCTCTGCGATGAAATCAGCCAACACTTGTGCTTTGATGGATGTGCGCGGCTCATAACTGATGTCGTACTCACCAAGTTCTATCACCCATTTAGCTAGTCGACCCGAGGTCTCTGGCCGGAAGAGGACTTGCTTCAAAGGCTGGTCGGTGAGCACCCTGATTTTATGGGATTGGAAGTACTGCCGAAGCTTCCGAGCAGAGACTACCAACGCATAGGCCAACTTTTCGAGGGGGAGGTACCTCGATTCTGTGTCTGACAACACTTTACTTGTGTAGTAGATTGGCCTCTGAATCCCCTCTTCTTCCTTGGTGAGTACCGAGCTAACCACCATGTCTGTGACGGCGAGGTAGATATAGAGCTCTTCTCCTGGTTTGGGTTTGGCAAGGAGTATAGGAGATTGGAGATAATCCTTCAACTGGATGAAGGCCTTTTCACACTCTTCTGTCCACTCCATCTTTGGTGCTTTCCTTAGGGCCCTGAAGAAGGGGAGATTCTTTTCTCCGGACCTTGAGATGAACCTTCCAATGGCGGCCAATCTCCCATTGAGACGCTGTATTTCCTTTATGCTTTTTTGCGACCTCGTCTCCATGATAGCCCTGATCTGCTCGGGGTTGGCTTCTATTCCCCTCTCGGTTAGTATGAAACCGAGGAACTTCCTTGAGCGGACCCCAAACGCACATTTGGTAGGATTGAGGCTCATCCCGTGCACTCGGAGAGTGTTAAATGTCTCCTGGAGATCTGCCTCGTGCTGCTCGGCCTTCTCACTTTTCACCAAAATGTCATCGACATAGGCTTCGACATTCCTACCCATCTGGTTTCTGAAGACTTTGTTCACCAATCTCTGGAAGGTAGCGCCCGTATTTTTTAATCCGAAGGGCATTACCCTGTAGCAATACGTTCCCCTGCTAGTGATGAAGGAGGTTTTCTCCTCGTCCGCTTCTGCCATACGGACTTGGTTATACCCTGAGAACGCATCCAGAAAGCTAAGCATCTCATAACCAGAAGTAGAATCGACTATATTGTCGATCAGAGGCAGGGGGTAGCAATCTTTAGGGCATGCTTTATTCAAGTTGGTGAAATCTACACACATACGCCATTTGCCATTGGCCTTCTTTACAAGAACAACATTTGAAAGCCACTCCGGGTACTTGACCTCTCGGATGAACTTGGCCTTCAGTAACTTCGAGACCTCTTCTTCTGCTGCTTCAAGCCTGTCCGGGGCCATGTTCCGCACTTTCTGGATGACTGGTTTGAGGGAGGGATCCACGTTCAATCGGTGCTCCATAACCTCTCGTGGCACACTTGGCATCTCCTCAGCTAACCAGGCGAAGACGTCTTGGTTTTTCTTGAGGAGAGCGAGGAGGTTCTCTCGCTTCTCTGGAGTGAGTTCAGCTCCCAGCTGTATGGTCGCTCCGAGCCGCATTCCTCAAGGGCGAGGGTGATGAGCTTTTCAACGGGGGTTGGACGGAATGCTTCTCTTCGTTCATCCTCCTGTTGGAGCTCCTCCACCGAGAAAGTTTCATTTTTCCGGCTTGACTCTCCTGCTCGGTCCTTCAGCATAGTGAGGTAGCACTGTCGCGAAGATGGTTGATCTCCTCGCACCTCTCCGCAGCCATGATCAGTGTGGAACTTGAGCATGATGTGGTAGGTCGAGGGAACCGCTCCAAGAGTGTTGAGGGATGGTCTCCCCATGATGGTGTTGTAGCTGGAAGCGCACCGCACCACCAAGAAGGTTACCATGGCCGTAGCTGTCTGAGGAGGCTTGCCAAGTGTGAGTGGGAGGGTAATAGTCCCTTCGGGTTGAAGCGGGCTCCCGTTAAACCCCATCAGTGGGGACTTGGTTGGCTTCAGGCTCTCTGTTCCAATCTTCATTCTCTCAAAGGCATCCCAGAAGATGATATCCACCGAGCTGCCTGTGTCGACCAGCACCCTGTGGATCATGAAGATTCTCACCTTCATGGCTATGACCAGTGCGTCGTCGTGGGGTTGGGCCACCCCTCGGAGGTCCTGGTCGGTGAAGGCGATAGAGTGAGAGGATCGCCCCCTTTTATGGGGCGCAGCTTCCTGGACTGACCCCACCATATGAGCATATTGCTTTCTTGATGAAGAGCTTTCTCCGACGAATCCTGGTCCCCCCGCAATGAAGTAGACAGGTACTTCCACATCTTCGGGGTTCGGCTGAGGAGGGGAGCTGCCTTTTCCCTCGCCTTCCACGTTCTCCTTGCCTTTCTTCAGGAATTAGGACAGCTTCCCTTCCCGGACAAGCTCTTCAATTGCGTCTTTGAGCTGGACGCAACTCTCGGTAGTGTGGCCTCGGACTTGATGAAAAGCGCAAAACTTCTTGCTGCGCTTTGCTGAGGAGGTCTCTCGGATGGGCTCCGGTTTCTTGAGAACCTTCTTAACCTGAATCTGCATAAGGATCTTTTCTCGTGAGGTATTAAGGAGGGCATAGTTATTATACCTCCCAGGGAACCTGGGGCCCCTCGGATCCGTAGGGTTCCGAGCAGACTTGTCACGACCTCGGTCCCGCTCCCTTCGGTCCCCTTGGTCAGTCCGTCGGGAGCCTCGGTCTCCTCCTGCAGGGGCCTCCTCCTTCTGATATTCTCGCGCCCTTTGCAAGGCTTCTTCTCTTCTGCCGGCGCGAAACTCTTCGGAAGCGATAAACTTCTGGGCCCGGTCCATGAGCTCGGAGAGGCTTCGGGGCACATCCTGGGATAGAGCGTCGAGGAAGGGGCACTCCCGGAGCCCATCCATGGCTGCTCCGACCACCATGAGGGATTCTGGATGCGTGACGCCCCGGGTCTCCGCATTGAACCGATCCAGGTAGTCCCTGAGGCTTTTCCCCTTCCCGTTGTTTGCACCTCAACAGGACCACTGGATTCTTCTTCCGACGCCTGTTGCTGGCGAAGCGTCTAAGGAAGAGGTCGAATAACTGGCTGAAGCTGGCGATGGACCCACGAGGTAAGCTTCTGAACCACTCCGAGGCCATCCCTGAGAGAGTCTTCGGGAAGGCGCGGCACATTACTATTTCGGTGGGCCCATTGACCATCATCTCCGAGCTATAATCCTCGATGTGTACGAAGGGATCGGTGGTGCCGTCGAACTTGACTCCGGGAACTTTAAGGTTGTCAGGGAGGGGGGCTTCCCAAATAGCACGGATGAACAGAGAGATGAGGCGGGGAACATACATCATGACCCTTTCCCTATCCGTCAGGTGTCCTCGCCGCTCGCGCCATTCGGGAGAACGATCGCGCCGGGGGGAGCTGCGCCGTGGCGAGTAGTAATCCGGGGAAAGACGAGGCGGCGACCGACCCCTCGGGGAGTACTGCCTCGGTGAGTTGCGTCTTGGGGAGCATCGTCGAGGCGAATACGCTCGGGGTGAGCGTCCCCGCGGGGAATAACGTGCGGGTGACCGACGCCTCTTATAGGGGTGGGGGGATACTGAGCCCTTCGGCGGGGTGGTATACCCTCTCTTCGCCCTAGTGGGTCTCCGACGAGGGCAATGGGACCTGGAGCTGCCCGAAGAGGAGGCGACGCTCCTCCCTCGTCGGGGAGAGGACCCTCGGGTGCGAGGCGGTGGCACGGCTAATTCGTCGCGGTTCTCGCGGGGGGGCCGAACGGCCTTTGGCGTCGCGACCTGCGTCATGTGGCGCTCCACCGTTAGTACGGCTTGCTTCAACTCTGCGATTTCCCGCTCCATGGCGTTGAATTTCTCCAATGGGATTTCAACGGTTGCGGGCCGTGTAGGGGGTGGAGATGCCTTCGGCCGCCGTGGGGGCAGCCTCCGCCTCTCCTGCGGGCGGAGCTTCCTCAACTGCATCTGGTGCGGGGGGCTCAACAGCTCTCTGCTCCTGGACCGGATTCGGCTTCGATCTCCTGGTAGGCGGCATGGCTCTTCGTTCAAGGCCCCACAGAAGGCGCCAAAATGTTGAGTCAAAAATCGGGAGGGGTCCCTAGCTTCCACTCAACATTTGAATTTGTTTGTTGGATGGGGGGAAGGCGCTCAGGAGATCAAAAGAGAGAGAGTGAGAGAGCAGGAGAGAGAAGATTTTACGTGGGAAACCCCTGGGTGAGGGAAGAAAAACCCCTGGGTGAGAGGGAAATCCACTAGAATTCGGTGAGGGACTACAAGAGTGGGGGAGATTAGTGAGAAGTTAAAATTACAAATGAAGGGGGAAGTTCCCCTATTTATAGGTTCTGGTTTTGGGTGTCTTTGAGTTCCTCGTTAATTATCCTTTTATCCCACGTGTATGACAGGCTGGATGCCAGCTTGTTTTTCCAGCTGTCATTCTTTCTTGAGGTTCCCTTGTACCGAAGAGGCCACCCTTCATGATATTCTGCAGAGGATTCATGAAGCTTCTTTCTGTTATAGTTGTTCTTGGAGAGATGGACTCCTCGGCTAGGCTGGGGTGGTGATCCCTGGAGCTTCCGGAGATGGGCCGAAGGCATCATGAGCCGAGGGCTTTATGGGGCGAGGGCTTCGTAGATCGAGGGTTTCCCAGGCGTGAGTAGCTCCCTTGGCGAGGCACTCGGCACTTGATCTTTGGGGGGTCACGGATGAGGGGGAAGGCTTTACACTTTCTTTGGGGGCAGGGCCGAGGAGGTCCCTTCGGTTTTGGGCTTCCGACGAGGGGAAACCTGGGAGCATGCCTCGAGATTTTCCTTTGGGGAGCGGACGTCTAGCCGACACATGTCCCTTCAGATTACCACCCTATCATTTTATTTATTTTTTTGAATTCCATGGATTACGGACTTTTTAGAAGTTTTTCTAATTTTTGGTTTTTTAAAGATTTTATTTTATTTATTTATTTTGAAATTTAAGCGATTTTGTGGGGTTTCTATAAGTTATTTTAATTTTTTTTTGAAGTTTTTATGCATCGTGAGCAAGTGTTAACGGGATTAAACATTTTGACACTTTTTTTCCTCACATATTAAACTACAAGGTCTTAAAGAGTCGTAAGTTAAACCACAAACTCTAAATTAATATAGAGACAAACCACATGGTAGTTTAGTTAAATTTCCTCAAATTTTAAAAAACTTCTAATCACCAATATATCATCATAAACAAGGATTTAATTATTTATTGTAAAAGATTTACAATGATATAATAATAAAAATATTATTATTATTAGCATATTATCAACATTTTCTTAGAAATTAAGCTATGCTGTGATGGTCCCATATGTTCGATCTTCTGCTTTGTCTCGGCGAGAACCAGGGTGTGTCCATCTGATGGCAAGGATAACTGAGATGACACGCTCTGAGAAATCAACGGCTGTGATTATCTCGCCACGAGAGAAATAACACCCCCAAATCCAGTTCTCCCTTCCGACGATGCTTCGCTCCCTCAAAAGGTTTTAATTCGAGAAGCGAGAGGCGGAGGCGAAGCGCAGCGACCATCGCGAGATCTCGCTCCTGGACGACCCTTGATCCGATCAACGCCGGCGAAGTCCTCCAGATCTGAGATCCCGAGGTAGGGATCGAATCCTTCTATCCCGATCTCTCCCCAAATCGCTATTCTCAACATCAGATCCGAGCTGCAACTCTAACCCTAGATCCCTTGCACTGTCTGGTAGGAATTGGAAGGAGATCCTAGGATGTTGACGAAGTTCGAGACGAAGAGCAATAGGGTGAAGGGGCTGAGCTTCCACAGCAAGCGACCATGGATCCTAGCGAGCTTGCACAGCGGTGTGATCCAGCTCTGGGACTACCGCATGGGCACCCTTCTCGACCGTTTCGATGAGCACGACGGCCCCGTTCGTGGCGTCCACTTCCATAAATCCCAGCCACTCTTCGTCTCCGGAGGTTCTTCTATCCTATCCATCTCGTTTCTCTTATATTTTTTTGTAGTATCTGATTTCAGATCCGAGTCTGGATTTTGCATATTTATCCTCAGATCTAGGTTTTGACCTGAGCGATCTATGATTTAGATTGCCATGTTGCTAGATGCGTGTGATTACTATTGTGATCTTCCATTCAGAGTGAATGTTGATCATGATATACTCTCTTTCGATTTTAATTGTAGAATCTCGATAATCAATTTTATGTTCTTGTTTTTCTTGTTTTTTTTTTTTTTGGTGATCGACCTAAAACAGTACAGGTTGGTTTTAGAATCGTTTCAATCTGTACAGAAGAAATGGATATGTATAAAGTGTTTGTAAACAGGAATCTGTATGGTATGCATGGTAGGATCTGAGCCTTTCCATATGAATTTTTTTTTATTGTATTGATTTTGTTTTGTGCTTATTTATCATTTATTTATTATTTTGGATGTCCTGAATGTTCTAACTCTCTTCTAGATCCATTTTCTCTGAAGAAACTGGAACTACATTTTAGATGAACTACCCAAGTTATTTCATGTGTCATATTTTTAAGACAGTGGCTAAAGGGACGGGACGTGGGTTTTTAAATTTTATTTCTGATATGCTATGTGATGTGTGTATGCTGTACATCTTGCTTATGATATTGTCAAGGTTCAATCAGGTTTATTTTGTTTGAGATTCTTTTGTGCCTACCATATATAGTCTGGAACAGCATAGCGCCCCATTGAGTCTCCTGTCAACAAACTAAATTAATTCATACGGTTATGAGCCTTTGATACTCACAATGGAGATCCTATTACAGGAGATGACTACAAAATCAAAGTTTGGAATTATAAGACACATCGATGCTTATTTACACTTCTGGGACACCTTGATTACATCCGTACGGTTCAATTCCATGATGAGCACCCATGGATCGTCAGTGCCAGTGATGATCAAACCATCAGAATATGGAACTGGCAATCACGCACTTGCATTTCTGTGTTAACCGGGCACAACCACTATGTCATGTGTGCCTCATTTCATCCAAAAGAGGACTTGGTTGTTTCAGCTTCACTAGATCAAACAGTTCGTGTTTGGGATATTGGGGCAATGAGGAAGAAAACAGTGTCCCCAGCTGATGATATCTTACGGCTAAGTCAGATGAACACTGATTTGTTTGGGGGTGTTGATGCTGTTGTCAAGTATGTCTTAGAAGGCCATGATCGTGGTGTCAATTGGGCGTCTTTCCATCCTAGCCTGCCTCTTATTGTCTCTGGAGCTGATGATCGGCAAGTGAAATTATGGAGGATGAATGGTAATTTATTCACATACACAATTGTAACTATTGTTCATCGTAGTGTATATCATGTTTTTCCAAAAATCAAACACCTTTATGCGCCATCACCCTTCATTTCGGTATTATGTATTATTTGATACATGGTCTTTTCTCATCATTACCAAATTGCAACATATCAGGATAATGAGGAAGTGATATATTGTTTGATCATGTTAATTGTAAGTGCTCTTTGTTTTATCGACAGGAATGATAAACTTGCTGATTTTGACCTGCACTACATGTTTGTCATTCTATTTACTCTTAAAATCTTAGAAGGAAATAAATGATGCTTATTACTAACTTGTTAGTAATTCATGGTGATATATTGAATGTAGGAGCATTAAGAAGACAATGGGAAAATGGTGTCACCAAGTGTTTTGTGATAGTATATGGAAAATATATATTGTATATTTTGACACATTCTTACAATCTTGTCTATTTTTCTTGTTGTGTTTAATGTTTGCAAAATCATTGACATTTGCCATCCTTCTTGCTTTTAGATTCAAAGGCCTGGGAGGTAGACACATTGAGAGGGCACATGAATAATGTATCATGTGTAATGTTCCATGCAAAGCAGGACATTATTGTGTCGAACTCAGAAGACAAAAGCATCCGTATCTGGGATGCTACTAAGCGTACTGGTGTTCAGACCTTCCGTCGGGAGCATGACCGATTTTGGATTCTCTCTGCCCACCCAGAAATGAACCTTCTTGCTGCTGGTCATGACAGTGGCATGATTGTCTTCAAATTGGAGAGAGAACGTCCAGCTTTTTCTGTGAGTGGTGATTCCATATACTACGTCAAAGATCGCTTCCTGCGATATTATGAGTTTTCATCTCAGAAGGAAGTTCAAGTGGTTCCATTAAGAAGACCTGGTTCTGTTATTTTGAATCAAGGCCCAAGGACACTGTCTTATAGCCCTACAGAGAATGCCGTCTTGATCTGTTCTGATGCAGATGGTGGATCATATGAACTCTTTATTGTTCCAAAAGATGCTGCAGGAAGGAGTGAATTTATGCAGGATGCGAAGAAAGGGTCTGGAGGATCGGCTGTTTTTGTAGCTCGTAATAGATTTGCAGTGCTTGACAAGAGTAACAACCAAGCATTAGTTAAGAACCTTAAGAACGAGATCGTGAAGAAGAGTGTTCTTCCTATTGCTACCGATGCAATTTTTTATGCTGGTACAGGCAATTTGTTGTGCAAGGCTGAGGATCGTGTTGTTATCTTTGATCTTCAACAGAGGATTATCCTTGGGGATCTTCAGACCCCTTCTGTTAAGTACATTGTCTGGTCAAGTGACATGGAGAGTGTTGCCTTACTCAGTAAACATGCTATTGTTATTACCAACAAGAAGCTTGTTCACCGATGCACATTGCATGAGACAATACGGGTAAAAAGTGGAGCCTGGGATGAGAATGGTGTCTTTATATATACGACGTTGAACCACATCAAGTATTGCCTTCCCAATGGGGACAATGGTATTATAAAAACTCTTGATGTTCCAGTATACATCACTAAGGTTTCTGGGAGCAACATTTATTGCTTGGACCGTGATGGGAAGAATCATGTCATATCAATAGATGCAACTGAATATATCTTCAAGTTATCCCTTCGGCGAAAAAGATATGACCATGTAATGAGCATGATAAGAAGTTCACAGCTGTGCGGGCAGGCTTTGATTGCATACCTCCAGCAGAAAGGGTTCCCTGAGGTAGCTCTACATTTTGTTAAAGATGAGAGGACCAGATTCAACCTGGCACTTGAAAGTGGGAACATTCAGATTGCTGTTGCTTCTGCAAAAGAGATAGATGAGAAAGATCACTGGTATAGATTAGGCATTGAGGCCCTTCGTCAGGGAAATACTAGTATTGTGGAATACGCATACCAGAGGACAAAGAACTTTGAGAGGCTTTCTTTTCTTTATCTTGTGACTGGCAACATGGAGAAACTGTCAAAAATGCTAAAAATAGCTGAGATCAAGAACGATGTGATGGGGCAGTTCCATAATGCCTTGTATCTCGGTGACATTCAGGAACGTGTGAAGATTTTGGAGAAGGCAGGACATTTACCTCTTGCATATGTCACAGCTGCCACACATGGGCTTACAGAGGTTGCTGAGAGGCTTGCGGTAGAGTTGGGAGACAACCTTCCTTCTCTACCTGAAGGAAAAGCTCGATCACTTTTGGTGCCACCTCCTCCCCTTACGTGCAGTGGAGATTGGCCCTTATTGAGGGTGATGAGAGGCATTTTTGAAGGTGGTCTGGATAGTGTGGGGAGAGGAGGACCTGAAGAAGAAGAAGAAGAAGCTAATGGTGCTGACTGGGGTGATGCGGACTTGGATATTGTGGACGTGGAGGGCGCAATGCAGAATGGTGATATCAGTGTAGATATTGAGGAGGGTGAAGCTAATGATGAGAATGAGGAAGGAGGATGGGATCTTGATGATCTGGAATTGCCAGCAGATGTTGATACTCCCAAGGCCACATCTAATGTACGGTCTTTATTTGTAGCACCTGTTCCAGGCATGCAAGTGAGCCAAATCTGGATCCAGAAATCATCTCTTGCTGGGGAGCATGCAGCTGCTGGAAATTTTGATACTGCCATGCGATTGCTGAGCCGGCAATTAGGCATCAAGAACTTCGCTCCATTGAAGCCCATGTTTTTGGATCTGTTTATGGGTAGCCACACATACTTGCAAGCCTTTGCCTCAGCTCCCGTTATATCAATTGCTGTGGAGAAGGGATGGAGTGAGTCAGCCAGTCCTAATGTGAGGGGCCCTCCAGCACTTGTGTTCAAGTTATCACAGTTGGATGAGAAGCTTAAGTCAGCATACCGAGCCACAACAGATGGTAAGTTTCCAGAGGCTTTAAGGCAATTCCTTAGTATCTTGCACACGATTCCACTTATTGTAGTTGACTCAAGGAGAGAGGTTGATGAAGTGAAGGAGCTTATTGAAATTGCTAGAGAGTATGTCTTGGGGTTGAAGATTGAGGTTAAACGCAAGGAAACCAAGGATAATCTGGTAAGGCAGCAGGAGTTGGCAGCATACTTCACCAACTGCAGGCTTCAAAAGATTCATGCAAGGCTTGTGCTCACGAGTGCTATGACCATCTGCTTCAAGGGTGGAAATTACTCCACTGCTGCCAATTTTGCTAGGATGCTTCTAGAGAGCAGTCCAGCTGAAGCCCAGGCAAGGAAGGCAAAGCAAGTGCTGCAGGCTTGTGGTGATAGGAAGGACGCAGAGCAACTGAATTATGACTACAGGAACCCATTTGTTGTTTGTGGAGCAACCTTTGTTCCCATTTACAGAGGCCAAAAGGATGTGTCCTGTCCCTATTGTGGGGCCAGGTTTGTACCATCCATTGAAGGGCAGCTTTGTTCTGTTTGTGAACTTGCCATGGTAGGGGCAGATGCATCGGGCTTGCTCTGTTCTCCTTCTCAGACAAGATGATGAAGAAGGTACAGATTATATATTATGCCATCCTTATTCTTTTTGTTCTTTATCTTTAAACTATCATGTTATATCTTTGCTAGAACAATTAGTGATTGCATGGGAGGTAATGTAATAAAAGTTCGGAAATGTTGACGCTCTTGAGCATTTTATTTAGTTTCTTTGGCTAGGCTGGCCGCATGTCAAATTTAGGTTTTTTTTCCCAAGCAATTTCAGTGATCGTGTCCTAGAAAGATTATGTAAGAGGTACATTTGCTTTTGTGACAGAGTAAGGTTTTACTTCTGGTTTTTTGTTTGGTGAAGGACATTAACCTGCCTTTTGCAAAGATTTGTATTGATTCGGAGTTGTTACTCTAGTCTTGTTTTCTGGTACTGTGGTTGATAATTGATTACAGGGTTGTAGCTTGAGTTTGGAATTTGAGGCACGTTTTGGTGGAAGGCATCTTTATTACAGGGTTGATATTCTTCTTATGCAAATGATGATTGTAATGCTTGTTATTTGCCTTAAAGTTCCAAATTCCAATTGTTTTGGCCATAGAATTAACAACCTATTACTTTTTAAGTTAATTTATCATCTTCTGCATTATTCTGTATACAACTCGTCAAATGGTATTGCTTCCATGACCATTGCACTAGAGGATCTAATGTTTTGCCGAATGCGCGTAGGGAAATATTATAAGTGTCTTTGTGATTGGAATCGATTGGTATTTACTATTTAATGGTTTTCTATCTTCGGCTCTTGAATGATGGTTTTGAACTAAATCCTATTTTGTACTTGTCAGTGTCATGCAAGGATTGTGTTAATTACATGGGAATGTTGTAATTGTCATGTAGAGATGGATTTTGCATGCAGTACAACAGTTGATGGTTGGAATGTTACTATTAATGTCAGTTCCATAGAGTTTGCAAGAAACCGATAACTTGTTTTGAAATTTGAATTGCTCTGAACTTATTTGTTACATTTATGTTAGTGAAAATGGAGTGCTTCAATCCTCTCATAGTCTCATACATGCACAAGATTATTGTGTATTGGCTGAATTCTCTGGGGAAACTAGATGCGCGATAGATCTTATTAACGGAGGTTTAATAACTGGAATGACTTCTCCATTCGATCTGATCCACCGCCCCTTCTGTTCGCTTGGCGAAGCAGATTGTTCACTCCATCCATCCACTTCTGTTTGCTGACCTCGCTCTCGCACTCAAACTCCACAAGGCCATGGGCTGTTCTCAGACCAAACCGCTGCCTCTCTCCAGCATCCTGTTGTTGCGCTCGTATGCTAGACCATGTTGAGACCTCATCGCACACCCCATAAACAACACCTGATCACAGCCACCCAAAACTCAAAGTCACAACTAATTCATAACGTCAGTTTAAAAGAAGTAAGAACTTACTCTTTTTCTTCTTTGTAAGTGCACCACCAAGGTGTTTGCTTTTGAGTTTCACTATGACCTGTAACCAAAGCATTTCCCTTCATTAATCCCCCCATTAATAGTTGAAGAAATTCTCACAATCTCAATTCTGTACCTGTGATTTTTTGTTGATATAGATAGATGCTCGTATCCATTGTAGGGAACCTGCAAGAGAGAAAAAATAAATAAAAAATATTAGAACCATGTAAAACTCATACTCAGTATCAAATTAGTATACATAGTTCTACTCTCGCCTTTTCTTGAGCGTTTGATCAAATCTCCTGCTTTGCACCAGATATCTGGGCTCCCACACTGGCTCTTCTCACAAGGGATGACTACTGCATTGTTCTTTGCTTCTCTTTGCATTCTCATCTTCAATGCTGCTGCTCCTCTCAACGCTGTGATCAAAACAAGACAATAATCATCAATTTTAATCATATCTACCTATCAATCTCTTTTCCATTCTCTACCTGTTGCTGCAGCTGCAGTGAGAGTCATGAGATCCCCAGGGGTCCTCACATCCACCGCTGATCTAACAGCAGAGGTCAATCGCTCACGCTCAGCTCCTGCCTGCTCTGCAATCTCTATACAGTGAGATGCCAAGAGCTCAGTCGCAGACGCCATGGCCGGGATCATTTTCAAGCACTCATTCTCTAAGCTCGCACTCACACCCATGGCAGCAGCCACAGCAGCAGCCACACTGGCCACGGTCACTGTGGCATGAATCCGTGCCTTCTCTGCTCGTACTTTCTCTTTGCTCTTCTTATCCTCTGCACTATGAAACCATTTCCTTGCTGTTGAGTGCCGAGCTACAACTGAGTTAACAACATTGGAAACCTGTAGCATTGTAACGTCAGAATCCCACCAATTGATTATCAACCACTAATTAAACTATGAGAAATTAATTAATTAAGTTTGAAGAAATCCACAACTCACTCTATGCTGTTGCTGATAAGAGGCAGCAAACATCAACTTCTCAGGGACAATCATTTCTATGTCTGAGTTCTGTTTATTTTGCTTCTTGTTGGCTTGTAATGCCTTGGATATCTCCAAAGCTGATAAACTCCATGAACGAGATAAGAACTCCATTGGCTCCTTGGGTGTCTCTGGTTCTGGTATCATCGACCCTCCACCGCCTTCCATATATATATGTTACTCCTTCCTCTATGAATACCAAGTTCTCTTTGAGAAATGGTTTCTAGTGTTTATATATGTATATGTAGAGAGAGATGATGACTATGTGGAGCACGAGAGAATAAGATGAGGGAGCAAAGTAGGGGACAGTAAGACAACCCGGCAGTATATTTCTAGCATTTGTGTCCTTTTGACATTTTGACGGTGGATATATATGTTGGGATCCTGATATTTATCTTTCAAATATAACAAATATAATGAGAAGACAGACAGAGTTACATTGGTCTGTGAGACTCTGCTTGCATTTCTCGGCAATCCTTAGCAACTGGTCAGATTGGATGTCGGTAAAGCAAGATGCACATGCACACACAATCGATCGAGAAATTTATGTGTGTGTGCGTGGGAACGAAGAATATGCTTTCGGTGGATCAATGTGCCATTCAAGGAGAGAGTAATTGATAAGTCATCGAACTTTGATTAGTTTAACATATTGTTTTGATTTTTTTACTTAAATAAGATGGTCGCTTCCCTATGCCCGACATACTAATGGATCACCATCATCACCATTTTCTGCGCCTACTTATCAATGTCTCCCACTTGCTTTACATTTAGCACAAATTAAAGCTAGTGCTATTAGTTTTTGTTTTTTTTTGACCGGCAAAAGAACTAATTAAGCATGGACTCTGCCACTTGATCATGCGGAACTCTTCTCTCATTACCTGTGATGCAAAGAGCTGATTATTTTTTATCAGCTTTTGTCGAGGACCATGAAAAAGGATGAAAATGGTGAGAGGAACAATATTGAGTAGCCTTTTGGAGTGGTCTCTGACATGCATGCATGCATGATCCACAACAAAAGAGAGAATCGAAGACCAATATTTTGGGATTATTTTGTTACATATTCGATGCACATTAAAATCCATATATGGATATAAATTTGAAACTGGCCTAGTAACCGTCAGTAACCACACCAACCGTCCTTCCCGCTAGAAAACCGCAACTTCTCACTCAAAACCTATGGCTCTTTTCATTTAAAACGATATACATACATATGCATGCATGCATCTCTCCAAACCCTCACTGACTTCCAAGATTGAGAAATGGCTTCCACAACCCGTACCCCGTTCTCACAATGCATCTCTCCCATCTCCCTCCGTTCATACCTCGCCGAGTTCCTCTCCACCTTCATCTTCGTCTTATCCGCCGTCGGCTCCTCCATCTCTGCCAGTCAGCCTCTTCTCTCTCTCTATCTCTCTCTAAAACGTCTGCGTATATACATTACTCACTCTCACGTGTGCATGCATGCATGCATGCGTGCTTGTTCTACGTGTAGGAATGCTAACACCGGATGCCACTTCGGACGCTTCGGCTCTGGTTGCGACGGCGGCGGCGCAGGGCTTCGCGTTGTTCGCGGCGGTGTTCATCGCCGCCGATGCTTCAGGCGGTCACATTAACCCGGCTGTGACGTTCGCGATGACCCTCGGTGGCCACATCCCCATCCCCAACGCCGTCTTCTATTGCATCTCCCAAATGCTCGGCGCCACCTTCGCCTCCCTTCTCCTCCGCCTCGCCTCCGCCGGCCAAGTAAAAATAATATGAATTTCAGTAACAATAATAATAGAAAATAAATAATAATTAATTGTCGGAAATGTCCCATTCGCAGGCGATACCAACCACGAGGATAGCGCCGGAGATGACTGGGTTCGGAGGGGCAGTTCTGGAAAGCGCGACGACCTTCGCTCTAGTTTACACGGTATACGTGGCGTTCGACCCGAGGGGTTGCACCAGCGGGAAGAGGTCCTCCCGGTCGGCTGTGGGGCCAATGGTGGTTGGTTTCGTGGCGGGAGCTTGCGTTCTGGCGACCGGTTCACTCACCGGAGGGTCCATGAACCCGGCCCGGTCATTTGGGCCGGCCATCATCAGCGGGGATTTGAAGAACCAGGCTGTGTACTGGGTCGGACCGCTAATGGGCGCGGCGCTTGCCACGTTGGTCCATCAGCACCTCGTGTATCCCTTCCCTCATAGTGATGACTCCCCAATTGAGTCCGTGGTCGTTTAAAGTTTTAACTTTTAAAACACTTCATTACTTTTGTACTTAATAATTCTTGTCAAATCCAAATAATCTGGAAATATTAGTTTATTCAGTGATAAGGATGATCATATTGTCACCCAGCACTAGCAGAGTAGCAGGCCAGTGATGGGCCAAACAAGCAGGCTAACGTGGCCAGGCCATGCCTAGCATGACCCGTTTGTTAAACATTTGGGCCGGATTTTGATATTGGGCCTTGTAGGCCTGACACCGATCTCTATTTAGAAGAGAGTGGAATCACCGAATCAGTGGATAGACTCTCACTATGGTCATTGAATTTGAACTTTTTTATATTCGGTGAATAGACTCTCACTATGGTCATTGAATTTGAACTTTTTTAAATATATATATATATATATATATATATATATATATATATATATATATATATATCACTTGCTGAGGAGACATTGTTTTAGTCAAATCGACACTAAAGTATATATTTGATTTGACTAACACTGCAAATTGATTTGGCTATTGGAGAATTTATCAATTATTCAAATCTATATTTGGAAAAGGTCTAAATAATAAATTCTATGTTAATTTTTTAAGCACCACGTGTTGGTTAACAAATTTATTTTAACGAGTCAGTTGCAAGGTTGTCAGTCCCAACCCGATCCGGCAGGTTCAACTAGGAAAATCGGGAACCAACGGTGAGGCCAGGCCGGGCAGGACCTCAGACCCGGATGGGGTGAGACCCGGGCGCAGCACCGGTGACCCGACTGGTTGGATCGGGAACTAGTCGACCTGGACGAGTAAACCGGGTCATATAGGTAGGTTTAAATTTTAATCAAAGTAATAAAAGAAAAACTTGGATCCCCTTGCGTGCACATGAGAGGGCCTTTTCACTAACAAGCCCTATTGGTTGGTAGAATGAAACCATATTTAAAGAGAGTGAAAGTTTTATCCATAAACAATGTGAGACTAAATAATTTGAAGTCTTTGAATATTTGAAACAAATCTTTTTAAAAACAAGCACATAATAAGGATGGGCTTCCAAAATGTTGTATTTGTATATATGAGTAGCTGTGGCTATATTTTAATTGTGTATTTTAATATTTTTGACTAATTTGTTTTGTTTAATAAGTGTTTGTTTTGAACATGAACTAAATATAAATATCAAATTTAGTTAACCTATCATATTATTATTATTATTATTATCATGTTTTATACCGTATTTCAACATTACTAATTATTATAAATTATTTTTTAATATTTTATTATTGACCTCAGTTCAACCCGTGACCCCTGACCCCTAAGCTTAGCCGGGTCTGACCACCTTGGTCAGTTGTCCATTAGGCTAGACAATAGTATTTGTTTAATTTGGTGAACCCAAAAATTCAAGCAAGGAGGATTGGTCAACATAGGAGCTCCGGTCAAATGAACATGAAGCACCTCCACAATAGCCGAAAAGAAAGCAACTTACACCAAGGAAGATGACAAAAGTTTGGAGAAGAGTAACATAACAAACATGACCAATAGATGAAGAAACTCTACGAGAGGAAGCACGAGGATACAGGATATGGGGCGGAGACCAGTAATGCAACAAAGAGGCCAAGAAAACTCTCACTCAACCCTTGTAGAGAGGAAATCGGTCTCTACAAGTGGTGATCAGTCGGAGCAAAGAGCTAAGCAATAAGGACTACTATCTTAAAAAAAAACCATGGTGATAGACAGGGCCAGTGAACTAAGGTCCACTTCAAAAGAACGAGACGCTTCCCCTCAGAGTCATATCACCTGATTCTAGAACTAGGAGAGTCCCTGGTTCATCTATCGTGTTTTGACACCTATTCACTTAAATGCCTTCTTCATGTTTTAATATTATACTTGGACAAATTTAATCCCATAAACAGAGGGAAACATGACTAGGCAATCTTTGACTAGAGATTTTTTATGATTTGTTTGTACATTTTTTTAATGTTTAGATATGGGATAGGATATGAGACATCTCATATGATTCTAGAACTAGGAGCGTCCCCTGTTCATCTATTGTGTTTTGACACCTATTCACTTAAATGTTTTTTTTTCATGTTTTAATATTGTACTTGGACGAATTTAATCCCATATATAAACAGAGGGAAACATAGTATCAAATACTAGGCAATCTTTGCCTACAAATTTTTTATGATATTTTAATGTTTAGATTTGGGAGAGGATATGAGTCATCTCACCTGATTCTAGAACTAGGAGAGTCCTTGGTTCACCTATTGTGTTTTGACACCCATTCACTTAAATGTTTTTTTTTTTCTTCATGTTTTAATATTGTACTTTTGATAGGCTCTCCTAGTTTTGGAACCGGGTGAGATAAGTTCCCCCTCCTCTAGTGAAGACACAAAGCCGAGATCGGGAAGGGGGGAGTTACACCACATGGAAGTTGGTGCTTACAAAATTGTTCGTAGTTAAGACCCTCTAACACTTTAGGGTAAAATGGTGGAATTCAAAAAGACTTGTGAAATGACTTCTGAATGAAACCATGCTACTTGTGTGAAACTAAAGAATAGTCAGTGGCTCACCTTCTATTTACCTGCCTATACATTGTCATTATTAGACAACCCTTCCAAAGGATTTTTAGTATACATGATGACCAACATGACTTACAAAACGTTTGGACCATGAAAGCACTCCTCTCAAGAATGGACAAAACTCTTAGATGGGGATGGGAGTACCTCACAACCCTTATCGTCATTTGGAGCATGTAGGGAGAAAAAACATGAAATATTTTCAAAATAAACGACATGTTTTTTTAAAAGTTATTCGTGATATTTTATTTTTTATACTATATTGATTTGATGCAGCACTTAGGACCAAACGTTGCCAAAGGTGACCCAAACATGGTGAAACAGAGCTTGAAGTTCTTAAAAAGGACCTCACAATTAATCAACAAATGCGACAAATCCTTAAGAGAAAGAGAAGTGATATAGAAAGTTGATCATATAACAAGGAATCCAGAACTTATCTTCCTTATTACTTTATTTCTATGTAACTTAGTTATGTAATATGTCATTAAATTTTTATATTTTTAATGAAATTTTATGTGATTTATCCACTTAAAAAAAACAAATGTCTCTTTTCATTCTCACTGTTGGTCATCATGCACCGGATCGACGAGATCCAATTCCACTGAGTCCCAAATCATTCGGTGAGTCGGACCCGCTCCTAATCTGAACTTACGCACGTGTTGCATTTCTCACCGTCCGATTCATCACCCTTACGATTCACAACCGCCTGAAGTCAAATAACATTGATAGTAAGGCACGTGCCTGAAGGCCGTTGAAGGCTATTTTCGTAAAAATAAACTGTGGAGCCCACCTATTACGGCAAGAATGAAAAGAGAGAAAAAAAAGAAACAAAAATAGACAAGAAAAAAAGGGAGAAAAAAGCAAAAGGGCTTCGCGTTCTTTGTTTCCTCGCCGCTCACTGGTGCTGTGGCTGATTTGCATGGAAAAACCCTAGATATTATCTTCATCTTCTCCGGCGTGTTTCTCCGGCGACGGAATCGATATTTGGAGGCAGCGGGAGGAGGACTAGGCTGCCGGCTGCGAGGTCGAGGATGGCTTCGGGGCGTTTTGGGAGATGAGCCTATCGCTCGCCATTGGATTTGGGGTACGGTTGGTGGCCGGCCGAGATTTCTTCTCCGGATGGAGTGTGTGAGCATTATAGGCATCGTCTCTTTGGTATTCTTTCGCTTCCTTTCTTCCTTTATCGCTTTCCTTCGATTTCTCGTACTGGCCTGTTGCGCCATTGTGCTTCAGTAGTGACGATTTGCGGTGGATTTTGAGGGTTTTTTTTGGGAGGAGAGTTAGGTTTCTGATGCGCTCGATTTGAACAGTAAGCAGCGGGAAATTGGTTTCTCATATAGGGTTCGCGGTTATCTCGATTTGAAAGTTAGGGTTTTTTTTAATAGAAAGTTGGGAATTCAGTATCTGTTTGTTTAGTTCTGAGAGAATTATACTTAAAGTACGTTTTTGAGGCATCAAGTTGAAGATCTTGTCCCTTCCATTGCATCTCTGCCTATTGGTTTGCTGCTCCGTTAATGTATGAATTTTGTTATCTTATTTGCTCCATATTCATTAACCAAAGAGTATCAAAAGTTAGACTTCCATCTCTGCATTCTTTTCTGCTAAATATTAAAACGCTACTGTCTTTTGTTTGCTCATTTTCTTGTTGGTTAAGTATGCTCTCTACTTTTTCTTTTGGTTGTGTTTTTTTAATCACATTACTTCTTCAAGTTATGCTTGCTATGGTTCAAAGTTTGTTGTTTTTGTAGATGGGATCATCTCCTGTTAATAGTCTTCGGACTCAGTACGGAACTAGGATGGGATTGGATTGCCAATAGCTCTGTTTTGTTGTTTAAGGCCCTTTTAAGTTTCCACTGAATAAGTTCATATAATTTGTCATATATTGAATGGGCTCACCATGGTTTGTGTGTGTGTGTGTGTTCTCTTTTCAGGGATATACCCATGGATTATGATGACAATGGTTTTCAAAGTCAGAATTTTCAGCTAGTTGGCGATAACAACAATAAATTCCCTTCAAGTTTACGATCCTTTCCTTTGCCAAAGCTTGATATTGATGAAAATTTTGAGGCCAATCTTAGGTTTGATAGCTTAGTTGGAACAGACAGTTTACTTGGAATACAAGGTCAGGTTAACGATTGGATTGATAATTTTTCTTCTGGAAATAATGCATTAGAATTCACCTCAACTGCTACTGAATCTTGCTCCATTTCAAGATATGTCAATGTGTGGTCTGAGGCTACATCATCGGAATCTGTTGAAATGTTGTTGAAATCTGTTGGAGAAGATGAAGTAAAGAATGGAACTAACATGGAAGGAGTGGATGCTCATAATCAGCAGATAGGCTTAAAGGACCAGCACAACACCTACCCTCAGATGGAGGATATTGTAAATATCGGTGCATCACCACCACCTGATAGTTGTGCAAACAGCTCTTTAGGCACTAATGATAATTCAGTACGTGTTCAGAATCAGTTGGATGGTGCATCACAAATTTCAAAAGGAGAAAAGTCTGGCATGGACATTGATGCAGGACCCTTAGTTGTAAGGTCTCAATCTGTTCAAGAGACTGGTGCTGAGGTTTGTACCATAGATAGGAAGAAAACTGCATCATCCCAGGATGCATCAAAAATATGCCCCGTCCTTGGTGGGGATTTTTTTGAACAATCTCAAAAGCAATATCCTACAGATAATAGAGCATCGGAGAAGATTGAGCATACTAATCATGTCTGTGTTGCAAAAGTATGTCAAGAAACCTCTGATCATGATACTTTTATTGCTCAAGCTAATCCTTCTGCTGCATCCGTAAGTGGTTTTCTAGCTGTGGATAAATCTAGACATCAGATGGTTTCACATAAGGAAATGGAGAAACACAGTGATATGATCACTAATGAAAAAGAAGCTCTAACTGAAAATGAATATGGAAGTGCTAAGGTGAACACTCAGTTTTCTGAAGGGCATATAATTGATAGTGCACTATGTAGTATGAAAAGTTCTTATTTGGGGGAAAATATGGATTCTTCAGTTTTGTTGACAGAGGGATGCGGTGGCCCCTTATTTTCTGGGAACCCTGATGGATTGCTGGAAGCTATTGCTTACCCAGTGAAAGTTTGGAACAAAGTTAGTGTGACAGGTGATAAAACTCCGGCAACAACAGTGGATGTGTCTTATTTAAATGTGGAAGGCAATGGGAATGATGGAAAACATTCCATTGAAATCAACCATCAGGAAGATGTTAATTGCCATGACCTACCAGGAAATAGTCCAAAAGATGGTTTCTGCAGAGAAAGTACTTTGCACGCTGAGGACACAAAACTCATTGACAAACCTGAAGATGAGGAAAAACTTGATAGTGGCAATAACAATAAGGTGAATACTTCCATGGAGCCAGGTACTCCACATTCTCCAAATAAGCAGGCACATAAAACAGACGGAACTGACACTAAAGGTGGTGATAATAGTTCTAAAACTAATCTCTTTGGTGCTGTTTCATTGAGGCATGCATCTTCTGATATGGAAAAATGTGCTGAAGATGGAGGTACTGAGAAAGAAGTTATCATTGATCTACAAGAAACTGTTAGAAATGTAGCAGATGCAGATATTTTATCTTCCGATAACCATAGCCAACTGGGCGGTTTTGATAAATCTGTGTCTGATTTTACTCAACATGATGGTTCTCTTCCTAGTCACATGGGGCCATGTGGCAGTCCTGGTAGCAGAAACTCTGATAGTGATGCTTTTAAAGTTTTGGACAAGACAAAACCTATGACATATCCCCTTCCAGATTCTACTTTGGTCAAAGTTGTAGATGATTCATTGGTGAAGGATATGGCCCCAAATGAATCAGGTAATTGTGAATATAGATTGATTTCAATAATTTCAATATGAACCGACAATTCCTGTTCTAAAACAAATATTTATGAATATTATGTGGATTCTTTGTAGCTTTAATCTTTATAGCACTGTTCAGCAGATACATTTTCACATTGTAGTCTGAAATTTACTTTCTGTGTTAGATTTGGTAGCATCCACAGCAGCAGAATTACCTTTACCAGCATCTTCTGAGGACAAAGATGTGAAATTTTCTTCAAGCTTACACACTTTGATATTGAAGAGTGATTCCGAAGGCCAGATACTGAGCAAAATGGTGTCTGATTCAGATCACATGGACGGTTTGCCAGGAAAGGAAATTGTTCATGGTCTCACAGGTATCTCTTGAATAATATATAGCTTTATGTGTAATCATTTATATGTAGTTAACATAGAAGTGCTGCTAATTTACATATTCTGCAGTTGGTAGCTTGACATCAGTTGTTGCCAAGCCTGCTTTAACAGGAAAAGCAATAAATGATCACCAGTCTCATTTTGAGGACACCCTTGCTATTGGCGTGGCCTTAGATCCTAAACAGATGGCATCGTCTGTTTCAGCATCAAATGTCATTCAGTTTGATGAGAAAAGTGAGACATGTTCGTTGATTTTGAAAACTGATGCGAACATCCAAATATCTATAACATCAACTGCAGTTCATGATTCTGGTAAGTATAACCTTTTCAATTTTAAAACAGAAGTACACCCTGCAATGTATGGCTCCCTTCACCTTCTTAGTCAAGATCAGTTACATTTCTTTTCTGGTGTTTCTTTAGTTCCCTGTAATCTCACAAAAACAAAAATTATTTGTTGAATCTAATCTCCTTCTACCAACATCTATTACTATCTAGTGAAGATCTCTTATATGGCCCACTTTTTAAAGCTAATTTACCATTCATTTGCAACAATATATACCTTTGAAGTCCTATAGATGTGTTCTGATATTGAAAAGTTCTGTAAGACATTGTTGTGAATGTTGTAAAAGAGAAGGTTGACTTTCATTAATCTTTAGTTATGTCTGATAGGTCACTGAATTGATTGTCTCTGATAATGGTTTTGGTGATTTAGCTTATGATGCTCTTGGGGGAAAAAGTAGAATTTCATCTTTCTTTATCCTTCATGCTCTTGCATGAGTTGTATCTGAAAGTCATTCTTCAATGTATTTTTGTGAGAATTACTAGCCATAATGATACATGCAGAATTTTTTTCTTCTTATTCAGGTCAACCTTCTCCTGTTAGATGTAAAAACAAGGAGGATAGTACAGCTAATGTAGCTTCTGGAGATGGCAGTTATGATCAGAATTTCACTCATCAATCTAGTGAGTTTTTTTTTTTTTTCAAGTTCCTCTAAGATAAAAAATTTACCCTTTTTTTTGTCAAACTTATTCCAGAGTGTAGGCTATGCATGCATGCAAGGTTTCTTAGAAAGTAAAGGAGATGCAGAGCTTAAATTTCTCTGTGGTTCCAGTATTTCTGATGCATGGGTATTCTATATCAAATCTTTGTATGCTTGATAGATGGCATTGAAAATGCTTTAACATTGGTGAATATTACTTAGACATATGATCATGTTTGGCATTTTAGATTCAATGGTTCTCTCTTTCTTGATTAAGTCCCATTTGGCCTGCTTATTTATAAAATTAGTTACTATAGAAAAAATTCAGGCTGCTTTTATTGTGATTCAAGCATGTAACTGCGTTTGTGATGCCAATAGTTTTCCATATAACCATTTCAACTTTCATGTCTGTTTGTGTGTGTGTTTTAGCATAACTAGCATTCTTTGCTTTGGAATTTATTTAAAATAGAGTTCAGTTGCCTTAGTGGTTCAAACTTCTATTACTGATGCCTTGAATTTCTATACAAATAGCTCTTCTTAATTCTTAAATATTTCTGCAGGTAATACTCAACAGCACTCACAAGAAGCTATAGCTGGAAAATTAGGTTCTTCTGAATCTAACTGTGGTTCGCCTCCAGTCATCAGTTGCATTGAACCTAATAAAGACATGATGGAGCAGCAGAGCAACCAAAGGCTGTCAGATCGGAAAGATACTGTTGAGGTTTACCAACCTTGGATCTGCTCTGAAACAGTGGTGGGATGTGCTGATAGAATTCAACTCACGCCTCATGATTCTAAGGAGAGCATTGCTTCTGATGATGACAAAAGCTTCACATTTGAGGTTGGACCAGTGGAAGTTCTTTCTGAAAAGAGCCCTGGACCGTTTTGTGCTATGCAGTCTTTCAAGCTTCCTCAGGTAGTTTTTCTATGACATGGAATTTTTTTTGGTCTGCAGCTTCTTATATATATATATATATGCTGAATGCCTCATTTCTTGATTTAAATGTCAGCTTCCAAAGGAAAACTTACGGGAAAGTCAGTTTGAAACTGAGGAATTACATGGTCCCAGTACCAAGACAACCAATGAAGATAATACATCTGCTTGCTGCTCTGGACAACCCACCACATCTGGTGGAATACCTACTGAAGAAACACCACCATCACAGCCAACTGAAGCGAAGGAGAAACAATGCAGTATATCGCCAAGCCCTGTTGGAACTATAAGCAAGGATATGCAGTCCGAGGAGATAAGGCAATATCCATCTATTGAGGGCAATAGCATCAAAGCATCATGTTCTGCATCTGTTCAGGCATCTGATTTGCCTGATTTGAACTCCTCGATTTCTGCAGTAGCTTTATCCCACCAACCTTTCACAGATCTACAACAAGTACAATTACGTGCACAAATATTTGTCTATGGATCTCTAATGTGAGTTATTAGTTATGTTCTGTTTAAATGTTAAGTCAAGTAATCTCAAAAGGCCTTTTTCTTTAACATTGCAGCCAAGGAACCCCTCCAGATGAGGCTTGTATGGTATCAGCCTTTGGAGAAAGTGGTATGTGTCTGCTAAAGCCTTTGTTAACTTTCTGGATATTACCTGATGTTGTTGTACTGCATGTTATACTGATATATTATTTGTGAACAGATGGTGGACGAAGTTATTGGGAAAGTTTGTGGCATATTGCATTAGAACGGTTTCAGAATCAGAAACCACCCCTTAGTGCTTGTGAAACCCCTGTTCATTCTCGCTCTGGTTTGTTATTTCTTTCTATTAGCTTTTGAATTAGATCTTTCATTTAGTGAATATACTTATTTACCATTTGATGCTATGCTCGTAGGTGTTAAAATTCCTGAACTTACAAGGTGCAATACTCTGCAAAGCAGAGCCCTTAGCCCTGCTGGCTGTCAAAGTGGTACTAATATTTCACCATTAGTTGGGTACAATTCGTCATCTTTCCCAACTCCTTTGTGGAATATTTCTCCTCGTGGCAGCTTACACACCAATATGCACAGAAGCACAAACCTTGACTTCAATCAAGCATTGTCTCCTATGCATTCATATCAACCAGTGCAAATGAGGCAGTACACAGGCAATAGTGCATCTTGGTTTTCTAGTTCTGCTAATCCTGGTTCCTTGATAGTTCCATCACAAGGTTCAAGATCTGATGCCACCCCCCAATATTCAGTTGTGCCAGTTACTGGACCACAAGTAACACCAAGCAGAGAATTACCGGTTTCATGTGCCTCAAATGTGCAGCTTTCCACTTCTGGTGTGTTGCTGCCCTCCCCAGGTTCATCAAATGTTTCAGTGGCTCCGGTTGCACAGATTGAAGCACCCAGGAAACCTGGAACCTCAGGGAGTAATAAAAATCCATCGACTGGTCAGAAGCCTAGAAAGAGGAAGAAGCCTGCAGCCTCTGAGGATTTGGGGCCTGTTTTTCCTGTATCTCAACCTCAAATAGAAGCTCCTGTTACTGTTGGTAGTTCTCCAACAAATGTCGGTGCTGACCGTCTTGTGACTAGTACATCCCAAATTCTCTCTCCAACTCACTACCACATAATCAGCAGTGGTACTACTGAGCAAAGAGTTATTTTTTCAGAAGAGACGTGCAGTAAAATTGAGCAGGCTAAGCTACAAGCAGAAGATGCTGCTGCGCTGGCTGTTTCTGCTATCCAGCACAGCCAAGATATCTGGAGTCAGATAGCTCTAAAAATGGATTCTGGGCTAGCTTCAGAAGTTGAAGAAAAACTTGTCTCTGCAGCTGTTGCAGCAGCTGCAGCTTCTGCTGTTGCAAAGGCGTCTGCAGCTGCTGCCAAGGTCGCATCTGATGCCGCTTTACAGGCTAGAATCATGGCAGATGAAGCTATGAGTTCAGTAAAACGAGGGAATTTTGCCAAGAGTTCTGAAACTGGCCATGATAAGGAAAGAAATGTGTCGAGGCTAACTCCCATGTCAATTTTAAGGGGCAAGGAGAAGTCCCAAGGATCTACTTCAGCAATTGCTTTGGCACGAGAAGCTTCTAAAAGAAGGTTGGAAGCAGCTACTGCTGCTACAAAGCAAGCGGAGAACTTGGATGCTATAGTGAAAGCTGCAGAACTGGCTGCTGAAGCTGTGTCACAAGCTGGAATAATTGTTGCAATGGGTGATCCTTTACCTTTTACACTTCGCGAATTGGCAGAAGCTGGGCCAGAAAACTATTGGAGAGTCCATTGCTCAACTGCAGAGAGAAATAACAAAACAATCCCTCAGAATGGAACACAGGAACTTGGAACAGATGTATCTGGGGCTCAAGATATAACTGAAAAGGAATTCAATCACTGGCCTTCTAACCATAATGAAACTCAGAAAATTTCTGATGGTGATGGGAGATCTGCTCAGGATGAGTGTCTGGTGTTACCTGAGAAAAAATATGCAGGTTTGTGACCTGTAAACATTCATATGTTCTCATAAACTAGATTTAAAAAAAAAAAGCAATATTGTGATGTTTGTTTTTTTCTTTTTCTTTTTTTTCTTTTCAGGTAGTAGACTTGGGAAGACATGTTCAGGTGAGCCAGGTGTTAGTTATGAAAGAAATAATTCGGCAAGTGATCTGATGGAGGATATTATACGAAAGGATTCTGTTGTTGAGGTATGATGGAATCACCCATAACGGATTGGACTAGTTTTGAGTATCTGATTGCTTCAATGAGGGCCCTTATTGCTTTTAAAGATTTTTTCTTTGAATGTTTTATCAGTTGACTTAGTTTGATATTTCTTTAGCTTGTTTTGGAGCATTGTTATGTTATTTTCCTGCAAGTTATTCACTTTGATTCATTAAATTGGGGCATCTGCTAACTGGTAAAAATTCAGGTGGTTACTGATGAGGACGGGCTTAGAGGAGTTTGGTTTTCTGCTCGGGTTCTGGATTTGAAGGATGACAAAGCCTATGTCTGCTATGATAATCTCCTTACTGATGAAGGTAAACATGTATATGTGTGCACAAGGAGCTGGTTAACTACTCATGGTGTTCTCGAGTTTGAACCCATTTTAAAATTCTTTGTGGAGTAAAGATCTTTTTTTGTCTGCAATATTTTTCCATCTAGGCTCTGATCATCTGAAGGAGTGGATACCACTTGAAGTGGATGGCTTAAGAGCTCCCAGAATAAGAGTCGCACATCCTACTACTGTTGTGAAGCCAGATGGAGGCACAAAGAAGCGACGACGAGAGGCTATAAGCAACTATGTATGGACAGTTGGAGATCGTGTAGATGCATGGATGCGAGATGGGTAAGCCTTTTTGGATTTATTTTCTGGATCTTTCTTGGAAATGGTTCATTTTGCAAGTTGCATGTTTATTTACCCATTATCATGCACTTGGATATCATTTTAATCATGAGTATCACTTGGATATCAAAGCTTTCTGGAAGTTATTCCTTTTTTTGGACGTATTCAGGAGCCCCTAATTTTGATATACTGCATTTATGTGGTTCAAATTGATAAAAGCAAGGGTAATTCCTGTTGGTTGAGTGCTTTATCAAATCAAGAAAACAATTAAAATACAATTCTTCTGCCTCATTTTTTGAATGCTATGATTGTTGCTTTTATAAAATCTTTCTTGGAAGTTGAAAATGTCTATATCTGTGCATGTACATTTCGTGATCACATTGTTTTTCCATAGATTTTTATTTTCTTAAACTCCTTTTGGTGTTTTTGTTTATGAATCCAGCTGGTGGGAAGGGATTGTTACTGACAAGAGCAAGGAGGATGAAACAAAGCTCAATGTTCATTTTCCAGGTATAAGATTCGGACTTATGTGCCAGCATCTGCTTTGCTATGCATGTACTTGTTATAATGATTATTGACATGCTTCCGCAATTAATTCATGCATTCCAATTTTGGTTTTGTGGGAAATGAATATAATATTAAGTTACAGATCTGCAAAGGAATACAATGTAGAATTGTTGCTATGTTTTTATTTTTTCTTATTTTTTATTTTTAAATTACTTTGGTATAGTTGAAGAGCATGAATATGTGAGTTACCCTTGCCAGACCTGACCAATAACTCAGAAGTTTCTTGGAGAGTCTGTTATCCATGGAATTCTGAAAAGTTCATGGAAAATTCTAGCCTCATTATGAGCATAAATGCTGATACTGGACCATTTCCTGCCCTATTGTTTTCGTACACCTTCATATAAAATTATATCACTTTGACTGAAAAAGGTATGGTAATTGGGTTCAACTTAAACAAACATTTTTATGATTTTTTCTTTTCACTGAACTTGTAGGAAATTAGTATATTTTCCATCTTCACCATGTGTCCATATATTGAAGTACATGTCTGTAATTTACTTGCAGCTGGAGGTGACACATCAATTGTCAGGGCTTGGAACCTTCGGCCATCGCTCATATGGAAGGATGGTCAATGGATACAATGGTCTCGTCACAAGGAAAATACGCTGGAACCATATGAGGTTTGGCCCCTTGAGGTTCCTTGGATTGATATAACTTGCACAAAGCTATTGTTATTTTTGGTTTAGATTATGATTGTTATCCTATTATCTTGATTAGGGTGATACGCCTCATGAGAAAAGACCAAAAGTAAGCAGATTTAGAGCCAACGGTGACTCTGATGCTGATGGACAGGGAAATGGTAGGCCATCCAGGAATTTGCCAGAGGAGTCAAGGCCATTGATTTTATCTGCCAAAGAAAGAATTTTTTCTGTTGGAAAGACTGTGAGAGAGGGAAGTAATTCTGGTGCCCTCAAATCAATGCGAACAGTCCCACAGAAAGAAGGATCAAGGGTGGTATTTGGTGTTCCTAAACCTGGAAAGAAAAGGAAATTCATGGAAGTAAGCAAGCATTATGTTGCAGATAAGACAGACAAAATAAGCGAAGGGAACAATTCCATTAAATTTGCTAAATATTTGATGCCACAAGCATCTCGCTCATTAAGAAATACTTCTAAAGTGGATCCTGGAGGAAAGCGAGCTGCTGGCTCTAAGCCTAAATGGCCTAGACCTATAAAATCTCAAATTACTCAAACCAGAAGCACGGCTGAGAAAGATAACTCATCTGTTAGCAATGCATCTGCTTCCAGTTGTGCAGAGTCTGGCCATGGTGCTTTTTCAAATCCCAGAGCTTCTACTAATGATGAAGAAAGCCAGTTAGAAAGACAGAATATCCTTGAAGTGGGTTCTACTAAGACTCTAGGTATGCCAGATATTCTTGTAGTGGAGCCCTCTGTTCAATGTGTACCAGATGTCCCTCCCGCGAAAGTGATACCCACATCTGCTGTTGATGCAGATCTTGGTGTGAAACAGAAGATTACCCCTGCTGTGCAGAAATCAATCACAAATGAAGAGAAGGGCATGGAACATCCTGGGAGAGCAATGCCTGAAGCCAATGAACTTCGCAGATCCAACCGTAGGATTCAGCCAACCTCAAGGGTAAGTTCTATAAGATCTTCAACACAGAAAGGGCTAGACCATGCATCAAGTATAACTTGATATACCTATATCTCTTATGGGAAATTCCTTGCCTGAAGCAAACCAGTTTATTGGGCTTTTGATTTTTTGCATAAAAATTGTCTCCTTTGTGTTTTTGTTTACCTTTTGTTTTAAGTTAAAAAGGACTTCAAGCATTTACTGTTTTTCAGTTGCTGGAAGGACTTCAAAGCTCTTTGATTATTTCCAAGGCTCCTACTGTTTCACATGATAGGGGTTCCAGAGCTCTTCATAGAGGTGGTCCACCGTCCAAGGGTAAGTTCATCATATCCTCTTTCTTTCTTTTGTCTTCTCTCTCCTTTCAAATTTCATAAGTTTTGGGTTCAAATTCATATCTTTGAACTTGGAACAGGGAACACTCATGGCTGAGGGTGGCTTTTTGTGGTGCAAAATTTCAGCTGTAGAAATCCTGAATCGTGATAATTTCTGTGTGGCCTGTGTACATAGAATATAATTTTAGGAAGTTGAACCAAAAAGCTTTATTTTCATTTATCAGCTGTATGTCATAGCAGGCTCAAATTAATTTATATTCTTAGGTTCTTCAGATTTTAGTACCATTTCCTTGCTTTATTTCTGTTTTTTGTTTGTTCAATTTGTGATTGCTCCCATATTGCCCTCATGTTCCCAATTCTGTTGTGAATATTAGAATTCTGATTTGACTAACCCTTTTGCAGGACTCATTAGTCTGTTTGAAAGATTACATGATTTTTTTGTTTTTTTACTCATCAATTCCTATTGGATTTGTCTGGCTTGAACTATGTTTACAGTATGGCATGCTTCAGGTTCATGCTCACATCTTCCTGTTGTTTTTTATTTTTGTGTTTTTGGTATTGAACTTTCTTTGGGGGTGCTTTATCCAAGTGGTAGCTCGATCATGCTTGCTGAACATGACTCACTGAATAACGACACCACTATTGTGAAGAGGATGTATCGAGCAGAAGAAAGTTTTAAGGTTCAGAGAAGTGATTTGTTTAGCTTGAACTCCATTGGTTTTCTTCTGCTTTTGTATGTTATGATTTGTGTGCCGGCAATGGATGTTGATTCAATTATAAGCTTTTTTTATGGGATATATACAAGCTTTTGATTAATCTTGGGGAAGTAGTCCTCTTTATTTCTTTATTTATTTGTTTATATATTTTCTAATTTCTGTTGTGGTTAAGCTTGGTCTATTGAATGGCAACTGTTTTTCTCTTCTTCACCTTAACAGTTTTTAGAATTTTTTAAGTAGGGTCTCAGTTCATCTTTTCTTTGTTGATGTGATGCTCATGAAGAACTTATGTTGCATTAATACCTAAGGAGGAGATCCCATACAGGGTGTATGATTTTAGATCTATCTCTTTGTGCAATGTATCTTATAAAATACCATCCAAACTGTTGTCCAATAGATTGAAAAATGTTATCAGTAAGATAGTAAGCCCTGAGCAATATGGTTTTTTGGCTGGAAGGTCAACCTATGACAATATCATTGCTACTCAAGAGATTGTACATTTACTAGAACATGACACCAAAATCCTCCCAACGATGATATTAAAATTAGACATTGAGAAAGCATATGATGCCATGTAATACAATGTCATCCATGCCACTCTTCATAACATGAAATTTCTTGAAATTTGGGTCTCTTGGTTCAGAGCATGTATCACCTCCCATTCTTTCTCCTTTCTAGTAAATGGGCAGCCTACTGGGTGGGTTAATAGCTCTAGAGGGATCAAACAAGGAGATCCATTATCCCCCTACCTCTTTATACTAGTGTCTCAAAGGTCTCTTGGTTCAGAGCATGTATCACCTCCCCTTCTTTCTCTTTTCTAGTAAATGGGCAGCCTACTGGGTGGGTTATTAGCTCTAGAGGAATCAAACAAGGAGATCCATTATCCCCCTACCTCTTTATTCTAGTGTCTCAAAATCTCACTGCCTTATTGAATCATGCCATGTCTATGAATTATATCCCTGGTTTTGATAATAGATTAGTTAGAAATTTTAATCATCTTCTATATGCTAATGATGCCGTCATAGTCACTAGAGCTACTAGAGTAGTGGCTAAGAACTGCAACTTATGTCTTGACATATATAACTAGCTTACAGGCCAAAAGGTCAATCTGAAAAAATCAACTATTCACTTTCTTTCTTGGTTCAATAGAAGAGTCAAGGCATCTATTGTCAGCATCTTAGGAATGAAAGTTGGCTCTTTTCTCTTCAAATACATTGGGGCCTTGATTGCACCTAACAAAATCCCAGTAAATCAGTGGCAACCACTAATCACCAGAACTTCTAACAGTCTAAATGCCTGGAGACCTGCCTTTATATCTTTGGCTGGGAGGGTGGTCCTTGTTAATGCCGCATTAATGTCTATTCCTGTGTACACTATGTACTGTTATCATGTCCCTGATTCCATTATAGATCAAATCTCCAAAATGGCCAGGAAATTCCTATGGAACAATGGCACTGCTAGAGGCTCCTTCCAACCTATTAATTGGAACACAATTACACTTGACAAATCTGAGGGAGGTTTGGGGGTTAGGAATTTGAGAATTGCTAAAACTGCTCTCATGATCAAAAACATTTTTTCCCTCCTAAACAATGAAGATAAGTTTTGGGTCAGAATTTCGCTACTTAAATATGGCAATTTAAATCCTTGGAATAGATCAAATTTGGGCACTCTTTTTTGGTTCTACAAGAAGCTATACACTACTGTTTTTTCTGTAAAATCAAACTTAAGGATTACTAGCTGCAATCCTGTTAATACCAATTTCCTCAATGAGCCATGGTTATTTGACATACCAATCTCTCTTAAGCCAACTTCTATTAACATGGAAATGCCTATTGAAACATTAAGTATCTCTGAGGTCTTGAATGGTAATAGACTTAATTATACTGATGTGTTAAACTGCTTTGGACAAGACTTAGATTGGGAAATTAAGGGTATGCAAAGGCACTTATATGGAGAACACTGATAAACATTGGATCTGATCCCCTTCTGGATCTAATGCAAGTATTGTTAGAGAGGTATACGGTACTCTAAACCAAACTCTAAGTGGAGAGAATGATAAATGGCAGGGCTGGTATAAGCTATGGAGATTAGTTGTTGCCCCAAAAGTCAAATTGTTTATTTGGAGATTGATGCATGGTAAGTTGCCTACATATGCTTTTATGCACTCTCTCGGTTTTGGACCTCAAATCCTGTGCCCATTTTGTGAATTGACAGATGAAACCATTAAGCATCTTATGCATGAATGCAGAATTGCAAATCAATGTTGGGATCTTGTTTTTGATTACATAGATGTAGACAAAAATATTCTGCAGAATGTGTTGTCAGGGGATTGGATCCTTGGAATACATGGACTTGGGAATGGCATACAAAATTTTGCGAAGGCATTGATGGCCACATGCGCTTGGAGTATTTGGAAAGCAAGGTGCGACCTTGTTTTCAACAAAAGGAGAATCCGACCAAATCAGATTGTCAGTCAAGCACTCAAAGTCACCAATGATCACTTTTGGAAACTTCGAGGATATCTCACGGAGTTTTTACATACTTCTATTTACAATATACCACTATTACAACTATGAATGATACTGCTTGGACTAATGTTTTTTCTCCTTGTGGCCTAGGTTTTGTCATCATCATGGGTCAAGATAAGGTTTTGCTGGCTAGAAGTTCAGGTGTAATTGCAGAATCAAGCCTTCAAGCACAAGTACAAGCCATACTCATTACAATTAACCAGTGTAGAGCAAAGAGTCTAAAGACTACCACAATCTTTTCTGATTGTTTGCAAGCATTGTTCTTGATTGAGAATGAAGAAGATACTGATTATGGAAGATATCAAGGAGAAATTCAATCCATAAAGCAGTATCTGTTAGAGCAGCTAGGGGTGGAAATTGCTTACTGTCTGCGAGACATAAACACATTAGCAGATGCTCTTGCAAATCATAGGAGAAACAATCCAGGCCTCTCTTTGTACCACATGGGAGCGGATCGGCCTAGATGGCTTGAAGACTTAACCACTTCAGCAAGGCTGCACTTTTGAGAGGATACCTACTATTTTTTTAGCACTATCTTTTTGGTTTTTTTTTTTTTTTTTTAATTAGCATGTAATAGCTCTATCTTGTCAAAAACTATGGTAGTCTTTTATTCCAATATCACCACCATTCATACTTGCCATGGTTCCTTGTCCTCTAGATGGGGGTGTGGGGATTAACTTCAAAGTTGTCGGATTTATCTCATTTTAATTGTTTATTTATCATGAAGTTGGGAATATAAAGACGTTTAGGCTTATTTCAGTTTTTTATTAATTACCGAAGTGAGCAGCATATAAAAGCCCTCTTCTCCTGAGATTCAGCACGTTGCTCCTTCATAGGGTTCTGTAAGGTTTTAGGAACTGCATGTTGTCTCAAGAATACTAGTTTTGAAACAATGTGTTATATTGTGAATTAGTTAGATTTCGTCCTCCATTAAGAGTATAACTGATTTAATTCTATTAAATTGATTTTTTTTAAGTATATAAGACTGTTAAAATGTCAATTTCCTTTTTATACATTTAAAATAATTTAAAGTAATTTTTTTTATGTAAAATCCATTACAATAATATAAAAAATATTATAATTTTAAGAAAATAGTTCTTAGTAAAAAAATGATTTTCAACTTAAAATGACATAGTTGGATTAAATGAGATTAATTTTAATTTTTTAAGATTGTGTGAATGGATCATGCAATCTTGCATTCACAATTTTAAGTGCTAACTGCTAAGGTTGTTTTGTGATAAATGAGAATAAATGTTTACTTTAAATAAAAATATTTATTTATTTAATTATGTTTGATCATGATTATCTATATTAAAAATAAAAATATAATATAATTATACTTTCAGATATCAGACAAAATCATTTTTTAATACATTTAAAAATGACATTTCTAATGACATTAAATCTTCGAAAATAAACTGAATGTGAATTATCCAAATAATTAAATTTTGTAAACATCGCTATTCCATAACAATAAATATATCCTCAAGAAGTTAAACCCTACGACTGAACGGCTCCATAATACCTAAGACTGAAAGGACACGGTCCTTATTTCCATCTTCTCCGAGAATCAAAGAGAGGAGAAGAAGAAGATCAAGGGCAACGATCAAGGTAAGGAATTTCCTTGTTTTTCCGAAGACAGGTTTCATATCAACAATTCTCTATTTATGAGATCAAAGGACTTTAATTAGGTTTCCTCCCTTACTTGATCCTCTGATTTTGTTAGGCTTGCCGGAAGTCCAGAGTTTTTGTTTTTCCGATTATTTACAGAAAAAAAAACCTGAATCTTAGTTCTGTACAGGTTACGAGCAATCTAGAGTTTGAGTTTCTAGTCTGTCCTGTAGGAGTAAAGTAGAAGGAGATTAGAACACTACGTCCTTTCTAAATTGCTCTCTGCCATGCTTTTATATTTCCTAGCGGTTTTACTTGAATTTGTTTTTCTTTCTCTTAAGGAATCTAGTCTTGTCTTCCGCCTCAAAAATCTAGCTTCTCTACTTCAAAATTAAAATTTTGTTTGAGTTGTTTCTCTTAATCTCTTCCTAGGTGCCTTCTTTTTCATTATCTCCAATCTCCTGGTGATATAATTAGTGCTTATGTTACTTCTATTTATGTTTTGATTTCAACATTTAATTTTTAATGTTTTTTCTGAAGATTTTCTTGGCGCATAAGTTTGGGCCAAATGTGGTAATTTGGCTCATGAGTTGTTATTCTATTTGAGAATATTTTTTATTTGATAACATCTTTTCTGGATAAGTACTGTATTGCATAACTCTGATGTAGTAGTTCTCCGATCACTTTTTACTTGCTAAATGTTGGCACATATGTTATCAAAAAGGAAGTCATACATCATCCAAGAACTTTTTCCAAAAATTCCAATGGATCCTCATATGAAGCAACTGCGAGAGAGTCTAATTGACATTGAAACTGAAGCTGAACATCTCCTTTTGGCACGCCACCAGGTGAAGAGTATTTTTTTAGCTTGCTCTTGATAAGCATTCTTTGTTTCTATAATAATGACTCTGTTTCCCTTAATTGAAGAACAGCTTGTTGAAAATGACAAGTTACGAAATGGTAATCGAGAAGCCTTGACAGCACTCCGCAAGATAGCTCGCACAACCAAATCCAGCATTCCATCTCCTTTTGAGGCATTAATGAAAGAAATAGAAGGAGCAAGAAAACCATTGGTGAAAGAAATATGTTCAACTTGTGGGAACCATGACGCCAATGAGCATACATGGATGATGTTCCCAGGGTCTGACATCTTTGCTTCTGTGCCTTTTCATGTAGCTCATACCATCTTAGAGAAAGGTGTGAACTTAGCTACCTAAATTCTTAGATTCTGCCAGTCTTAGCATTTTAACTTTTAAGAGATATGTGGAGCATGAGTTTTCGCTTTATTAGGTAGTCATGTGGGAGTAAATCTGGAAGAGATGTTGCCGAATTATATAATTAGGAGATTGCTTAATGTCAATGTGCTTACAAAATTACTTTGGTATATCCCAATGACCCACCACTTAAATTGATTTGGTTGAGTCAATCAAATCAGAACGGGTAAATACACTTGATGTCCTATAATTTGTATAATCATAGAGGGATTGAGATTGGAAATGAAGGCATAAGGAGTATGAAAGAAAAAAAAATTTAGCTTTAAAGAACTCTTTGAGTTGATTCTCTGAGTCAAGTCAATTTTTATACCATTCAAGGCAATAAGAAATTGACTGTATTAGTATGTGAAAGTTCAAAGGCTAAAGGAATAAGCAATATTATGATAAGGGAGTCTGTTGTTAAAACTTTGGACTGTTTGATCAACTGTGGTGATTCTTTCCAAAGGAAGGGTCTTATTTCTAGTCTTCAGTTGAGTAGGAGCTCATCTCCCAAGAGAAGTCACAGCTGGAAGGCAACGGAAACCAAAAAAAGCGTTTACAGTAATAGTCCAAAGAATCCTGTAAGGTGCTGTTAGGCATGAATTATTAGGGGAAGAACTACAATTGTTGATTGATAGTATTCATCGGTGACTTGGTTTTGGTGTGCTCTTTTGTATGGTAGTTGTTCACATATAGTTTCATGATGTGTTAGTAGTCTGCATTCAAGCAATTTCATTGATCATCTGTCTGGTGGTCTACTCAAAATTAGTTAGCTTTCTTCCTGTTTTTACACCTTTGATGATTTCCTTACAGTTTTAATTTCTATCACTCATGCTGTAGATCAAGAAAGACTGGACTATGATACGAAGAAGCTGCAGAGCTATGTGAAAGAGAAGTCCTTCTCCATCTCTGAAAAAGGAGCTCTAGCTGATAGGATTAGTCCCGGTATTGTGAAATCTCTGGTCACTCTGGCAGACAAGCCTAAGTGAAATTCTTTAGGAGATGTTAATGCACTGCTATGTCATCTCCAACTTTTTGTATTTTGAGTCTCTGTACTTGCCACTTCTGGTTCTGTGTTGTAAATTTTACAACCAATGGGACGAAGAAGATTGAGGCATCTTTATCTGTAAAAAAAATTCTTCGAGGTGAATTTAGACAGGAAATTATCTTGTGAATTTGATCTCACATTCTGATACTCTGAATTTCAACGTGAAATTATCTTTGGGTTTTAGTTTCATTCTATTGTTTTTGGAATTTTGCTTTTTCAACCTCCCACTCACCTTCTTGGAAGATTCATCAGGCCAATAGTATGTAGTACGTATTAGCTTCCATTCTGATTAGAGGACACCATGTGAGGGGTACTGTTCTTTTCAGCATCACATTCTGCAAAGACAATGATGATTGCTAGTGCAGGGATAACAGAACAAAAAATGAGCAAAACGAGAAGAGGAGTTGGACTGGGTAATATGCTGGTTTCTTCTAGTTTTATTAATACCCTGTCCATCCTCCCTCTCTTCCTTGCCCCCTTGGAAGTCAGAATTCTTGGTATTAGATTTAGAATTCTCTTTTTCTCATTTATATATTAACCATTTTCTATTGATTTTCTCATACTAATCTGAATTCTGTTGCAGTGAATGATGAGGAAGATACTGGTTGTTTGCTCTGTTATGCTGGTTCTCTCATTGGTGCAAGTAGATGCTAGGCATGTCTTTGAGCACCGGTCCTTAGATGGAGGTATGTTCATGTGGTTTGTAGCTTTTTTAGTTTGTCAATGAGATCATTGGTCTCTGAATGATCCATGACTTGTATAGCGAACAAGATGTCCATAATGGAGGCTCTATCACAAGATTCCATCTGTCATTCATGTTTAGAGGTTTCAAGAAAAGCGGGGAAAACCTTGAGTGATCCGAAAATGTTCCAGGGGATTGGCACACTGTCAAATGAAGTGTGCCATGTCTTGTCTTTTGAATTGCAAGCAAAGGTGCATGCTTTCCCTTTATACTTTTTACAAGATTTATTGAGTGAATCTCCTAATCTCCTACATATCCCAGCAGTGTTTGGAGGTTTCAAATGCATATATCCATCATTCTAGATTATTTCTGCAAGAACTATTTCACGAGAAGAACTTGTGCAATAGCACTGGTATATGTGCTGAGAAGTCCGCCTACTCAAACATGAATCCAATGAAGGTAGGTAAAATCTCCCTGCAAATTTTGTGATGTTCTTTGTTTGCTCATGGTGTTAAATATCATTTTCCAACAGTTGACAGACAGCAGAAACTGCCTGCAATGCCGCAGTTCGGTGAAACAAATACTGTCAAAATTAAAGCTCTATAACATGAGGGTATAAATCAACCCTACTCCCCTGGGTAACAAAGTTTTAAGCTTTAGTTTTACTAATGGATTTCCTTCTTACTTATCTAAAGATGAAGATCATGGAGGCTCTCCTTGAGTACTGTGAAGAAGCTGAAGACAATGAAGAGCAAGTAAGTCCTTAAATGCTATGAATTGTGAATGATAAGACAGCAAACTGAATGGCATTGCTATGGTTTTATGGCTTCCTTTTTGCAGTGCAAGCAAGCGGTTTACAGGTATGTGCCTTCGGTGCTTACCAAGCTCGAGAACATGAAGCCAAGCGATATGTGCCGCATGGTCGGGTTCTGTGACGAGGGGATCTCTCTGTGAAATCGCCATGTTTGTGCTTGACTCTTTCATGTTCTTTAGTTTATGATCCAAATAACAAGCCCAGATATAGCCTGGAATGTTGAAGTGAAGTTTTGAATAAGAGATGATGATGTATTGGAGTTGCTTGTGATTAGTAGCTAGACACTGCCACTATTATACTCTTTCTGGGGGTGTTGTATATGCTTCTTCTTATATATAAATTGTTATTTTGTAATCATCCAGACATAAATACAATAGTTTGATTTCATCTTTATTTCACTCTCTCTTTTAATTTAATATATTGGATTACTTTCTTGTATATCATGAAAGTTGGATTTATGAATGTAATCATATGCATAGTGTGTTTGTTTTAGTTTAAGGGGCATAAATAAAGTAATTACCTCAATATGTTAAAAGGTGAAAAAAAATATTGATTTGGATCCGCAAGCTTCATTACATGGGTCACCAACCTTCACAGGGAAAATGATCACATATTTTTAATGACTTGTTCATATTTAAGAAATAAATAAAAAAATAAAAAAATAACATGGGTCTGACATTGCAAACCCTAATTTAAGTAGGTAGTGGTAGTAGTAACCCTTCACGCAAACTGAGACAGAGAGAGAGAGAGAGAGAGAGAGAGAGAGAGAGAGAGAGAGATGATGATGAGAAGCATGAAGTTTTGCGGTGAATGGCACGTTTTCTGAAACTCAGAGAAGCGATTTTCTTATCATCTCTCTCAGCTATATATTCTCTTCTTCTTTTATTGATTTCCAAGCAATTGAAATCTGTTTTTATTTTTTCCTTTTGTTTTTTTTTTTGGGAAGCAGCAACAACGTACTGCACCGGAAGGAAGACCTTCAAAAGAGAGTCCTCCTCTATGCCTGCATCAACTGCAACTATCAGGTCATTATCACAAAACCTTTTCATATTTAAACATCAAAATATTAGCATTCTTTATTCCTGTTGCATGAACATATTGTATTTGTTTATCTTGTTTTTGATTGAGTGAATACATTCTATATACATTCATGTCTGTGCCTGTGCATCGTCAATGAGGTTTGAGCAATGCTGACTTGAAGAGGGATTACTTTGATGCAGGAGGAAGCTGAGGACCATTGTGTTTATAGGATTAAGATTAATCACATTCTTGGTCAAGATTCTAAGGGTGAGCAGGAGGATGTAGTGGCTAAAACCACTCTTCCTATCACTAAGAATGTCACTTGCTCTCTCTGCAATCATTCAGAGGCTGTGTTCTTCCAGGTCTGAGCCTTCACTGCAACTGTGTGTTTATTCAGAATTTTTATTTTTACATGACTGGCTCTCAATTGTTTTACTTTTCACTCACCATACCATATTCTCATTGTGTTTTTTGTTTGCTGAAGTTTGAGATATGATATGGGACCATCTGATTGTTCTTGATGCCCTTCCTAAATCTATATTTTGGAATGGAGAACAAGTTGATAATTCTCTCTAAGAATATTTTTTGGGCATTGTGTGATGTTTTCAGATATTGAACACCCATTTTGCTAGAAGATGCTCTCCTTGTCATTCATTCTATTCTCAAGACTCCAAGTACTTTTTTCCATTATGTATTTGTTTGTCAGGCCTTGGTGGTCTTTTTCCCCACTTGTTCTGCAGTTTCATCCCTTCACTTTGTCATGTCTTGGCCTTCTTCCTAAAGAATTATGGAATTGTTCACAGTTTCAACAAAGCACCACAGTTTTTAATTAATCTCTCTTCTTGCTTGTCTAATCCAACCAAGTACAGAACAATCAGTGCACTAGTCCTGGATACTTCATTGTTCCTAAAAAATTATGGAATTGTTCACAGTTCCAACAAAGTACCACTGTTTTTAATCTCTTTTTTTTGTTTGTCTAATCCAACCAAGTACAGAGCAATCAGTGCACTAGTCCTGGATACTTCAATATTGTTCCTAAAGAATTATGGAATTGTTCACAGTTCCAACAAAATACCACTGTTTTTAATCTCTCTTTTTTGCTTGTCTAATCCAACCAAGTACAGAGCAATCAGTGCACTAGTCCTGGATTCTTCATTGTTCACCAGAAATTTAACTGGTGTTTTTTCCCCTTGTTTTTGCAGGATGTTGCCAAGGGTGAAGATTCTCTGTCTCTCTTCTTCATCTGCTGCAACCCAAGTTGTGGCCATAAATGGAGGGATTAATGGAACCCATGCTGGCTCTTCATTTGCTCAGAAAAATATTGGAACCTTCTAATACTTAATTGCATGTCTGGTATATGATTCAGGCTTGGAGGTTCATCACTTTTTTGATGGCCTCTGAACTACTTTCTTTCTTCTCTTTAGACTAATATACCTTGGTTTTGGGCACTCTACTGTCTGATAGAATGGTGCACGTGTTTGTTTGGAGGAATTTTGGGGCTCTGATATCCATCTTCAAATCTTGCCCCATTTTATAATCCCACTTTTTATACTTTTGAATGAAATTGAAATTTCATATTTGCTGATTTTTTACCATTTCTAAATACTAGGGTAATCACCAAAAGTCATAAAGACCTATTGGTGATAGGAAGAAGGGCACACAAGATCCGTGCAGGGCTTACGAGGAATCAAGGGGATCACCTATTGTATTAAAACCAGTAGGGGAGCCAAAATTTGTGATATTCTCGTGTGAAGGACCCCCAACGGGTTCAACCTATGTTTTATCCTATGTTTTATAATAAAAGAATGTGGTTTATCCATTTTTATCAAAAAAATAAATAAAGACCTATTGGTACCAAGTTGCTTTACTAAGGTGTTCCGCTTTTTTGGAAAAAACTCGGGATTAAGCCCTTTTTTTGCAAATACAGGAATTCAGACACATCGAGCGTGCTTTATTTATGGGCTCCATCATTGACATTCCTTATGAGGGAGCTTGTCGCCTTAGTAAAAAAACAAAAATATCAGGGTAATTAATTTTTGTTTTTTTTAATAAGTGGATAAATCATATTTATTTATTAATTAAGATAGTTGGAGTTCGTTACATGGCTCAAAACAGAAAGATATAAAATACAACATTTATGCTAGCCCATATCTTTGTCTGAGATGCAGACTTCTCCTTCCTCCTCAAACCGTCTTGTGCCTTCATATGACCTTCTCTAGGTTGAAGGTGGATCGTCCTCGAACACATCCCCATCAGCTCGCTTAGGTGTGTCTGAAGTGAATTCTAGGTTGCGCTTCACCAGACATCCCGCTGCCTCCAACTTTAACCGCTTGACCATTGGAGCTGCATCTAATCAAAAGTTGGACTCAATAATTTGAGCTTGAGCTCATCAAGCTTAATTAGCGTAATCATATTGGTTCGAGAGTTGGACTTCAGTTTGTGTAGGAGAAATTGAAATAGAAAGTGTCAATGTTCTTACTTGATTGAGATGTATGCTTCTCTGAAGTAGCCTGCAAAGTGGACAACAATACTTCTATGTAGCAAGAAAATTTTCAAAGAAGAATTTCTACCCCATCAACATTCATAGCTTAATTTCATTCATCAAATCTTCAAAGATACATAGAAAGCAGAGGAAATACAAAGGAAACAGAGGATTTCTCTTTCACTGAACTTTTTTTTCACAGCTTTTTCACAGCTAGCTCCATTACATTACATCTACATACCTTTTTCTTTTTGACAAGACAGTAACCTGCAGAAAGTTTGAAAAGAGAGACAATAAAATACATTACATTGCATTGACTAGTCAACTTATCTAGAAGCACATTAACACTCTAACATAATTCGCCCCTTAATGTGCTCTTCTTGAACTCCAAGCATTGCTCTGAAGTAGATGAACCTGTCTCTTGGGAGTGCCTTTGTGAAGATATCTGCAGCTTGTTCTTCTCCTTTCCAAAATTTAAGATCAACTTCACCATCTTCAATTGCATCTCTAATGAAATGGTGTTTGATTGCAATGTGCCTGGTTCTGCTGTGGTAAACTGGGTTTCTTACAATATCTATGGCTAATTTTTTGTCACACAACAATATGGTAGCTTTATTTTGCTTCTCACCAATATCTTCAAGAGTTTTCCTTAGCCAAATGACTTGAGATGTTGCCAAACCAGCAGACATATATTCAGCTTCTGCAGAGGATTGAGCCACACTTTGTTGTTTCTTTGATGCCCAAGAAAACACTCCAGAACCCAGTGAAAAACAGTAGCCTGAGGTGCTCTTCATGTCATCAATGCAGCCACCCCAATCATTATCACAATATCCAATTAACTTTGCATCAACACCTTTGTTGTATTTAATTCCATAGTTCATTGTGCCTTTGATGTATCTCAGCACCCTTTTTGCAGCTCCAAGATGCAATTGGCTAGGATTATGCATAAATCTTGACAACAAGCTTGAAGCAAACATAATATCTGGCCTTGTAGCTGTAAGGTACAACAAATTTCCCACCAAACTTCTATACAAAGTGGCATCAACTTTCTTTTCCCCATCTTCCTTAACAAGCCTTTCATTCACCACAAGTGGTGTAGCCACTAATTTGCTATCTAGCATGCCGAATTTAGCAAGTATATTTTCAGCATACCTTCTGTGGCAAATAAACACTCCATCATCTTGTTGATAAATCTCAATGCCAAGAAAATGATGTAGCAAGCCCATATCATTCATGTCATATCTTCTCATCATATCCTTCTTGAAATCAACCATCATTTTCTCATTGTTACTAGTATAGACCAAGTCATCAACATATATTGCAACAATGAGAATTTTTGTATCTTGAGCCTTCAAATATAAAGTTGCTTCACTCTTGCTTTTCTCAAACCCTTGTTCCATGAAGTATGAATCAATTTGGCTATACCAAGCCCTTGGTGCTTGCTTCAATCCATACAAGGCTTTTCTCAATTTATACACCTTGTCTTCTTCACCTTCTTTGACAAAACCTTGAGGTTGATGAACATACACCTCCTCCTTCAATTCTCCATTCAAAAAGGCAGATTTAACATCTAATTGTTGTAAAATCCAGCCTTTTTGGGCAGCAATTGCAATAATGGCTCTAACGGTATCAAGTCTTGCAACCGGCGCAAAAGTTTCATTGTAGTCGATACCGGGCTGTTGTGAGTAGCCTTTAGCAACTAGCCTTGCCTTCTTTTTTGGACTGAACCATCTGATTTCAGCTTTAATTTGTAAATTCATTTCACTCCAATGACTTCCTTGTTTTTAGGCTTCTCCACTAGCTTCCATGTCTTGTTTTTCTCAATGGCTTGAATCTCTTCATCCATGGCTTTTCTCCAATCTTTATCTTGATTTGCTTCTTCAAAAATTTCAGGTTCAAGGATGCAGAAATTACATCTAGCATACACTTCATTCAAACTCTTCATTCTCCATGAGAAACTGTCTTCATAGACCCGCACACATCGGTATGGATCAACTCTAGCATCTTCTTGGCTCTCCAAGCAACTCCTTTAGGAAATGGTTGCCGATGTTGCTTTCCAAGTGCACAACATTCACAAGGTTCATGAGTATCTTCAATTCTTGGTAATCCATAGGCCATCCCTTTTTGTTGAAGTAATTTGAGGCTGCGAAAATTTAAGTGTCCCATCCTTTTATGCCATAACCATGAATCTTCATCAACATGAGCCTTCAATGCTTGATTTCCTCCATAATTGAAATTAATTGGGAAACTTCGGTTTGTCTCCATTTTGATTCTTGCAATCAGTTGTCCACCATCTTTTTGATCATAGATAAAGCATTGATTATTGTCAAAGTTCAATGCATACCTATGCTCAAGTAGCTGTCCAAGACTTAGTAAATTCTGGTCTAAATCAGGGACTAACAGGACATCATGAATCAATCTTGTGCCTTTCTTAGTTTGAACTTCAATTGTTCCCCTTCCTTGAGCTTGCACAATACCTCCATTTCCCATCTTGACTTGAGTTTTTATAGACTCATCCAAGTCAACAAAGATAGATCTCTTCTTTGTCATATGATTGCTACAACCACTATCAAGAAACCATACATCTTCATTGGTTTCGGTTGCCATGTGACAAGCAAAAAACAAATTTCCTTCACCACCTTGCTCCTCTTTAGAGAAATGTGCTTGTTGATTGCCTTTGAATCTACAATACTTCTCAATATGACCAAGTCTTTTACAATGGTTGCATTTTGGCTTACCTTTGTGCCAACAATCCTTCTCAAGATGATTGTCTTTGCCACAAATGTTGCATGTCCTGAAATTTTCTGCAGTAAATGCTCTTGGAGGAGTATTTCTGCCTCTACCTCTGAAATTTCTTCCTCTTCCTCTGCCTCGGCCATATCTTCCACCTCTACTTGACTCTCCACCTTTATCATTCTTGGGGCTGACATTTAGCTTTGATTGAAATGCACTTTCAACTGATTTTTCAGCATGCCTTGCAATTCTTCTTTCATGAGCCATCAAGGAACCCATCAACTCTTGAACATTCATAGATGAGATATCTTTTGTCTCCTCAATTCTAGACACCATAGAATCAAACTTTGGAGGTAAACTTACAAGAATTTTCTCAACTATTCTGTTGTCTTTGAACTCCTCACCAAAGGCTTTCATTTCATTCATAACTCTAATGACCTTTGTGTAGTAATCTTGCACATTTTCAGCTTCACCCATCTTCAAATTTTCAAGCTCTCTTCTCAATTTTTGAAGAGTAACATTCTTCACTTTGAGATTCCCTTGGAACTCATTTTGTAAAATTTGCCATGCTTCCTTGGCTTGATTTGCTCCCATGATCCTTGAAAAAATATTTGCACTCACACCTTGTTGAATGTATGAGAGGGCCTTGGCATCCTTCCTTCTATGATCTTTGAGTGCTTTTAGTTCTTGATTGCTAAGATTTGTGGTAGATGGTGGTTCATCATAGCCTTCCTCAACATATTCCCACAAGTCTTGAGCTCTAAACAAGGTTTTCATCTTAACACACCAATGATCAAAGTGTTCTCCAGAAAATATAGGAACAGGAGGACTGTCACTGCCTTGGCCTGCCATTTGAACTCCTTTTTGAACTCCTTTGCAACTCAGTTGATGAAGAGATGAGATCTACTAGCTCTGATATCAGATTTGTAGGAGAAATTGAACTAGAAAGTGTCAATGTTCTTACTTGATTGAGATGTATGCTTCTCTGAAGTAACCTGCAAAGTGGACAGCAACAAAACCAGAGATTTGGACAACAATACTTCTATGTAGCAGAAATTTTCAGCAACAATTTCACAGCCCATCAACATTCATAGCTTAATTTCATTCATCAAATCTTCAAGGATACATAGAATGCATAGGAAATACAGAGGAAAACAGAGGATTTTTTTTTTACTGAACTTTTTCACAGCTTTTTCACAGCTAGCTGCATTACCTCTTCATACCCTTTTTCTTCTTGATAAGACATACCTGCAGAAAGTTTGAAAAGAGAGTAACAATAAAATACATTACATTGCATTGATTAGTCAACTTATCTAGAAGCACATTAACACTCAAACAGTTTGATTTAGCTTGAGATAATAATCAAATTCAGCTTAATTAAAAAGAGAGATCAAATTATCGAAATCATCATAGAGGTAGTTATTTATTTTCTAAAATTTTATCGGGGAGATCAATCATCCACATCCACATGCAAGTTATCCAAGCTGTCCGCGTCCAAGTCTCCCACCAACCAAAAACAGTACTACTTCATATAGATCACAGATTGACAGACGTACATGACCGTCCAACGGAATAGTCGACATGGCGGCTGGAAACACTGCTGAGGCGGCGCCCAGTTCCAGATCCCTTCCCGTGGATAACGTGCAGGCCCTCGCCGCCAATCTCGGTACCTCATCGGACATCCCTCCAAGATACATCAGACCCGAAGCCGAGTCCGTGATCATCCACCACGCCGCCGAGGAGATCCCAGTCATCGATTTCGACAAGCTCCTCGACCCGGAGCTCTGCCACGCCGAGTCCTCCAAGCTCGACCTCGCTTGCCAGCACTGGGGCTTCTTCCAGGTAAAAGTTTCCAATTTTGTTCTAAAATGAATATGTCTGTGAATCAATCGATCAATCATGCATGCAGTTGATAAACCATGGTGTTCCCAAGGAGGTGATGGAGAGAATGATGCTTGATGTTGAAGGGTTCTTCAAGCTTCCATTAGAGGAGAAGTTGGTTATCAAACAGCCTCCCGGGGAAATTGAAGGCTATGGCCAGTTGTTTGTTATCTCTGATGAGCAGAAGTTAGACTGGGCTGACCTTCTCCACTTCTATACTTCTCCTCTGCATTTGAGAAAGATGGGATTATGGCCTACAAAACCATCTACTTTCAGGTGCTTTTCTTAGTGTTAATCAAACATATATATATTTATTGATCTCAATGTATAATTTTTTTTTTTTTAAAAATTCTTTCTCAGGGATGCATTGGATAAATATATGCTGGAGGTGAAAAAAGTGGTGGATTGTCTTCTTGGTTTTGTGGCCCAAAACTTGGGGCTTGATACTTCAAAGTTGACAGCAATGTTCGAGAATGGAATGCAGTCTGTGAGGATAAACTACTACCCTCCCTGTCCTCAGGCTGAGAAGGTGTTGGGCTTGTCCCCTCACTCTGATGCTTCTTGTTTAACTCTTGTCCTTCAAGTGAATGATGTTCAAGGGTTGCAAATAAGGAAAAATGATAAGTGGGTTCCTGTCAAGCCTCTTCCTGGCGCTTTCGTTGTCAATGTTGGGGATTTGCTCGAGGTGATTATTTAATTAATGTCATTCTGATAAGCCTCAATATGTTATAAAGTTAATTGTCATTCTGATAAGCCTTAATATGTATTTTCCTCTTCACCAACCCTCCTCTCTCTCTCTCTCTCCCTTTTTTATTTCTGACAATATGAAGATAAGATTTATAACTTCTTTTTTTATTATTTTCCTATAGATACTCAGCAATGGAAAATACAGGAGCATTGAGCACAGGGCGGTCACAAACACAGAGAGAGAACGCATGTCTGTTGCAGCATTCCATAGTCCAAGCACTGATGCTACACTTGGACCACATCCTGATCTTGTGAAGGGGGTGAGCCACGCTACAAGTCTGTGAACCATGAGACACTTTTGGAGCTCTTCTTCTCTTCTAAACTCGATGGGAAGGCATTTTTGGATTGCATGAAGCTCAACAAATGATGCTTTTAAATGCTCAGCTACATGATAATTTGATACAACTTGTACCTCTGTTTTGTATCACTCTGTTCTCAATGAACACTTGCTTATTTTTATGAATAAAATGCACACGCTTTGACTACATAAACACAATTATATCATAAGCTTAAACTCGTGTTCATCCACCACAATGATAGAGAGAAATCAGCAGTACATATACGCGTACTACAATGATACCTGTCTGCATTATGAACACCATGTAAATTGATAGGAGAATTCATTGATGATAAAACAGAGAAGTAAGGCATCCTATTTCCGTGGTGGTCTCTTTTGTCTATCATTCATCTTTCTACGGACGATTCCCAGCTAGGTACATACTTGTTTTACTGGGATTTGGTTCTGCGTTTTCTTTCATAAACATGCAATTCTATTGTCTGACCAGTTAGTGAAGGACATGGTTGGCTACTTTGACACTTGATTTGATTGGATATTCAAGATGAACTGGATGAATCATGCATGGGATCCAATGCCCTCTTGGCTTAGTAATAATCACTTACAAGATACATCACATTCTCAATAAGAATGGAATAAAATTCTAACTGATATTTGACATAAAGTTATTCTTGCAAAGTAAAGTTGTTAACTGATGAAGTTTTCTGTTTTTTTTTTTTTTTTTTTTTTTGACCAAACAGAGCTTCACCAGCTGCTGCAGTGGCTGCAACTGTTTTGACTGGTCATTTGAACAGTGAAGTTAGAGAGTTGTGGTCCATGACTCCCCATATGATCATATTATCGCCCCATGCATGGCTGTCACCACATGATGCTCATGCAGTAAACGTGGACGGTTGTGATGGAAGTAGGAAGAAGGCAGTAGTAACCTCTCTGAGTCACCACAAAGCCTCCTTTAGGCTTTATCCCACCACCTTCTACTTCTTTTCTCTCTGCGGGAGTCTGAATGAAATAACGTACAGTGTTTCGACGTCATTGGCAGATAGTAGGAGCAGTAAAAAAGCAGAGCAGGCCGGGTGGATGTCAGCAGTCAGCCACACAAAAAAGCATTCACGTTTCAGAACCTAGAATTAGGGTTCCCAAAAAAGGTTTTAATTAAACAATTCATCAGGCTTTCTCACGTCTGTTGTTAATTTGGCCTAGCACCGAACAGTGAACATAAACAACACTATACTGTCACAAGGGAGCAAATGTAATACACCAAACACTGTTGGGGGCTTTCCATGAAAAGCAGCAATCCCATCTATTGCTTTACTCCATGAAAAAAATATATATCTATACGTACCCTAGCCACAGCTGTGCCATGTATGTCCTTATTCCTCATATAGAAATGACAAATTCCAACGAAACTCTCCAGAATAACCCCGTCCCTGTTGGCAGAAGTGAAGAGAATGATAGTGGCGTATCAGGTAAATGCGCAGGGGCATTGAGGTCCAGAGAGAGAGAGGTAAGGCGTGATTCGTGAAGACGATTTGACGAACGAGGAAGGTGCGTCCAAGCTTCCTCCATGTCAGGGCTCCACGCATCCCCACCCTTTTCGGAGGTATCCAATGGATGAAGACACCATATCAGATCATATGGCCCCAGCCCAATGTCTACATGCCGCCCTGTGATTAAAAAAAACGCAGTAACTCCCCCGAGTTTAAAAAGATAAAAAGTTAAAGAGTGGGTAGCTCACCGTGGTGAAACACTCCTTATATAAACAGTACTACAAGTCCTATGCATCAGAGAGAGGCGCAAGGAGAAAGAGGAGAGCCCAACTACTACACGTAGTGAAAAAGAGATCGAAACATGTTGTTGGAGTACGAGTGGGGGAACCCGGCGGCTGCCGCCGCCGCTATGTTGCTGTTCGGAGAGGACTCATCCTCGGTGTGCAACAACGACGGATGCCAAGAGAGGCAGGTGTACGACCACTTCGCTCATGGCCTGCACGCGGACTTGTTCGCGCAGGCGCAGGCACAGGCGCAGCCTCCTTCGTTCGCTGCCGCGGGACTGTTCCCTATGGCGTCATCCACTTCTTCATCGACTTCCTGCCACCAAAGGTATGGCTTGGCGCTGCCTCCGGCGCCGGCGAGAATCGGGTTGAACCTCGGCGTGCGCACCTACTTCTCCTCCGCATCCACAGAAGAGGGGATGGTCGTGGGAAGGGTGTGCAGGAGGAGGGCGCGCACCGCGCGCTGCCAGGCCGAAGGATGCGGCGCTGACCTCACTCATGCTAAGCATTACCACCGCCGCCATAAGGTTTGTGAGTTCCACTCTAAGGCCTCCATCGTCATTGCAGCTGGCCTCTCTCAGCGTTTCTGTCAGCAATGCAGCAGGTTCTTCTTCTTCTTTGTTCTCTCTCTCTCTCTCTCTTCCTATTAGTTTGTCATTTGTTCTTTTTTGTATATCTTTGTGATTAATGAATTAGATAATCTTCTTTCTGTCTAGGTTTCATGTATTATCGGAGTTTGATCAGGGGAAAAGGAGCTGCCGTAAAAGACTAGCTGATCACAACCGTAGAACGTCCGCAAAGTCTCAGGACTTAATGACAACGGCTACAACAGCACCGGTAATCACCACCAACATCCAGAATGAAAACAACAGCTCAGGCGAGACACCTGCCGAGAAAATCCTATTCACTGCTAGCAGTAGTAGCACCAACAATCCTCGGCAACCATTCATGGGGTGCAACCCGGAACCGGCCTCACCATGCACCGGCGTGACTTCTCCCACAGCTCCCCCGCCTCAGGCGTTGGCACCGCAAATGGCCCTGGGATTAGGATGCTACTCTCATGACAATGGTGTCATGGTGGTGCCCGCATCGGCCGGGTTGTCTGGCTCATCCTCGACCGGCACTTCACCACATGAGACACCTTCGTTCCTTCCCACAGGACTCGGAGATCACTTCCGCATGAGTGATCATCATCGTTTCCCAAGCTGGAGTGATGGCGAGGATGGTAGCACCATGAGAGACCTTTTTCAGAGCAAGTAACAACTAGTACTTAATTAGTATCAGAGACTCAATCGGAGACAGTTACTAGTGTTTGTTGCTTTGCTTTGTTAATTATCAAGCTCTTCCTTTTGGTTAGTTTTTCTTCTAATAAAGATGAGACATGGCATCTCATTTTTTGTCCAAATGTTTAATTGGTTCACACCTCTATTGTGATTTTCAGTTCTGAGCACCAATATTGCCACCACCACCACCATTAATTAATTTCACGTACTTATATTAGACATGCATATTTGTTTGCTCATTATACGTATAGGAAGAAGAGGTTGTATTGTAACTATTGTTGGAGTATAGACAAACAATAGTACCACATCGACTAATTGGAGAAGAGTGATGGGGCATATATGTAGAATACTTGAAAATATGGCGCTTTGGGTTAAGCGAAACAACCGTCTTGAGAACCGGGCCAGAACTGATATCAAGTACTTGTTGTGGAAGTGTATAATGCCCTAGATCCTCAAGTGGTATGAGGCCGTCTCCGTCGTGTAGTAGAGTGGATCCACGAAAAAAATAAAAAATAAAAATATGGCTGATGGATTAGACTCTATTAGGCAAGCTTAAAAAAAGGGCCTCACGACTGTGCAAGCTAGTAGCCTCGACACATGGCTTGTAGGCTGACCTCTGACTGATATGAGTTGGCTCGAGGTGTCTTTGCAATCTGATGGAGCCAAAAGAAGGTTGATTATGTGCCATTCGCTTTGTTTGAGGGGATGTTGGAGTATAGGCAAGCAATAAGTCTGGCTGTCATTGAATGGAGAAGAGTGATGGGGCGTATATGTGGGAGCATCTTGAAAGTATGGCCTTTTAGGTTAAAGCGCGAAACAAATCGTCTTGAGGGCTGAAATTTTGTGAGACAATATTGCTACTTGTGTGAAGTGTGTGGTGCCCCCCGATCCTACAACTATATCCAGATTATGCTTTTCAAAATGATAAAATATATATAGCAGCAAAAGATTTGGATGGAATAAAACAATACACTGTTGACATTCACTAGATATTCTCTCCCATAGCTCCTAAACACTAAACAGCAAAAGACGATATCTCATGTTGTCTGGGTCTATTAATGGAAGGCCATTGATAACGAATTATCGTAGAAGTTATGCAATCAAGGCCTAGTGAGTATCAATATCATTGTCCTTTCTCTATGGCCACCTATTTATATTTATTGAGCTTTGTTCTCCTGCACAGAGATCAATAGCACGTGTATTTTTTTTAAAAGAAAGTGAATGTGGAAAAGGAGGGCTTCGAAATTTGTGGAGATGCATGGCAATGGTTGGTAATGAATGGCAACTGGAAAGAAAGCAAGAATGTGACATTTATTAGTAATTGGTCTCCTTGTTTTAAGATAAATTCATGGTTTGTTATATTTTCTCCAACAAAACATACGTCTGAGAATGAGCCGGATTTCAGTTCACTTATTTCTCTCTTGACTTGGCGAAACTCTTGTCAAAGATTTGGAGCTTCATCAAAAGTCGCTTTCCCTGTTTGACTGCTTGTTCTCTTATATTCTCATATTATTAATTTGTGAACCACATGAAGATGAAGGGTGGGTGTTTTATCAAAAAAAGAAAAAGGGTGGGTGTTCTTCTGGATTCTTTTGTTTCCATTATTCTCGGTGAGACATTTCTCTATCCAGTGAAGGCCGTGCATGGGTTCACAAGGTTAATGGCTGGGGACTCTGCAGCACAATACATGAGATGCCTCCCTGCAGTTTTCGGATCACTAGCACAAGTATTTTGGGTGTGCACAAGTAATATGGACTGAAAAATAATTGCGGAAAGTTCCCAGAAAGCTCGTATAAGATTCTCCTGCAAGGATGAAAACAGATAAGTTGTGGCGTGCATGATTGAGATAAGTTTGGCTCTGGTTATAAAAAATAAAAAAAAATATACTCGTGTTGGTCCAAATGAAGCCCCAAGTGATCAACATATATGGACACAGGCAAACATGGTATTGGCCGGCAACAACAATGAGAAGCATGCTGATGTTTAATCATCTTTTATCTAATCTCCTTTACACTGTGACTGCAATGCAATGCGTGCCTACTTAGTTCTGTGCTCAAGAGTTATAAATTTCGTAAATAAATGGTGTGATTATGCAACTTTGTTTCTAAAGAAAACGCAAGAAAGACACGCGAAACTTCTCAAGGATTAAAATAGAATTTGAAAAACATGGGAGCACAACTTAGGGAGATGAAAGGGGGAAGAGGAGAAACGTCTAATTAAAATACTAAAAAAAATCTTTCTTTCTTTTTTTTTTTTTTTTTTTTTGGTATGATAAGAGCTAGAGAAGCTAACAAGTTACAAAAGTCGGGTTTCTAGGACCCCTAAGATATGTTTGCAGGAATGAGATTTCAGTAATTAGCCAGTCGGGTAGGTCGTCTTCACGGTTGAAGTGATAGGTTTCATCCTCTCTCAATGCCAGTGTAGCCAATCTGTCTGTTCCTTCATTTCTTTCTCTTGGGATCCACTTGATAGACCATCTCTCCATGGAGCAAAGTAGGTTTTTGCACTGTGTGATTTTGTATCTTGACTTCTCATTTGGGTCTGTTTTCTTTTGAGTTTATCCATTTCTGGGCTAACAAGGAATCTGTGAGTATATGTACACTACAAGAAATGTACCCTATAGCGGCGGATATATCTGCCGCTATAGGGTGCTTATCCGCCGCTATAAGAACATAGCGGCGGATAAAAGGTGTGCCACTAAATCTCCCGTCGGAGAAAGTTAGTGGCGGATTTGTACACTTTTAGAGGCGAATATAAGACTTATTGCGGCGGATATATCCGCCGCTATAGGCTGCGCAACTGTAGTCTTTAGCGGCGGATTATAGGGTACATATATGAGATTATTATTATTATTATTATTATTATTATTATTATTATTATTATTATTATTATTATTATTATTATCAATTAATTGGATAATTACGCAAATACCTTTGATAATATATGAGAATCAAATTAATTAATAATAATCAAAACAATCTTTATTATTGAACAAATGTTTGGTATTAAATAAAATTTACTATCCAATAATACAACATTTAGAAATTTTAGAAAAAAAATACAAACATATACTAAGTTTGCATACATACAAACATACTAAGTTTGTGTTTTCAGGTAGGCTTTCTATGACTTCTTCGCCATGAAAACTCCCCGGCCGAGTGGGTTGTATGGTATTATGCCAATTCCAAGCTCTCTGCATAATATAGAGAAATTGATGTTACAAAGCTCAAACATTAATAAAAGAAAAAGAAAAAATCTTTGAACTTCATTTTGACTTGCAAAATGAACTCAAATGATTTTCTCAGTACCAAGGGATCATAAGGAACACAAAGAATGAACTCTAAGTACCATTGAGGGTTATACCATCTCTTGAATCCACCTTCTTTGCTTGAATAGAGATGCCCAGGTGGAAATGTCTGAAAGTGTTCACAATCATCAATCAATCCTTTCATTTATGATGATATCCAAATAGAGCCTAGAAAAAAAAAATGCTTAAAAACTAACATTAAAAAAAAAGAATGAAATGAATTCAGAATGGATTGCATACAAACCATCAAGACCCCATGCAATATAGAGGTTGTTAATTACTTGATTTAAATTATGTATAGCATTATAACTCCATCCCCTTAAGAGAAGAAGAAAAATAAAGAATATATATTGCCATCCTTGCAATATTTACTGATCAAATATTCTACTTCTCCATCATATTTTAGAAGACACATTTGCCTACAATCATGTATGTTATTAAGAAAATATTTTCAATTTACTTGAGTAATGGAAGATTATTAATTATTACAATCAAAGAAAATAAATATAAATAGATAGAATAATTTGCAAATCTTATATTAAATAGTTAATTAAGGCAATTTTTGGTGAAACTCTAGTTGAGAGCAGAAGCCTTGCCCCCTATTTCCAACTCTGTGAAAGAAAAGAAATATATATATAAATAAATCTCATTATTAAAATGAAATATATGGACAATAAGACCACCAACCTAAGAATTATCATAATATTTTTGAAGTGTAAGTACAATTCTAATTCATACATTTGCCTTGAGACTTAACATTTGCTAGTATTTTATTATTATTATTATTTCAAAAAGTATGCTCAGGGACACAACCAAAAGCAATCTCTATGTGAATCAACAGATCCAATCAAATCTGCATCATTGAAGTATTAGCCTTTCAAGAATCTAAACTATTTTAATTTAGAGGTCTCGATCTATTTCGCAAAATTACAAACTAAATGAAAATGTTAAAAATGAATGCATCAAATGGCCTTCAAGCAGCTACAAAGCTCGGAGAACATTTGATTGGAACCACCTGGCATTCCTTTTTTTCTTTGCCAAAAAAAATTTATCATCTTCAAGTCATTAAAAGAATACACAATACATCCCCCTATTCAATTGATGTACAATTACTATGACTAAAGTTCATAAGCATACAATAAAATTTATCATTGAAACTATTTATTATGCATGAAATTTGAAAGAAATGAAGATGATATTGAGCAGTTTAAAACTACTATATATTCTACCTGCAAGACTTCCCAGAAAGAAAATCTAATGGTGCTCCACATAATTTTCCCACAGCTTTGATAAAGTTTGACACTAATGAACTTAAAATGATTCCCATCAAACCAGCTACTACATATTTGCGTGGATCTATGTATTAAAGTAGCTTTCCATTTCTCTTGCTATGAAATCCTACATAGGTTAAAGTAGAGCAAACAGTTATATTCATAACCACAAAATCTTTTAAAGTAGGGTCCTGCTGGTGCTTTGAGCTTGAGCTCTTCATGTTCATGTAACAGATCGACTGAAAGATAAGAGACTTTGTACCAACATTATTAGATGACAAAAAAAAAAAATTTATCTAAATTTATCTGAAAACAATACAAGAAATATGTAAAGGTAAGTCTAGTGAGCACATTGGTGAAGAAAATGCATTTCTTAATATTATCAAGCTAAGGCAAAATTAAAAGAAAGATGATATAAACTGGTTTTACATAGAAGTAGGAACATACATAAAAAAAAAATCTGAATCACAATAAAGACAAATCCTAACTTTAACTCATGCCCTAAATACTAATCGTAGTTGAGGGGGGTCTTTTAGGTGATTCAGCCATTTAAGGTGTTGAAAGATCAATTATACAATCAGTAATTGTGGCCACATAATGGATTTAAAAAAACAGAGTAATTTATGTACAAAAGAACTTCCATAAGATTCATGAATTTTGTCTACACAGAAGGAATTCAGAATGTTAACTGATAAAACAACAAAAAAAAGGAAGAAAAGTCCACTTTTATTTCTTTAAACCATTAAATTAGCACATAAACCTTATCTGTAGAAAATATATCATAAAATTTGTGCATAGTCTCTCTCTCTCTCTCTCTCTCTCTCTCTCTCTCTCTCTCTCTCTCTCTCTCTCTCTCTCTCTCTCTCTCTGACCACACACCTAGAAAGGATACATTTCTTTTCCAAAACAAATTTTTTCTCAAAAAATGCCAATTGTTTCAAGATATATAGTAGCATACACATAGCATGAGACATAATTATATACAACATACAAGTACCACTTCAAAATTTCACACCCATAATTATCTGCATTTACAGTCAACATAATTCAATATCATAATTCCAAACCAGTAGAAGGCTAGAAGCATTCAACTGTGGGAAAACATATAATTATGTATATCATAAAAATAATCCTTCATCAATTCACACTTACAATTATTATACACATTCACATACCAGAAGAAGGCTAGGAGCATTCAACCTATAAATATAAAAAAATAAAATAAAATAATAAAAAAATAAAAAATAAATTGCATTTTCAGCAACAAACAGAACAACAATAAACAAGCATCAACTCAGCATTCAGAAGCTCATCATCAGCATCAGGAATTAACATATTTAAATTATAAACAAATAGCAAAATATTTCCAGTAGATAAAAAACAAAAAGAATTAGAGAATTAGAAGTTGAATACTAAACAATCTTATGAATCACGAATAACTCCTGAAAAAGGGCTGGATATCAAATCCGAACACCAATTACAAACAAAAACAAAAAAACATACACTAAATTCTTTAACAATCTGATGCTAAATCTATATCTAGTTGCTTCCTCAATTTAACTATGATTCATGCTTGCAATGCGGAAAAATCTAGGGTTTAGAAAATTCACCTGGGTTTGATGTTGGCTTGTGCGTGAGTTGACGAAGGGGAGGATCGGAGTAGAACTGAGAAACGGAGGGAGAGATTGGGGTGCAAGAGCAACCGGAGGAGCGGAGGCAATGTCCTGGAAAAGAGAGATTGGGGAGCGGTGGATCTCGAGTGAGGTTGAGGGGAAGTGAGACGGGATTTGAATATAAAGAGGGAGGAGAGTGGCGCCTGGACTGAGTTCGAGAACCCTAACCTGACGAGAAGATCGTCGGACGTCAAGAGAAAGAGATGGAGTCGCTGGGCTAGCTCGTCGGGCAACATCGCGCACTGAGGAAAAAGCGAGGGATCTCACGAGGGCGATGTGATTTTTCAGAACAAGAAAAGGGTTTAGTCGCAGGCAACTCGCGCGCGTGGGGTGTTTTCGCGGTGAAGTGGACTTTTAGCGGCGGAAAAATAATTCCGCCGCTATAAATTGGCACTATAGCGGCGGAAATTTATATCCGCTGCTATATATTTGTTTTAAGTGGCAGCGGCGGATAATTATATCCGCCGCTATAAAGCAATAGTATTTGAATTTAGCGGCGGATATAAATATCCGCCGGATATAAATATCCGCCGCTAATATCTGCCGCAATAGCTGCAATTTCTTGTAGTGACTTGTCGTGCTCCCAGCTGTAGCAGTATCTTCAGTCCAACAGTGATCGCTTCAATTTCCCCTTCATAAGCCGATTCAGCATCACCGTGGAGGGCGCCTGCATATAAGAATTGGCCGTAATTAGTGATGATAATAATACCAATGCCGGACTTATCTTCTCCATCCTTCCAAGCAGCATCCACGAACAAGTGGTGGCTATAGTTCTGTGTATTCCATTGGTGCACATTATGATCCTCCAAGTCTCCAATGCTTTTTATACCCATGTGTTTCTCTGCGATCATCGATATAGATCGATTTCCGACTCTGCTCCAAGTTGGTGTTCCTAAATACTTTGCTGCATCTTTCTTTCCAAATGAACCACAATCCAGTAGCTATGGTTTCTGCTTCCTCAACTGTGATTCTTTGACTTCCAAGCTTCCTTTCTTCCAGCCAATTCCCCATAGATAGGTCATCTGTGAGATTCCAATTGCTAAAATATCCTTCATTTTTGAAGCTACTCCAGACCTGTTGGGCAAAAAAACATTCTTGGAACAAGTGGTAGTTAGTTTCCGGCAGGCAGCTGCACATTGGACATGGGTCAGCCGGGCCAATGCCAATATGATATAATAGATTCTTGGTTGGGAGCCTAGCATGAAAGAATTTCCATAAAAATAGAGTAATTCTAGGCATCACATTGAGTCTCCAAAGTTTCTTCCAACCTCCCCAACTGTTGGTTTGATCTTTCAATTTGAGCTCATCATATATGGCAGCAGAAAGAGATCTGCCTTTAGTGTTATATGCCCATTTCCAATTCTTATCCACTGGTTCATAACTTACTTTTTTTATAATGATAAAATCTATTAGCCATGCAGGGAATATGAGAGACAAGGAAGAGTAGTTCCAATTAATGGCCAATTGCTAAGAAAAATCCTACCTGACCTGATTGGGAAGGAGCAATCAGCTTTTGTGGCAGGCAGAAGTATATTTGACAATATTCTTTTTGCCCAAGAATTAGCTCATTCTATGGAACATGACACCCTTAACCACCCAATGATGCTAATTAAACTAGATATGGAAAAAGCCTATGATATAATTAGATGGGATGTTGTCACTGCTGTGTTGACTAAGATGAATTTCCCAAATGAGTGGATTATATGGACCAAGGCTTATATACAAACTACATCCATGGCCTTTCTTATTAATGGAAGTGCTGGGAAATGGTTTAAGCCAAAGGCTGGTCTTAGGCAGGGTGACCCCCTGTCTTCTTATTTGTTTATCATTGTCTCCCAAATCCTAACTAATATCCTCAATAAGGCTGAATCAATGAAACTATTTAAGGGAGTTAGAATCACTGAGAACTTATCTGTAAATCATACACTCTATGCTGATGATCTGCTTATTTGTGGACATGCCTCTAGAAAGAATGCTAGATCAATTAAAATGTGTGTGGAGTTGTATAAAAACATTTCTGGTCAAAGACCTAACATGTCTAAATCTGATATATTTTTCCCCTCCTGGATCAACAGTAGAATCAAACAATCCATCCTTGAAATTCTAAATATAAAACAGAGACCTTTCCCTTTCAAATATCTTGGATGTTGGATTTCTCCTTTCAAAATTCCTGTTGATTATTTCAAGGCATTGATAACCAAAATTGACAGTAAACTTGCATATTGGAAGACCATGCATCTATCCATGGCAGGTAGAGTTACCCTTGTCAATGCCACAATTATGTCCATTCCATTGTTTGGCTTGAGTACATATGCAATCCCTGTATCCATTATTGACAGTATTACCAAACTTGCGAGAAGATTTATCTGGTCCAACACAGCTAATAACAATGGTATCCATTTAATTGGCTGGAGCACTGTCACCAGCTCCAAATCTGAGGGTGGTTTAGGTGTCAAAGACTTGAGGATAATGAAAAAAGCCCTTCTGTCCAAGCTTGTCTTTGAATTATTAAACCAGGAGGACAAAATATGGATTAAGTTTATGACAAACAAATATGGCAAACTTGATGTTTGGCAACCTAACAGGACTGGGAAAATCTCTTGGACCTACAGAGGGCTGATTAACATTGCTAGAGAAATTAAAGGCAATATTTCTATGATTGCTATGTCCCCTCATTGCTCTATTTGGTTTAATTCTTGGCTATTCAATGTCCCATTCAGCATGATGCCTACATATATTAATATGGAGGTTGACCTGCTGAACTTAAAAGTTGAAAAAAAATCATTTTAAGAACAAAAGTCTAGACCTGTATAATTACAACTAGAAGATCAAAATATAAAATTCTTCATACAATGGCTAACTAGAGAGAAATATGAACTGATACACCAACTGCAGGGAGAGGGACGTCACTTTAACAAACCCAACCAAGATTCATGAAACGATCACAACTTATTTCTACAAATTCTTTGGGAAAATGATGTATAACACTTCTTTGGAGACGTTGTTCAAGCACAAAGAACATCAAGATGTATATATTACACCTCGAGAACCATTTCTCTGAGAATGAGGTGAGGTTGACAGTCAACGAGTTAGGGGTTGAAAAGGCACCAAGACCGGATGGTTTCCCTATGACTTTTTATCGATATGGATGGGTGATCATCAAGACTTACCTATAGAAATTGTTTGATGATTTCTTCTAAAGAAGAGCGACTTTAGAAAGACTAAGGGCCCGTTTGGTATGAGGGAAAGTAAGAACTTTGCAGGGAAAGTAAAGGCCGGGAATCACTTTCACACGTTTGGTTATAAAATGAACCATGTAAAGTAAAGTTTGACTTGTAATTACTTTCCCTTTGACCAGGGAAAGTGTTTCACATGGGGGGAGGTGTGAAAAGGATTACAAGGTTGGTGGGAAAGTATGGAAGAGGTAAAATATCAAATTTGCCCATCTATTAACTAGTTATTTCTTCTCTTGCCCTCTCTTTTAATTTTACTAAGTAGAGTAATAAAATCATAATTTACTTATAATTTTAGAATTTCTTAATTATTTATTAGGCATAGATAAATATAATTAAAAAAATGTATTTTTGTGTTATACTTCTCCGATTACGTTGTTTTATAAATTATTCAAAACTTTTGATTGAGTGAACTAACTCAATGGGTGACAAGTGAAAATAAAATAAAATATGGGGTTATGGGATATTATTGAAAAACGAAGAGGTGACAAGTGATTTGGCTATTTTTCAAGGGATGGTAAGTAAAAAGTTCTTATATAAAACCCAATTTTATTAATAAAGTAATCAAGGGCAAAATTGGGAATCAACATTACTTTACATGGTAAACCTATTAATACCAAACAGATGAATCACTTTGCATGCATTTTAATTACACTTTTTTATTGGGCATAACAAACATTGCAATGGGAAAGTGATTACAGGGAAAGTGATTGCATGGAAAGACTTTGCATGCAAAGACTTTACATGCAAAGTACCAAACGGGCCCTAAATTGGGCGAACATATATCATATTGATCCCCAAACAAAACACACTAGCAACTGTCAAGGGTTATAGACACATAAGCCTATTGAATTGTTTTCATCAAAATATTTCAAAGATCCTAGCCAATAGATTACTAAAGGTCCTAGGAGATCTAGTGGATGACTCACAAAGACATGATAATCCGCGACAATATAGTCGCATCAGAATAACTCATCTAGATGTTGAAACACATCAATACTAACAAGACCCACGTTAAAATTGACTTTGAAAAAACTTTTGACACGATGGATTGGCCTTTCCTCTAGTATATCCTCTATGCAAGAGGTTTTGGTCTAAGATGGATCACATGATCCTAGCACTACTTTATACATCAAAGGCTAAATTCCTCGTTAACAGAATCTTAACTAGATATGTGAGGAATAAAAGGGGCTTGTGACAAGGTAACCCCTTTCTCCACTACTCTTCGGATTGGTCACTGATATACAAGGGAGTTCAAGTGGGATGTTGCAGCAAGGAAAGCGTCACCAACCTCCACTATGTTGATAACCTGCTAGTCTTTTGCACAGGAGACCTCCCTCAATTCAAATCAATTTTCACAAGAACGCAATAATTGTGCTAAAAGCCTAGGAATATACAGCCAGTCGCGCAAATCATAAACTACCCCATTATTGCTTTACCTCTAGGGTACGTACAGATCACAAGAGTAACGGCCAAGGAAGGAGGATTGGTCGGACTTCATCTAGAAAACGAGAAAAAAAAATGAGCTCTTGGAAAGGAAGATTTCTTTCTACGGGTCACTAGCTCACACGTACTAATTAACGTTGTACTAACAAGCATTCTCATCCATTTGATGTCAATTTATTGGCTCCCATAATGGGTAATGGATCAAATAGAGGATGTAAGAAGAGACTTCCTATAAAAGGGAGCTGATATGAACTCACATGCTTATCCTTGGCAAGTTGGCAACATTTGTGCAAGATAAAGGAGCAAGGAGGTTGGGGCATATACTAAACTTGTGTCAGTTCAACGGAGCACTGCTAGAAAAATGATGGTGGAGAGACTCCTTACAGGGCAAGGCGACCTTTGTCATAAGATTATTACATGTACACTCATATTTTAAAAGGAGCTTCCTTGACTCACACAAGAAGAACCTGCCACATATGTCTTTTGTCTTGAAGGGGATTTGTAGAGAACGACTTGCGGTTCCTCATAACATCTCACTCACCCAGGCAACGGGAAATCTACAAACATGTGGTTAGAAAACTAGATTCAAGGATACTCGTCAGGGGATCTATTCCCCTACCTGCAATCCTTGATGCCTCTAGGATCAAGAAAGCATGGGGAACCTACTAAGGAGACTTCCAATTCTCAACCTAGGACAACTAATGCCAAGGAGGATCGCGAGGAGTATGGACTATTGCAACAACACCCAAGAGACATCCAGGGACATGGATAGATCAAAGGGCTTGGCGACAACTACATTCACAGTCAAATCCTTGTACAAATTCCCGATTGATGGTGAAACCTGTAGCGATTTTTAGGATGAGCTTCTGGAATCGTCCTTGCCCTCTTAAAATCAAATTATTCACATGGCTAGCAAGGGAGAACCAAATACTTACTCTAGACAACCTCCACATGAAAAATTTGAGAGGTACTCGGATTACATGCTTGCTATGCGATGCTGAAAATGAGGTTGTCGCACATCTTCTCCTCAACTCCCCTATAGCCCACAAGATATTAAAGCATTGTGGGAGGAGGTACGACATATACACATCCCTTACCTCCCCATCCGGGACATTGGAGACCTCATAACCACCTTATTCGCGATCCAAGGTTACCAAGACCTTGAGAAAATGATGGACCTTATGAGGAGGAAAAAAAAGTGATATTTTTCAAGATGAATGATTATCAATCATGGAAAAAATAGATAGAGAAAAAAGCCGGCTACCGAAGTCAAGCCGATGACCATCGCATTGCTTATTCGGGCGAAACCCCAGGTTTATGACTGGCAAATTATTCGTGATACTAACTTCTCCTACTATCTTGATTTGATGCAACACACTCGTCTAAAAAATCGGGGCTACAGGAGACCCAAAACATGATTAAAAGGAGCCTACATTTTTACTAAACACTTGGGTGATGAGGCCCATAAGGGAGTATAATGGTCGAGATGACGGAAGATACAATGTGTTCGATCTTGTCCTTTCACAAAACCTTTGTAACCACATAAATATCTGTATTACAACAATTTTCCCAATTAGCATATATAAATGTTGTTCATCCAAAGTTTTTCAAATATATATATAGAATTTGTTGAACAGAGAGGATAGGGTTTAGGTTACATTTTGAAAACAAATGCAAGTGAGCATTAACATCAACAACTAGATAGCTCTGTCTCTCTTTTGTTATGACTTATGAGACTACATCTCATACAACATGAGTGCCCTCCAAAGACTTCCAAAACTCACAGCATTCTTCCTCTTCCTTGTTCTTGTTCCTACCAGACACGAAATCAAATGAAGGACCGGGAGGAATCTGCATGAGGTCTAGTGTCACTTGAGTTCTGTCTTCCTGGAGCTCATTCCAGCTACTTGTAAGCAGAGATGGTTCCTGTGATGGAACTAATTGTGGTTCTTGTGGAAAGTAAGACTGGATGGTCGAGCATTCCGTACCAGTGTCTCGCCAATTACTCCTGCCGGGGAACAGCTGCCCGGCTAGTGTGCCGGCCCGGTTCTCGGCAATCAGTTCTAGCAGAGCCGCTCTTGACAGGGAGGAGAGGTTGGTTGTTGTTAAACAAGGAGATGTATTAGATGACAGAAGAGAGAGAGCACGAGCAGAGGAAGCTGATGATATCTGACGAATTCCGCCGCCCATTATTGTGCTTTCTGCAGGGGATATGATATAATTATGAGCAAGAGCTTAATTTTGAAGTGATAACAAGAATAGTTCCACATGAGTAGGCAAACAATGAATGCAATGTTACACAATCTAAATTGTACTATAACAGTATAACAAGGCAAAGATTGCCAAATAGTACGTAGTCTGCTTGAATCCTCTGTTTTAGTGATTGACAGTTCCTTAAATAACAGATCACCCATGAAGGTTTTTACTCAAATCACTCATGGCGGATTTTTAACAAGATTAATTTACACTGTATGAAGAATATACACTAAATCCAAACTCAATCTTTCAAATAAGAAGATAAATTACTCTCCTTTCCCAATATAATAGTTTACATGAATCTAAGCAGTACAGCAGTACACACACAGAGTTAACCAAAGAAGAAGAGAGAATATTGGAGATCATGTATATCATATCTTACCCAAAGAAGAGCTCCTGACAATGGAGTCCTGGGTGCTCTTCCTCCTGCGCTCATTGTGGCCGGCCAACCTCCTCCTGCAGCTCCTCTTCGAGTCATCAAACTCGGATACCGAATGAAACCTGGCAGGGTCCACCACCATTCCATCAACAATCCAAGCATCTAAACCAAAACACGACAGAGAACAAGAAAGAAAGAGACCTGCTACACTGCTGGCAGAACCTTTGCTGAGAGCCAAGCACCAGAACCACCGGTGCCTTGGAATGCTGCTCGCACACCTTGTGCCGCCGGTGGTACTCCTTCCCCTCGATCAGCGCCTTGCCGCACCCGTCGACCTGGCATCTCGGCACCGTCGCCACCACGTGGGATGTCACCCTCTCCCGCTTCATAGAACCCGTGAGGACATCGCCACGGTTCTCGTAGTAGCAGTGCGGTCTCTTGCCCAGCATAATGCACGATCGCCGTTGCTGGTTCGCAGCGTCCCTGAGTTCCATACGTCCCCCAGCGCGCTTGACTACTGTTTGGTTGACGAGAAGAGACGAGACGAAGTTGTGGGAGACAGGGAAGTGAAGGGAAGAGGACACGTGGCCCGATATAATTGAAGGGTTCAATCTGACAAGACTTGTGGGCATTCAAAGGCTTTGAAACAACAGGTGAGTAGCAAAACTTGACCTTCTTTTCTTTGTTAATAATGAAATCAATCGTTCCGCACATGTGTAATGCTTTTAACGTTTACTTGAGTTTTTAATTATCAGCCAATATTAACATTAACAGGTGGTCTGATTCCACACTGTGACCCCACCAGACCTTGGATGTGACGTTTGCGGACGTGTCCAGGTCCCACATGAATTGACCAATGGTATTGCTTGGTTTTCCTCGTTCCGGGGACAAGGGACCCACTTCCAGAACTTGACGGGGGGTGCGTGTTCAGATTTGCTATTACATGTTGTTGAAAATTTCAATATATTGTTCATGAATATGTTTCTTAAAAAATATATATATATATATATATATATATATATATATATATATATATTCACACACTTAATTAACTTTCAAGTTTGTACATTTGCTCCTGTCCTAATATGAGCCCAGCCGCCTTCTACTTTTTGAGATATTGTTATTACAGGTGTCCTTATACTCTGTATATTTTGGAATAATAATACTGCAAGGTATTCTATTCTAGCAACTCATATAAAAGTAAAAGCGTAATAATAAGTGAATTTTATTATTTCTTTTGATTCCGTCAGTCACATCTCGACCGTCCAAAGACAAAGAGTCTTGTTTTTTAGGGAAAAGACCTCATGGACGGTTGGGTCAAGTCACCTGGGGCATGGAGGGGCCATCTGATCGTCTACTACGAGGGATCTCAGCCGTCCACGTCATCAATAAGATAGGATCCTGTTTTCCTTGTTTAAGCTGCATAATCTGACTTCCACCTCTCATATATAATTTGATTAGTTTATTCATGAAACTAATTAGAAACAGTGTAATTTAAATTTTTTTAAAGTGAGTTGGAGTTAACTAATAAGATGGTGGATGGAGGTAGCTTTCAAAAGTGACGACACTTGATAAGCATCGAGGCTCAATAATAAAAACCACTAAACTTCTAATGGACTTGAGAGGACTTAAAGGTCATTCCCAACCATCCATATATCCTTAGATAGATGATGGTTCACAGTAGATAATTATCAACTGAACTGAAGTGGAATAATCAAAATACAAACCAGACTTATGTACAATTGCTTTGTAATCTGAATTAATAAGATAATAACAAAGAAATCTATGAATGATCTTCTCCTTTCCTGTTTAGCCTTTTCTATACCAAACTTGGATTCAAAGCACAAAAACCAAAAGCATCCACTAGCTACCTTCTCCCAACGAATCATTAAAGCATCATGATGATCACCATCAAAAGAATTCCTATGCAACTTCTCCACCCAATCTCTGTCGTGATCGGAGACGACGACGATGAAGTATCAGACTCCATTAGAGAACTAAGCTGAAACTTTGGGTTGGACCCGTAGAGCGCCTGCACGCCCCGAATATCATCAGCTCTAAGCTCAGTCTTGCGCGTCCTCGGTCTCAGGCTCGGAAACATGACCGATTCGCGCACGGACGAGTGCGCGAGCCCGAGCACATGCCCGATCTCGTGCGTGGCCACGGACTCCAAATCTACGGCCACGCGCGAATCCTCCTCCCCAAAATCCACCGCCCACCGCTCCGCCGAGTCGAAGTGCAACCTCCCGCTCATCGGCGAGAACGCGTGCGCGAGCACGCCCAACACTCCGTCGAACGGTTCCCCATCCCCGTGATCCCCTGAGACGAAAGCCAACTTCACGTCAGCCAACTCGTACTCCTCCGCTTCCACGAAGTTCACCGGTATCACTCGCGACCACCGGTCGAACGCTCGACGGAGGATGGCGAGTATCTCCGCTCTCGGTATGTAGTCGATGGTATCGAACGGGGAGAGCCCGTAGGTGAGGTTCATCGGTCGTGCGCGCGCCCACCGTGGCTCGCCTAGAAAGAAAGCAAAGGCCTTGCGCCGTGGGGCGGCGGCGTCGGAGACGCCGCACCGCGGGGACATGAGCTCCGAGAGCGTGCCGGAATCCAGACGTCCCGTGATTGGAAGCCCCAGCTTGGATTGGTATTGGCTGAGGGCGGTCTCTAGAGAGACATCAAAAGCGTCCGTGAAGTTGTCGTTGCTTGAGAGATAACCAAACCGATTGAGATAGCGTTTCAACTCCGATACGCCGGCGATGTGGCTCCCTCGCTCGGCGTCTACGAGTCTTCCAAAGGTGTGCCATGAGGTGTTTGTTTGGTGTTCGTTCGCGTAGACCTTATAAAAGATGAAGAAGCCAAGGAGAATATAGAGAAGGGGTTGGAACAGAGGAGGCATGCTCTGTTTTTTATTTTTTTCTTTGATATAATAATAGACAGGGAGTCAGAATATGTTGTGTTTATCTGAACGGTTGGAGCTGTTGGCCTTCTTTTTGGAAGAACCTTACTTGGAAGTCTCCTTTGAAGGATGAGGAATGATTCCATGGTTGGTGACCAGCTGACTTTTGAGCATCTCTCTGTTCCTTTTGCTTCTTAATATAATAATAATAATATTTTAACAAATATTATGGATTATGTGGATTATAAATAAAAAAATTTATTAAATTTTTAAATATTATATTAATTTTTTAATATCATAAATTAAATATAAAAATATATTGACCGGCCTATGCGGGTCACAACACCCCCATAGTGGTGCGTTCTAAGATACCTTGCGACAGTGTAAGGTAGTATACTTTTGCACACAATTTACACACTCACTTGATTATATTGCACACAATTCATAATTCACACCATGCGGGCCCGTTTATAATTCAATGCACACAATTTCTACTGGCTTGCACACAATTTGTACTAGCTTGCACACAAATTGGTATGCTACCTTGGGTTCAACCCCCAAGGTATCTTAGAATTCACCCTCTATTCATTTAATCATATGTGTGAGTGCAACTTGCACTTTAGTCCTCCATTGTTATTTCTTTTAGATGCCTCTTTATTTAATTCCTAGGAGAAATTCCTTATGCATTTAAATCCCTATTAAAGATTTAATCAGGTTATAAAACATAACGACTCTTACAATTACTCTTTTAGTTCTTTGTTTTATGTGTAGTAGTAAGGTAAAAAAAATTGTATTCATGGTATGTGTTATTTATGATGCATAAATTTGATGATTGTTTATGAATACTTGTGTCAGTAAAATATTTGAATCTAATTGCTTTGCTTTTTATATTAATGTTACATCACCTTTAATGTCAAACCTTACATGTTTTAATGTTTTATAATGCAACCCCACTTCAGGATGGAAGGCGGCAGCCAGTCAAGACAGCGGAGAACTACTCCAAACAAGAGATGGAACCCACTCCACAACCGTTTCTTTTTTAGGTTCATGGCCAAACAGGCGGATGACGACATGAAAACCGACAAAAGCTTCAAGCTACAAGCCATTCATGCTATAGTGCGTGCACTGAACGAGGAGTTCAAAGAAGGTTTCAACGAGGGTAATGTCCTTAATCATTTGAGGACTTTCAGGCGTAAGTGGGCTACCATCAAGAAATTGAAGGGGTTGGATGGGATGAAGATAGTAAGACAATCACCATGGGCGAGGAGGAGTATAAGATATATATCGTGGTATGTTCTTATTACTTAGTATATTTTATTCTCATTATGATGTATGCCCTTATAAACAATGCTATTTATAATGCAGGCGCACCCAAATGAAGATGCATTTATCAATAAGCCGATTGAAATTACAATTTACTTGAGGTTGTGTATGGCAATTGATCAGGCCACAGACCATCTCTCAAGAGACACCATATCACGTTAGGAAGTTGATGGCCCGGACCAAGTAGAAGACCTGCAGGAGCCTAATTCTGTCGGTGCTGGATTAAACATGGGGAGTTATTTCGTGGGCACAAATGAGGGTTTTAATTCCCCCACCATGCGTCCTATGAACAACCACACGGCTGACAACTTAGAAACAAGCACTACTGCTAACATGTATAGAGCACGTGGTAGGAGAAAAATGCGTGCACAAGTGGATCCAGAGGTTATACAAGGCATGTCAGATAATATGAACGAGCTTGCGATGACGATTCGCGAAAGACATCCTATGCGAATTGCTAACACTATATCTCAAGAGTGCATGAAGTAACTACAATTAGGATACACCAATCAGGATGTCACTAGGTTTTATAATAACCTGAACGAGAATGAATTGAGGAAATCAACTTTTCTTGGGGTACATGAGATGATGCGTCTCTTAACCGCCGAAGATTATCTTCGGCCTTCACCACCGCAGTTCTAGTTCATTTGATGTAGGGGTGGGCGTTTTAAACCAAGAACCGAAGAACCGATCCAATCCGAACCAAAAAAATCCGACAAAAATCCGAGTTGACTAAAAAAGTAAAAATCCAAGATCCAAACCGAACCGATCGGAAATAATATTAATTATATTATATTTTATTAATTAACATATGTCATAGTGTTATTGGCATTGTATATATCCTAATTTCATAATATTATGAATATGAGATCATTTTTAAGAATGTTTGTGATTTAAAGGATGAAATATAATTCATGCTTACTTTCTAGTGTACCACTATATATATGCATCTTTTCTCCCCAGCCTCCAAATTTTAATGTATGAATTTGATACTAATTGTTAGTGCAAACGCATTAGGATTGACAAGTATTTGACACAAGTCCAAGCCTCTCTCAATTCGGGTGCAACCTAAGCATTAAAGAAGATGTTGATCGATTCCATTGGCTTGGAGACTCCATTCTCGGAAGGAAGCATCATCAAAGGCTGACTGAAATCAAAGCTTGAAGACTCCATCAAAGGCTGACTGATTGAAGATTACATGCAAATGTATGCATGCTGATTGGAGGTCTCATGCAAGTGGCTACAGGAGTGCAGCTGATTGATGATAAGATTGGAAGCTAGATTTGGCAACTGATATATGATTAATGAGGTGATTGATGCAAGCCAAATTAGAATCATGACCATATTTGATAAACAAAAAAATATGGTGGAGTTTAATAGGCCAAACTATGGTGAATCAAGACCAAGTTTGGAAGTAGATTGGTGGCGCCAATCAACATCTCAACCTTGCATGATTGAATATGAAGGTTGATTGAAGATTACAAACCATGGAGTGGTTTGACCATGTTAGGCTGAGGACGTGATGGAGAGGTGGATCGACTAGTTGCGGTGGTCAGGATCATGTGGGTCCGGCGTAGTCGACTCGGAACTCAACCAGGAGGATTGGAGGTATGTCGAGGTCGTAGAGTAATAGATGATGTAGCCTTGGTCAGTTCGTCAGCCGGGCCACGTTGCAAGTCGTAGTTGCAACTAGGTTGCAACGGCTAAATTTGAAAAGAGTCCAATTTAGCAGTCGCGGAGATCCGAAGATTCTAAAGGTGGTAGTTGGTGTTGTGATGGCGTTAAGACATGGAGATGTCTATATAAGACTAGGACTCTGAGGATTGAGGTGAGCTGACTAGAGTTTTCCCTCCGGAGAAGGATGATAGTGGCCATTGGCAATCAAGGAGTGGGTGCTTATGATAGAGTGAGAGAGTGAGTGAGACTCTTCTACTCTTGTCTTCCTTACACCTTTAGTGAATTGTCTCCTTCGGGCTTGGCCCCCTAGACGTAGGCTTGGTTAGCCGAACTGGGTTACCAAACTTCTTAGACTCCTCTCTTCTTGTATGTTCTGTCTTGATTGTGCGAGTGTGTATGTCAGAGCTTGTGTGATCCCTTGGAAAGGAAAACCAGAGTTATAACTAACCACACAACAGCCTTGACGAAACTAATAAGACATACTCACTGAACGAGTTGTAAGCGGTGTTGCAACACAACATACAACATGCAGACAACCCACGGAACTTACAATTGGTATCAAAGCCAGTCTCCGATGTTCACCTTGGTTTCAAGGTCAGTAAAGTCCTGGAAGAAGTTCTGTCTATGGCAGAAGCCAAGAGACAGAAGAAGCCCTTACATGTACATGAAGACGATGCTGATTTGGCGTTATTGTCCCAAAAGCTCCACAAAATGTTCAAGCAATACAAGACAAGAAGAAAACAGTTGCAGAAGGGTGTTCCAAAGGCTGAAGATATGAAAGAATTGAAGCAGATTCAAGAAAAAGGATTAGAGGAATACAGTGTAGAGAATGTGAAGTCTTTGGACATATACAAGCTAAGTGTGCCAACACACTCAAGAAAAAGGGTAAATCTCTTAACGCTACCTGGAGTGAAGGAGAATCCGAGGAGAGTTTGGAAGATAAAGAAGATAAAGGTATGCTCAGTCACTATACTGTATTCTCATATGTGTTTAAACAGGCAGGTGAATCAAGCAGATTCAAGAGTGTTGCAAATCACATTGCAACATCAGTTGCAACATTTGAAGACAACGAGAGTGACTATGAAGAAGTAAATGAACTAGACCTATTCAAAGGCTATGAATTCATGAAAAAGAGATTCAGCGACAAGACCACAGTAATCAGGAAGGTGTGGATTAGAAAGAAGAACACGAAGAGAGCAACTACAACTGAGAAGAAGTCAGAATTTATGAAGAAACAGGGTCTCGCAACATCTTGTTACCACCAAAAGCTGACTGACAAAGGACCTCTGATAGCTAGAAAAGCATGTATGCCCTGTCAAGTCTTTGATCCAGGAATTCCTTGAGTTGCAGAGAATTCAAAAAAAAAGGGGGGAGCAAAAAGAAAGGAGCTAGGGAGTTAGATTCTTGAGTTAAGAGGGTTTAATTTGAGAACCCTCGAATTACATTAATTATCTTCCATTCAAGAAGTTATTGTTGAAGAAGAAGAGTAACTCTCCTCCAAGAATATGAGGATGAAACAACTTGTACAAAGGAAGAAATCTTGTTTGGCACGACTGGCGGATGTCTCGGTTGCAAAGTCGAACTCACCAAGCAGACTCCCGAGGCTGGAGAAAAAGAAGCATCTTCAAGCTAGTCTCAACTCCTATGGAAGAAGACAAGGGATGTTGCAACATCTGGTGCAATAGTGAGAGGTTTAGACATGAAGGGGGAGTTGTAACTCGATGTGCAACCTGCAACACAAGACCCCGCTTGCTTTGGCATCATCAGCCACAAAGGGGGAGTAGAAGTTCCAGGACAAAGTCCTAGGTGGTTGTGTCAAATAATTCCAAAGGGGGAGATATTGTTAGTATTGGAGCACCTAGTTGGCATCATTTGACACAGTAATGAAGTGGCACACGAAGTCAAAGCTAGTTTGACAAGTCAAAGGGAGGAGTAAGTCTAACAACCTTGTTTTGTTAAGTGGCTGATTGTTTATGTTCAGTTTATGTCTGACTACCAAGAAAGGGGGAGTTGAACCCTGCAAAGCGACATCAGTAGTTTTCGGCATTATATAACATGAAGTGAGAGGACTACAATGCAAGGGGAGTAGATGTCAGCATCTGCAGGCATTGGCATCATTTAATACAAAGGGGGAGAAAGGTGAAGCCTTCTGCTTGTGGTTATCATCTGCTGATTGCTGTGTTGTTGCATCATTCTGTGTATGTGCTCTTTGTTTTTGAACTGAACTGGCATTGGTTTATCTATGTTTGTTGAACTGGTTATTAACTCTCGTTTATTACAATGACTTTGTTTTATGTTACAAGGTTTGCAGTATTCAGGGGGAGTATCATATGTTTATTTGTTGTAAATCAATCAGTTCATGTCAAGTCTAGTGTAGGATGTTGCAAGGTTGTGGTAACTAGGAAATGCAACCAAGACTGAAGCATGCAGGCAGAAGAATGTTGTGTCAAATAATGCCAAAGGGGGAGATTGTTAGTGCAAACGCACTAGGATTGGCAATTATTTGACACAAGTCCAAGCCTCGCTCAATTCGGGTGCAACCTAAGCATTGAAGAAGATGTTGATCCATTTCATTGGCTTGGAGACTCCATTCTCGGAAGGAAGCATCATCAAAGGCTGACTGAAATCAAAGCTTGAAGACTCCATCAAAGGCTAATTGATTGAAGATTGCATGCAAATGCATGCATGCTGATTGGAGGTCTCATGCAAGTGGCTACAAGAGTGCAGCTGATTGATGATAAGATTGAAGGTTAGATTTCGCAACTTATATGTGATTGATGCAAGCCAAATCAGAATCATGACCATATTTGGTAAGCAAATATGGTGGAGCTTAATAGGCCAAACTGTGATGAATCAAGACCAAGTTTGGAAGAAGATTGGTAGAGCCAAGCTCAATCTTGCATGACTGAAGATGAAGGTTAATTGAAGATTACACACCATGGAGTGGTGGGACCATGTTAGGCTGAGGACATGACGGAGAGGTGGATCGACTAGTTACGGTGGTCGGGAACTTGTGGATCCGACATAGTTGACTCGAAACTCAACCAAGGGGGTTAGAGGTGTGTCGAGGTCATAGAGCAATGGATCCTGCAGCCTTAGTCAGTTCGTTAACCGGGCTGCGTTGCAAGTCGTAGTTGCAACTAGGTTGCAACGGCTAAATTTGGAAGGAGTTCAATTTAGCAGTCGTGAATATCCGGAGATTCTAAAGGTGGTAGCTGGTATTATAATTGCGTGGAGACAGTGAGATGTTTATATAAGACCAGGACTCTGAGGATTGAGGTGAGCCAACTAGAGTAGTCCCTCCGGATAAGGGTGATAGTGGTCATTGTTAATCAAGGAATGAGTGTTTATGATATAGTGAGAAAGTGAGTGAGACTCTTGTACTCATGTCTTCCTTACACCTTAGTGAATTGTCTCCTCCGGGATTGGCCTCCGAGATGTAGGCTTGGTTAGCTGAACTGGGTTACCAAACTTCTTTATCTCCTCTCTTCTTGTATGTTTTGTCTTGATTGTGTGAGTGTGTATGTGACAGCTTGTGTGATCCCTTGGAAAGAAAACCAGAGTTATAACTAACCACACAACAGCCTTGGCGAAACTAATAAGACATACTCACGGAGCAAGTTGCAACCAGTGTTGCAATACAACAGACAACAGGCGGACAACCCGACGAAACTTACACTAATATTCAAACGTTCTGATGCCTCGTTCTGATGCATCGTTCCATAATTAAAGCCCTCATTATTTTGTGGTTTGATGATGGGATACCATTGATTTCATTGTAGCTACTTTGTATCTATTTTAATTCTAGAGAATTAATTTTATTCACTTATTCGTATGTCTTGATGGTGGTATATTGATTTGAATTACGAAAGTTGAATTATACAATATGAAAATCTGAATCCAAACCGTGATTTGAACCGAATTAGTTGGATTTGGATCACGTTGGATCGGATTATTTAAACAATATTTGATTAATTCAAACAATATTTGAAAGTAGCACAATATAATATAGAAATAATTAATCGGAAAGAAAAGAAAAAACACAGACAGACAGTTCAAATGTTCCTATTTAAACATGTGCATGCTAATGTTGATAGAGAGACTGAATGTGTTTAAATAGATAATAATAATCAAAATAATATAATAAGAGACATACCTTGAGGATCTGAGAAGCCACAAACCGAATTCGTTAATTGTTTGCCAGACTCCTAAGTCCTATCCTATTTATAGAGATCGAGATGAGTAGTAGTCACAACTCTAATATAGACATAAAAAAGAGTTGTTCTCCAACTCTGAGTAGGATTTAGAATTCAGTTCTAATTTGATTTGGACTAACATAGTTTTAGATAATCCTTTATATAAAAGTTTTGTTTTAATTAGATATTAATGTTTTATTCAAAATATTAATGTATTTATTTCTCCATCTAAGAATAGACTTGATAATGGAGGACAACCACTTTACCAATATATATATATATAAATCAACAAACTTATATAATTAAGAGTCTTACCAAACATACATATGTCCTCAAGCGCATGTATATAATTTGAAGTGTGAGGATTGAAAACTTCCAGTTGACACCAGCATAACAAAGTTCTTGTTTCAGTCACTAGACACCGGCTCCACAACAAACTTTAGTCGGCCGAGAAAGAGATTTGGAGAGAGAGAGAGATATTGGGGGAGAGTGTAACGTATCCCGTTACATTAGATATACAGGACAACATGGGAGGCACGCCAATACGAGGGGCTGAAATCATCGAACAAGACGTGGAGCAGAAGGACCAGCGGTCTCATAACAACTTTGGTGGGGACCAGGACGCGTGTGGCAAAGACACGCGTAAGAGGAGACAAAACCCTAAATATTACGGGTTCGTACTGGAGAGTGGAGCAGGGCCTGCATGGATGGATAAAGCTAGCAGGAAGGGCATAGAGAAGGGCATGGAGAAGGGCATGCTTGATGTCTAGTCTCTTGGGCCTATGCTTTCTTGGAAGGCTAGGAGAGTTCCTCGTTGGTGAATCCCTCGGAGGAGTCTCAGTTATCTTCGTTCTTGTTCATTTCCTTTTTTATGTTAATCTTGTTGCATGATTCTGGTCCTGTAGTGTTTCCTATCTGGGTTTTCTTCTGCAATATTGAATGAAAGTTATCTTTCCTTCCTTATCTCCTTCTTCCTGAGATTCTGAACTTCATCTCCAAAGCGCTCAGGATTGGAAGCGCTACATTGGTGCTTTCATTCTCCTCTGCTTCTTCTCATGGCGGAGCACACTAGATTCAAAGAACTTCAATCTAAGGTTGATGGAGGCTTAGCGGAGCTTAATCAAAAAGTAGATCTGGTGATGTCTGTCCTAGACCAACGTGATGTTCAACTCAAGGAGCTACTCTTGAAAGTCAGCCACAGTGAAGACCGCTCCACAGAACAGTTTCACCTTCTAGAGTCATCGCTGGCGACACTTTCTCAACCCTGTAATCCATCATTGGGTTCATTGGAGCCTGAGCCCGGACTACCAACACCTTCTTCTCTTCCGCGGATGATGTTGGACGATCATCCCTTACTTGAAACACGACCAAGGGCGGTCCGTTTGGACTTTCCTCGCTTTGACGGCAACGACGTCTTACAATGGATTTTTAAAGCGGAGCAATACTTTGCTTATTATGATATTACTGACGCTTTCCGAGTAAGGATCGCGGCAATCCACTTTGAAGGAAGGGTTGTTCCTTGGTTTCAAATGCAACAGAAAGCAGGTCAGATCCACTCCTGGTCATCTCTTACACAGGCTTTGGAATCGACTTATGGTCCATCGGTGTACGAAAGCCCTAGCTACTCTCTGTTCAAGCTGTCGCAACGGGGGACTGTTTCTTCATATTATGACCAGTTCACAGCGCTGGCCAACCGGGTCGAGGGCATCTCCTCCCCAGCCTTACTCGCATGTTTCATTAGCGGCCTCTCTCACGACCTACAGCGCGACGTCATCCTGTGGCAGCCAGACTCCATTGCCAGGGCGGTATCACTGGCTAAGTTATTTGAGGAGAAATACACCTCTGTGGGCGAAGTACTCCATACAAAGCTGCACTACTCCCCAATATTCATGTACCAACTAGCGTGCCCACCAGCAATCGTCTCGAGCCAGCAACAACCACTCGCAACACTCTCCCTACACTACCAGCTCCCCCAGGTGCCGCCTCGGTGCCCGCTTATCATCGCATTTCTGTCAATGAGATGCAAGCCAGGAGAGCTAAAGGACTTTATTTCAACTATGACGAAAAATATACACCGTCACATCGTTGCCCTAACAAGCGGTTTCTTCTTCTTCAATGGGATGAGAATCCTGAGGTCACACCAGAGACTGAGTTTGTCATTGATCCTGAAATGCCTGATGATCTCATAAATCAATTCCAGAAGATGTCCTTTAACACAATGAACAACGCTTCCATCTCTGGCACCCTTCGCTTCAAGGGCTACATCAATGGACACCCTGTCCATATTCTCTTAGATGGCGCCAGCGACGACAACTTCATCCAACCTAGTCTCGCTTACTTCTTACACCTAGAGATCTCTGGGACAAAAGCTTTTAACGTGATTGTTGGTAATGGCCATTCATTACAGGTGGAAGGGTATCTACCCAACTTGCAGATCAAGATCCAGGGCAATGTGTTAACCCTTCCGGCTTACCTTTTGCGGATCACCGGCGTTGACGTGATATTGGGGGCGACTTGGCTGGCCACGTTAGGCACACACATGGTCAATTACAAGACACACTTGCTACACTTTCTCTTGGATGGAACCCTAGTTACTTTACTGGGCCACCACCCTCCAGCACCTCAACAGGCTTCGATTCGCCAACTTAACAGGTTAGGCTCCACCAATTCCATCTCGGATTGTTATACACTAACATCATTTGAACTGCTCGATGGCGACTCGACTGGACCATTAGATCCAGGTTCGGACCCACCCGTTGGGTTCGCCCCTTCACTGAACAGTACCATGCAGCACGAGCTCCACGTACTCTTACTGCGTTACAAGAGGTGTTCATCACTCCTTCAGGCCTTTCCCCTTCGCGGCCGTGTGACCACCGGATTCCGTTGTTGCCCTCTGCTGGTCTAGTCAAGGTAAGGCCCTATCGCTATGCACATAGCCAGAAGACGGAGATTGAAGCAATGGTCACCCAGATGTTGGATGAAGGGTTGATCGAACCTAGCAACAACCCGTTCTCGTCTCAAGTAATTCTGGTGATCAGGAAACAGGATGGTACTTGGCGCATCTGTACGAACTACCGTGCTTTGAATGCGATCACAATCAAGGATGCTTTCCCCTTGCCAACGGTGGACGAGCTTCTGGACGAACTCTTTGGTGTTGTTTTCTTCTCCAAACTGGATCTCCGATCGGGCTTCCATCAAGTTCTCCTCCACCCAGAGGACCACTTCAAGACGGCGTTCCGCACCCATCATGGTCACTTCCAGTGGCGCGGATGCCGTTTGGCTTGTCTAATGCTCCAGCAACATTCCAAGCTTTAATGAATCAAGTCTTCATGGAAGATCTTTATAAGTTTGTCTTGGTTTTTTTTGATGATATTTTAATTTACAGCAGGGATTGGGCATCCCATTTTGTGCATGTTGAGAAGGTGTTAGCAACCCTACAATCCCACCATCTGTTTGCAAAATACTCCAAATGCTCCTTTGGACTTTCGGAAGTCGACTATTTGGGTCATGTGGTTTCCAGTTATGGAGTGAAGATGGACAAGCTTAAGGTGGATGCTGTACTTCAGTGGCATGTTCCAAAGTCTGTCAAACATCTTAGAGGCTTCCTTGGCCTCAGCGGCTAATATAGAAGATTCATTAAGGGGCTGTTTGGTTTCTAATATTTCAATTTACAGTGTAAGTGGAATCACATGTAACTTAAATTACTGTATTTTGACTTCCTTCAAAGGTTGTTTGGTTTCCCGTAATTGTAAATGATGCATCTCTTTTTCATTGTTTGGTTTGATGTAAGTTGAATGATATAGTCACCTTGTGAAGTAAGTGGTGATGTTACCTCATAATCAATTTTTTCTATTTATATTTAATTTAATAACAAAAATAATTATATGAATTTTAATATAAGGCCACACACCAACTTACAAAACTTCATGTTCTCTTTATACATCAATGTGAATTGAATTTTATAATAGTAATTTTTTATAACTAGTAAAATTATTAGTATATAATTATAATTTTAATTTTTAAAATATATTAATGAATAATTACTACAAAACTATCATAAATTTTGCCTTTAAGTTGGGGGCATTATTATAATTTTAATATAAGTTGGGGGTAAAATTATCTTTCAGTTGAGGGCATTGTTGTAATTTGTAATATAAATTATAAGCAAAATTGTCTTTAAGTTGAGGGTATTGTTGTACTTTTTAATATAAGTTGGGGGTAAATTTGTTTTTTAAATTGGGGGAATTATTGTAATTTTAATAAAAGTTGAGGGTATTGTTGTAATTTTTAATATAAGTTGGGGAAATTTGTTTTTTAAGTTGGGGGTATTATTGTAATTTTAATAGAAGTTGGGGGCATTGTTGTAATTTTTAATATAAGTTGGGGTAAATTTGTCTTTAAGTTGGGGGCATTATTGTAATTTTAATAAACGTTGGGAGCAAATTTGTTTTTAAGTTGGGGGTATTATTATAATTTTTAATATAAATCGGGGGCAAAATTGTCTTTAAGTTGGGGCATTGTTATAATTTTAAAAAAAAGTTGGGGGCAAAAATCTTTATGCTTGAATGATTATTATAATTTTTAATATACATTGGGGGCATTGTTATTTTAATATAACTATTAGGCTGTGAGAAGGTGATTATAACGAAAAAAAAAATATCCTGCATTTCAACTCACGACCAATTTGGCCGTGAGTTGAAATACAGTAAAAGTGGGTTGAGATGTAACTTATGTTACATGTAAGTGGTCATTTTACGGTAAATCAAACGCCCAAAAGTTTGGTTTATATGTAAAATAAGTTACTTCACGGCTACTTACAGGGAACCAAACAGCCCCTAAAGGTTATGCAACCATGGCGAATCCCTTGACTGATCTTTTGAAGAAAGACAGCTTCAAATGGTGTGAAAATACCCAACAGGCATTTGGCAAGTTGAAGGCTACCATTTCTTCTGCTCCAATGCTCAAGCTACCTGACTTTTCCAAGCCCTTTGTCCTTGAAACGGATGCTTCTGGTGAGGGCATTGGAGCTGTACTAAGCCAGGAGTCGCATCCGATTGCCTTCTTTTCGAAGAAGCTTCCTCCCAAGATGAAGGCACAATCAACATATAACAGAGAATTCCATGCCATAACTAAAGCAGTGGACAAATTTCGTCACTACCTCATAGGCCATCACTTCATTATTAGAACTGATCAGCAATCTCTTCGTCACTTATGCAGCCAATCCATTCACACTCCAGAACAACAACAATGGGTGCCAAAATTATTGGGCTATGATTTCCATATTGAATATAAACCAGGGTGTGAAAACTTGGCCGCAGATGCACTCTCGCGTTGCTTCATCCTCTCCTCTTCTCAGTTACATTCAGACCTCCTCCCTCTCTTGCAGCAGCTACAAAGAAAAGACCCTGCGTGCCAAGCGATCATCCAGGACCTGCAAAGTTTACAGCCATCTTCAACATATTACTCCTGGAAAAGCAACCTTCTTTGGTATCGAGAGCGCATGGTGGTGCCCGATGACGTCGACTTTAAACGTTATCTTCTCAATGAATATCACTCCACGCTATTGGGTGGTCATGCAGGTTCCCTTCGTACTTTTGGTCGTCTTGCTCAGTTATTTTTCTGGCGCTCCATGCCTCAGGATGTCGCCAAGTTTGTCAAAGAATGCATGGTGTGCCAACAGGCCAAGAATACTACTACTAAGCCAAGTGGACTTCTCCAGCCCTTATCCATTCCAACACAAATTTGGGATGAGATTGCCATGGATTTCATAGTGGGATTGCCACCATCTAAGGGGTACTCGGTCATCTTTGTTGTCATTGACCGTTTATCAAAACAGGGTCACTTCATGTCGTTAGGAGCAGAGTTCACAAGTGTAGCTGTTGTTGAGGTCTTCATCTATAATATTGTTAAACTCCATGGAGTCCCGAAGTTCATTGTCTCGGATCGCGACCGTGCATTCACTAGCAGCTTCTGGCAGAGGTTGTGTCACCGGATGGGTACCACACTTGCGATGTCATCAGTGTATCACCCTCAAACCGATGGCCAATCTGAGGCCCTCAACAAGTGTCTCGAGATGTATCTCCGCTGCTTTGTTGGTGATCACCCAAAACAATGGGTTGAGCTACTTCCTTGGGCTGAACTATGGTACAACACCTCCTTCCACAACAGTATTGGCATGACCCCTTTGAAGTGGTTTACGGCCGACCTCCACCTACGTTACTTCCTTATTATTCAGATGGTTCTGATCCCCCACCAATCTCAGCCCTACTGCAACAGCGTTCCCTCACTCTGGCAAATTTAAAACGGAACCTCCTCCGAGCACAGGCACGCATAAAGAAACTGGTAGACAAGAAGCGCAGTGAGGTCTCCTTTGACGAGGGATCTTGGGTGTTTGTCAAATTACAACCCCGCCAACACTCTATGCATCTCCGCCGTCACCATAAGTTGGCCATGCGCTACTATGGTCCCTTCCAAATCATCCAAAAGATTGGTCCAGTGGCTTATAAGCTACAACTTCCTCAAGGTTCTCGCGTTCATCCAGTCTTTCATGCCTCTCTTTTGAAGCAGTTCCATGGAGATCCAACTTCCACTGCCAGTCCGTTGCCACCCTTTACAATGGAAGAAGGCCCACTCATCCACCCTTGTTCCATTCTCCAAGCACGTACTATTCTCAAACATGGACCCCCAACTCCTCAGGTGCTGGTCAAATAGCAGGGCCTTGATGATGATAATAACTATTGGGAGGATGTTGCACAACTTCAAGAGCAGTTCCCATTCCTTGACCTTGAGGACAAGGTTGTTTTGAAGGAGGAGAGTACTGTAACGTATCCCGTTACATTAGACGTACAGGACAACGTGGGAGGCACGCCAATACGAGGGGCTGAAATTATCGAGCAAGACGTGGAGCAGAAGGACCAGCGGTCTCGTAACAACTTTGGTGGGGACCAGGACACGTGTCGCAAAAGCACGCGTAAGAGGAGACCAAACCCTAAATATTACTGGTTCGTACTGGAGAGTGGAGCAGGGCCTGCAGGGATGGATAAAGCTAGCAGGAAAGGCATGGAGAAGGGCATGCTTGATGTCTAGTCTCTTGGGCCTATGCTTTCTTGGAAGGCTAGGAGAGTTCCTCGTTGGTAAATCCCTCGGAGGAGTCTCAGTTATCTTCGTTCTTGTTCATTTCCTTTTTTATGTTAATCTTGTTGCATGAGTCTAGTCCTGTAGTGTTTCCTGTCTGGTTTTTCTTCTGCATTATTGAATGAAAGTTATCTTTCCTTCCTTATATTCTTCTTCCCGAGATTCTGAACTTCATCTCCAAAGCGCTCAGGATTAGCAGCGCTACAGAGAGCGAGAGAGATTGGAAGAGAGATAATAATGTGTCAAAGGCTCTCTTTTGGTCGGATCGGATGGGTTGATTCGGAGGGCCGGGTCGACAAGTCATAATTGGCCCATTATAGCAACAGGCCTGTTACAGATTGGGATTTTCCTAAATTGACCCGTCAGCTTAACGTGTCAATCCCGCTTGGTTGATCAACCGCATGCGCCCCTCTGATGCAGCTGGCAGTCCAAGATGCGATATCTTATTTTAATTATTTTGTAAAAAAATAAAGAAAAGATTAAAAAAATCTATTTAAATTTAACTTTAAAATATAAAAATTAGAACATACATCCTTATTATTATTATTTTCTTTGTTAGTACATTATATATATGTGATAAATTATATAAATAGGTATTATCATTAGAGCATCTCTAATGGCGCTCAATGGAGCGCTGCTTCCATTGAGCGCTCATTAGGAGCGCTCAGTGGGGATTGAGCGCTCAATCCCCACTGACCGCTCAATTGGTGGGCCCAGCCTTTTTTTTAACTGGTTTTTTTTTTTCAAAATGATTTATTTCCAAAATGTTTTTTTTAATAACCAATGCTTAAAAATAAAATTCATATAATTTTAATTATTTGATTAATATGTATTTGAATGCATTCGAATTTTTTGTTTAAAAAATAGCCGTTACTTAAAAATAAAATTAATGTATTTTTATCATGTAATTTGATTGTTTATGTAATTTTTAATTAATATGTTTTGTTATATATGAAATATTTTAATAATTTATTTTAAAAATGTGGAATCTTTAAATATATTAACTAATTATTTTTATTAAATAATAAAATATTTTTGTGAGATAAATATATTTACAATGAAATATTTATTATGAAAAATTAAAATGATAAATAATATGATTGTGGGTCCCATATTATAGCTCAACCACTATGGGAGGTTAATGGAGATGAGATTAATGTATTGATGATGTGGCATGGGCATTGAGCTTTTGGAAAGCTCAACCATTAAAGTTGCTCTTATAAGAGAAGTGTATATATAGATATTATTGTGGGATCGAAAATAAGCACGGCGTAAGTGTGACAGGACGATATATGAAGCACAAATATCGTTTTTAGTTTTGTAGGGTTCTTTTATTCCTAATAGAGGCCGAAGCCCCTTATTATTAATTAAGGACGATGTATGGTGGGAACCTCAGATTAAGGGCAAAATACAAGTAGAGACAATGAGAAAGAATAATTGATTTTATTGCGATATAATATGATTTATTCACGTATAGCATATGTTTATATATATATATTTATTTATCCGTTTTATTTATGATGCGCAGCTCGGGATCGTACATATAGGATCCATAATCACTAGGTTACAGCTTTCTTGGCAGGACTTATGAGAGGTTGGTCCTTGGCCAAGGCCTTTAGGAGTTACATTAGCCTTTTTCTCCATCAAAATATACCTTTACTGAGTACATCAAAAGGGCTTGTGCTATATCTGACTATTGAAGATCTTGGTATTTAGTTTTCAATGCATGCAGATTTCACCTTTGAGTTTTTAGGGCAAGAATGAAGGATTTTTGAAAATGAGTCTTGACATTGTCAGCGGAGGATGGCCCCGAAATTGACTATTTTATCCGTCAAAATTTACATTTGGGCCACGAACGAGTACATTTTATATATGACTATTGGATATCTAGATATCTAATTTCCAACATCATAGATTTCATCTTGATCCGGAGTTTCTGGCGAGTTATGAATTTTTGAAATTGGGCGATCAACATAGCTATACGGCAGAAATGCTGAAGTTACCCTTCTATTTATCAGAAATCCACACTGATTGGACCGCCGAATGAGTTTGTGTTGTATATGAATGTTGGAGACCCGGATGTCTAATTTCCAGCGTCGCTTGAGATTATCTCAATCGGAGTTTCAGGCCAAAGTTGTGAATTTTTGAAATTGGGTGATCAGCATCGGCATGGGCAGAAAGAAATGCTGAAATCTACCCTTTTATTTATAAAAATCCACGCTGATCGGACCACCGAAAGGATCTGCACTGAATATGAATGTTGGAGACCCAGGTGTCTAATTTCTAACGCCATAGAGATCGCCTCAATTGGAGTTTCCGGGCCAGAGTTATGAATTTTTGAATATGGGCAATCAGACGAGGTTTCAGAAATTAATTTGCCGAGCTATAATGTTCATCCTTTTTCCCCATCAAAATCACATGCTTGTCGGTCTGTGAGAGCGAGTTTCGCGTTGTACATAACTGTTGTGGATCTAGATATCTATTTTTCCAATGCCGCAGACCTCACTTCAATCAGAGTTCTATGGCCGATGTTGTGAATTTTTGAATGTGGCCCTTTATTACTGGCCCGGTAGCGAAGCTTTTTTGGCAACAACACTTGACCCGGCCCGGTGGCCGGCCGGTAATTTCTTTGACCATTTAATAGCAGCTCGGCAATGCTTCACCTATAGCAAATTATACAGCCCGCTATTTAGTATTTAAATGTCGACTTCATCTTTTCATTGATTTCGATGGTAAGAGTTATCACTCTCCTCCTTTCTCTCCACGATCTCTTCTTGTTTCACTTCTTTTGATCTCATAGCACCATTTTCTTCTTTTCATTATTTATATTTTGTTTACTGCAATCTTTCACATGTAGTTTATTTTGCGTGACGGTAAGCTTAAATACATCATTTCTTTTGCAACAATTTCTTCGTGACAACGGCTCATATGTATTTAAAAAAATTTGCCATAACTTCCCCTGTATCTAGGGCTCCCATTTGCTATACAAGCATTCACATATCTCAAAACATTCAAACATACACATCAAAATAAATCCCATTTGGCGATAATTCCAGCAGCTCAACAAGTCAGTACAATTGATAGCAACTTTGATGACGAGCATCGGGGTTGATGTGACGAGAAGTCATTGATCGTTCTTTGTTGATGTAGATGAGTTGATGTAGAATTGTATTCTTGGCGCCCGATTCTGTTGATGATTGTTGATGTGATCTTCAAAGCTATTGGTGGCAATCTTCAAGATCGTTGGCGGCGATCTTCAAGATTTTTGGTGGCGATCTTCAAGTTTGTTGATGGCGACCTTCAATGTTTTGTTAGCGGCGATCTTCAAGAATGCGATGATGGCGACCTTCAATGTTTGTTGGTGATGAGGAATCGGTATTAATTGTCGATTGTTGATGAAAGAACCAGCTGATGTCAATTGTTGATGATGGATAGTGACAATTTGATGTGACTGTGGCCCGGTTTGTTGACGGCGAGCGAGCAATCATTTGATGAGCCGAGCAGGATGGAGTGGCGATTGTTGATGATGAGCAATTTGGGTGTGCTAATTTGTTGATGTGACGGCCCGATTATGTCTTTGATTTGTTGATGAACAGATGATTGTCCCAGGGTGCCATTGTAGATGGGCGAGGCGGCCAGTCTTTGATAAGGCTGACGAGATGGGCCTTTGTCGGATTTGTGATGGCGACGATGAACATATGGAGTTGCCGATTGTTGGCGATGATCATTTGGAGCTGTCCGGGTTCTTTATTGCGGCGACCGATTGATCTGCGGGGAGTCTTGATGGCGGTCAAATCCTACTTGTTGCGTCTGAGCGAGCAAGCATGTGGTGTTCTTGATGGCGTCGGGATCTTTGGCGGCAATTAATTTGCGAGCGCGGATCATCAAAGGCGGTGGTATTTGGAGAAGGATTTCGAGATCGCCGCGGAGGTCCGGGGCCCGTTGCCAGTCTTCTTGTAAATTTGGGAAGAGCTTTTTGGAGTTACTCGGTGGCCTTGAGGAAATTTAGTGTGGGCTTCCTTGAGGCGGGAGAGGGATGGAGGTGCTGGGGTGGAGGAGCAGTGTGCAATGCGGCGGACGAGGCCTTTGGCAGCGTCACGATGGAGTCTTGGAGTCTTGTAGCGTCTGAAGGCCCAGTCTTGTATGTAGTGCAGCAGCTGACTGGCCTTGGTAGCCTCTGCCTTGATGTATACCTTGGCGCTAAGCCTCTTATGGTAGCTCTTGAATCTTGGACAGGGGAGGCTGAAGCCAGCGTCCCAGGGCGCTGGAGTCTTGTAGCAGCTTGTGTGGCTGGCTTGTACTTGAGGGCTGGCCTTGTAGGGGCACTAGTATGCACTTAGCTACTGTGGCCCATGGGTCTGAAATGGCCTTAGTAGGTAAGAGGCGTCTTGTAGTGCAGTCTGGCCTTGAGCGATCTGGAAGCTGGGGCGTGGCGTGTCTTGTTCTTCGAAATTTGGGCGGGGCCGGTGGGAGTTGGAGTTGGAGGAAGATGTAGGCGGGGGCCAAGTGGTGAAAGCTCCTCTTCCCTTTTCTTTTCTCCCTTCTTTGTCTTTTTCTGATTTTTCTTCTTTCCTGTCTTCTTCTTCCCCCTTTTTCTTAGTTTCCCTCTGATTTTTTCTTCTCTCCTGTTCACAGAAGCTCTCATCCCTCTTTTATCATATCTCTCCCATTTTGTGATAGGACCAAATCAAAACCTCCCGTTGAATCAGAACTTCCCATCAAATCAGAACCTTGTTGATGGGATCAAAATTTAAATTTGATTTTTTAATTGATTATATATATTGCCTCGGGATCAGCACTCTTGAGGTGCCTTGGGATATGCACTTGGATTTTTATTTTTTATTGTATTTATTTATTCAGATCATCTTGGGATATGTATTCTTGTGCAATCTTGAATTTGAAATCGCCTCGAGATATGTGTTCTCGGGCGATCTTGGAATTTGAAGTTTGCCTCGAGATATGTTCTCAGGGGCAATTTTGGAATTTTGAGTTTGCCTCGAGATATGTTCTCGGAGACAATTTTGGGATTTAAGATCGCCTCGAGATGTGTATTTCTCGGGCTATCTTAAAATATGACAGGATATATATTTTTTTATTTTGAAATAATTTGATTTCAAAATAAATATTTCATTTAAATTTAGAGCCATGAAATATTTCTTTTTGGCCCTTTTTTTTTTTATATAAACAATTATCAACGAGTATATTTTGAATAAAATATCACAATAATTAATTAAGGTAGTTACAGGCTTACAGCCAATTCAATTACATACTAAATAAGCAAAAAAAAAAAAAAAATTAAATTCTAATTTAAATAGAAAACCATATATTAGATGCAAATTTTGATTCTGCCAAGGTTTATATTTGAATTTTGTTATGTTTTTTCTATTATTTTTAAATTATTTGGATTATTTCTTAAATTTTTTTTATTTCCTACCAATTTTTTATTTTTAAAAGTTTATGAAAAAAATCAAGTTAGTCCAGTGCACGACCTGGCACGACATGAACCCAACTCAACTGGGTCTTGCCCCGTGCCGGGCCAACCCCCGGCACTGTTCATGCAGTGCCGGCGTGGCACACATGCAATACGGGACGCGGGCTTTGCCGACACGGCGGGCAACAACTTGTTGATACATCTACATAATAAGGATCATATCATAATTTGGAGCTCCGGTTTTTTTGTTTATTATTTTACTTTTTTTATTCATTAATGTATTATTTAAGTAGTTTTGAATAGGAAAGCACAAGTTCAATCAAAGAGCTAGCAATAAATGTTGAATAGGAAAGCACGATTACATAAATGTTAAATGCCATAAAGTACTTTCATAACTAGCTACAATTATCCTCCCCGGTGTTTGGGAGCCACTTATGTGCTTCTAGCCATATTTGTGGGGACTTTGCGGGATTGTAGACATCATTTGGAAGAAATGGCTTGAATGTTCCATCTTTAATGTTGAATATGCCTATATCTTTAAATCCGTTCCATTGAAGCGCAGGATAATTATCATCAGTGAAATAGATATTGTCCTTCTCGTATTCCAAGGCCATGGAATAACTCATGCCCAAGAACAAAATATTGTCTCCAATACTATTCAACTTCCTAATTTGCCCAATTTCCAATTCAAACTTTGAAATCCTAAAAGAAGTTATTTGAGAATGATCATCCCCATAAGGTACATCTCTCTCCACAATCAACAACTCTCCCTTGACATCTACCAAATATTTTGGATAGCTCAACAAATCCGTGAAATCATAAATTGTAATAAACTTGGGATATAGTCCAACATGGTCAAAGCTCAATAAATGGCCGGAATTGGCCAAAACGTATAATTTTTCCTTATGCAATACAAAATCGGCGGCAGCTTGAGAATATCTACCATCTAGTGGGCTCCGTGTAGCATCACCCGATCTCCAGATTCCTATTTTGCACTTATCATAGGAACTAACTACTATATAATCTGAACTCTTTCGAGGGTCTGCAGTTAAGATAGCTTTAAGAACCAAACAATCTCGCAACTGTTCGTTTGATGTTTCCGTCGATTGTAGATCGTTGTTTACATATCTTAAACTAAGAGCATAACGGTCATCATCAGATAAAGGTAGCGAAGGTAATTTGATTTGAGACTGTGAGAATGGATCAAATAAACATATTTGTATTTAGTGCAAACAAAGTAGATTTGGTTGATTAATTCAAACAATATTTGATAGTAACACGATATAATATAGAAATAATTAATAGGAAAAAAAATAAAAAGCACAGACTGACACAAACTCAATACTTGGTTGTTCTAATCTTAGTGGACAGTGTGCGTGCTAATGTTGATAGAGAGAGACTTGGAATGTGTTTAATTAAATAAATAATAATCAAAATAATATAATATAAAAAATTCTAATGTGAAAATGATTTGATGAGTATCTATATATATAATACAAAATATATGTTAATATACATAATTTTGATATATAAAATTTAGAACCAAGTTTGAGGAATAACTTAATCTTTGACACCTCTACTTCTCCACATATTTAGAATTTTACAAAAAAAATTAATAGACAGAATATTCAGAAAAAAACAAATTTTATCTGTAACAGATAATAACTCAATTAACTATTATTTTACTAAAAACATAAATAAAGTTTTTCATTTCCCCCCAAATCAGTATAGATGGTAAAAAACATTAATTAGATTATGATAAATTTTATAAACGGCAGTAATTTGTAAGGATTTTAAAGTCCAAAACAGTATAGATGAAGAAACAATGCTCCATTTATTCAATAAAAGAAAGAGACAATGCTCCCAGGCTGTGCCAAGGTTTGAGATTTACAGATGATGCCAACCAAAAACTTTTCATCTTCACTGGAATAGGAAAGCACAAGTTCAATCAAAGAGCTAGCAATAAATGTTGAATAGGAAAGCACGATTACATAAATGTTAAATGCCATAAAGTACTTTCATAACTAGCTACAATTATCATCCCCGGGGTTTGGGAGCCACTTATGTGCTTCTAGCCATATTTGTGGGGACTTTGCGGGATTGTAGACATCATTTGGAAGAAATGGCTTGAATGTTCCATCTTTAATGTTGAATATGCCCATATCTTTAAATCCGTTCCATTGAAGCCCAGGATAATTATCATCAGTGAAATAGATATTGTCCTTCTCGTATCCTGAAGGCTCATCGCTTTCTAAGGCCATGGAATAACTCATGCCCAAGAACAAAATATTGTCTCCAATACTATTCAACTTCCTAATTTGCCCAGTTTCCGGTTCAAACTTTGAAATCCTAAAGGAAGTTGTCATTTGAGAATGATCATCCCCATAAGGTACATCTCTCTCCACAATCAATAACTCTCCCTTGACATCTACCAAATATTTTGGATACCTCAACAAATCCATGAAATCATAAATTGTAATAAACTTGGGATATGGTCCAACAAGGTCAAAACTCAATAAATGGCCAGAATTGATCAAAACGTATAATTTTTCCTTATGCAATATAAAATCGGCGGCAGCTTGAGAATATCTACCATCTAGTGGGCTCCATGAAGCATCACCCGATCTCCAAATTCCTATTTCCCATTGACCATAGGAACTAACTACCATATAATCCGAACTCTTTCGAGGGTCTGCAGTTAAGATAGCTTTAATAACCAAACGATCTCGCAACTCTTCCTCTGACGTTTCCGTCGATTGTAGATCGCTGTTTACATATCTTAAACTAAGATCATGACGGTCATCATCTGATAAAGGTAACGAAGGTAATTTGATTTGAGATTGTGAGAATGGATCAAACAAACAGATTTGTAAGTTGATATCCACTGTCACTAGCCAACCATGCGAGGAACCGCAAATATGACACCCGCGTAATTCAGGGAAGTTGAGGTTGCGGTAAATATTTTGAGTAGATAAACTGAAAAATCTTGTGGAATTTTCTTTGTAAGCATTGAAAAAGACCACTAATGGGAGGCGAAATCTTTTTGAAGAAGAATGTCTCTTTTTGGCCACAGCAGACCAAGATGAGCAAATTGGACCCCATTTGATATAGCTTATAATGTATTCTCGAACATCTTTCTGAAGCTCCTCAGTATTGAGTTCCATAATCGCTGCAAATTTAGTGGCAAACAAAGTAGATTTCGTTGATTAATTCAAACAATATTTGATAGTAACACAATATAATATAGAAATAATTAATAGGAAAGAAAAGAAAAAACACAGACAGACAGTTCAAATGTTCCTATTTAAACATGTGCATGCTAATGTTGCTAGAGAGACTGAATGTGTTTTAATAGATAATAATCAAAATAATATAATAAGAGACATACCTTGAGAATCTGAGAAGCGAATTCGTTAATTGTTTGTTTGCCGGAGTACTCCTAAGTCCTATTATATTTATAGAGAGATGAGATGAGTAGTCACAACTTATATTTATAGAGAGATGGGATGAGTAGTCACAACTCTGATATTCTCCAACTCTGAGTAGGATTTAGAATTCAGTTCTAATTTGATTTGGACTAACATAGTTTTAGATAATCCTCCTCTATATATAAGTTTTGTTTTAATTAGATATTAATGTTTTATTAAAAATATTTATGTATTTATTTCTCCATCTCAGAACAGAGATAATAACTAGAAAAATCAACAAACTTATATAAGAGTCTTACCAAAGATATATATTATATCCTAGTCTCGTTGCTGAAACTCACAAAGTTCTTGTTTCAGTCACGGTCCCCGCCTACAAATTACAAAAAAATAAAAAACAAAACAAAACAAAACAAAAAACTCAGAATTTTTTTTAAAAATTAATAAATGAGAAAATACCTAAAAAATTACAGAAAAAACGAAAAAAACCTCAAAAACCAAAAATCCTAGTCTCTCTCGGCCCCTGAACCAAGAGAAAGAGACTACGAGATTGAGAGAGGGCGGAGAGATTGGGAGAGAGGGCAGAGAGATTGAGGGAGAGACAGATCGAGAGATATGGAGAGATTGGGAGAGAGACATGGAGACATCAGACGGAGAGAAAGAGATTGAGAGAGAGAGAGAGAGAAATCAGAGATTGGGAGAGAGATAATAATCATACAAAAACCTCAAAAACCAAAAACCATCCCACGGCCAGGTCCGGCGAGCTCTCCTCCCCTTATCGGCCCCTGATCCAAGAGAGAGAGACTAGGAGATTGAGAGAGGACAGAGAGATTGAGGGAGAGACAGAGAGAGGGAGAGGGTTATGCATGGTTCGCTTTGTATGGTCCGATCCGGTCCCAAACCAATATCAAAATTGGACCGGATTAGTTTAACTGATTTGGAAAAATCTGGACTGAATCAGAACAAGAGAAAAAATTGGACAGATACAAACCATTTTGGTTCAGTTCAGTCTCAATATGTACTATATTTATCTTTTTAACAAAAGCAACCTTACCAAAGGCCTCTTGGCCTAGCGGTACCAATCGAACTTCTGAGTGATTAATTCCTCCTCTATATGAGGTGAGGCAAGACGTGGCCTGGTGTTCTGTGGCTGAATACAGCGTCGCTTTGAAATCCCTCGTTGTCGACTAATTTCAAAAAAAAAACCTTGAAATATTTAAAATATACATTTTATTTCAAAAATATATTCATATGAATCACAATTTTTTCTTAAAATGACCTTATAATATTAAATAGAATTAAGTAAAGTGACAATTTGAATTTTATTAACTTTAAAAAAATTTAAAAAAATTAAAAAATAATAAAATATATTTGAACCAATCCAATCCGATTTGGACCACAGTTCTGAAAATTAGAACTGGATCAGAACGTTTTGGAACCAGTTTCAAAAGCGGAGCGGACCAGTTAACGGAAAACGTTTGGATCAGACCGCCGTTCAAAAAAACAAGTTCGGTTCAGTTTACGATTTTACCCCTTTTTTGATTTTCCCAAATTGACCTGTCAGCTCAACGTGTCAACTCGTTTGGTTGACCAACCGCATGCGCCCCTCAGGTGCAGCTGGCAGTCTAAGATGCGATATCTTATTTTAATTATTTTGTAAAAAAAATAAAGAAAAGATTAAAAAAATCTATTTACATTTAATTTTAAATATAAAAATTATAACATACATCCTTATTATTATTATTTTCTTTTTTTAGTACATTATATATATGTAATCAATTATATAAATAGGTATTATCATTATAAGGGAAGTGTATATATAGAAATTATCAACGAGTATATATTGAATAAAATATCACAATAATTAATTAAGGTAGTTACAGGCAATTCAATTACATACTAAATAAGCAAAAAATATATAATTTAAATTTTAATTTAAATAGAAATACATACTAATTAAGATAGTTAACAAGCAAATGGCCCTTCGCATTGCTTAGGTTTTTTGAAATAATATTATTTAAATATTATTAATTTTTTAAATATAATATTAATTTTTTAATATTGATATATAAGAGTTATAATTTTTTATAAATTAAATCTAAAGAGATACATGAAGTAGGCTTGTTAGTTTTTATTTAGTGAAAACTCTTTATTAGTAATGGTTTCAGATACTTCAAGATTTTAGATATTTAAAAAAAAAAAAATAGAATGTAGGGTTTGATGAAATAAAAAATTAAATACTTAATGTTTTAAGTATTAAATAATACATTTTCAAATGAATAAAGGAAATAATATAAGATTTGATTTTTAAATAAATTTTCAAAACGGATTAATAATTTTAAGAATTAGTTTCAATGAAATAAAAAAATATTTTAATTTTTAAAGTAGTTAAAAATAAATTTTCAAACGAATAATTTGGAATATAGGGTTCTATTATTTGGATGATATTTTTTAAACTTCTTTAAATATATTAATTAAAAAAAACCTTTGGATTGCTTTTAAAAGGATTTTGATATGGTTTGAGGGGTTTTTTAGAACAGAAATTTATATTTTTTTAGCATTATGGAAATTTAATTTTTTTATTTGCACTTTTTAATAGATTTTCTAAATGGATTAAATATTCTTATTTTAAGTATTAATTTTTAGATTAAAAAATAAATATTTCAAATATTAAATTTTTTCTATAGCCAAAATTTCTTCCACTGTTAAAAGCATTATGGAAAAATAAATATGTTTCAAGAGATGTAGAGACTTCAAGATTTTAGATATTTAAAATATTTAAACAAAACGTAACAAATAGTTAATTTTATTTTAAAAGTAAAATAAAATAACTAAGGATCTAATTAAAGTTATGTTTAAATTATTTATAAAAAATATTGATATAAGTGAGGATATAAATTGGACGTAGATTCACAAATCTTATAAAGAGTATTATAAATCATAAATGGAAGCTTATAAACTTTATCAGGAGCCAATTTTCCCACAATGTATGTTGTTTAAATATTTTTTTTTCCTTTTAAATATCCTCTATTCAATTGTTTAAAAACAGTAGCCCTCTTAAATAAAATTAATTAATTTAAATTTTAAATAATAAAAATATATTTTTTTAAAATTTTATGTATAATAAAGAAGGAAAAAAAAAGCAAACAGAAATAAGAAATAAAACATAAATAAAAGAAGACATCATCCATATTTAGAAATAACTATGAATAACATGTTCCTTAGTTCACATTAGAGGGGGACATGGGCTGGGTTTTGACCCTACCAAGAAAACCTCAAGCCGAAATCAGAAGTAACCGGCCTTCTGATGGCGGGCGGCATTCTGAGTTAGGGTTTTCCCAACCCATGACCCGGCGGGTTTACCCGGGTGGTAGTTGACGAGTCAACCTGAGGTTGGTTTTTTTATTTTTATTTTTCAATTTTTTCAATTTTTTAAACTCATGTAAATATCATTTGTTTTTAATTGATTTTTTTTAATGTTTGAATAATTAGGAAAGGATAATAAATTTTATAGATTTGAGTTTCCTTTTAGGGTTAAAGCCATTTTTGGTCCCTGAAAACGGGACCAATGTTCATTTCCATCCCAAAATTTAAAATTTGTTCAATATGGTCCCTATGAATTGCATATTTAGACATTTTGGGTCCCTATATATTCCGTATTTTGGCATTTTTGGTCCTTATTGCTGATGTGGCGGTCATGTGGAATACCAATGAAATGCATATAATCTTTTTATTATTATGTTTAGGTCGTTATTTTGTTGATGTGGAGTGATAAGTATCAGTATATGTTGATGTGGACCGTATTGAACAAATTTTAAATTTTTGGGATGGAAATGAACATTGGCCCTGTTTTTAGGGACCAAAAATGGCTTTAACCTTTTTTTTTACTTGAAGAGAGATTTTTGCATTCTATGATTACCAATAATTAATGTTTTTTATGGTTATTTTCTTATTTTAAATAGCTTGCCATTTATATATTTTGTGACTTTATAATTTTTTTTGTTTTTATAATGTTTAAATAATTAGTGTAGGATAATGAATTTTATATATTAAATTTTTTTTCTTTCAAGAGAGATTTTTGCATTCCTTTATTGTCAATAATGAAGACATTTTATGGATATTTCCTTATTTTTAAATAGCTTGCCATTTATATACTCTTTTATGATTTTATAATTGTTTTGGTTTTCTTAATGTTTAAATAATTAACGTAGGATAGTGAATTTTATAGATTGATTTTTTTTTCTTTCATGAGAGATTTTTGCATTCTTTGATTGTCAATAATGAAGGCTTTTGATGGTTATTTCCTTAATTCTAAGTAGCTTGCCATTTATATGCTCTTTTGTGATTTTCTTAATGTTTGAGTAATTAGTGTAGGATAATGAATTTTATAGATTGATTTTTTTTTTTTTTGAAGAGAGATTTTTGCATTCTCTAGTTGTCAATAATGAATGTTTTTATGGTTATTTCATTATTTTTTAAGTAGTTTGCCATTTATATGCTTTTTATTTTTATTTTTATTTTTTGTTTTCTTAATATTTGAATAATGAGTGTAGGATAATGAATTTTATAGTTTTCAATTTTTAAAAAATTTTGTCATTCTATTTTTATATCAAAATATCATAGTTTTTTTTTACATTTTTTTTTCATTTTTTATATTTTTTGCTATTTTTTAATATACTTTTATATATTTTAAAAAAATTTAAAAAATTAAAAAACCGGATGGGCGGGCCACGGTTCTAAAAGTATTGCCCGAGCGATTCTGGGTCACTCGAAGGTGACCCACGACCGGTAGGGTCCGTGAGCTACTTTTGTAGCGGGCGGTCCGGGTTGGACTTTGGTAGGCGGAGCAATGGGTTGGGCCGTTGGGCGATTAACAAACGTGCCCACCTCTAGTTCACATGTCTAATGTATCAATCTCAATTTATTCCATTTGGTTTTATCTATACTCATCGCTACAGATTGTATAAGTGCAGGGCTAACAACATGTTCAAGAAGACTCATTTACTCAGATATACTTTCACATGTGAACGAAAATAGATATAAACATAACGAAAAGATCCAATAAGTTACAAAAAAAAAATTTGAAGAAAGGACCCCAACATGCACAGATTTACTGTCAAAATCTTGTATGATGAATGGACGCTCCAAATTCTTTGGAGCTCTAGAACTATGAGAAGTATTATGAGTATGAAAAAGTACCTAGGGAATTGTCGAATCAGTTTGTTCTTAGATCAATAGTGTAAAACTGAGACCCAATTCTATATCAATTCCTATTGGAAGAACGTGAACTTCAAGTAAATCAAAACTCAAGAACAACAACAAAATAAAACAAAAAGTGAATTTCTTAAAGGATCAGAGGCAGATAAAGATGGGACCAAATAAATAAATAAAAAGAGAGAAAAAGGGATACATGAATCCTGTTCTTCCTCATCGAGGACTCTATCCTCCTCCTGCGGTTAGTTCATGAGAAAGAAAAATCACTCCTCAAGGTTCTCTACTAAAGATTTAGAACAATGTTTATTATGTTATTAAACATCAAGGACCAAATAAATAAATAAAGGGAGAGAAAAAGAGATACCTAAATCCTATTCTTCCTCGTTGATGACTCAACGCCGACATCCCTCCTTCTTCTCCGGCGGTTAAGGCTTCTCAGAAAGTTCATGAGAAAAAAAAATCACTCCTCAAAGTTCTCTATCAAAGATTTATAACCATGTTTATTATGTCATTAAAAAATAAAGCATAGAAAGGACCTAATAAATAAACAAAATGAGAGAAAGGATACCTGAATCCTGTTTTTCCTCGTCGATGACTCTACGCCAACGTCCCTCCTTCTTCTCCAGCGGTTAAGGCTTCTTGGCAAGTTCATGAGAAGAAAAAAAAATACACTACTCAAAGTTCTCTACCAAAGATTTATAACTATGTTTATTATGTCATTAAAACTAAAGCATAGAAAGGACCAAATAAATAAATAAAAGGAGAGAATACATGAATCCTGTTCTACCTCGTCGATGACTCTACACCGACGTCCCTCCTCTTCCTTCAGCGGTTAAGGCTTCTCAGTAAGTTCATGAGAAAAAAAAATCACTCATCAGAGTTCTCTACCAAAGATTTATACCTATGTTTATTATGTCATTAAAACTAAAGCATAGAAAGGACCAAATAAATAAATAAATAAAAGGAGATAAAAAAGGATATATGAAACCTGTTCTTTCTTGTTGACGACTCTACGCCGAGGTCCCTCCTCCTCTTCTGTTAGTTAAGGCTTCTTAGCAAGTTCATGAGAAAAAAAAAACCACTCCTCAAAGTTGTCTACTGAAGATTTCTAAATATGAATTCTGTCATTAAAACTAAAGCATGAAAAAGACCAAATAAATAAATATAAGGAGAGTAAAAGGGCTACTTGAATCCTGTTTTCCTCGTTGATGAGTCTACGCCGACGTCCCTCCTCCTCCGGCGGTTAAGGCTTTTTAGCAATTTCAAAAAAAAAAAAAAAAATCACTCATCAGCCTAATTGATTTTAAATGATGCGAGACGTGGAGGGAGACATGGCATAACCACTTAGGAAAGAACGCAATGTGTGTATGGTTTTTTTAAAATTTTTAAAAAACCTAAAATCTGAGAAATTTCGATTACCCGATTCCAATTTTCTCCTTTTCTGATGTTTTTTTTTAAATTTAAAATTTTCACACGCACCCTTTTTAAGTAAGTAATTATTTCTAAATACATATATCCTATATACATATACATAATATATTAAATTCCAAAACCCCAACCTAATTTTCTTGATACTTTTTAAAATCTTAAAAAAAATCCAAAATTTTGAGATATTTATATTATTTTAAATTAAAAAATTATGAGAAATTTTTAAAATCCCAATTTAATTATCTATTTTTTTATTTTTTTTTCAAAATTAAAATTATCCTACCCATTCTCTTTCACTATCTAATATATTATCCTACCCATTCTCTTTCACTATCTAATATATATTAGATATTTTTAAAATTTTAAAAGAAAATTGAGAAATTTATATTATTCAAATTCAAAATTATAAGAAAATTTTAAAATCTCAAATTCATTATCTTTTAAATTAATAATATTCAAAATTAAATTTATCCAACTAATTCTCTTTCGCTATGTAATATTGATAGATGCTTTTTAAAATTAAAAAAAAAAATCCATAATTTTGAGATATTCATATTATTTTATAGAAAATTTCAAAATCTCAATTAAATTATGTAGTCTTTTAATTTTTTGTAAAATTAAATTTATAAAATTAAAATTATGGGATATACTTCATAAATATTTAGATAGATATATCTTTTTTAAAATTAAATGTATTCGTACTTAGTAATGAAGATAAATATGTTTTATAATTAAAAATTCTAAAATTCTGAGAAAATTCCAAAACCATATTCTATTTTTTTGATATTTAAATTCAAAATTATGAGAAAATTTTAAAATCTCAATTTAATTACTATAGATACTTATTAAAATTTTCAAAAAAATCCAATATTTTGAGATGTTTATATTATTTTAAATTTTAAACTATCATAAAATTTCATAATCTCAATTAAATTAGGTAGTCTTTGAATTTGTTTTCAAAATTACAATTATGTGTTAGACTTCCATAAATATTTCAAGTGATAGATCTCTTTTAAAATTAAATATATTCGTACCTAGTAATATAATATAGATAGATAGACTTTTTATAATTAATAATTTCAAAATTCTGAGAAAATTCTGAAACCCCATTCTAATTTTCTGTCTTTTTAGATTTTTCTAAAATTAAAATTAGACTTCTATCCTTTAGTATTATATATAGATGACTATTACAAAATGGATGGCTCCCTCCACGGACTTCAGAAGCATCACTCAGTTACTGGTGCATCCAAATGATAATGTGAAGAAGAAGGTATTTTTCTGGATTAAGAAATCTTTTTATATAATGTACACTATTTATTTATTTATTTATTTATTTATTTATATGTGACCAAGCAATTACTTGGTTATTTTGTAAAACGATGACACCTAAATTAAACAGTTAGTCTGTTAGTTTTCTCTTTAGTGGAAAGCATAGCTGATTTTCTTTTTCTGATCTGCTTGTATGATGGATGAAGATTATCAGTTCTTGAACTTACTTAGATCTCTTTGCTTTGTTCTTGTAACCAGACACTTGGGTTATTATGTGAATCCGTGAGGGATGCTAGCTTTGTGCAAAAGAATCATAGAAATGCTAAACTTTTGAAGCAAAGGCAAAAGTCTGTGTCACTCCATATAGATGAAAGTTCCAGGCCTTCCTTCCATGAGATGTGTTTCAGAATAGTGAATTTATTTTTTTTTTTTTGACCGAATGAGCGGACTGGCTAGGCCAGCCGCTGATAAGAATCAAAGGGGCGGGGACTCCCGGGATCGAATCCTTGCGACAACGTGTGGGATAAAGCCCACCACGAGCGCACAGGAACGCCACGAAAATCCCCCACCGCGTCACTTCGAACCCGAGACCGGGCTGAAGGCACGGGAACCCATTACCGCTTGACTCAATGGTCTTTGGCTTCAGAATAGTGAAGTTGGTTGATAGAACTGAAGACAATTCAGAAACTCCTGCAAAAGCTGGCGGCAATATCTTCACTTAAAGTGTTGGCCAAAGAATTTCCATCTGATGATACGATTTTCATCACATGTCTTCAATGTGTTGCAAAATATATTAGTTCTACTGATATGGCCATCTCTTCAGGCAGCCTTCGAGCCACTGGTGCTTTGATCTGTGTGCTTGGTTCAAAAGCTTTATCTCTACTTCCGCATGTAATGAAGAATATGCTACAAAGAGCTCATGAGGTCTCCACTTGCCCATTAGGAAGATCTGGAGTAGATTGCAAAATGTCTGGACTTCCAAATTTTAAAGTCTCGATCTTAAATTCTATACTTGTCACTTTGAAGGCTATCATAGAAAGTCTTGGCAGATTTTTAAATCCCTATCTTGAGGATGTTTTAGATATAATGGTTCTTCATCCAGAATATGCTCTAGATTCAGATACAAAGATAAAATCAAATGCTTCTACTGTTAGAAAGCTTCTAACAGAAAAAATACCGGTTTGTTTCTTCTAAAGCTCTGTTGGTTCATTTTATGAACTGTTTCTTCTTGCAGAAGTCTTGTTCTTATTTTCATCTCACATAATATGTACACATTGCAGGTTCGCGTTATGCTTACTCCTTTGTTAAAGATATATGCCAGTGCTCTTAAATGTGGTGAATTCAGTTTGACATTAGAGTTTGAAATGCTGGCCAACATGATCAGTTCAATGGATAGGTCATCAATCGCCTCATATGATGCCAAGATATTTGAGCAGTGTATATTAGCTCTTGATCTTCGCCATCAGCTTCCAGAGTCAATTAAAGATGTGAACATTAAGGTAGAAGAAAATGTTATTCATGCCATTATCACTCTGACAATGAAACTCACAGAGACCATGTTTAGACCTCTTTTCTTTCGTTGTCTTGAATGGGCAGACTCTCAACTTGAAGGAAGTGAATTGAGAAAAATTAGAAGCATAGACCGATCAATTTCTTTCTACAAGCTGGTCCATAAACTTATAGAACATCACCGGTGAGTTTGTTTGCAAGCTAGCATTTTGAGCTCTTGTTTTCTTATTTTCTGGCCACAGTAACTTGTTTTATTTTTTTACTTAGAGCATTAGTTGTGCTGTTTGAAGTAAATTTCATCTTGGTTTTCTTTTACATTGTTTTCAGATAAAAATAATATTTTCCTGTAGATACGCCTTTAATTACTACTCTTCATTACCAAAACTAAATAAGAACGTAAGATGCCTGATAATGTTTTGCTTAACAAATATCGCAAGCATAGAAGATGAAGAACTAAGATTTTGAATAGAAGATTATGGGAGAAAAGAATGTTAGATGATTTGGAATTTTTCTGTTTACATAGCATCCTAGACCCTCTGGTGACTAGTGAAAACTGAATATACTTAGACATCTAAGGCATGGTTGATGAGAAGGTATAAAACAGCTGTTTATCTTGTTAGCACATGTTATATGGATAGAACTTTCAATTTAGTGTAGAGTATTTATGACTTACTGTCAGCATTGATGACCTAATGTTTATCTTCTACTCATGGGATGCTCCTTTGGAAAGAAATAGTTGATAGAGTAGTTGGTCAGTTATTTGAGATTATAAATTCCCCATTTGATGTATTGTGTGGAGGTGTGGCTTAAGGGGGGTTGAAGCAGAGAATGCGAGTCAACAGGATATGCCTTATATTGAAGGTTGGGCATAGAGTACAATGTCTTGCACCTATTAGTAGCACTAACTGTGTCACCATCTTTGCTTTCATTTGTGTGGCCTTTCATGGAAAGGATTCCGGTGTAAATAACCTGATCAATTAGCAAACCTTATGAATTACCAGTTTCTTAAATTTGAAAGTCTTTCTGGAGATTTTGATTTTTTGTTGAGTGTAGGTTCATTTCTTTGATTAATTTTACAATACAAATTATTCTTTCAATTACTCATTTCATTATATTTTTAAGACTTAACATAAATAGATGAACTTCTATTTTACTTGCAGATCGTTGTTTGTACCTTCAAATATTTGGTTATTGGATGTACACATTACCTATCTGAAGATCCAGATGCGGATGTTGTTTTTGTTAGAAATCAAACAATAGTCCCACGTCGACTGTTGAAGAAAAAAGTGTAGGGTTTAAGTAATAAAACATCTCTCTTAATAACGAGGCTTTTTGGGTTAAGCCCAAGAACAAAACCGTGCGGGCTCAGACCCAAAGTGGACAATATCACTACTAATAAAAGTATTAATGATAAGATAGTGATGTGTTGACTATATATTGGTGGGTTATATTTTTAAATTTTAATTAAGGATTTTGTGGGGAAAACTTTTTATCGAAAGCATGTTGGGGTTATCACGAGGATAACCCCCAACCAAACAAGGCCCTAATGTGGAGGATTAGACTAAGCCCGATAGTTGTTGGGCTGGACAAGTAGGGTCCAGCCCAGAAAGATTTAACAGTTTTAGCCCCAAGGAGAAAGAAGGCGAAGGTTGGGGATACAAAACCTCAGACTGTATTGTTTTCAAAATTATGGCATTTGAGAAGCCTTATTTTGAAGTGCTTGTATAAATGCTTCCTATATGATTCATCAGAGCAGAAGTTTCTAGATTCTTCAAATTTTCAGGTCTTATTTTTCACCTCTTTTTTTTTAAAAATAAATTATTTTTAAAATTTTTTATTGTTCAAGATTGATATATGTGCTTTTTTTAATTATTCAATTGCTTCTTTATGTTGTCTATTTCTAGGTTTTATTGAAACCTATTGTCTCTCAATTTGTGGTGGAATCGCCCACCTCCTTCGAACCATCTTCAGATGCACCCAGTGTGGAAGAGGTTAATGAATTAATTGTTGTGTGCTTGGGTCAGATGGCTGTTACATCTCGCTCTGATGTGTTGTGGCAACCATTGAACCATGAGGTACATGTCAGATCATTCTCTCGTAAAATTTCATGAAGATCATGTGTGTGTGTGTGTGTGTGTGTGATATGAAGAAAATGGAGAAGGGGATGAATTAGCAGAGAGGTCCAAAATCAGACAGAAAGCAAGGACAGGCGCCAGCAATGAGGCATCAACCGTTAATTCAGTTGAAGCTTGGATCAGTGATTGGCTGATGGGGTTTAATCACCACATGGCAGAAGGAGACTGGCCTGACTTACCCAGTCAGCTGGTGAAACGGTATGGTGTAATCTCCGCCCTTGAAGCAAGGTCAGACTCATCACAGCCGTACATCGCTCATAACGATGGGCCCCAACCAACTTACCATCCGAACCACCGATGAAGCTCAACCACAGCCTTAGATATCATTGTACTAATTAGATCATTCGATCTCGTCCGTCCATTCATTTGAATAGCTTATATGATATTATTGTCTGTAAGAGAAGCTGAGATTCAGATTTGGTTTTCTAATGAGTTCCTTCTCGTTTTCTCTCCTCTAATTCATTCTTCTTCTCTCTATTCTTGTTTTCTCTGTATCAAACCCTTTCCTCCATATCAGTGTGTGATATTAGTATTACTACTGCTTTTCTTGATAATCTTATTTGTGTAATGGATTCTCCTGAAAGCTTGTTGATTTATTTATTTAACTTGTACTGGTGAGGTTTCATATCTATGAAACATGTTTATAACAATCAAAAACGTAACTTTCTTATTCGCCCAGCCCAGGTGTTGATGCAAACGAGGAGTGAGAAAGTTAGGGCAAGGATTTTAGGTTTGAGGGTTGTGGATTACTTGCTTGACCACTTGAAAGAGGAGTATCTGAGTCTAATGGCGCAGACAGTGCCATTTTTGGCTGAACTTCTTGAGGATGTGGAAAGTTCTGTTAAATCCCTATCTCAAGAGATTGTTAAGAAGATGGAGACTTTGAGTGGTGAAAATATCAGGCAGTATTTGTAAAACAGTAACACTTGGCCACCATTTGATTGGAGTCAAGGTCACAATTTTGTGTTTGTTGTTACATTTCCTTAAATTAACATGCAAGGACAAATGTGTTATATATTTTGCAAGCTGTTGAGTGTAAATATCCAGAGATATACATGCTTGATTTTTCAGATTATTTATATTTTACTTCCATAACATAATCTAGGGTAAGTTATCTGCTATAAAAACTAATTAAGAAAATTCATTTAAGATTGTTTATTTTAAAATAATAAATAAATAAAATAAAATCTGTTAACATGTCTTGTATGTTGCTCTGTATTATATGCCAAGTCATAATATTAGGGCTATCAATTATCTTGTTTCTAATTTCTAGTAGGCATTCAATCAAAGTAAAATGATGAAACTCAACTTGTTTGTTAACCATTTTTTTATGAATCTATTAAGTGAATTGTTATTCAATATTTCTATATTTCCAAAATGAAACACCGGGTACGGTCCATCAAGTAATGCGTTGACAAGCCTCAAGTATAAAAGCAATTAAGGTTCACAAGTAAATAAAATCACGGTGCAAAGAAAACTACAAAAGAACCATGGAAGTTTTGTTGTCTAGCCACAGACAAAATCAGAGTAAAAGCCGATAGTTCAAGGTGCATATTCAAGAAGAGACTATATTGACCCCCACAAACCAGCTTTGGGGCGGGCGTCCCCTTTCTGGAAAGGTCTCTGTCGAGAGAGTCTTCCAGTTATGTCGCACCATACCGGGCTCTGGAAGAGAAACCAACTTCTGGATGGATAACTGGTGGAAGGGACAAACATTGAAGAATGCCTATCCGGGGATGCACGGGTTATCTATAACAAAACATCTAACCATAAAAGGGGCGAGGTCAAGGCTCCAAAGAGGTCTGTCGTTCCTGAAGCCGGGGCCGCTAACGGCTAGTGAATCAGAGGATATGCCTTTGTTAATACAGACACTGCTGGATACGGCCATAAACCCTGATGCAATGGATACTAGGAATGGAGGCTCACAGATAATAAAGTTTTCACAGTCAAGTCTCTATACCGGTTCAGAATTGATGGGGGAATGAGAAGCGACCTAAAGGAGCGTTTTTGGAAACAACCTTGCCCTCTCAAGACAAAATTATTTGCATGGTTGGCAGGAGAGAACAGGATCCTAACACTCAATAACTTGCACAAAAGAAAGTGGAATGGTGACCGCACTATATGCTACTTGTGCAAGAGAGAGGAAGAATCAATACAACATTTACTTATAATCTGTCCATACGTGCGACAGATATGGGACCATTTCGGGACCCTATTTGGAGCCCGAAGTGGGGGGGATGATCTTCATACATTATGGGGCACCAGGAACACCCCCTCAAGGGTGAACAATACCTTGTGAGAGGGATGGAACATTGCTGTTATGACAATCACCTGGAGCATTTGGGGAGAGAGAAATAGACGCTGTTTTTAAGATAAACAACGTGTTTACTTAAGAACAATCCGTGATATTTCTTTCCTCATCATTTCTTGGTTGGATCTGACTCCTTGAAAAGATCATTTGGAGCCGTGACCTAGTAAAGCGAAGCCTGGAATTCATACCAATCTTGCCAGCAGGAAATACCGACAGAGGGAACACCCAGGGGGAAAGATCTACTAAGGCTTGAGGAAAAATGAAGAGGGGATTGCTTGATGTCAAATGGAATGGGCGAAATGTTGTATTTATTTTCCTTTCTTGACCAAGCAATGTAAAACAACTACTTTATCATAATTAAATAAAATGTGGTTTATCCACTTATTCAAAAAAAAAAAAAAAAAGCCAATAGTTCTTCGTTGACAGTCCTGCACACTCAGCAGTTCAACAGCGAATACCTCAAACTGTTTTGAGCTGAAAAATGTTGATGGGCCAACCTGAAGGAAAATTGAAATTTTCTTTTCGGTATTCCTCTACAATAAAAAGACATGAAATCTGCATAACAATCAATAACTGAAGAACATGAATCTACCGCGAAATAATCTGAAACTTATGATAGGTAAACGGAAAAGATTTCAGCACTCAAATATTGTTTGATCTACCATGCAGTCTGAGCCAAGTCAACCATTGTTTTATATATTGTTGTCTTGTCTATCACACTAGTAGCATATAACAAATGCTTATGTATGCTGCATTGCAATTAATTTACAGAATGTTTGCATCAATTTCTGAGAATTTACCGGAGGTCCGAGCTCTGGAGGAATTATGAGCCTTCGCTTTGCACCGGGTCTCATATCTCTAATCCCCTCTTCGAACCCTGTATTATATATATTCCTCAGTTCTCCAAAATTTAGTCACAATGTAATAGAAACACAGGAAAATACTTTTGTCCTGAAGCTTTTAGGTTCAAGAGGCTTCACCTGGAACTAAGGTTTTATTTCCCAGCCGAATTTTGGCAGGTGTACCCTGAAGATAAGTGCTATCAATTCGACGGCCTGATTCGTTATAACCAACATAATGAAAGATAATCTGAAATAAAGATGAACTATAATTGCTGGTTACACTGAAGTAACTAACATAAAAGTGAACATGGAATATGAACAAACATTATCCTCCGATCAGCATGAGGGAATAGGAATATATATATATACACCTAACTTGACTCACGGTGAAACAAGATGATAACATATTGACAATGAGTTATATAAGTTTGCATAAACTCATTCCAATGGCACTTAAATTAGAAGTGATCCTAATGCAAACACTGCAAGTGTCATGAATTTAAAAATAATAACAAAGGGACAACCTATTGACCATCCTTTGGGCAGTCACCACTACCAACTTCTATATCCAGGTATATAAGCCCAGAATCACGCTTCTGATAATTAATTGATGCCACTACTTTAACTTGAAAGCCTGAATAATGTCCCATGGACAATAGTTAGGTCAAAATTGAAAATACTACACCTATAAGGCTATAACCTCCTCTTGATAATAAATTTCTTTAAATACAAGAAAATGCGAAAATGTTGCAAACATAAACCTGTATATTATCATGAGAAAATACAATAATGTCATCAAACAAATATCTCTTATCAATTTTTATAACCCTCCTGCTATCTGTTTTTGGCTTCTTTCTATACCTCAGATGTAGCAAGAAGTCCATTCTATACCCCGACTGTAAGTACTCCCTGTATACTTCTGTAGGAGATTATTTGGTGTAGATGTTGCTATGAACAGGTTGAATGCTGATTGAAATTGATGTGACTGAGGCGTGCAGGTTGCACTGTCCTTAAGAACAATTTCGCCTCCTCTCTTGGTGCAGCAGGATTTCTGTGGCGTTGTTCTCCCAGGATTCAACAGTCTGCTTCCTTAGATTCGTGCACCCGAAGCGAGGAAAGTGAGTGCTCTTGATTTGCTCCGAAAAAGGAAGAGATATGAGAATGTTGCAGAAGGAGGAAGGAGAAGAAAGAACAGGAGAATAAATTACATCAGTTCAATCAAAAGTAATGAAGTGAAGCATTGGTTCAAGAAAGAGATGTGCCCACACGAGTTCGGAATTTCCAATCTAAACTGGACCTGGATTTGCACACCCTGCGCAGGCACGCGTAAGAGAGCATGTCCACTAAACAAGTTTAACATGCTATTAGAGTAGAACATATAAAAAGTGGATGCATGCCTTGTAAATAAGCAATGTGGTACTAAACTTACTCTAGTGAATATGAATGTTTTGAAACACTAAAGAAGGCCCAAAACTCTATATGGGCTTCTAATAATCCCCCCATTTCAAAATATTCAAAAGCAGTGAAGGAAACGGAACATAAGAATATGATGCATCAGACTAGTGCCTTGTAGGCTATGAACTAATCCTTAGGATATATAAGAAGTGACTTACAGGAACTTGGTGAAATAAATTTTCTATAAACCAGAGTTCCTTATTATAAATCAGGGTTCTCATCATCCACATTATATTCTAGAAATCTAAGCAACTTTAATCCGGGTGGCACTTTTCGACCATGTGCCAAATACTTGGAATTCATAAGTGCTCTAGAAAAACTTGCCTATGTTTTCCATAGAAAGCGGCCTCACTTTCACACTTATATAGGTGATTCCATCAGGTGTGAATTGCAATTATACACATCATGCATCCAAAATTTGGACTATGGAATACATTAAGAGTCAAAGACCCACCTTATACATTGCAATTACACTATACACCATAGGAAGGGATAATCAAATAAATAGTGTATCTCCAATCAACCAATGACTTGTTTTTACCCATATGAACCTATTTCTTGGGTTCACCAATTACATAGGTTGGGTTACCATCATTGTTGACTTTTGTTATAGGCAACAATCTCATTCCCCTCGATGTCTCATACACTAGTTTTCTACTTAGTGCTTTAGTTAAAGGATCAGCTAAATTCACTTCTGACCTTACAAAATTTTGGATGGTGTATATGCCATCATCAAGCAATTGGCTCACAATATTATGTCTTAGGCGTATATGCCTACTCTTGCCATTATAGGCTTTACTCTTAGCTCGACCTATTGCAGCCATGCTATCACAATGAATTGAAACCGAAGGAGCTGGTTTAATCCAAAGAGGAACATCTGCAAGAAAGTTCCTAATCCATTCTGCTTCTGTGCCAGTTTTCTCAAGTGCAACAAATTCGGATTCCATTGTTGATTTAGCTGTGCAGGTTTGCTTGGAAGACTTCTAAGACACTGCACCTCCACCTAATGTGAATATAAATCCACTTGTTGATTTTGTCTCATCCGAATCTGAAATCCAGTTAGCGTCACTATACCCTTCTAGTACCGCAGGAAAGCCAGAATACCTAAGTCCAAGATTACTAGTTCCTTTCAAATATTTTCCGCACTAGTGTATGTTCAGGTGAAAGGAATGGGTCTGACTTTCAACTTCAAAGTTTTAATAGCTTACCTTATTTTTTGTTCTCTCTAATATTCTCAAAATGTCACATTTATGCCTTTCTACTCTGTTTAATGTGCCTTGTTTTCATCAATTTTCAGCAATTTTCTGCACTCTAGGGAAAATATACAACAACAATTTTCAGCAATTTTATTTCTCTCCAACTGTATGTCCTGTTGATTTATTTGGTTCTTCTCCTTGCCATTTCTCTCCAAATACATATGCCTTTTTTAATTTTCAGCAATTTTTAGCAATTTTCCAAACATAATCTTTTATTTGGTTCTTCTCCTTGCCACTTCTCTCACTGTTGGCTTTGCATTAGAGTTGGTTATTTACACTAGCAATGGGATGGTATATTAGAAATTGTTTTCCTAATTCTTTGGTGTCTTTAACATGTTTTATTATTAACAGTACTGGCTATTGTGGATGAAAAAACTACTAGTATTTTTTCTTGATAATGGTGCTGGTATTGGAACAAAACTAGTAATGCTATCAAATGATTTGAACTAGATTTTTTTTGCAAATTGATGAGGTAAAGACTCAAGAGTACTTTTTATTATGTCTTTTTTCTCCTCAAAATAATGTTTGATCTGTTTAAATAGGAAGAATTCTTAGGTTTGAATATTTTCACTGTTTTAGGAATTTTCTTTTTTTTTTTCTTTTTTTTTTGACGATATGAGCGGGTGGTCAAGTGAGCACCCGCTAAGATCAATCAAAGGACGGGGAGTCCTGGGATCGAACCCCAGAAGCAACGGGGGGATAATCGCCTCAATGGGCTGGCCCACCACGTGCGTGAGGAACGCCTCAGAAAACCCCCACCGAGTCCTCAAACCGGCGACGGGGTGCGAGGCACGGGAACCTGTTGCCGCTCGACTCAAGGGTCTTTGGCTTAGGAATTTTCTTTTTCCCATTTTATTCAATTCAACATAGGGGTGAAATCGGTTCGATTTAGGTAGGTTTGGACGAATTTCCAAACCAAACCGATATTTTTCGGTTTGAAAAAAATCAAACCAAACCGGACAGAACAGTTTGAAAAATGAAACCAAACCAAACTGTTTCGGTTTGCGGTTCGGTTCGGTTTGAATCATGGTTTGAAAAATATATCAAAATTGCATATCTATTCTTTCATCATATTTCTCTTTATATATGTGAGAGTGTGAGATAAATCTTAAACTTTTTATAATTATCCCTATGAGATGAAACTTGATCCAATTCAAATTAAAATATCAAATCATAATCAAATTATGATTATCTCATTTCATCTCATACTAATCCCTAGGTTAACCCAAGTCGGATGACATATGTTGGTTCAATCACATTAAAAGTAGGAATCTGCGATCCGGTTCGGTTCAAACCTCATTTTTGAAATTTCAAACTCAATCTAACCGAATATTAATCGATTTCAAACCAAATCAAATAAATTTATTTTCAGTTTCAACGGTTTTAGCTGATTGGTTTGGAGCGGTTTGGGCGGTTTGGCGGTTTGGAGTTTCAACCCTAATTCAACAACCTTGTTAAAGTGTAGTTATTGTCATTTACTTTGTTTGATTAACACTTAACATTTCCTTAGTTCATTTCACCGGAAGTGAGCTCACTTCGGGCCACACCTTCGTAGTGTGTTCATTTCCACGAAAGTGGCGATAGTCAAAATTCATTTAAATTTTTATTTACATTTAATTTTAATTATTTTCTAATTGATAAGTATAATTTAATTGTATATTAGTAAATATTTGGTTTCATAATTTTATTTTATTTTAAAATTAATTTAAATACACGAGGTGTAAAATGGATCAAATTATAGATTAAAAATAACATTATGTCATCTAAATGTTTTTTTAACTTGCTTTAACCACAAATACCAACACATCAAACATGATTGTGTTTGTGTATTGTAACAGTTGGGTTGTGCTGCATAAATGAAAATGAAAAGGGTATATAAAATCCAATCCATTGCATATGTGGGTCAACAGAGATGTAAGCAAGGCTTCCTTTTACCTGCCTGAAAATAGCTATAGAAACATTTTTGAAGTCCATACAAAGTATGAGTTCATATTAATAAAAACAAAGTCACACACATGTCTGCAACAAATCAAGTCCATAAAAACCATTAAAACAACTCAATACAAAATACAACTCCAGCATCCAATTCATACAAACCAGTAAAACAACTCAAAAAAAAAAACCCATAATGTCCATCATCCAGTCCATACTATTATATTCTCTCAAGGCCTAGACGCCCTTCTCTCAGCAAGAAACTCATCAACAAAAAATTCACGAAGACTTTGCGTCCTCAGGTAGAAGTCCTCAGCGAGACGCCTATCATTGCGCAAAGTTACATACAACAGATTCATGTCTTGGATACTGTAGTCTTGCAAGGTGTCTAGAGCATCAACCAATTTCTCCTTCCAATTCTTCTTTCTCAACCCCCTCAATAAACCAGCTATTTGACCAATACCTTGAGCAATGTCAGTCATTATAACATCCTCATTGCTAGTCCTTGATGCCCGAGGAGGCCTACTATTGCGGTTGCTTGTGGATGACATTGGTTGTTCTTGTTGCTCATTCTCATCTAAAGGATTTGATTCCATGTTATCAAGTCCTTCAGGTTGTGTTTTAGATACTGGGTCTGGGACACCAAATAGGTGGAAGATCGACCGCGCAAATTCACCCGTCGCGTGATCGTCGCCACAAACCATTCGCAGCTCATCAAACATTGGTATCGGCTTCTTCATATAATCCTTCACCTTAGGATGTCCCTATGAAAAGATGTTGATAGTTAGATTAAGAAAAAAAAAAGAGTTTCATGATTAGATAGTTAAAAAGGTAGTTGTATACCTCCACAAATGCCCGGTAGGTTTCGTCCTCGAGGACCATCATCTTCTGTGGCGGAAGAATCCACAAGAACAACACATATCGAGTGGAAAAGAAATACCATACAACCAAATACACATGCATAGCATGGAATCAATAAAGATGTTCTCTCGAAACAAGAAGCTGGCCCTCTTTCTTGTTGAATTCCTTTTGGCTTAAATATCCTTGGAAACAAGGATGATTTTTTTCCCGTCCAATTCAATATTGGTTGAAAGTGCACCTGTGTTTGCTGACCAACACGATTTGTGTTTGATAGGGGAATATCCCACTTTGGATTAGGAATAACTTTTGAAAAGTTTTGAATTTTTTGGGAGGAAATTTTAAGTAAAGATATTAATGATAAGATAGTGATGTGTCGACTATACTTTGGTGGGTTTTATGTTTAAATCTTAATTAATAATTTTGGCGGGAAAATTTTTTTCATGGGGAATTGTGTTGGGGTTATCCCTACCCCCAATCAAACATGAGCGATAAGTATAAGCTATATATCCTTTATCTGTAGACCAATTTGCCAAGAATCTTACTACTATATTGGCTAATTCAATGTTTTCTATCCTCTTGAAAGTCACTGGAATGACTCTTGACCACCGATCACATGCTCTTTGAAAGACTTTATATTGATTACGCGTGGTGGTGATAAAACACCTGGAAAACGCATATGTTAGCGTCATTGGTAAAGGACGATCCGATACATTAACCCATTTTCTAGCTTCCATAGTCATCGTGTTCTTTCTCTTTTTCTTTTTTCTTTTCTTTTGTTTGCTTGCTTATGAGGAGAATTATGTGAAGCAATAAATAAGTTTTTATAGGAGATGGATGGTGTAGTTTAATAAATCTGTTCACCCATGGTAATTATCTTATAAGAAGAAATTTTAAACTTAGAAGGATATTTTAAAAATTGATACTTTGGATTATCATGAATCAAGGTGACAATGTTATAGTTATCTTCTTTTTTTTTCAAATAAAAATATTCATATTATGAATTTTGATTTAAAACCCAGTCAATCAAAATGTTTATATTAGAATAACTAATCCAATCTTTATACTCTATCGAATTAAATAACCACTAGTTATATTATATGAACCCCATTTATTTCAAACCTACACCTTATGTTTTTTATTTTTTTTAAGAAAATTATTTATCACTGTTTTCGGAGACCCCAACACACACTATAATACTAGACATTAAAACCCCCCAAAAAGATTAAAAGGAATTTTAAAACAGTGCAGGGATTTTTTTTGGTAATTATCAATTTTTTTAATATAAATAAATTATTAATTTGTAATGTAAGAAAGAAGGGCCATTTGTCAAAATGGCCCTGGTCCATTTTTTTATTTATTTTTTTGGCCCTAGATTGAATATATTTAAAAATGGCTATTTGGAAGCTAGCGATCGACAACCAATTACTGTTGACTTTTATGCAAAACGGCCTTTGAAAGGCCGATTAGCTTAATCGGCATTTGAAAGACCGATTTGCTCCATACTCCATGAAAAAGAGCTATATGGAGCTAATAGGCATTTGAAATGCCGATTAGCTTCAAAGAAGTCCTCTTCCAGGGTTGTGTTGAGCTAATCGGCATTTCAAAAGCCGATTAGCTCTAGAACATCATCTTTGCAGCTGATCGGCATTTGAAAGGCCGTTTTGCATCTCAGTCAGTAGTTTGGTTGCTGACTGGGCAGTTCCGGGGCCATTTTGACAAATATATTCGACCTAGGGCCAAATAAATAAATAAATAAATAGACCAGGGCCATTTTGATAAATTGCCCAAAAAAGAAAGGAATAAGTAAATAATCTTTCTTGGAGCCCAGCAAACCCGACCCGATAAGTCGCAGATCCGAATCCGAAGCCGAACTCCGCTATAAGCATTCGAATCCTCGAGATCATCCCGGCTCTCTCACTTGCCTGTTGAGAGTCTTGAGACACTCTCTTTAGCTTCAATTTAGGGTTTTCGCAGGCCCGCGGCTCTTTCTCGATCAGAGTTCTTGGCAATGGCAATCGCTTCTCAGACCCCCGACATCCTCGGAGACCGCCAGTCCGGCCAAGACGTTCGCACACAAAATGGTACTCGTCTTCTCCTCCTCCTCAGATTGCTTCGTAATCTCTCCTTTACGCTGTGATCCTCAGCGCTCGTATATTGTTAATTTCAGTGGTGGCATGCCAAGCGATTGCGAATATCGTCAAGTCGTCGCTTGGCCCGGTCGGCCTCGACAAGGTACCTTCCTTCAATCCGATCAATGGGAACTGCTTTGTTTTCGCTCAGCAATCTTGTTTCAATGATAAAACCTAGATTTTTTTTTCCTTTGTACGTTTATGTACTGTTGACAAGCGCAGTATTGTAGTCGCTTTCTAACTCCAATAGATGGAAAAGTTTGAATTAAAAATCAAGAATTTCCTAGGGTTTTGTTCTTCATGAGGACATTACTGAAATCATGTATACGAATTGGAGGGTGATGAGTCTATTAGGCTAAACCATCATTCTTAGATCCATCTAGTCTTGATGGCATGGAAGCCAAAAATGAAGAATTAAAGAAGACTACGAAATTTTGAGTATTTGAGGATGAATGATGTAGTCAATGAGTATTTTGCTTTTTGGATTTTTTTAGTCTTAAATTTGTTGGCTTATTGGTGAATGTTATGGTACATGTTGCACTTATTGGGTTTATTTAACATCCTAGATGTTGGTTGATGATATTGGGGATGTGACAATTACAAATGATGGGGCAACGATTCTCAAGATGCTAGAAGTAGAGCATCCAGCTGCCAAGGTAAACCATGAGTATTGCTGTCATATTGCTGGTATCTGCTTCCTGGCTCCCTTTTCTTTTTGTTTTCAGATTTAAATTTCCCACATGTGATTCTCTTATAATGATTATTAGGTTCTTGTGGAGTTAGCAGAGCTTCAAGATAAGGAAGTAGGAGATGGGACCACCTCTGTCGTCATTGTATCCGCAGAATTACTTAAGGTGATGTACTCATGACTCAAGAAATTTGTTACTCAAGAAATTGTGGTAAATTTCATCTGGTCTGATTTTGTGTGACATGATATTATACCGCAGAGAGCCAATGATCTTGTGAGAAACAAGATACACCCAACATCTATAATTAGCGGATACAGGGTATGCTTCGAACCTATGAGAAATGAATTGATTTTTTCGATCATTGTTCCATCAATGGCAATGTTTATGTGGTTTGCAAAGATTATTCAAATGTAAGGTTAATTTTTTAATATTTCAACAAGATGTGGCTTACTTTGTTTACTGTTGCAGCTTGCAATGAGAGAAGCATGCAAGTATGTGGATGAAAAGTTGGCTGTAAAGGTATGGTGCTATTTGTTTAGTGACTTCACTTAGTTTAGTCAAAGTTGATATTGGTTTCAAGTTTTCAACCATCCACACTTCTCATTTGCAATTAAAACCTATATATTATCTTGAGCCATCAGGAGATGTGATTTTGCTTTACAGGTGGAAAAGCTTGGAAAAGATTGCCTTATTAACTGTGCCAAAACCAGCATGTCTTCAAAACTGATTGCCGGTGACAGTGACTTCTTTGCCAATTTGGTAAGTTTGATGCTACCATTTCACTTGTCTGTGCTTTTTACAGCATGATAATGCAAACTGCATCCAATTAGGAGATCAACAACTTTACTCTCAGTTTCTTATGCACATGGCCTAATAGTGTGTGCATACAGGTTTCAGTGTTACAGAGCTTAATATGTTGTTGTGCTATGCATATAAGATTATTTGATATGTGTGAGCTAAATTGCATGATGTGATATTTTCTAAAGTCATCCTTATTATCATGTAATTAAGCATCTTGTCTCAGTTGATTTGATTGTTTCAAGTTTTCATCAACCCGATGAACTTTTGCCATTTAGGTTGTAGATGCAGTTCAAGCAGTGAAGACAACTAATGCAAGAGGGGAAGTTAAATATCCTATCAAGGTATTATCATTATAGCCTTCTTTGTTTAGATTTCACTACTATGTTTTCATAACAGCATGTTCTATATAACTTTCATACCTATTTATCACGTGTGTATTGCTTCATCATATTGTAACCTCTGAGATGCATTCTTTTATGTTTCTGCACTTGTGTGTTTACATGCATAAATTTCTTCTTTTGTCCCATTTATGCGCTTTCTTGAAATTTGTTTAATCTTCTGTTCTTTACCTTTTCCAGGGCATAAACATTCTTAAAGCTCATGGTAAAAGTGCAAGAGATAGCTTCTTGTTGAATGGGTATGCTTTGAATACTGGTCGTGCTGCTCAAGGGATGCCGACTAGGGTTGCTCCTGCAAAAATTGCCTGTCTTGATTTTAATCTTCAGAAGACAAAGATGCAAATGGGTGTTCAGGTGCTAGTTTCTGATCCTAGAGAACTGGAGAAGATAAGGCAAAGGTGATGTTTTGTTTTACACTCTAGTATGGGCATGCATTCTTGTTGCTGAAACTCTTAATTAACTTTTCAACCACTGACATATATGTAAATTGCCTAGTTCACTTTTAAAACCTCCAAGTTTTCTTCTTTAAAGCTAAGCTATTTTCAGGTGGACCTATTTTGTTCAATTATTTTATGTTCTTCTTTAGCTTTTTATGTGTGTATCACTGTTTATTGTTGTGTTGCATATATTAGATGGCATCATAATTTAGTTCACTATAGTAAGATATGTTATATGAGTGAAGATGACTGGGATGATATGTCTGAGGTGCGGTAGGTGACTAAGATGAGCAAGTGTAGGTAATTGCTGTGTTACAAATATATGTGAAGTGTGAATTGTGAAATATACTTTTTCTGACTTTTATCGCTCATTGAAACGTCTTTCATGCTCCAAATTCATATTTCTATTGTGACATACATGTGGTCATATAAACAGAAACAGCACACAGACGCACATACTTGTAAATAATGTCATTTGATTGAATAGTCTTGTATATTTCTATTTGATCACCTATTCACTATTCATTAATTATTTCACCAAGATTAATGTAGTTTTTCCTGCTGCAGGGAATCTGACATAACAAAAGAGCGAATTGAGAAGCTTTTGAAGGCAGGAGCAAATGTTGTCCTGACAACAAAAGGAATTGACGATATGTCACTTAAGGCATGCTCAGACGTTTATTCTTTATATTTGCTCTTTGGTTTTTTATTTAGTCAATTCTTTTGGCACAATTGTTCAAATTCTGTTTCCTGTACTTTTATTATTTTGAAATGACATTTTTTTTTTACTTGAAATATGTGAGTTTTTACATGTTCTAATTGTTTTATGCTTGTTATATGGCTAATTGTTTACCATTTAGCATCTCCAGGGATCACTAGATATGATCCTTTTTATCAGTCTCCCATCCTAAATATGCTCAATGAAGTTTGGTCTCCTGTTCTTGTTTGAATTTAGTTTATCTTCAACTTATCTTGTATATGCTTGGACCTGAACATACTTGACTTGTTCCCAAAAAAAAAATAAAAAATAAAAAATAAAAAAAAATCAATAAATAAAGAACTGGACTTGAAAGCATATGTTTCTTCTGCTGTTCGGTTCTAATTCCTTTATAATCTTGTTTCAGTACTTCGTGGAGGCTGGAGCTATTGCAGTCCGTCGGGTGAGAAAAGAGGATCTGCGTCATGTTGCCAAGGCTACTGGTGCAACTGTGGTATTTTTTCATACCTTTTTGATAATTTTTTCTTCTTATTGAAATTTCCCATAGCCTCTTTTCGTGCTAGCTGGAATGGATTAATGCCTTAAGATCTTACTTGTTCTATTTTATTCATAATATGCTACTTGCTGTATTAAATATTCAAGTCCGCTGCCTTTATTTTGTGGTGGGAAGTAGTAATTTCAAACATATTTTTGTGGATGTGTTTTTTGGTATTGGTTGTTCATTGGTGTTAAGTTTCTGGCTTCTACTGACGTAGTTTACTAATTGTATTAGCACCTTATGAGGCTAGAGGATACTTTTAGCGAGACAAATCTCAAATTTATTCCAAAAGCTTCAAACTTGTTTTCCTCATGTCTTTGAAGAATGTGTGGTGGCGCTTGTATGATCATTTGAGAATCTGAATGCTATTCTTTTCTTCTGCCTAGATATGGGAGAGAATGGCTTTCTTGTTCTTCACTTAGTACAACAAAAATATGCTTTTTACGAGTGACTATTTTCTTGGGTTTTTGTTTTGAGGTTTAATTGCTTTCCTTCTGTTTGTTTAAAAAAATTTCTTTGTTTTATTAGACATCTACTTTAGGCATATTAAAGAACACTTGTTTGATGTTTCTTGACAGGTCTCCACTTTTGCTGATATGGAAGGAGAGGAGACTTTTGATTCATCATTTCTAGGGTTTGCAGATGAAGTTGTGGAGGAACGGATTTCTGATGATGATGTAATTATGGTGAAGGGTACTAAAAATACGAGTGCGGTTAGTATTGCTACTTCAATAATTATCATGAACAGTTATCTTCAATTTTCTCCTTGATCTGTGTTCAGTTCCAACCATGTTGCTTATTTCGCAGGTTTCACTGATCCTTAGGGGTGCAAATGATTTTATGCTTGATGAGATGGATAGGTCTTTGCATGATGCTTTGTGCATTGTGAAGAGAACTCTTGAATCCAATATGGTAAATGCTCTTATCTGTTTTTCATGTTAATGTGTATCATATCGGATTACATTGATAATATTCATTCCTTAATCTATTGTTGTTCAAACTTCCCATGTCCTGTTTTTGAATCATCTAAAAGTTGCTTATTTATTTATTTATTTCGATGACACAGGAAATAGTATCGACTATTTTGTTTGGATTTGAGATAACATATTGGAGAGGTTTTATGTTTCACCAACTGTATGACATGTGCTGATTTGTTAATGTAGGTGGTTGCTGGTGGGGGTGCGGTTGAGGCAGCATTGTCAGTATACTTGGAAAACCTGGCCACAACATTGGGTTCCAGAGAACAGTTGGCAATTGCTGAATTTGCTGAATCGCTTCTGATAATTCCTAAGGTATTGGTGTGCTTTTTTTTTAAATGTAAGTGTTATTATTCAAGTGTTATACATTTAGAAGTGCCAATTTTTGTTTGTAGGTTCTTGCTGTTAATGCTGCCAAGGATGCAACTGACCTAGTTGCAAAACTGAGAGCTTATCACCACACTGCCCAAACAAAGGCAGACAAGCAGCATTTTTCAAGGTACTCTGCATACATGATATATAACTAAGTCATGACCTCTGGTATTTAGCTCATGTTGTTTTTCAATCTCAATTTGGTGTGTGAGTATATTGCTTTCATACTTGATAACTTAGGACGTTTCCTTAACCCTCTTGTTTGCCACAAGAACTATCCACTCAAGAGAAGATGAGTTTGATCGAGTACTTTAACTTTTTGCTTTTGAGTAAGTCAAGGTTTATTACACAGTTTTTGGGACACTCAGGCTTACTGAACATCCTAATTCAGCCATATTATGTAATATATATAATCTTATGAAGCCATTGTGAATGCTTGAATATCATCTTGTTCTTTGTTTTTGAGCTTTTTTATAAGAAATCAATTGTAATGCTTTTTATTATTCTTGAAAAATAATGAGTGTGTCATGTATTTACTACATTAAAACATGATTAGTTTTTGAAATACTCTTGATGATTTAAAGCATCAATTGTGACAGAGGAAATGTGAAGAATCTTTAATTTCAGTCAATTAAAAATAAAATTTTTATAAGAAATTGATTGGAGATGATTATCAGATGAAGCATTTGTTTGTATCTAGCTTTTGGTAAGTATGATTATAGCTTGCTAAATATTTGGTCAGTTTTTGTCATATTTTAATTTAATCATTTTATTAAAAATATCTCCATTTAATTGGTAGTGTATTTTAGATTTTTATTTGAAACAGATGTTATGATCCCAGTCTACTGTTGTAGTTGTAAAAAACCTGTTGGATAGTATCATTATCATATGCTTTGGATGACTTAAATTGAAATGAACTAATATCACTGGCTATAGATTTCCAATTGTAACAAACACTACATTTTAGTTATCAACCGCCTTTTTCCTTGTTGCAGTATGGGACTGGATCTCTCCAAGGGCACCATCCGCAACAACCTAGAAGCCGGGGTTATTGAGCCTGCTATGAGCAAAGTGAAAATTATCCAGGTATACTGGCTTTTTGGATCACAGAGTCAGTAAGAATAGCATTTCGTTGATGTTGCATTTACCTGGGATTCTTCTTTTATTCATATATTTGTTTTTAACAAAAGGAAATATGTCCTCGCCAACTATTTAGTCTGTCTTTTTCCGTATGTAGGAAATATGTCTTACTTTGCTTACCGTTCTTTCTGTTATTTTGTCTGCTAGTTTGCAACTGAGGCAGCTATTACAATACTGCGGATTGATGATATGATCAGACTTGCAAAAGATGAACAAGAGAATGGCGAGTGAAGCTCGGTGTCAAATTCTTGAAATGAATCCTGACCCTCAGATTTTGTGGCCTTGTGTTATTTTTCATTTGTATTTCCTTCTGTGGAAGCTGTGTGGGTTTTGAAGTTCTGGAAAAATACTAATCTTTATGTGCGTGTTACAAGGATCACTTGAGTTGTAAGTCTAGTACATTTATTATGCAAATTTTCAGGAAGACTCATGCCTTCTTTTTATGGTTCTTGCAACTCAGTGGTGAGTCTCGAAATGTCTTTGTATACTATATATATATAGGTTGCTATGGATGTTTGAAGATGTATTTTCAAATTTTAATGAAGTTATGTCTCACCTAATAAAATTAATGTTTGGTTTTAATTATTTCATGGTTAATGAGGACTACTGGAAAGATTAGTATTTGACCCACACCCACGTCTCGGCTGTCTTTCTAACGACGACGCATCGTCTCAACTTATCTAAGCCCAGACCAGATGCCTAACCCACCCCGCCTCCGCCTGTTCTAATCGCTTCAAAGCCCTTCATAAACCCTGAGAAGGCCACAAAAGATCTTCTCTTCATTATTTTCTCTCTCTTATGGCGTCGTCCGTCGCCCGTACCCTTAACCGCGCCGCCTTGCCTGCCCTTCTTCGCGCCCACGTCACCAAAACTCCGGCAGCTGCTCGGCCCATCTCCTCCTCCCTTTCTCCTAGTCGCCGGCGATCCATTTTCTTATCTAGGTCTGGATTTCTGCCCTAATTTTCGCTCAACTTCATTTCTTCTTGGGACCATCATGGTCGTCTTCTATCTTTTCCTGAAGGTCTCCTGTTGAGTTGGGGTGCTCTGGTGGGTCCTTGCTCCCGCTTCACAGCGCAGTGGCTTCGGCGAGGCTGACTTCCCGGTTGAGCACGACGACCAGGAGCTGCCGTGATCTCTCACAGGGTACCCTCTGCCGCACCTATCCTGGGCTTTAGTCTTGTTTGTTCTCGAAGTGAGTGCTTCGTTATTTTTTCCGTTCTATCATCTTTCCTTGTTTCTATAGGTGACTTCAAGCTTTGCTCTGATTTAACCCTGTTATCTATGTCAGTTGAAAACCTAGATGCCTGCATAGAAATAGAATAGATATATCATAAAAAGATATCTGCTTTAACTCTTCTTACTATGTTGTTTATTAGGTCAAGTAGTATAGCTTTCTTTGTTGTTTCTTGTACCATTGCTGCCTTTCTTCTTTTGGTCTCAGACATCAAAATTCACTTACTCCAGTAATATTTCTGAATCCTTACCATACCCTCAAATGTCTGTTGAGTGGATGATTTGTTTACTTCATTATTCAGAAGGCACAAAAGGCCATAAAGTGTGAGTTCTTTGTTAAAAGCTGCAGATCCCCAAGTTATAAATGACTGTGGGGATGCTTTTTGTTCAACATGTTATTTTCTTTTCCTGTTGTTGATTACTTCCTGTTGAATGCTTTCATGCCTTTTGCCTTATTATTCATTCTTTTCTTCATGATGGGACTTATCCATCCATGATCCATTCTTTCACACACACAGTTTGACAGTTGTGCCGATGTTTTAGTTTTCTTTTATCTCGAGTCTAGTATTTCAATTAGCCTAATTCAAATTGATCCAATGGAAAATAAAAACTTCTCTGATGTGCCCTATATATCCTCCATTCCATGAATAGTTATTAAATGTGTGATTATTCCTAGTTAGACATAAGCTCTTGTACATCCACTAGAATAAAGTTGGCTTTTGAGTCCACCATTCTAAACCCATGGTGGTCCAGACACCAACTTTTTGAGTAATGTGAAAAGAATGAAAAGGGAAATTTGAAGAAATCTAGGCATGTCTTGAATGCAAGTTATTCCCACTCTATGGCATTTCATCATACATGTTTTTCAATAGATTTTGATATGGTTCCTTGTAATCCTTATGCTTGAGCAGAAACAATAAGCATTAGGTCTAATCATGATGAGCTACCTTGGCTTGAGGATGTGAAAATTGAGAAGGATTATTCTTTGGGAAGATGCACTTTGACAATTATGATAAAATAAAAATAATTCATGTTTGTTTCAGTTACAACTTACCAGATACTATCTTGAACTAGTGCAACATTGATAAAATTCCTTTGGTGAAGTCATAGACAGAAGTATGAGAAGGTATTGTTGTTCTGTGATTCATTTTGGTAGTTGTGAATATTAGGAATTAGCATATAGTTGAACAAGGGTCTTCCTATTCTTTCTTCTGTAGGTATTTTCTTTGAAATATTATCTCCAGGCATTGCCCATACCAAAATGGATTTTTAATTCGCATGTTACTGGCTTGAAGAGTACTTACCAAAATGGTAATATCAACATTCCCTAGACGATCTTGGTGGCAGACCCCTAGTTTGTTCCCATTGTTTCAATTTCTTACTGTGGTTGTCTGTCATTTGTCTTTGAATTAGATATTAAGCCTTTTTTCATAAACCCATGGGAGGTAGGTATTTATTTCTGTAATTATTATTGTATATTTTGGTCTCTTAACAAAGTTGTACCTTTTGTTTTATTATTTTAGAGATGGGTCTATCAGTACCAAGATGACATTTTAAGGAACTATCACGGAGACTTCTTGCATTTTGGGGCAGATGAATTTTGTAGTATGCTGCTGGCATTGATCCACATGGAAGCCAAACACATGTTTCCTGCTTTCTTCTTGCTACTGTATTATGATTAGCCTTCAAAATTATTGGTTCTGTTTTGATTATGGAGCGGAAATAAAATTTATCCAAGGAAAACTACTGAACAACAATGTTTCACTATTCCTGAAATTTGACTTTTTTGTCTGATTTTTATCTAGACCTCATGTATAGTGGGAGCTTTGTAGCATCGGGTTGTTTTTTTTTTTTTTTTAAATGTTCCAGAATATGTACAAGCAAAAAGCGTTTCATGCTTAAACTGTTGCAAAGTCTTCAACCCTCCAAAGCTAAAGCCAAGATCGCATAGCGAGAATACAGACTTCTTTCCACTCTTGTTGCAGCTTGCCCAAGTGGTTTTATTTTTTGTTTCACCCAAAAGATCTTAATTTAATAAAGATAGGTTTCTCTCTTAAGTCTCTCACACTTCTCTTTCACTAACAATGTGGGACTATATTTGCCCTTTCTTAATAGAGTCACCATATTCTTCTGTTGTATGAGGAAGTATGAGGGGACAACAAAGGGCAAAGAGGGGGCACGTTCTACCATACCGTGGTGTATACCCACCCACGGTATGGTACCGAACAGATAAATTAAGTCCCAACTTTTTAGTTTTAGGTTCAAATATTGTTTATTACTGTAGTAATACTGTAGCAAAAACGAGGCGGTGCCACTGTAGTTTCGAACCCACCCTGAGCCTAAAAATCAAACATTAGAACCCAAAAACAACACCTCAGGATCTAACTGCGTAAAGCTACTGTGAGAACAGTGCCCACGGTAGGTTAGAATTCACCCAAAGAGGGCACAACTTCAAGCACTTGGAGGCAATTTCAAAACTTTACACATAGTCTGGAGAATCGGTGTCAAATTACTTCTCCAGGACGATGACAATCACAAATAAGATAAAAATTCATGGTGAAAAAATGACAAATGTCCTTCAAAAAAAAATGACAAATGTCACTATTATTGAGAAGATTCTTCGTTCGATGATAGCAAAATTCAACTATGTTGTTTGTTCAATTGAGAAATCTAAAGACACTGACAATATGCCAATTGATGAATTGTAGTTTTTTTTGTTAGTTCATGAGCAAGAAAGAAGCAAGCATTATAACTTTATAAGCCTCAGCATCAAATTAAAAAGAGTTTCAAGTCCAAATCTAATTTTTTTGTTTTTAGTTTATTGTTTTGTTCTTCTATTTTACAACACAAACAGTAGGAGTGTCTCACAGGAAATTGTTCGTGGTCATCCTCACTGTTCAAAAATATATATATCTTTGACGAACTCGAGGGAGAGTAGCATAAACATTACATAGCCTTTTGATTATGAATATGGAACCCAAAGCAGGGTAGTCTTGCAAACCATGACCATATACATTGGACCACATCATCCTCATCCATGAGAAAAAATGGAACCTTATCTCCCATGCTGCCATACAGTACCCTCCTTAACATCTAACATGTGCCCACTCTCGCAGTACTCTGAGACATCTCCAGAGAAATGGATATCATCATCTCACAGCCTTTGGCCGAATTCCACGTGACTATTGCCTCCCCTCCCCTCCCCTCCCCACTCCACTCCGTCGGCAACCGGGTTCGGACTCGGGTGTGTTTTGTGGAGGTCTCAATTCAACGGATCCAAACCCGATAGCAGCATCAGCAGCAGCAGCCTGGGGGGCTCTAGCCCAATGCATTGATAGTCCAGCGGTGTTGCACGTGCGGAGGCGTAATAGTCGGCACGAGGGAGCACGTGCAAGCGGGCGGTGGACGTCCCTCGGGATCCTCCCATCGCCACCGCACGTGATTCGATGCTTGTCCTCCCCCGCATACGGCAGCCTCCTCACGTGGCGGGCCCACCTCCTCGTCGGATTCCCGAACCCCACGCAGTCCACCCGATAATTAAATATATACTCAATTTTAACAGTGACAATAATAATAATTCACATAATAAATAAATGTTTTAATCTCACGCGCCAAGGGTTGCCACATAGGACCACTCCCAGTTGATTACCATCCAGTACGGCTCTCTCACGCAGTGGTGGGATTGGTTAGCTGCTATGCGGCTGGTGGGCCCTACTGTGCGCAAGTGGCACGTGTCCCAACGTGAAAGCCCTGCACGGCTGTTGTTACCAGTACCAGTACCACCACTGGTGCTCTAGCTGCAGTGTGCCTTCACTTCAGGACTGATCTTAATCAATAAAAATCAGCCAACAAATGCCAAGTGCTTTACTTGAACGCTCGATCAACAAATTAAAACAAGGGTTTTCACATGGATGATGAATATGTATCTGATCACCAGCTTGCAAAGCTCGTAAACGAATCAACAGGAACATGCTGCTGTCAGGATGAACACTGATAATATTGAAGAGTACTGGAAATGAAGTATATATATATATATATATATATAAACCTAGCTCCATTACTATACTTTCACCATTAATAATATAATAAATTGATCTTATTAATGTTGATATGAGATATATAGGGTAAAGAAGTTGGTGGGAATAAGGGCATGGATGATGGATCATGGATGGAACGCATGGGGCACGTTGCAGCTGTCTAGTATGCTCCCTACTTTATCATCTTGGTCACCATTATTATCATTGCTCTCATATTATTATTATTATTACTATCTCTCTCTCTCTCTCTCTCTCTCTCTCTCTCTCACACACACACACTCATTTCTTATATTTCATACGGCCTCTCTCTCTCTCTCTCTCTCTCTCTCTCAATCAGACATTGGCTCCAGCCTCCAGTGCGAGGTAACTACTATACTTCCCTTCCCTTCTCTTGCAGTCGCACTGTGATGGCTCCAGGGTGGGAGATGGGAATGGGATCTGCTGCCGCTTCTGGTGGTCCTATGCATGACACTCAGACGACTTATCTCTATCAGCGCATGGACCACGTCCTTGACTTCTCCAACCATGACGAGTTCTTTCCTTCATCCTCCTCCGGGGTAGAATCTCACGGACTCCTCCATCCGCCGGAACCATCGGCTCCTTTCGCCATGAATGAAAGCTCCCCTTCCAACCACTTCTCCTTCTCCAACGACCTCTACATTCCGGTAAAAGTATATATAGCTCTATTTCAAGGCTTCAATATTGAACCCAGACATAAAATTTATAACTAGGTATATATGCATACACTACACAGTACTGCGAGGAGGAGGCGGAGCTGGAGTGGTTGTCGAGGTTCGTGGACGACTCCTTCTCGGACGTTCCCTACCACCATGTCCCTCCTGTTTCTTCCTCTACAGAGCAGCAAGGAGAGAGAAGCACGCCGGCACCTATATCTCTATCATCACCATCCACCACGTCCACCTCCTCTTCCTCGTCTGAATTAGCAATGGCTGAAGATAAGGCTGGCAATGCGGAGAAGAGTAGTAGCAGTACTGGGAGAGGGCTAGGAGGGAAGAAGGGTGGAGCGGGGGTGGGGGTGAGGAGGTGCACGCACTGTGCGTCCGAGAAGACGCCGCAGTGGAGGACGGGGCCGATGGGGCCTAAGACGCTGTGCAACGCGTGCGGAGTAAGGTACAAGTCGGGAAGGCTCGTGCCCGAGTACCGTCCCGCAGCCAGTCCCACTTTCGTCCTCACGCAGCACTCCAACTCGCACCGCAAGGTCCTCGAGCTCCGCCGCCAAAAGGAGCTCATGCTCGCCGCCGCCACCGCGGCAGGTGCACGGCCGGAGTTCCTCCTTCCCTGAGAGTGAGGAGGAATTAATGCTGGTTAACTTCATTGATAAATATTTCTTGAGATTTGTGTTAACTCATTGGACGGCTAAAATTCGTTTAGTTCTTATGATCATCTTTGCTTCATGAATAATTAATTGATTCGTTAAAGAGTTTGAGAGGTGTGTGTATTTTCCTTTTTCTTTTTTCTTTTCTTTTAAAAAAAAAGGTAGCAACCGATCAATGACCATTACCATTTGCCTTTATCCAGGAAAATTAAAGTAGGATCCAGCCCAAGATCATCTTGCTGAAATTAATTATAATGTGAAAAATGTGGTTTCACAAACTGATGAAAGAGTTTGAAGAAACCTAGAAAATCATTGTCATTCAAAATTTTGAAATGAAGAGGTGTGCTGGGGCTGGCGTTGCTCAGTTTTGCATCCTTTATCTTTCGGTAGAGGTGGTCCACACTCAAGATAGGGTCTGGGATCCTTCACTTTTGTACTTTATTTTATTTTATTTTTTCCTTTGGTGATGTGCTTTGTTGGGACAACGATTCCTAATAATGCAATGCATATCAGTCACGAACATTGCATCACCAAACAGGTTGGTCCAATCACCAGATATACGAGAACTAAAATTTTTGAGATCATATGATCCAGCCAGGAATTCTCAAAATTCCGAATATAAAGCTAATATTGATGAAAAGATCTAATTATAAATTACTACAATTAAACAATGTGAGGGGTCAGGGATGACCAGCTTCCATGGATGTCACTTTCATTTCAATTTAAACATATTTCAAGTAATTACTCTAGTGAAATGTACCAGCAAATAAATGGATTTGCATAGATTCCAGCTTGCTCTTATAGTAATTCAAGTACAAGACAAGGGGTGAGTTGGTGGTCTTCAACCAGCCACTGATTTTTTATCCATGCTTGCCTTTGGTAAGCAGCTTCTCCCGGCATTCTGGCCGATCAATGTCCTAGCAAAGTTCTTCAGAAGCAGCCTAAGAATTGAGGCTTTCTTACGAACAAGACATGTTACTGACAATGCTTGAACAAAACCTGCACACTTTTCAAATCCTCCTGAAAAACCTTCCGCCCTTCTTTCCCATTCCGGTACCCGCAAGGGCAGTCGCAAGGACAGATTTCGCATCAGGTGTCCATTTTAGCTCTTTGAGGACAGAGAACAAACTAGACAAGGCAGGGGAGACCTCTTCACCCTTGATATTATTGCACGAGACAACTGCAAGACTTTGTAAATCATTCCAAGACAGTACCACTGATTCTAAGCCTTCTGTCGTTAACAAAGAACAACCTTCTAGACAAAGAAACTTCACCCTCCTGCAAAGGATTCAGAATCAGCAAGGCGCATATGCATTACAAGCTCAAAAGTGAAGCAGTTAAATTAACCCAATCAATTACAACAGATGGGGAATTACAACATGGAATTCAACAATATGATACAAGAATGTGGCAGAATTTAGACCAATGTTAGCTCAATCACTCAAGTAGGCTTAAATATCACAACCAAAACTACAAGTTCTGCAATGTATATATAGTGATTATAGCTCCCAACAAATTCAGTTAAAGATACTCAAACAAGAAACAGCAAATGCTGAACTAAGCATTATTCAAGAAACACTATGAAGTGAATTGTGTTGTTACATATGTACTCCAAACAATACTCGGCAATCCTGAGGACTTGCTTCATCAAATTCATTTTAAAGAAAAATTGCAGCAAGCAAACTTGTCCTAAATAATGGAAAATCAACCATTGTAGGCAGCACACCAATAATATTTTCCCAAGGCACTATTTCAAGATGACAAGGTCAGACTTCACGTAATGCTACAGATTATCTTTCAAAAAAAGGATGGTGCTTTTACTCAGTTTTCAAGCATCAGATAAAGTTCCATGACACTTGCTTAAACAATAAAGTAATATTTTTGAACATATTTGCAAATTCATTTATGAAATCAAGCAAAGAATTGGGACATAGATCTTCACTTTTCCTACTACTGACGGTTAAGCAATCCTTTGTGTGATACTACAAAATATTATATCCCAAATACCTTTCATATAGTAGCTTCTTCTAATTATGATTAGCTTGTGATAAATAGCATCCTCATGGTCATTCTTCTATAAGCACATGGCTACATTAAAGAAGTTCAAGAACAACTTCTTCAGTGTGCTGCAAATTATGAGTTTGCCACAAAATTGAACACTGGATCACCAGGAAATTAAAAATGATACAGGACATGCAACGTATGCAAGAAGAGTTTAAAACTAGAGCAGAACAAAGGAAATGTTGTCTAAGATATGACTTCAAATACAATGGAGAATACAAATGCTTCACAATTTTATGGAGCAGTAAACCAGCAGGATAAATCATTTACACTTGATTAACCACCTACAACTATCAATACAAAAAGTAGTCTCAATCTGATAGGCTACTACCTACTATGATACTCTTTTGCTATGGATCACAACATAATACATGCATGCAACAGGGATACGCACAAAGAGCTTGTCCAAAAATATAAGAAGTATTAACATAGGTATCAAGTTAAGTAATAATAACTTTGGCAGTTAGGTTGTTTATGAAAGAAATTCCATCGAGATCAAGGACTAAAATTTTGACAGCAGGGTAAAGGCACAGAATAAATGCCTTTCTCATATAGTTAAACAAACAAGGGTGTTGTTGAAGTGCAACTTTAGAATTTTTCACGGTCAGTAGTAACAAGCAAGCTGGACTAGCAAGGTTCTAATGAACTGCAATCATATGTATTACCATATAAATATATTAATGCCGTAATTTCATGTAAAATATTTCTTTTGAGAAGTAAAGATAAATAATGATATTTCCTTTTCCTTGAGAGAAAACCACACATGGCGTGTTAAAAAATGATTTATGCCACCATCATAACAAGTTAATCGCCAAAAAGAGACAGACCCAAGAATGAGAATGTTGGTATATTGAAACTTTGATCAAGCTAACTTGTTCCTTGAATAAAATGCAAAGATTGGTCATCATAACTTTCCATCGTAGGGATACGGTAACACTTTACTTGGATGCTCCTATCCAGTAGACAATCAGACCGCAAAGAAAAGAAAACACCTAATTTCATTAACCCTCATCAACAACTCTTGCAAGTATACCTTCTTAGCAGCACTGTTCCAGGAAATGAATAGCTACAACTCTTAACACCACACTCCATGGACTAGTCAGGCTACTTTCCTCAACTACTCCTAAATTACAGAAATCAAAGAGCAAGTACAGCATTTAAACCTCATTAACTACAAATCATGAATCTGATAATTTTAAGCAAGACTACCAGTATGTTTACCTGCAAATACTCGCAATGCCAAACATATCATTATCGAGACCCCAGCAATTCTGAAACATGATCTCCCTCACGGCTTCACACACCATGTATAAGGCTCTCAAGCTCCTCTTGTCCCTCAGTTGGCAGCGCTGAAACTGCAGCCGCTCAATGGTCGGGCATGTTCCGAGATGCTCAGCAGGCCCCGGGTCCGCATCAATGTTTCTGCAACCCTGAAGCCGCAGGGTCTTAAGATTCCCACAGAAGGACAGCCCGGCCAGCCACCCAGCATCCATCTGATGATCGGTGAGAGTGAGCTCCTCAAGCATGAAGCAACACCGCCCAATGGCACTGATCCCGTCGTAGCTCCCTTCACACCTGGCCAGCTCCAGCTTGACGAGCCGCTTGCAGCCGTGTGCCAAAATGGTGAGCCCCACGTCGGTGACACCGGGCCCGCGGTAGAGCCCCTCGATGGACCCCACAAGTTTCAAGATCTGGAGGTTCTTGAAGGCGGAGATGGGGCGAAGAGCGACGTCGGTGCAGCGATGGAGCTCGAGCTCCTGCAGGATCGTGCAGCGGTCAGAGAGGGACATGAGCCCGGCTTCAGAGACGGGTGGGGCGACGAGAGAGAGACGGCGGAGATTGGGGCAGCCTTGGGCGAGGGTCTCGAGACCGGAATCGAGGGCGGCGGAGGATATGAAGCGGGAGTCGCCGATGGGGGGATCGAGATAGGGATTCAGAGGAATGGAGACGGGGTCGCGGGTGAGGATAAGGGGGGAAGGGGATGAGGGGAAGAAGGAGGCGGGAAGGAGGTCGAGGTCGGAGAGTTCAGGGAAGCGGGAGGAGATGCGGCGGAGAGATGCCCAGTCGAGCAGGGTGAGACGGCGGCGGAGGCGGCCAAGAAGGCGGAGCCATCGCTTGCAGACGAGGGAGGCAACGGGGGACGCGGAGACCGGGAGGGCGGAGAGGACGCGGAGGAGGAGCTCGTCTGAGAGAGAAGCGGTGAGGTCGGGGCCCAGCGTTAGGGTTTGCTGCTTCTCGGGTAGGTGCATGTCGAGGACCACATGCTTGAGCGGCGGCTTGAGAGGAGGGTTGGCGAACCACAACTCCGGCCAGCTCCGAAGGCGTTGGCGTCGGCCGTGTTCGTGCATCTAGGGTTCCGGCAAGGTGCCTGAGCGGCGGTGCATCGTCGTGCGAGTCGGTGGCGCTGCTGCTGCTGACTTATAAGATATACATATTTTTATGGGAAAAATTCGATATTTTTATTATTTATTGGCAGGGGGGGACTGCGAAGAGAAGCAGGGATTTGTCTCATTTATTATTATTATTTTATTGGGTCCTTTTTCTTAGACCTTTCATATTGGTTCCACGGAATGGGACACTCATTTGAAGATAATTACAAGATCGATCCAACCTCTTTGTAATTTGTATACCATGCCTGGCTTTAGGAAACCAGGTCAGTTCAGGAATTCATTATACAGGCAATTCTCTTATATCTAATTCGTTATATATAAACATTTTTTTTTATTTTAATGAAGTATTTATTAATTAATGAGTGCGCGTGCATTAATATTAATAGAATTACGTTGTGGTTGTATATAGACTGCTACTACAAACCACATGTACTCAAAATAATAATAGTATTGTATTCCTATTCCTCCCAAGAGTGTCAAAATCTAAAAGGCAAGGGTGTGGTGGGCTCCTTCCTACTAAAAGATCCTTTGATCAGCTGTTGGAAATTCAAAATTCAAAAGATTGTTGCAATAAGACAAACGTCGCGTTTTCTGGCAGCTAATCCGTGAAACTAATTTTCTTCTATTATCTTGGTTTGATGCAGCTCATCCTTCGAGAAAGCCAAAACTACACGAGGCCCAGAATTTGGTGAAAAGAAGCCTTCATTTCGACTGGCGCCTACCCGGTGGCGTGAGGCCGGAACAAGGAAGGGGACTGCACTGTGGGGCGAGTAGCAGAGGAGGCGATGGTTCGCACATCCAGATCGCACCCACACACGGATATACTTTTATGTCAATCTGGATCTGCTTTGTAACCATTTGCAACATGTATTACCAACTATCTTAATCAATGAAAATGTGGTTTATCCACTTTATTTTTTAAAAAAAAAAAGATGGTTGCAATTGGAGCCAATTGAAGGGGAATTAATTTGATTTGAATGCAAAGGCTTTTGATTTGAAAGGTCCCAAGAGCTAAATAATTATTTATAGGTCCCCAGAGTTCACAGTTTATGAACGAAATTTGAAGGACTTCCCTCCCGTCTGATAGTCTTTCAACGTTGGTGGAGGGCCCAATGGGCTTCTGGACATGGATTCACAGTTGATCCATCAAATAAAATCGAATTAATTTAAATGGTTTTCCTTCATATGATGTCTAAATTCCACATCACCGCCTCATAAATATAAGTCACAACAAAAGCTGCTGCTGCCGGTACTGCTGTGTTCGGTTTCTTCAAAAGTAGGATATGATAGAAAACATTACCACCCGAAAAGTGCTGATATTTTATTGGGAAATATCATCAACGGATTTGGTGAATTCAACAACCTAGTCGGTTTATATACCATCACTCATTTTATTTACTTATAAATTCATGGTAAGATACATGATAAGGATTCTCTTCGGATCTATTATTGTTTGGTTAGTTCAAATAAAATGTTTTTTACTGCAAATCTAGCCATCTATAGAGAATTCAGAAAGAGATTTTGTTTGGGTTTTCATGATCACAAGAGGAGACATGTATGACGGATCGGGCCCGGTCCTCACACAAGTGTCAGGCCTGACTACCCAAAAATCCAGGTTGAAGGATAAGTTTACCCAACACCGAGGGGCCGCACTACGGCTCCACGGCCTAGAGAGTCCTCACACCGACATTTTAATAAAAGCACTAATGTGACGGATCGGGCCCAGCTCTCACACAAGTGTCGGGCCTAATTACCCCAAAATCAGGCTAAAGGGTAGATTTATCCAACATTTATATGCACATTACTACTCCACCAATAGCGGATGTGGAACTAAACCGTTTCAACACTGCACATGCTATTGGCCATAAGATTTAGATGTTATGCTCATTGTTTGCTCCTTATTGTCATTGTCTAGAGGGCCCAATGGGCCTCTTGAAATGGATTCACAGTCGATCCATCAAATGAAATAGAATTAATTTAAATGGGTTCTTTTCTTATGATGTTTAAATTCCACACACCACCTCATAACATAAATGCCACCATAAAAACTGCTGCCGGTGTTGTGTTTGGTTTGTTCAAAATTTGGATACGATAAGAAAGATTGCGCCAAAGACATCTAGGTCAAGCGGCAAAGCATCCTCCTTAGGGTAGTAGAGGCGAGTTCGGAATCCTCGTGGTGACGGATGCATCATAGCGGGGGCTTGGTGACAGAATCAGCGTGCCGGGCGCTAACGCGGAGCTCCGTGATGGTCCTTCCCTGCAGAGTGCCTAACTGGGTTGGGTGGGGTTTATCCCCTTCTCTCAAAAAAAAAGATAAGAAAGATTGCCACCCAAAAAGTGCTGATATTTTATTAATCTATTGATTCTAATTGTTTGGTTAGTTCTACCTAAACGTTGTTAGGGAAACAAAATTTCTAAACAGACACAACACTTAAGTCAACCAACCAATCAGAGGAGCCGTCATTATTTGAAGCAACAAAATTGGTTTGTGGAAGATGAGAACCTAAAAGAGCGGCATCTAAAGAAGGCGACATCAAACTTTGAAATGACAAAAGAAGACGGCAACATTGCTTGACAAGATGACGGGGTTTGTCATAGTATTAACAAACAACCCGTCATTTATTGGTGCTTGTGTTATTAAATGAACCAACACCAATGGTCTGTTATGTAAATAACTGAGAGTTTAAAGAGTTATTACCATTGAAAAACATTGTTGCGTACGGCCATTTTGATTGTTATTGGTGAATTGTTTGTTGGCAACAATCATTGGAACATAAGAGATTGTAGCCTTGCGAGTGATAAAAATTTTATGATTCAATTGTTTCTCGAGCACAAAAGCTAAAGGCAATGTTATTGTACTCATCTGGAAAGTCATGGAGTGCATGGAGAACAATCTCATCATTTTTTAGAGGTTCACCTGCAATAGTTAGTTGATCATATAGAGTTTTGATTTACTAAAGATATATAGAGATTGGCTAGCTTCCTTTGGTTATGGTAGCCAAAGATTCATGAATATTCATCACATGGGCCAAAGACCGTTAGGTCGAGCGGCAAATGGTCGCGCACCCCGCCCGGGTTCGAGGATGCGCTGAGGGGAGTTGGTGTGTGGCGAATTTGCTGAGCGCGAGGCTGCCGCGGTTCGATCCCGCACCACTCCACGCCCATGGGTAACACCTTAGCCGGTGGTCGCTGACCACTTAGGCTCTTATGTCCCAAAAAAAAAAAAAAATATATTCATCACATGGGCAAGAGATGGTGAAATATATATCTCTTGAAACCGGATACAAACATCATATAGCATAATTTTGTTCTTGGGCTTAACTTAAAAGGCCTTGTTGTTGTGGAATGTTCTCAACCATAAATGCCTCTTCACTCTTCTCTAATTATCCGATGTGGGACTATGTTTGCACTCCTAACAATTAGCTAGTGCACTTTGAATTAATGGATCATTTTTTTTCCAATATGAGCGAATAGTGGGATGACCGGGTGGTGGTGGATTTTCAACAAACTGGAAAAAAGCATAGCTTTCTAGCAAAGAAGACCATTAAGTAAGCCAAGAAAAATAGTTCGTGAGTGTGAGTTTAAGGAGAGCTTGTGCAACAACATTAATAAAGATAAGTTAATTGGTGGAGTTTGGATTAGGAAACATGAGAATGATGGTGGAAGATATTACATGGTACAACACCAAATGCCTCTTTGCCGAGCGGTACCGGTCCCTTGCACAAGATGAGTGGTCTTGAGTTCGTGCCCCCACTCGCAGAAGGTGAGTGCACAATACGCGTAAGCCTTTAGCTATTTCGTGCAGTTGTACATGTCCATTATTTGATCCCTTGGGGGTGCTTCTCACCCATGTCACAAAAAATAATAAAAAAAAGAATACCCTACAGAAATTATGAAACTAAATGAAAAATTTATTACAATCGTTTAAATATAGAATGGGAGAAATATATATATGATAGTTTTGGATTCTATATATGTTTGGATTTTCATAATGCAGGCATGGCAAATGCTACTGTACATTTGATTTAGACAGTGTGCTCATTGTCTGGAGTGCCCGATGGGCTATTTGAAATGGATTCACAGTTGATCTATCAAATGAAATCGAACTAATTTAAGTGTTGTTTTTTTTTTTTCTTATGATGTTTAAATTCCACGTCACTGGCTCATAAATGTCACCATATAAACTGGTGCACGAAGCACAAGGATCCTCTTACAGGGGAGACCACTGCTAAAACCAAGCCTGCTATCGACCGAGAAATCGGTGACGCCCACCAAATGACATCCATGATTCAAAATGTAAGACAACCTGGGAAGCGATTGCGGTGGTTTGGCGACTATTTCACTCTGGCCAAGTCGTTGTATCACTGAATCGATTGTGGAACACGAAGTTCCCTTTCAATGTCCTTATGGAAACAACCTCGCTTCCCTAAAGATCAAACTATTTGTCCTGGGATGGAGCGCAAAGACAAAATTCTCACCTTAAAAACCCAAATAGCCAAGCAAAACCTGGCAAGGAGGGAGAACCATGTGCTACCCTCCTGTGACCATGAAAGCATTTAAACGACTGACCACCTACTTATCACATGTCCGTACTCAACAGAAATATGGTCCCACTTCAGCTTCTTGTTCGGCCATATAGCCAACCCAACTAACGGTACGGGATCTATGGGGGAAGACAGGACCATTCAGGCTGGTGGAGAAAGAGCATCAAAAAAGCTGGAGCCTCACATTCATGGCGATCATCTGGTGCATTTGGCTAGAGAGAAATCGGAGATGCTTTCAGGATAAACAACGTGTTTGGATAAAATTAATCTGTCACATTGATTTCCTACTACTTTCTTGATTTGAGGCAGTGCATGAAGCCAAGAAGCCAAATTTCAGAAGGATGCAAGCCATTGCGAGGAGCAGCCTCTCACTCACTAGAGATGCACAGGAGCAACGACTGTCGGGCACCGACTTTGAAGATGGCAAGGAACTATCATAACAAAACCAAAGGCATCAGGGCCTATACACCTCAGGGCACTATGTAATATCCTGGGGTTGACTTTATCAAGCCCATCTAAGAGCCCATTCCCAAATCAATAGAGACATGGTTTATCCACAATTATAAAATAAATAAATAAATAAATAAATAAATAAATAACTGCTGCCCGTGCTGTGTTTGGTTTGTTCAAAATTTGGATATGATAAGAAACTGAAAGATTGCCCTCCAAAAAGTGCTGATATTTATTAATCTATTGATTCTCATTGTTTGGTTACTTCAAGTGAAGTGTTTTCTTTTCTGCTGAAAGCCTGAAAATCTAGCCATCCATAGAGAATTCAGAAAGAGATTTTGTTTGGGTTTTCATGCTCACAAGAGGAGACATGGCACATGCCACTTGGCCTTGAGGTTTAGATGCTATGCTCCTTATCCGAAACCGAATGGACTCCACCACAGTCCTCTCTCATCTCTTCCTGTCCATGAATTCCAACACCAATTAAAGAATGCCTCAATGTTCTAACCACCATTTGATATTTGGACATTGCTCTAACAGATACCAAACTACCATCAGACTTTTGGTCGACTTGATTAGGTATACGTAGTTTCATAACGGGGCTCAGTGAAGATGGATGAGAAACTCCTATTCCTCATATATATATATATATATATATATATATATATATATATATATATTTGTTTGTGCTTTAAAAAAAAAGCAATAAGTAACAAATTGCTACTTACTTTTGGATCCTTAGAGGGTGTTTACTGTTATTATTTTGGGGTGTGATTAGATCTCTGGCAATAGTAGTGAAACGGTGCCAGAGACTTTTTAATAATTTTTTATAAAAAATGAGGAAATATCCACATATCTCTTTTCATGGAGGTAGATTTATGATAACTCACCATCGACCTCCGCATCTCTTATAATTAATTTAATAAGTATATATTAATTATTTAATTAAATATTAATTATTAAAAGTATTTAGATAAATTAAACAATCTCTACTATCCAAAGTTATTAATATTTTATTAGCATTATTATTTTAATTTTATGTAATTTAAAAATCTTATTATTTAAAAATAAGATTTATTATTAAATATTTAATTAATAATTAAAATTTTAATCATTTATGTTTATATTATTTACCATATGATAATATAAAAATATAATTTATTAAACTAATAATATTTAATATTACTTAGTATATTAATTTATCTAATTGAGCGTTTTAAATTATATCGTATAATACAATATTATAAACTAATAATATTATATTTTAAAATATGATTAATATTAAAAATATATATTCTAATTTATGACATTATTAATAATTATTATAATTTTCTGTATTAAAAAATCCATAAATATTAAATACTACGAATTTTCACATCTTTCCTTCGTTTTATTTCTATCCCTCCAATCAAACACAATCAAACTGACAAATAAAAACTTAAATCTTTGTAAATCCACGGCCCTAAATATCTCACTAAATATCTCATCTAAGAGATGAGTATTTATAAACAAACAAACACAGGCAAATATAAACTTGTTTTTAAAACGATATGGGTGGGATTAAAATAATAAAGAAAAAAATGTTTTTTTTGCATACTATAAACCTAGAAGCGAAACAGTCATGTATAAATAAAAAGAGTATTTCACTTGTCATAACTAAAAAATAGGCAAATCACTTATCACTTTCATAAATTTCAATAATATATCATAACTCATTATTTTATTTTTATTTTACTTGTCACCTCGTTAGGTCTTTAAACTAAAAGCATCAAAGACCTATTTGGTTTGACCGTTTTCGGCTATTTCCGCGTTTTTCATAAAACACGAAAAACAGTTTTGTGTCTCTTTTTTTGAAAACGCGCAAAAAGAAACATGGTGTAAAAATAGACACCACAATAAAATAAAATAAAAAATCATTTTCCGAAGATGGAAAAGACGGTGACATTTTTGTAATAAAACCAAATTTCAAACATAATAAATAATTATAAATATTTTGAAAGATATTATAAATAAATTATGATTTTACTAATGAGACTACAAGTAAATTTATGTTTAATTTATAAAAAACAAGTAACCTATATTTTCATTTATAATTTTTAATAGCATGTATAAAAAAAAAAGATTTTAAGATATTCAAAGTAAAAATAATAATAATTATATTTCAAATAAAATAAAATATAAAATACTCAATAAAACTAAATTGGAGTACATAATATATATAGAGTTATTAAACTTCATTATTTATATAAAAAGGTTTTAAATGTTCAAAATTAAGGAGATGATAAATAATTTCAGTATTTTGGGAAGTAAAAAAGTCAAAAATAAACTCAAGCCATATATAGAAGGGTTAGGAGGAGTCAAATGAAGTGAGTTCATGACCACATAATCCAGTTTACTTGTCGGGCCAGGAGGCAAGGACATGTCGCCCAAACGGTGAGTCCACCCGCAACAAGAGCTTGTTAACTGGAGAAGGATCCGCCATGATATCTCCACCTGTGGACTAGAACATCACTACGTGCACACGCTCAAACCCTCCACTCTCTCATCTTCTCAGTTCTCACTCATGGCGACTACTAGCTCATGACCGTCCCCACTCCCACTTCCCACATGCCATTCATTCACCCAACTCCCTCTGATCCCTCTCATTCTCTGAGTCTGCAAGCCAATTAATTTGCACCTTCTGATGAACTACTAACTAGCACAAGTGAAGATCGAGTTAATTAGTTTCTCAGCGAGATCGAGATGAGCCAGCGCGTGCCTAGTTGTGACATGGATGAGACTCCAAACATCACCAGCAAAGCATCGCCACCTCTCCTCCACCGCCACAACCACCGCCACCACCACCACCCCCCTTCAAACGCTCCACACGCCTCCACGGACTACGAGGTGGCGGAGCTAACATGGGAGAACGGCAACGTGGCGATGCATGGCCACGGCCACGCTCGCATCACCAAGCCAATCGCTAAGTACCCGACGTCGGGCACTGCTGGTTCCGGGGTAGCATGGGACAAGCAGCACCAGAACGGTACACTCGAGTCCATCGTCGACCAGGCCACGGGCACGCAGCTCCAAGCTCTGTCCCCCGCGACCCCGAGCTTCATCTCCTGGCTCGGTGGTGCTCATCCCCATGTAGCTACCGCAGTGGACGCGCTCGTTCCCTGTTCCAACTCTTTCGGACACCACGCCCAGGAGACTTCGGACCCGGTCCCCAACCTGCCGTCCGTGGCCGGGTCGAGTGGCGATGGCCGCGGGAAAGGAAGGAAGAGGGCCAGGGGAGGAGAGGGCGGGTGGGCGTGCGCGAGCCAGGGGAGTGCCGCGCCGACGGTGGTGACGCTTGATGACACTTGTGAGTTATATGGCGGGGAGGATGTGGGGTTCACGACGACGTCGTCCCCGGATGGAGAAGCAGAGGATCGCGGTGGATCGCCGGACACTGAGAATACCAGCTTCGGCGGCCATGATTCCTTTTCCCATAGCAAGAGGTCACAGGTGTGGTACTAACTAGTATATAGCATCTATATATATATATATATATATATATACATCTCTAGAGTTCTTTTCTAGCATGGTTTCAGTAGTACTGACTCGATCCATTGATGGACGTTTAGAAGAGGGATGCAGTGGCTGATGAGGAGGGAGACAAGGCGAACAAGAGGGCCTTGGGTGTGTCTTCTCTCTCCACCAAGCGCAGCAGAGCAGCAGCCATTCACAACCAATCAGAACGGGTAACCTTCTTCATAGTACTTTTGTTTGTCATACAGCAAACTCCAGAGAGTAACTATAGATTTGTCTCGATTATTTTGATACTTAAGAAGAAGATTGTACCTGTGATTCAGAGATTAATATTTTGTAAATTTTCGTGATCTAGAATTAAGAAACAGAGCAGGAGGTTGAAGATAAGATTATTCTAATTGATTAAGATGTTTATTAATGACAATGACTGCCAAAGGAAAGAGATTCACAAACTGTATCGATTGTTATCTTAGTAATGCATGCCTTGTTGGTCCATTGTTATGAAAGAGAAAGATCACAACTTTTTTTTTGTGGGATAAGATATGAAGGGATTATTTATTTATTTATTTATTTATTTATTTATTTATTTGGATAAACAACCGTAAGTACGTTAGCCAACTTAAAAAGAAGAATGGTTATTGTGGTAATTGTAGAGTGTGAAATGGTTCTAATTGATGTTATCAGAAAAGACGTGATAGGATCAACGAGAAGATGAGAACCCTCCAAAAGCTGGTTCCAAACTCAAGCAAGGTAACCAATAAAGTGGGTTAATTCGCTCAATTTGCATTGATGCATGTGGTTATATGCGAAGATATATACCTGAATTGAGTTGTGTGGACTTTATTCTTGATGTGAAATGATAGACCGATAAAGCATCAATGCTGGATGAAGTGATAGACTACTTGAAGCAACTGCAAGCTCAGGTGCAGATGATGAGCAGGATGAGCAGCATCCCCCAAATGATGATGCCAATGACAATGCCACACCTCCAAATGTCCATGATGGCCAACATGGCTCATATGGCCCAGATGGCTCAAATGGGCCTGGGCCTGGGCATGATGGACATGACCAACCTCACCCGGACAGCACACGCAGGAATTCCACCTCTCCTCCACCCATCGGCATTCACAGCTCTCTCCGGAGGATCTTGGGAGCCTTCCAGTGATCGAATGCAACCGCCCGGTGGCCCGGTACCCTCCGACCCTTTTTCGGCTTTCGTGGCTCACTCTACACAGGTAAATATAATACATATAATATGCATAGTTGCTATATTATATATATCTAAATATAGCTAGGTTCATATGTCAAGAGTTTGATGAGTTTGTTATCTTGAACTGCAGTCAGTGAACATGGATGTATACAGCAAGATGGCTGCTCTTTATCAACAGCTATATCAGCAGCAGCAGCAGCCGCCACCGCCGCCGCCTAAGAGCTCTACCTAGTTACATGTTGAAGAACACTTGCTAACTACCATCACTTGAGTATTCTGTACAAATAGTATCTTGCAGTGTGTTTTTTATTTATCTAGGTGACCAAAATTTTTACTGTAATTCGTGTGCCCATTAGATAAATTGTTTTGGTGACTGTAACGGATTTAGTTCCCACATCGACTATTGATGAAGTAGTAGTGTGCATATAAGTGTTGGTCAATTCTTCCCTAATAAGTTGGTTTTCTGGAGAAATTAAGACTGACACTTGTGTGAGGGTTAGGTCTTTGGGCTCGGTCCGTTATATTGGTGTTTTCATTAAGATGTCGGTGTGGGATAAGCCGGTTTGCTTATTAATTTGAAGCCAAGAATTTAGCTATGATCACTACAAAGTCTCTTGAAGGGATGACAAGTGGAATTCCAGATAAATGAGACACATCACAACACACTACACAGAATCGAATATAGGGACCTACTTGTCGTTTTCATGTATATATCCCATTTCCTTTTGGAATTGACTTTCATTCAACTTTCTTGCTTGTCCTGTTGTGATTGGTTAGGAGTTCTAATCACTGGTGGACATTGTTAGCCATGGCATCCAAGACTGATGACTTAGTAGCACTCCACAGAGATGACATTTCCGGCTGGTCCTTAATTGTTTTTCACGTTTATGTGTTCGCATGTTTTTTCAAGTTTCTTTTCATATACATACATCTACTTGGATGACTTTATGATTTTCATTTTTTTTTTCTAAAGCACATGAATCAGTGTTTTATCACCACCTTCACCCATATCAGTTTGGGATAAGAACGGAGGTGAATGAGATAAAAGACCTAAAAGGGACCAAACCCTACGAGGAGTATGAAAACTCACCGTCATATTAATCACATGTAGTATTTGAGGTGAAAAGGATTGACGATGCTTCCATAAAAAATAACACTTTTTTTAAGATTATTCTATATTTCTTTCTTCATCATTCTTTTATCGACGGATGCAGCTTCAATCGCTAAACGACCAAAAATCAAGGCTAACAACAAAACCTGATGTGAACCACACTTTGAAATTCTATGTTGATACCCCAGACGTGACGGTGAGGGAAGGAATGTAAGAGTCAAGATGATGCTAAGTGAGATCTTAGGAAAAAGAAGAAGAGCAAGATAAGAAACAACTTCCATTATATCACAATTCTTCTTAACCTCTTACCAAATAAGCCCCATATGTAGGCTTTACAAACAAACATTTTCTATATGCCCTCATAATTGCATGTCTACTAACCTTTCATATTCTCGTACAACCTTTCACATTCCAACACAACCTTTTGCATTCGAATACAACCTTTAACATTCTCCTAACTCATAATAACCCTCATTTCCAAAACACTTAATAACAATTCTACACGTTTTACTCTTTAAATATTAAATTATCTTCTTTTTTCTTCTTCCTCCTTTATTTTCCTCTTTCTTTTCCTCTTCTTCCTTTTTCTTCCTTCTTCGTCCTTCTTCTTTTCCTTCTTTTTTTCTTTTCCTTCTTGTCTTGAATTCTCTTTTGCAATCATTTCATTGAGTTCTTTCTTCTTTTCCAAAACACTTAATAACAACTCTACACACTTTACTCTTTAAATATTAAGTTATCTTCTTTCTTCTTCTTCCTCCTTTATCTTCTTCTTTCTTTTTCTCTTCTTTCTTTTCCTTCTTGTCTTGAATTCTCTTTTGCAATTATTTCATTGAGTTCCTTCTTCTTTATTATCAACTTGTGTTTTTCGTATCAATCTTCATACACCATCTTTGCTGCAAAAAAATGCAAGTGATCTCGGCCGAATTTCCCATACTTAGTAGTGGTAACTCCAATTTCTTTAAGATCTCCTTAAGCAATGCTTTAAATTGAACTGTTACTGCAACAGATCTTCTTTCTTCTATTTCTCCTTCTTCTAGACTTATATTCTTTGAGTCTCAACGGTTCCTCCTTCTCCATGATATTGGACTTGTACCCTTTGGGTCTCATAGGTCGGTCCTTCCTGGTATCTGATACCACTAATACCACTTGTAGGAGTCAAGATGATGCTAAGTGAGATCTTAGGAAGAGAAAGAAGAACAAGATAAGAAACAACTTCTAGATCACAACTCTTCTTAACCTCTTACCAAACTAAGACCAACTAAGCCCCATATATAGGCTTCACAGACAAACCTTTTCTATCTACCCTCATAATTGTATGTATAGTACTAATTACCTTTCATATTCTCATACAACCTTTCACATTCCAACACAACCTTTCGGATTCGAATACAACCTTTCACATTCTCATATCTCATAAAAACCCTCGTTTCCAAAACACTTAATAACAATTCTACACACCTAACTCTTTATTTAATATTTAAGTTTAAACTTCCAACAAGGAATCCCTTCGAGGATGAGCCAAATGACCAAGTAAGGGCTTGAGGAGACTTGCAGAGACACTACTCGGATAAGGAGAAAGGATTCACATGAGGAATACATTTGTACTTTCATGATTTAGCAATGTACTTTGTAATCGACTCTTATTATCAAAAATCATAAATAAAAGGGTAAACTACTTAAATAGTTACCAAACTATTCGAGCATTCCTATTTGAGTGACCAAATTATAAAAAATTTCAATTGGTATCCCAATTTTAGAATTACGTTAAATTGGGTCACCCACGCATTTACATCAAGTAATCTGGCCTACTGACATGCTGTAATGACACGTACTTTCACAATATGCCATGCCAACCATACATTAAGCAATACAACAGGCCGGAGAGAAGCTTTATTTGTTAATTTGATTTGATTAGAGATGATATGACATGCCTTTTAATTCAAAGTTTAGCATGCTAACACACAATAATCGAAGCTTTCTGGCATCGATAAATAAGTTATTTTGCCACGTGACATGGTTGACGTGGCATACTGTGAGTCATGTGTCATACCACGTCAGCCGACCGTTAATATCATTAACGTGGGTGACCTAATTAAATGTAATTCTAAAATTGAGATACGCAATTGAAATTTTTTATAGTTTGGAGACTCAAATAAGAATGCTTGAATAGTTGGGTGATCGTTTAAGTAATCTACCCTAAATAAAATATGATTTATCATTTATTAAAAAAATTAACTTATCAAATTTTATTAATAACTTTTTTGGATTTATTGCTTTTGACATAGTGAGGGCGATGCCGCCTTGGAAGACGACTCAGCGGCAGCTCAAGATAGGACCTGAGGTGTTAAATAAAGTGTGATTTATTTACTTTCTTAAAAAAAAACAAATTTGAATTTATTTTGTCTGGAATTTATCAAAATCTTTTTTATTGTTTCTGAATTTGAGCCAAGAACTGCTCATTCAGAGCCGTAAAAGTTACGAAGTAGAATTTACTATCCATTGAAACATGATGAACATGATGCTATATAATCTGGAATGTTACACTAATCACGTCTCATTCGGTGATTGAACGATAATTAAAGAGGCGAGAATATACGATATTAGTGACGATGGACGCCCCAAACACAGCCAGGAATTACGGCTGAACAATCAACTCTAATCTTGAGGTCAATGCCCTCCAAATTTAAGCCGTCCGATGTTACCCCTAATCTCGAGAATAACTGGCGTGAAGAGATTTCAACGGCGAGGAACGCCACCATCAACGAAGCGAGATTAAGAGCCCAAATCCAGGGATTTAAATCGGGCCTCTACGCCCTCTGAAATTCGCTCTCTGCTTTTGCGGTGGTGGGCCCCCCACCTTCTCGGCCCAACACCATTCAGCTCCGCCTGCGAATGCTGACTTAGATATTCTATTGTTGTCCTAGTGCAAATCCACAATAGATCCTCTTAAACACATCCCTCGTATCTACATTAGAGTTGACCAAATATACTCAAGTTGCTGTTCTGACACCTATGGCCTCTGAACGTGTCGTGTAATGTAACCGCATAGGCTAGCTACAGCCATGCTGCCAAGCCAACCAAAGTCTCCCGTGTCACTCTCTATCAGTTCCAAATGCACCGAAAATAAAACAAAACCATCATGTGCACGCAAACTGATATACCACCATGCATCTATAAATACCCCCTTGCCGCCCATGCGTGTTTCATGTTGATGCGCACATGCACCCCAGCCCTGATCACTTTGATCTCTTCCTTATCTCCCACCTTAATTCCCAAAGTAGTGAGGATCATCAATGGCTCCTTCTCTTTCTTTGTTGACTAGCTTCCTCCTAGCTTTCTTCATTGTCATGCATTCCCTGTTCTTTTGTTTCAATCCAAAACTCACTCAACTACTAAGTACTACTGTCCCTTCTTCTGGCTGGTCTCCAGCCGGAGATTGCAATGTGGTATGGAGGATGCAGACGGTGCCGGAAGCATTGCGTATATTATATATATCTATATGATCTATACAGAATATATATACTTGAATATATATATATATATATATCCACAACAGAAAGAGACGCTCCTGAGAACTGCAACATTAAACAAATTTGATCCATAAATTCAATGTGCATATTTTCTCATGAATAGGTGGTGCGTAAATGTGGGTACTAGAGATAGCTGTGGGAGTCCTCTCTCGTTCTCTCATCCTTGGTGGCCGCCGGGAATGGTTTCCATCTACAAGTCTGGCAAGGGATGTGAGTGCTTGTTATCAGGTATATATTAATTGTGTGCACGTAATGTGAATATATATATGAACACTTGCATGTCCTTTTTTGTTCCTCTCTCAACTTCAACCTTGGATTTTTTGATTCTTTTTAGGTCAAATGTACTGTGAATGATGCTTGCTCCGGGGAACCGGTGACAGTGGTGTGAGATCATTTGGACAGAGTGCCCCAGGGGCCCTTTTGCCTTGGACGAAAATGTCCATTTCCTGGACTTGAGTGGCACTGCATTTGAGTAAAATGGCCAAATCTGGTATGGCCGGACAGTTTACGTGAAATGCTGGAAAGATTCCTATTGAGTACACCCGGTGCAGAGCACCTACCGTTTCTATTGCTACTTTATTATTAATTAATTATCACATGGACATGAAGAAAGACAAACATATATAGGACTGATTGATGACGTTTTGTTTGGCCATCATTCAGAGTTGAATGCAGTTATCCGGGGACCAACATCGCCTTCCGTCCGGTTGATGCCGCCGCTGGTTTCAAACCCCTCAGTACTTCGGGCTGTACTTATTGAGTTCTGAAGAGGGAGATGGTGATCTCTCACGCCGTTGAACTCGCTAAGCAGGCTCCCTGCGGCGGCGGCGCGGACATCGACATCCGCGGATAATTGGGTTCCCATGCAACAGTCCTGGGGTGCTGTCTGGAAACTAAACTCCACGGCACTGGATCTGCATTGCGCCGTTCTCACTCCGGCTGACTTCTCCTTCGTCGGGCAAGACCCTTCTGGTTAACAATGCTATTCCTGCTGGTTGGGGGCAGGCACCCACATATAGGTCCTTTTTTGGTTAACTTTCAGCACTCTAGCTGAAGCTTCATGAGCTAATGGATCGAGCTTCTTAATGAGTTTGTTTTACAGTGGTGTATATCTGCATGCATGCATCTGTGATGGTATCCAGTGCTGGAGCAGCCGTGGATGTCAGTCATTGTCTAAATGTAGTAGTGCATATGTGGCCAGTCACGGTTTATCCTTTGGAATTATGATAATAAAAAGTATACACCATGTTTAGAAATAATGGAGGTTTTTTATATTAAGCTATACAAGTCACTAGGAAACAGATTGTGGTGTGATTTGGTCTATTCTCTCCGAGAGAAAATGGACAACAAACTCCTGTTTTTTTTTTTAATAAAAACTAATAAACTACATTTTTATTATAAAACCTAGCGTTAACATCGCTTGAACCCCTTATTGAGTTCTATAGAGTTAACATAGATTTGAGACCTCTTATTGGATTTGATACGATGTAGTACGCGTGATATCCATCTAATCCCCACTGAACTCCTTGTTACGCTTGCTCCTCAAGCATCTCTTGGCATAGCCCCTTTACTCAATACTTGGCAGGTATCCCTTTCCTAAGTTCCTCTCACGGTGAGAAATGCTGAAGTCCTCTTCCATCGTAAAAGTAAAGCAGCTCCCCTCTTCTCACAATCGACTCCTATCGGCTATTAAATTGGGTACAAACACGACCTCTTGGATATGCCAAGCAAGCGCGAAATGGTCGCTAACGTACAGCAATATTATTTAAAGTCGATGTCACGGATTGCTTTTATAAAAGCAATGCTCGCTTTTCATATAAAAGCATCTTCTATCAAGGCTCCCACTCACATTATCCATGATATTCGGCCTTAAAAGATGTGAGGTTCCATCTCATCTACGCATTCTTGGATAAGTAGATTCGGCCGGTAATGGCCCAGTTGCTAGACCCCATAAATTTTGTGTTATTTGTGTAGGAGGTTTCCCAAGCTGGACTAGCAAACTTTTTATTTTGAAAAGTTGGTATTGCTCCTATATTTTTTTATCCGAAAATATTCTATTTATGTTACTAAGCTGTATGGTTAAAATAAGTTATACATAATTTTGATTCCATGTTTTAAAATAAAAGATTAGATTTTATATTTTTGAAACTTTTTATAATTTATATTTTTTCAAATTTTAAAAATCATAATTAACTACTTAGAATAACTATTTTTTAAACCCAATGATCACCGTGTCAATTGACGTGCAAATAATGATTATTCTAATATGTAACTGTATTTTCAATTTTTTATAAAAATCATTAGCAACATGAGCAGCTAATTTGTTATTATATAATTATTATTTTTTAGAAAATTTTTGTGCAACCTGAAGGCTATTTGCCTGTGATCCACCCATATTCCCTGCCAATCGATTTTTACATATCTTTGGGTTGGGGTTAAATGATAATTAAGTAAGAATATAAAATTACAATCATAAAAAATCTCATCACTTGTGGAAAATTTGAATCTAAATAGAAAACAGTATAAAAAAACTTAAGAATTGCAAATATTATCATGTAAATCTAAAAAATTGGTGTTAGATAAAGAAAATAATCTAATTAGTAATTAACCAAACATCTACCAACAGTTTTTTTATAAAGTTGATTAATCACATAAAAATTTTATTTTAAAATATAAAATTTTATTATAATTAACTAAGCATCTACCGACAGTTGTAGACTTGTACAAAATATATATAAAAAAAGGAATTAAAAAGCTGTAAGTTTATAAATGATTTATTAATTTTTTAATAAATATGGGTTTAAACACCTTTATGAATGATATTGGGTTTTGGCTTGGAGTTGAAGCAAAACAATTCAAAACGTATTCCATCTCATCATGGTATCATATATATATAACAGAAGCTTAACCCCCCTTCCCCTCGCTGACACCCATCGATGACCATTGACCAGGCGGCGCCACCGCCCTCCCCTATGTAATCCACTCACACTCCCTCGCACCACCACTCTGTCACCTCTCATCTACAAACAAAGGTCCAAGAGAGAAAGCCTCACCCACTCATAACAAGGCTTAGTCTTGCATACCATACAACCCCTACTCTCCCTCTCCTCTAAAACTCTCTCTCTCTCTTCTCCCTATTTCTCTCTCTCTCTCTCACTATATATATATATATATATATATATATATACATCCTAACCTCCTAACCAACAATGGCTGTGGTCATGGACCAGAACCAGCAGCAGCAACAACCATACCCAAGCACTACTGCCGCATCTGCAAGAAGAGAGCAGTTTCGGCTGTAATGGCCGCGCACTCGGTGGCCACATGCGCGCCCATGGCATCACCGATGAAGCCACCAACCATGCAGACACTGACGAGGACTCGCCACCCGCGTGCAACGAAGATGGGATGAAGACAATAAGTCGAACACCACCTGTAAACGCATGTACGCTTCCTCCGAGAGAACCTCAACCGCCGTAATTCTGCGAGAACTGCGGCAAAGAGTTCTTTTTCATGGAAATCGTTCTTGGCGCACCGGGCGGTCGCAGTTCTGACGATGATAGTGGGGGCGACTCAATGGGATCTAATGGGGAGGAGGGATCTCGTTGGGTGCGCGGCTTGGTCCAAGGGAAAGAGGTCCGAGGGAGGTGTAGAACGAGCGAGGAGGAGGATCTCCGCTAATTGTCTCACGTGATGCTTCTCCGCGGCGCGTGTCGAGCCGATGGTCGTTGCCGAGGCGGAAGAGTCGTGCGCGTCTCGCGAGCAGGGACGAGGACTTAGAAACCGCTTGACGCCATTGTTAATGGCTCAGGAGACAAAGTGCAAGGCGCAGAGCTGTGCCAACGACGCCAGCGGGTGTATTCGAGTGCAAGGCCTGCAAGAAGGTCTTCAATTCGCACCAAGCGCTCGGTGGCCACCCGCGCCGAGCTTCAGTAAGAAGTTGTTAAGGGATGCTTTGCGGCAAAGCTTGAGGTGGATCTTGAAGAGGCCGCTGCGAGGAGACGAAGAAGGTTGTTATTCGCACTGCTACTCATGAGGAACAGCAATGCTGGCAACGCATGCATTGGCGATACGCCGTTGTTCGCTTGGATCAACACGCGCCATTGAGGAAGAAGTCGAAGGTGCACGAGTGTTCCATTTGCCGCACCGCGTGTTCGCGTCCAGGGCAGGCGCTGGGAGGGCACAAGCGTTGCCATTGGATCACCGTCCAATGCCGGGGACACCGAAGCTCCACCGCGCCGAAGCTTCCTCAGCTGCAGCTGAGCCCCATGTTCGACAGCTCTAAGCCACTCCCGATCCCAATGTCCCGGCCTCTGGCGGACAGAGATCAATATTAATGGTAGCCCGCTGAGGCTGGAAGTGCCAGCCGCTGCCTATGTGCAAACATTCGCGGATCAAAAGAAACAACAATGAGAGTAATTTAATTATCACTCTGTGGATCAAGATGAAGGTTACAGTAAGGTGAAGCTAGCAGAAGCTCAGTGAACTGAAGGATATGAACATGTGGGTGGTGAGTCTTCTCCATGGCTGCAGGTTTGGGGATTGGATCATCTACGAATGAGATGGGCTAGTAGTGGTCATCCATAGAAAGAGTCGAAATGTAAGTATAACTGCACTTTGCTAAGTATATTTTGTGTATGATTGTGTTTTGTAAAATTAACAGATTAAAGGCTGTTTTAATTTTATTACAGTTCAAACTGTATTCTTTGAACAGAAGTATGAAGATTATCACTGGGACACTTAAGTGTCACTAAGCTTTAATTGAGTGTGGGCTGGGTTTGTTGGATGTTCTTTGCTTGCTTGGGTAGCTCACACCGCGCAGCATCGTGCACGCCTATTCTCTATTACGTTCCACTGCCTTTCAGTGTTGGACTTGGAACCCACCTAGCCCAGTTGAAATCGGTCTATAGGGATGACCCATTGCTTCGCTCTATCAAAAGCTTCCTTAATTCATTAATGATGTAGCTCCATCTCAGTGATCTCACAACAAGCATGCTGTAGCTATAGATAACCAGCATGGGGACCCATTCTTTTTCTATCTCATTTCAATTTAATTTGTTTGGTGGAGGATGTGTTAAAGTATTCTTTTCTCTTTGCTGACTTCACACCGTAACATCATCATCATCATCATCATCATCCACTCTATCCACACTTGCTCACAGCCAATCACTGCATCAGAAACTTTAGGTTCCAGTCTTAAATTTCCCTCCTTGGAATGTTTACATTTTACAGCAGAAATATTCCATTAAATTAAACTTCAGAAATATAAAGACTATTCTGGTCTTTCTTCTGGAGAGAGAACTTGCTCTATAATCAGGGATTTATTCCCTAAAGTTGTAGCGTCTTTTTCCATGTTTTTAAGCTTAAAGTTCAATTGGGACCATGCTACCTTTTTACTCAGTTTGTGCTACTGAAGAAGCTGCTTTTTGGGTGTGCTTCCAACACCCAAAACACAAGCAACAGTGGTTCCATTAGTGCTTCAGACAGATACGGACCATTCTTTCTATACGCAATAAGAGATATATTCTTTAGCCATGGCTGCAGACTAAAGCACTAGTAGGAATTTTGACCATTCATGGACCTTGGCATTTGCCAGATTATAGATCTCCTCAGCAAATGGGTTGTCTGTTACTACTCTCCAACTGATCTACTTGCCACCATGCATGGCCGTCCTGTTTTTTTCCCCATTGAAATGGGAAATTCTATGATGTGTTGAAACTCACATTGTTTAGCCTCACCAGAAACCAATCACATGATGTTTGGTATTGGGAATCCATTTGGACATTAGACAAAAGTCCCATGTTCACAAGCTAGCCCTATCACTTCACTGGTGTTGTTTTATAACTTTTATTTTCCCTTTATATTTCAAGGTAATGAGCATTATGTTAATAGCTTTGGTATATAAACAATCTAGAAAAGCCATGTCTGGCAATAGGAATAGGTACTCCATGTGTCTCTGGTTTGGAAGCCTATCTCTTTCTCCCTTTTGTCTCTCTCTCTATCCTCACTGATTCCTTGTTTGGCTCCTTGTGATCTTTGGGGCCATTAGCCTATAACTTCAATACTACTCCACATAAGCTCTTAGATATCGAGTTCTTGTGATTGTTCATCACACTGAGAGAGAGACGGACGGACAGAGAGACAGAGTGAGTTTAGAAAGGTTCCAAGCTCCAAAAACCAAGCAAAGCTTTCTACTTGCATTAATTTTCACCCACCTTGTAGCTCCCAACAAACAAGGCTCAATCTCTACCCCTACATCCAGTTTATTACATTCAACTTCCCCTCATTCTTTTCCCATTGTTCTTAGTTAAAGCATCATTAACAAGCCAAAAACAAATGAGTGGGTTAGAGTGTTAGGATCACATTAAAAATTAGGAAGAAGGGAAGGAAGTGTAACATATGATAAAATCCCCCATCCCAAGTCATGAGAGTGCGGATGGTGGAGCTAACATCACCGCTAACACTTTCTGATGCTTGAGTTGGAATGATATTGGGTCTTCATTTTGTGATCACTTTGAATCTCATGTCAGATGATGCATTCGAACTTATCTCTCATCATAGAAAAGCATAGCCAATAGAATTAATCCTAATGCCACCAAACAATTCGCAAGTCTCCTGAAACCAAAGCACTATTCCAAATGAGAAAGTTCAAAGTGATTCATACTATCTTATCAGAGAAAAAGAGGAAGAAGTAGCAGCTTGCTTGACCTGTGTTCCTCCTGAATGATCTCTGCTCTCAAAGCTGACCTTTGAGATTGTTTTCTTGTGAGGGAGGGATGTGGGGGATGGAAGAGTGCGCATGAGTACACAAAACGCACCTTCCTCTGTTCTCTCCTATGCATCTTCCAACAGACAAAAATCAACTCATTCTTTTGTGCCAAACTAAGCCCATTTCTTTCATTTCCAGAAGGTGTTCCATGATACTCTAAACATGGCACTTTCTTTTGAAAATGTTCTCATATTTCAGCTAATCTTCATTTTAAATATCAAAGGTTTCCAACATATAATTTTTTATATCCAAGCAGGTTAAAACTTCCAGTTTATCTACTATTAATGGATTTATGTCACCACTCAAGTCTCACTGTGATTCTCCCATTCACCCAACGGCAAACTGCAAACATTAGAAATTTGTGGCCATTTACTCATGTGTGAGGAAGCCTCGCATCTTCCCTTTTGTATTTATACTGTCACTTCTGCAGAGCAGGCCAACTTTATCCAGTGTGCTTGGGGGACTACCAAAAGCTTAAGCAATGTATAATAATAATATTCTTCAATGGCAATCTTAACTTTCACATGTACGCAATCCATTGGAAATGAGAGTGTTTTTCGGTGTTAGCCCATATGTAATCAGGGTATATTAAAACTCACCCAAAATAAGCCATTGGCCCTATATCCACATACTGCATCTATGTATTTCTCACAATTACTTTCCAACATAATATGTACTTGCTTAGTGTGATTTTTTATCCTATTTATTCAATAATTTGAGTGTGAACTTGTAGAAATCAGTGGAATGCTAAATACATTGAATAGATATGCGAGGTTTTGCATAACCTGCTGTAGTTTAAGAACACTGGCGGTGCCCACTATGCCATGTGATACATCTCTTTTGTGCTAAGGACGTGGTAGGTAGGGCTGGCGTTAGACGCACCATACACACTTCTCTTTTCTTTCATGGGTGTACTTCATCATATTGGTCCTCCCACACATATCTTATTCTCAAACTATAGAAACATTACTAGAAAAGATGCCCACTTAATTTCTACTGACATGATTCCTCATGATTTCCTCATGACTTTTTTATTTATAATTCATAGAACATATGCTCTAAATGTTTTATTTTAAAGAAATTAATATAGATGGAGATAAAAAGAGTGATTATCAAGGGGCAATTGAGAGATCAAGCAGCCGTCCCAATCAAGAATTGATGCGGCCAGCCATCTGGCACCCTTGAACACGGCCCGGTGTTGACTGATGAATGGGTCCCAAGCCATCCGGAAGTCCAGCTTCCATATCATTTCCCATGAACTTCTGTACGAATCTGTTTCCCACAGAGGAGAAGTGAGGCTCCACTTCTCCCAACTTCCAACGGCCGACGCCTCCAGAAGCCCCCAGTTTTGGTCATGAGTGGGTGCGTTTCCACTGTGATATGCTCAAAGATCTCCACATTTAAAAGCCTAAGAATAGCCGACGGCGGAGCCTATTACATTGGGTATCGGGTTTTAATTGGCGTTATAGGCTTTGCGTGTCTGCTAGCGGTGCGGCAGCGGGTTCCGAGGCTCTCTCTTTCGCTTATAAGGTGATGGGGAAAGCTGACTTTTTGCGTCGTCCCTTGAGTGGCCTCACTTAGCCGTCTTTATGGGTTATTGTCAAAAAAAAAAAAAAAAAAACTAAGAATAGATATGTAAATGTATGCACAATGGAGAAATACATGGCATTTATTATATTGGATAAGAATTCAGCAGCTGAAAAAAGAAAGAGATAAACATGTGTATCGGTGATTCCAAGACAAAGGCCAATGAATACAGTGCAATTGGTTTTAGACTTCGCATTAGTGGTAATCACTATACAAAACAGAGGATCTGATTCCAAATGAGATGAATGGTAACTCCATTAGGCAAAGCAGCGAGCATGTCATGGGAAGAACGTGGATGGAATGAGAGCCTGTGGCTTAATTATACACAGACTCTAATAAAGTAGAGGCAAAAACCAGCAAATTGATAAATAAAATTAAAAAAAAAAAGGTAGAGAAAAGAAAAGAAAGAAAACAGAAGCAGAAAAGAACAAATATTTGGTTGTCGCAGGAAAACACATAAGCAACAGCTTAGCACAGAGTACTCAGTAGTAGAAGCAGTAGCAACAATATATAAGCAGAAAGAACATACACAGCTCTCTTTTCCCCAGAGCTGCTATGCTAAATTCCCTAACTGAGAGATGAGATGTCACATTTACTCATTCAATAAACTCAAGATTATAACAAGGATATTTGTTGAATGAATCCTATGTGAGCAAACAAAATCACTTGAATTAAACGGAGAAGAAGTTGCTCAAATTCTCATTCTGAACTCCAAGCACTAATGAAGAAGTAGGCTCCTGGTAGCGGCAAGTCATCATCACCATGGATGCGCATCCCGGAGACGGTGGAGTGTTCGACGTCGTCCTCCATAGAACCAGGGAGGTTGAGGTCAGTCAGAGTGGCCAGAGATGGGATTTTTATGGGGATGGAGTGAAAGAAGGGTACAGTGGGATGGGATCTGAGGGTCTTGCTGGCATTGTTCTCCGATGGTTCCACTACTACATGGATCGTTATTGCTTGGGATGAATCAACCTTGGTTTCCCCTTCTTGTGACTGGCGCGGTGCCCGCCGAGCGCTTGAAGTAGGACCAGGAACACTCGCTTGCAAGTGCCGCACTGGCGGTAGCGACTCTGCCGTGCATGGCTACCGGAGCCGACTATCTCGTGCTCAATCGTCGTCAAAGCCTTTGGATTGAAGGGAGGGACCAGATGTCACGGGAGAGCATCATCAGAGATATGGCGACGTCCTCTTCCAGAGCGGCGTCTGAGACGGTGCTCGCCAGAGGGGACCCGGTCTCGCTCTCCCTGTCACCTGCTACGCCTTCCAGCGAGGATGGCTTCGAGGACACGGACGGCGCCCGGGCGGGCGGCGCGTGCGAGCTGCATGTGCCCGCCAAAGAGCCACGCGCCGTTAATGGAAACAGCGCCCGCAAAATTGCCTGCAAGTGATATTGCTTCTCCATCCCCCAGAACTGAATGCAAAGAGAGTGGATGGTTTTTGCTCAGGATGTATTTCTTCTTTTTTTTTGGAATAAATAGATAAATAACTAAATATATAACTAAATAATTTTTTTTAAAAAGTTTGGGGTTTCTTTCGAGAGTGGGAACTAAAAGGAGTAGGTGACAAACATTTCTCCACCAAGAGACGGAGGTTGAAGGAAAGAAGAAAGGGCCAGATTTGGATTTAATGTAGAGAAAGAAAGTGTGGTAATTAATGTGTGTTTATGTGGATAATTAAGATAAATATGTGCTGTATTATTTCTGAATCTTTGAGTAGTTAAAGTTTTGGGTGAGTTGAGGTAGGAAACCTCTCATGCCGCATCTCTCTCTCTCTCTCTCCTTCAAGCACTCATTAAAGGTGTTTTCCATTTCCACCTTAATTTTAAATGCATTTCTCGCGAAATTTTAAATTTTCATAATAAAATTTCGCTACTACTTTTTCTCGACCTTCTCTAATGATGTGATGGAAGCTTATTGCTGTGCGTATATATTTTTTTTTGAAAAAAAAAATATGGCTTTTACGGTCATGGGTTAGTTCTTCATGCAAAATTGAATTTTCAGGGAGTTTTTTATTCTATAAAAATAATAAATAATAGAAATTTCAAAAAACATTCTAAAAAAGTAATAAGTAATGTGATAAATGTAATAAATAAAAGCTCAGAGAAATCCTGGGGCGTGCGGACCAAGTCAAGAGTGATGCTGGAGGTTTATTTGCAATAATGTAACCAAATATATGGATGACACGTGTATAACCAGAGACTTCATTTTTCAACTAAATTAAAATACTTAATCATTTTAGGAATTCACAGATGAATAAATAAATC